>CM061266.1:92452500-93052500 GCA_030848825.1 Tadarida brasiliensis
AGAATTTTAAAAAAACAATAATTTAATAGTCATTAAAATAAATTTCTATGTATTATAAGAGTCTTTCCAGAAAGAAAGGAACAAGACCAGAACATTTCTCAGGAGAGTTCTAAACATTCAGAAAGCAAATAATTATAATCTTATACAAATATTTGCAAAGCATAGAAAGAGACAACAAACTCCAACTCAGTTTCAAGAGACTAGAAATAACAAAGGTTAATCTCAATCATGAGGACACCTTTGAAAAACCCAAAACAAAATAGCAATCTAAATCCAGCAATGAATAGGAAAGAAAAGATATAATTAAGTTGAGTTTATTTCAGGAATGCAGGGGTGGCTTAATGGAGGAGGTGGGGGTAGGAATCACCTCAAAGGATGCAGAAAAAAATTTTGATAAAATTCAAGTCATTTTTAATTTTAAAAAATACTAGAAATTTGGAATAGAACTTTTTTAACCTAATAAATGCCATTTACAAAAAACCTACAGCAAACATCTTTATGGTGAATTATTAACCCATTTTAAAAAAAATGATTACTACTATTTATTTTCAACATTATACTGTGAGCCTACCCTGTGCAGTATAGCAAGAAAAAGAAATAAAGAAGCTATTGGTATTGAAATTTTACTCTAAGGTAATCCCCAATGAATCACATCCTCTCTTTGAGTGTGGGAAGAGCCTGAGACTTGCTTCTAGCAAACAGAATATGGCAAAGGTGGGTTGTAGTCACTCCCTTGTTTGGGTTATGTTCTGGGCAAAATTATAGAATTACTTAGTCAGTCTTGTTATTACATTGTGTAATATAAGACCAGGTGAGTTATTCTGGCTTTGAAGAAGTAAACTGCCATGTTGTAAGAAGGCTTGTGAATGGGCCACATGGCAAAGAACTGTGGGGGAACTAGGAACTGAGACCAACCACCAGCTAACAGCCACCAACAAATGAGGACCTCAGTTCTACTGCCTCAAATAAGTTATTTCTACTAACAATCATGTGATCTTGGAAGAGGACCCTAAGCTCTAAAAAGGACCACAGCCTGCCTGACACCTTGATTATAGCCTTGTATATAGCCTGAACAGGGGACCCATCTAAGTGACCCATAGAAACTGGAAAACAGATCTTCGCCCAGCACCATGGCCACGGCTGGTGGTCCCGGAGCGGACAGACACTGCCCTCTTCTTGGCCTCCTTTTGCTTCTGATCGCAGGCCCAGCCCTGGGCTGGAACGACCCTGACAGAGTATTGTTGTGGGATATGAAAGCTCTTACCCTCCACTCTGACCGCTATACCACCTCCCATAGGCTGGATCCGATCCCACAGTTGAAATGCGTTGTAGGCACAGCTGGGTGTGATTCTTATACCCCAAAAGTTATACAGTGCCAGAACAAAGGCTGGGATGGTTATGAGGTACATTGGAAATGTAAGACTGATTTAGATATTGTGTACAAATTTGGAAAAACTGTGGTGAGCTGTGAAGGCTATGAAACCTCTGAAGACCAGTATGTACTAAGAGGTTCCTGTGGCTTGGAGTATAACAGATTACACGGAAATTGGCCTGGAGAAATTGAGAGTCTGGAAAAAACCATGGCTTTAACTCCTTCTCTGATCATTATAAAAATAATTCCGGTGGCATCAGTGGACTGATTACCATCATGGTGTTTCTTGCTACTGCCTTTGGAGTTTATAGGTTGTTCCTTAGTAGTGGTCAAGATTCGCCTCCACCATATTCTGAGTATCCTTGATATTCTCACTGTTATCAGGGATTCGCCAGCTCAGCAGGACCCCCTCCCTCAGGCTTTATGCCAGGGTTCACAGGAGCGCATGGTGCAACGTCTGGTTTTGGCAGTGCTTTCACAGGACAAGCATAGGAAAATTCAGGACCAGGTTTCTGGACTGGCTTGGGAACTGGAGGAATATTAGGTATTTGTTTGGCAGCAATAGAGCAGCAACACCCTTTTCAGACTCATGGTACCACCCATCTCATACTTCATACTCAGCACAGGGAGTAGTCGTGCTTACTCTCCTCTTCGTGGAGACAGGCTCAGGCAGCTGTTCCAGAACAGCATCAAGATATGGTGGTACCAAAAGATAATAAGAAAGTAAAAACTTGAAGTCAAATATTGAATGCAAAATTTCTGATTTTTCATCACTTTCTCATCGGAAAAAAAAAAAAGTGCTACCAGCTAACAACTGGGGAAAGGGAATATTAAAAATTCTGTTGTGTTTTGTTTTGTATAGCTTTTTGTATTTCATCATTTAATGAAACTAAGAGTTGATAATATGATATAGTACTTATGTAGAATTGTGTTAGTGTAACATGCAGATGTTTTATTATAATTTTTGAAAGTGATGATTACTGTAGAATGCTGAAAATGTATTATTTAATTTTAAAACCTGTCATGTCATGAGAAGTATTAAGAATGAAGGCTTGCTTTTTCGCAACGGGTTTGCCGCCAGAACACAGGTGTCGTGAAAACCACCACTAAACCAAACCCAAAATGGGAAAAGAAAAGACTCATATCAACATCGTCATCATTGGACATGTAGATTCCGGCAAGTCTACCACTACTGGCCATCTGATCTACAAATGTGGTGGGATCGACAAAAGAACCATCGAAAAATTTGAGAAGGAGGCTGCTGAGATGGGGAAGGGCTCCTTCAAGTATGCCTGGGTCTTGGATAAACTGAAAGCTGAACATGAGCGTGGTATCACCATTGATATCTCCCTGTGGAAATTCGAGACCAGCAAGTATTATGTGACCATCATTGATGCCCCAGGACACAGAGACTTCATCAAAAACATGATTACAGTCACTTCTCAGGCTGACTGTGCTGTCCTGATAGTTGCTGCGGGTGTTGGTGAATTTGAAGCAGGCATTTCCAAGAATGGGCAGACCCGTGAGCATGCCCTTCTGGCTTACACACTGGGTGTTAAAAACAACTAATTGTTGGTGTTAACAAAATGGATTCCACTGAGCCGCCCTACAGCCAGAAGAGATACGAGGAAATCGTTAAAGAAGTCAGCACCTATATTAAGAAAATTGGCTACAACCCTGACACAGTAGCATTTGTGCCGATTTCTGGTTGGAATGGCGACAACATGCTGAAGCCAGGTGCTAACAGGCCTTGGTTCAGGGATGGAAAGGCACCCGTAAAGATGCCAATGCCAGTGGAACCACGCTGCTTGAAGCTCTGGACTGCATCCTGCCACCAGCTCTTCCAATGGACAAGCCCCTGCATCTGCCCCTCCAGGATGTCCACAAAATTGGTGGAATAGGTGCTGTCCCTGTGGGCGGAGTGGAGACTGCTGTTCTCAAACCCCGCATGGTGGTCACCTTTGCTCCAGTCAATGTTACAACTGAAGTAAAGTCTGTTGAAATGCATCATGAAGCTCTGAGTGAAGCTCTTCCTGGGGACAACGTGGGCTTCAATGTCAAGAACGTGTCTGTCAAAGATGTTCGTCGTGGCAATGTGGCTGGTGACAGCAAAAATGACCCACCAATGGAAGCAGCTGGCTTCACAGCTCAGGTGATTATCCTGAACCATCCAGGCCAAATCAGTGCTGGATGCGCACCTGTGCTGGACTGTCACACAGCTCATATTGCTTGTAAATTTGCTGAGCTGAAGGAGAAGATTGACCGTCGTTCTGGGAAAAAGCTGGAAGATGGCCCTAAGTTTCTGAAATCTGGTGATGCTGCCATCGTCGATATGGTTCCTGGCAAGCCCATGTGTGTTGAGAGCTTCTCTGACTATCCTCCTCTGGGCCGCTTTGCTGTTCGTGACATGAGACAGACAGTTGCTGTGGGTGTCATCAAAGCAGTGGACAAGAAGGCAGCTGGAGCTGGGAAAGTCACCAAGTCTGCTCAGAAAGCTCAGAAGGCTAAATGAATATTATCCCCAATACCTGCCACCCCAGTCTTAATCAGTGGTGGAAGAACGGTCTCAGAACTGTTTGTCTCAATTGGCCATTTAAGTTTAATAGTAAAAGACTGGTTAATGATTACAATGCACCGTAAAACCTTCAGAAGGAAAGGAGAATGTTTTGTGGACCATTTGTTTTTTTGTGTGTGTGTGTATGTGTGGCAGTTTCTAAGTTATTAGTTTTTAAAATCAGTACTTTTTAATGGAAACAACTTGACCAAAAATCTGTCACAGAATTTTGAGGCCCATTAAAACAAAGTTTAATGAGAAAAAAAAGAAAAAAGAATGAAGGCTTTATACCAGTAGACCCTGAGTATATAAAATTTCAATGTGGTTCTGTTCCTGAGCCATAACCCCACAGAAACAAAAATATATTTGGTATTTAGTATTTGGTGTTTGCTGTTCTTCAAACATTTTAACCAAACTTTGAACTACTAATTATACTAACCTGTGGGTTTTGATTACTTTGAGCTCAGGAGCTTTGAATCCTTCCGTGATGGTAGAGTTTTGGTGAATATTACCTTTTTTAGGAAAAGGTAGAAAAAAATAAGTATCTAGAAGGTTGTTGTGAATGACTGTGTGCTGATAAAAATTCTTGAAATCTCCTTATTTGTTTCTTAAGAGGTAAAGTTCAAATGCTTCAACAAAGGTCTTCAATAGCAAAAGCATGCCGTTCTCTGGAATCTCAAATATTGTTGTAGCAGTCTGTTTCAGTCTTACATTAAATTGACAGAAAAAATAAAAACAAGAGGTTTTATTCTTATTCTTTTTACCTGCTTTGGACACAAATTGATGTTACTTTTTTACCATTTTTCCCAAAGGAAAAGGAGTTTATGCAGAAGTTCTATCTCTGTAAATGATAATTTTCCATGGTAGTCTTGCCTTAGTTGCCAGTCATTTGATAAATGTTTTCAACAAAGCAATTTAGAAGTGGTGTGGAAGGAAGCTTCTGCTAAAAATAGCTTAAAAAAAGAAAAAATCAAATCTCCAAGCCTTGGAAGGTTATACAATCTGTCTTAGTTAAGCTCTGTAATCTTTAAGTCTCATTTTTATCTTTTAGAAATCATTTAGAAACAAACTCTTATTTAGACTTCAAAATGTGATTTAGGGAGTAGTGGAAGGGTACTGTGAATAGATCTATCCTTTCTTCATCAGTAAAACTTGGTAGAAATTTTAATTTATGTTACAGAGGAAATAATTTTTCCTTAGGTTTGTTGCAATAAATCTTTATCCTATTTTTCTTTAGTAGAAAGAGATGGAATAAGAGAAAATCCAGTTTATTGCCTTTTTCTCCATTTGCTTATTGTTTGGGTTTCAATTTATTTTTTTTGCTACAGGTATTGATAATCTTGCATTGAGTATGTTTTACTTGGAGAGCAAAGTAAAAAAAAATTGTTAACTTAGAACTGCTATAGATTGGGCTGATTATAGTGATCTGCATATTAAATTTTCTGTTCTTAAAAAAGAAGACAGTAGTGTATGTTGTTTTAAGCCACTGACTTTGAGATATTTTTTTATGCACCAATAACTAATATAGAAAGATAGAAACAAAAATGTCATTATTAGAGCATCAGTGTAGGAAACAAGAATCTATAAATTTCAAGACTAGAAGAATTTAGCACATTTGTAGTTACATTTCTACATACTGGCAAAAAACAAAATATAATTTATAAGTACTATTCATAGCATCAAAAATATAAAGAAGCAGCCACATGGAGACTGGTAGGAGGGGCGGAGGCAAGGACGGGCTGGTCTCATACCCACGTGTGGCAGATAAAAATCAGGAGGATACCTCAGCTGGGAAGGTCCTCCCTGAGGAGAGAAGGGTCCCTGTCCCACACCAGGCTCCCAGCTCAGGGTCCCAGTGCCAGGAAGAGAAGTCCCCATAACTTCTGGCTGGAAAAACCAGCGGGAACTGAAGCTGAGGGAGGCTGTGGCTGCTAGAGCCCCAGGCATTTCCTCTTAAAGGGCCTGCACACGAACTTACTCGGAATTGCTCCCTCTAAGCTTGGAGGGGAGGCAACTTGAGGGGCGCCAGAGACATATAGGGAAGAACTGAGCTGTTTGGCCTCAGGAGGAGGGCTGGAAAAATAGCTTTCTCCTAGACAGATGTGCTGGTGGAGGTTGATTTTCCTTTGGTGAGCTCTTCCCTGGGGAGGCAGACGGCTGCCATATCTGGGACTCCAGCAACCTGGCTCACACTGCCCCACCCTGGTGATTCCCTGAGGCCCCGCCCCACCCAACTTTCGGGCCCACCTAAGCTGTTTCCAAAGGCTTTACCATAGGATTGGCCTGTCTTGGATCCTGCTTCAGAGTTTCCTGAAATCTCTCAAAAAAGCAGTGTCTGATCTCAGCCAGCCCCATACCTCTCGTTAAGAGGCCCCAGGCCTGACACTAAAAGCGCCAGCCTTGGTTCACAACTTGGCTTTTCCTGGGCACCTCTAAGCCCAGCATAAGAAGCAGCCATCGGCAGATCACTTTGTAGCTCATCCCTGGTGGCCCCGGATAGCACACAGGCAGTGGCTGACCTTGCCCCAGAGCCAGCACACCCAGTGGAAAGCTTCAGACCACTGAGAAGCACCACCACCCAACCACCTCCACAAGTGACACATTCAATGAGTGGACACAGTAGGTACCAGAGCCCTGATGAAGTAAATCTTGCTCTGTGTGGTGGGCCTCTACACAGCTGATCCTCCAAGGTAGTCAAAGGCCAGTGGTCAGTGGGCACAGCCAGACCTTGGAGCTGATCAGCCTGAGTAAATCCCTCTCATTGACATGCCAACAGCAATCAAGACTCAAATACAACAGAAAGGTGTGCAGTCCACACTGTGGGTGTACCTTGAGGGCTCAGCTGGGGTGATCAGGGAAGTTGTACCACTGGATCCTACAGGACACCTACAACAATAGGCCACCCTATGAAGCCCAGGAGACATAGCAACTCTACCTAATATATAGAAACAATCACAGAGAAGCAGCCAAAATGAGGAGACAAAAAACATGTCCCAAATGAAAGAGAAGAACAAAACTCCAGGAAAAGAATTAAACAAAACAGAGAAAAGCAATCAATTGGAGGCAGAGTTCAAAATACAGGTTATAAGGTTTCTCAAGCAACTTGGTGTGATATTCAAGGAACTTAATGAGACCTCCAAGGAACTTAGTGAAAACATCATCAACATAAAAAAGGACCAGTCAGAAATGAAGGATGCACTAACTGAAATAAAGAATAATTTACAGGGAATCAATAGTAGAGTAGGTAAAGCCAAGAAGCAGACCATCGATTTGGAATACAGGGAAGCAAAAAACACCCAATCAGAACAGCAAAAAGAAAGAAGAATCCAAAATAATGAGGACAGTGTAGGGAGCCTCTGGGACAACTTCAAGCATGCCAACATTCACATCACGGGGGTGCCAGAAGGAGAAGAGGGAGAACAAGAAATTGAAAACCTATTTGAAGCTATAATGACAGAAATCTTTCCTAACTTGGTGAAGGAAACAGACACACAAGTCCAGGAAGCACAGAGAGTCCCAAACAAGATGAACCCAAAGAGGCTCACACCAAGACACATCATCATCAAAATGCCAAAGGTTAAATACAAAGAGAGAATCTTAAAAGCAGCAAGAGAAAAGCAGTTCGTTACCTACAAAGGAGCTCCCATAAGACTGTCAGCTGATTTCTCAAAAGAAACTTTGCAGGCCAGAAAGGAGTGGCAAGAGATATTCAAAGTGATGAAAAGCAACGACCTACAACCAAGACTACTCTATCTGCAAAGCTATCATTTAGAATTGATGGACATATCAAGAGTTTCCCACACAAGAAAAAGCTAAAGAAGTTCATCAGCACCAAACCAGTATTATATGAAATGTTGAAGGGTCTTCTTGAAGGAGAAGAAGAACAAAAATATGAGCAATAAAATGGCAATTAATACATATCTATCAACAATCGAATCTACAAACAAAATGAGCAAGCAGAACAGAAACAGACTCATAGATACTGAGAACTTTTTGTTGCTTGCCAGATGGGCGGGGGCTGGGGGGATGGGTGAAAAGATAAAGGAATTAAGAAGTACAAATTTGTTGTTAGATTGATGAACCTCAAAGGGAAGTGGGGAGGGAGGACGGGATGAAATAAACCAAAGAACTTCTATGCATATATGCATAAATAATGAACACCAACAACAGTGAGGGGAAGGCTGGAGGAGGGCAGAATTGAGGAGGAGGGGGTCAATGGGGAAAAAATGGGGGGACATCTGTAATACATTCAACAATAAAGATGAGTTAAAATATATATATATATATATATATAAATAAAAAGAAAAGAAAAGAAAGGAAAGAAAAGAATACAGGGCCCTGATTGGTGTGGCTCAAATGGTTGACCGTTGTCTCATGCAACAAAAGGTTGCTTGTTCAATTCTCATTCGGGGCACATGCCCAGATTGTGGGTTTGATTCCCAGTGGGGGGCATGCAGGAGGCAGCCCATCAATGTTTCTCTCTCTATCCCTCTCCTTTCCTCTCTATAAAATCAATTAAGCCAGGTTGGCGTGGCTCAGTAGTTGAGCATCAACCCATGTACCAGGAGGTCACCCACCAGCTCAATTCCCGGTCAGGGCACACGCCCAGGTTGTGGGCCCAATCCCCAGTAGGGGGTGTGCAGGAGGCAGCCAGTTGATATTCTCTCTCATCGATGTTTCTATCTCTCTCTCCCTTCCTCTCTCTCTAAAATCAATAAAGGAAAAAAAAATAAATGAAAAAAATATATATTTTTTAATCCTCACCCTCACCCAAGGGTATTTTTCTATTTATCTTCAGTTAGAGTGTGAGGGAGGGAGGGAGGGAGGGAGGGAGGGAGAGAGAGACAGAGAGAGACAGAGAGAGAGAGGGATAACTCCTGCATGTCCCCCACTAGGGACCGAGTCCACAGTCCAGGCTCGTGCACTGACTGGGAATTGAACCAGGACCTCTCAGTCCATGGGACAACACTCAATCCACTGAGTCACACCGGCCAGGCAACATTTCAAAAATAAATGGCACTGCCCGGCTGGTGTGGCTCAGTGGTTGAGCATCGGCCTATGCACCAAGAGGTCACCAGTTCAATTCCCAGTCAGGGCACATGCCCACAATGTGGGCCCAATATCCATGGTGGGGGACATGCAGGAGGCAGACAATCGATGTTCTCTCTCATCGATGTTTCTATCTCTCTCCTAAAATCAATGAAGAAGAAAAAAAAAATTTTTTTTTTTAATGGAACTGGAAAATTTGCAGTTTAGCCATAGTTTTGAAAGATGATACCTCCACATTGACACCATGATGTTAAGAACATCCTTTATTTGGCCATTTAAACACTTGATTCTCAAGAATGTATTATTCTTAGATTCTTGCCTTGTTACTAGTCTTTAAATTGCTCTAAAGCTTGCTTGAGTAATCAGGTTTAAATTATGCAAATAAAGACAACAAAACCCTCTTAATCCTAAACTTGCTTTTATTTATTTTTTCTTTATTGATTTTAGAGAGAGAGGAAGGGAGAGGGAGAGATAGAAACATCAATGAGAGAGAACATCCATTGGCCACCTCCTGCACGCCCCCACTGGGGTCTTGGCCCACAACCTGGGCATGTGCTCTGACCGGGAATCGAACCAGTGACCTCCTGGTGCATGAGCTGATGCTCAACCACTGAGCCACACCAGCCAGGCCTACACTTGCTTTTAAATCCTGTGCATTTATACATGTATACAAATTGACTATTAAATTAACAATTTTTATTCTAAGTAACCAAGTATTAACTGGTTGAAGAAAATCTTTCTAAAATATATTAATTCAAGGACTAAGCAATTTCTGAAAACAGAATGATTTATTGTGCCTTTTAATTTCTCCTTGAACTGGAATATTAGTGATGGTGGCAGAGGGGGGAAGTACTAGGAAAAGCACAAGACTGCTGGACTAAGCTTGTGATTTAGAGCCTCTTAAGAAAATCCTGCCCTGGAAGACTTCCGGTCAAGATAGGTAAAAGCGATATCGCGTCCTCTGACAACCACATCAAAGTTATAGCTAAACTGCAGAATAACCATCATTCAAAACCGCCTGAAATTAAGCTGAATGGAAGTCCTACAAATACGAAATTGAAGAAGCAGCCGAATGGAGACTGGTAGGAGGGGCGAAGGCGTGGCGTGCTGGTCCCACATCTACGTGTGGCGGATAAAAATTAGGAGGATACTTAGGCTGGGAAGGTCCTCCCTGAGGACTGAGGGGTCCCCGTCCCACACCAGGCGCCCAGCTCAGGGTTCCAGTGCCAGGAAGCGATGTCCCCATAACTTCTGGCTGGAAAAACCAGCGGGAACTGAGGCTGAGGCAGCCGGAGCCCCGGGCAGCTCCTCTTAAAGGGCCCGCACACAGACTTACTCGGACTCGCAACCTCCAGGCTCCAGCGTGGGGAGGCAGCTTGAAAGGCTCGAGACATATGTGGAAGAACTGAGTTGTCTGGCATTGGAGCGAGGGCTGGAGAGGCAGCTTTCTCCTGGACAGACGTGCTATCAGAGGCCTTTGTTCCTTTGGTGAGCCCTTTCCTGGGCCAGCAGATGCCACCATATCTGGGACTCCAGCTACCTGGCTCACACTGTTTGCCCCACCCTGGTGATTTCCTGAGGCCCTGCCCCACCCAACTTTCAGGCCCACCCAAGCTGTTGTCAGTTGGTTTACCACAGGATTGGCCTGTCTTGGATCCTGCTTCAGCTTTTCCTAAATTCTTTCAAACAAGCAGCATCTGGTCTCAGCTAGCCCCATACCTCTCGCTAAGTAATACATAGAAACAAACACAGGGAGGCAGACAAAATGAGGAGACAAAGAAACAGGTCTCAAATGAAAGAACAGAACAAAACTCCAGGAAAAGAACTAAGCGAAATGGAGATAAGCAACCTAACAGATGCTGAGTTCAAAACACTGTCTATAAGGATGCTCAGTGGATTTAGTGAGAACCTCAGTGAACTCAGTGAGGGCCTCAAGAGCATAATAATGGACCAGTCAGAAATGAAGGATGCACAGTCAGACATGAAGGAGGCACTAACTGAAATAAAGAATACTTTACAGAGATTCAGTAGTAGAGTAGGTAAAGGCAAGAAGCAAACCATCGATTTGGAATATAAGGAAGCAAAAAACACCCAATCAGAACAGCAAAAAGAAAAAAGAATCCAAAAAAATGAGGATAGTGTAAGGAGCCTCTGGGACAACTTCAAGCATGCCAACATTTGCATCTTGGGGGTGCCAGAAGGAGAAGAGGGAGAACAAGAAATCGGAAACCTTTTTGAAACAATAATGGCAGAAAACTTCCCTAACTTGGTGAAGGAAACAGACATACAAGTCCAGGAAGCACAGAGAGTCCCAAACAAGGTGAATCCTAAGAGGCCCACACCAAGACACATCATCATCAAAATGCAAAAGGTTCAAGACAAAGAGAGAATCTTAAAAGCAGCAAGAGAAAAGCAGTTAGTTACCTACAAGGGAGTTCCCATAAGACTGTCAGCTGATTTCTCAAAAGAAACTTTGCAGGCCAGAAGGGAGTGGCAAGAAATATTCAGAGTGATGAAAAGCAAGAACCTACAACCAAGATTACTCTACCCTGCAAAACTGTCATTTAGAATCGAAGGCCATATAAAGAGTTTCCCAGACAAGGAAAAGCTAAAGGAGTTCATCACCACCAAACCATTATTATATGAAATGTTGAATGGTCTTCTTGAAGAAAAAGATAAAAAATATGAACAAACAAAATGGCAATGAATACATGTCTATCAACAATTGAATCTACAAACAAAATGAATGAGCAGAACAGAAATATACTCATAGATACAGAGAACATTTTGTTGGTTGCCAGATGGGAGGGAGCTTGGGGGAATGGGTGAAAAAGGTGAAGGGATTAAGAAGTACAAATTGGTTGTTAGACTGACAAACCTCAAAGGGTAGGGGAGTTGGGGGTGGGAAGAAATAAACCGAAGAACTTACATGTATATATGCATAACCAATGGACACAGACAACTGTGTGGGGAAGGCAGGAGGGGGGGTATAGTGGGGAGGAGGGGTCAATGGGGGAAAAATGAGGAACATCTGTAATACATTCAACAATAAAGATAAGTTAAAAAAGAAAAGAAAACCCTGCCCTGGCCAGGTGTCTCAGTTGCCTGGAGTGTCGTCCCATACACCAAAAGTTTGCAGGTTCGATTCCTCGTCAGGGCACACACCTAGGTTTCGAGTTCAGTCCCAGTCTGGGTGGGAACAGGATGCAACTGATCAATAGTTCTCTCTCATTGATGTCTCTCTATATATATCTCTCTTAAAATCAATAAAAACATATCCTTGGGTAAGGTTAAAAAGAAAAAGAGCCCTGGCCATTTTGGCTCAGCAGTTAGCACATCAGCCTGCAAACCAAAGAGTCTCGGATTCGATTCTGGTCAAGGGCACGTACCTCGGTTGTGGTTCATCTCCGGCCCTGGTCGGGGTTGTACGGAGGCAACTAGTCGATGTGTCCCTCTCACATGGATGTTTCTCTCTGTCTTCCTTTCTCTCCCTCTCTCTTCCTCCCACTCTATAGAAGATAAATAGAAAAATATCCTCAGGTGAGGATTTTAAAATAAAATAAAAAGAAAATCCTTTTAGCTATAAAAGAAAGGAAGGACTAATGTTTTTCAAGATCTCAGCGTCTTAATGAAGCATGTAATGGGTGCTCCTTTTGAACGTAGTACAGAATGTTAGAAAACAGACAGAATACCCCTAAGAGGGAGCATTTTGTGTCTCTAATAGTGGTTTACCTTTACCAATTTTAATTCTGACAAATGTAATATTTCTGACTTGCTTTTAAAATGGAATGCAACAGCTGGTCTGAAATAAACTGAGTTTTGCATGCTCTACTATTTACTGAACAGTTCAGAGGGCAAGAAAGCAAAGAGAAATGCTCTGCTCTTTTTTTTTTTTTTTTTTTTTGCTTGCCAGCTCCTTAGCTATTGACATTCTACAGTGCCCTTCCTGTATTCTTCTCTCTTATCTTCTGTCTTCTTCTCTGCTTTTGAGTCAGAAACTTCAATTCAAATCTCCATGTCACTATGAACTGTGATTGTGAGAACACAACGTAATCTCTCAGCCTGTTTCCTCCTTTGTAAATGAGAATTATAATTCCCATCTCACAGGATTTATAAGTAAAATTGAATGAGGCAATGTGTATGATAGTGGCTGGCACATATTATATTCAGCAAAAATAATGTCAGTTTTCTTTCTCTGTACTCCTCCTAGGTCCCTAGTGTCAGAAAGGACACACAATTTTTTTCATGACTCAACATTTATTTGGGTATGGCAGCTGGCTCCTTTTACAGTTTCAGATCTAGTTATCATTACCTTGAAACAGAGTATTTAATTTTTATGATGTATTTTTCTCATCCTCCAATATCCATAATAGTCATTTCATCACTATGTAGTGGATTCTTGCTTTCACAGGAGGAAATGGGGACAGGGAGATGCTGGGACAGGAGGGTTTGCCCTCTGATAGCTCCGTGCTCTGTCCTATCCCTGACAGCTTAAGCTCACTCCTACAAGAAGGAGCCTAGCTCTGTCCAAATGAACAGATGCCCTTAATGAGTGTTTTACCCTGTGGTCTGCCTTAATATCTCTTTAAGTGTCCCAAAGAAACAGAATAAAAGTAGATATTCCCATAGCAACAAACTGATAATGACTAAAACTTGTGCACTACTTTTATAGCATGTAAAGTGTTTTCACATCTACCACTCATTCATCAATTTGTTAAGCATTTCCTGAGTTCTGCCATGTATTAGGCCTCTACTAGACACCAGAGTATAAATGCACTGGTGAGACACTCCCTGGTTTTGAGATGTCATCTTAAATGTCACTTCTCCAGAAAAACCTTCTCTCCCTGATTTGTTAAGTATTTATTGTCTAACAGCACTCTGTTTCCTTTACAGTATTTCCCTACTCTGATCTCCTTAGGAGTAGGGGTTGTATCACCTTCAAGCACTTCTCTGAGACCACAGGCTCAAGACTTAGCACGTTGCTGAGCCCCAAATAGGCACGCAATAAAACTGGTTGAGTGAGTAGAAGACAGGAGGAATAAAATATGCTCATGGGAAGAGAAAGTTAAAGATTCCATTGCTATACACTGTAACAAGTGCCAAGGGAGAAAAATGGGTTGCAGGTATAAAAAACAAGCATTTAATCAGAACACGTCAGCTGAAATTGTGAGCTTCCTGAAGGAGAGCTATCTCAGCCCAGCACCGTCTATGAATGGCTGGGTAGATCCGCCTAATTCTGGGATGCAGAATTAGGAGAGCCATCTGCCCAAAAACAGAGATAAGCTGCATTCTCCATAGTCAGCTTTGTTCATAATAAAAATAATATTCTGGTCGCTATATGCTACACTCTTTATTGTATGTCTCATAAATAGTTCAGAACTTGGGAAGAGAAGAGGCACACTATTGCCCTTTCTCGTACTTTCTAAGTATCCAATTCTTATATTATCCTTTTGTCTGTTCTCCTTATGATTTATAAAAATAGATTAAAAATGACATGATCATATTTTAGGAAAATACTATTTTTCTCTTTAGGAAAAGGAAACAGAAAAAAGGTAACTAGCTTACATTGTCTATCACAACACAGAATTAGAAACTTCACTGTTTGTGGCTGCCAAAAAATGAGTAAATGGCCAAAAATAAAACAAAAATTCTTTCATAATTATTTTCCTGAGATTCAGTATATTAGTATGATGAAACTTAATATGTCTGAAAATAAAGATATAAATTGCTGCAGAATGTAAAATATGATCAAGTCACAGCAATACCCAAAAGGTGGAAACAACCCAAATGTCCATCAACAAATGAATGGATAAACAAAATGTGTTACATACGTCAATGGAATATTATTCGACCTTAAGAAGGAAGGAAGTTCTGACACATGCTACAATATGAATGAACCTTGAGGATATTATGCTGAGTGAAGTAAGCCAGTCACAAAAAAACACATTATATGATTCCACTTATATGATATACCTGGAATAGTGAGATTCATAGAGATGGGAAGTAGAATGGTGACTGGCAGGGGCTGAGGGGAGGAGGGAATGGGGAGTTATTATTTAATGATTACAGAGTTTCTGTTTGGGAAGATGAAAAAATTCTGGGGATGTGCAATGGTGGTGGTTGCACAGCAATGTCAATGTGCTTGATGCCGGTGAACTGGACACTGAAAATAGTTAAAGGGTAAATCTTATGTTCTACATATCTTACTACAATAATAAATTTTTAAAATATGATAATGTGCAGCTTATGTGTATAATAAAGATACTCCACCCATTTGAAGAAGGAATGCTCTATTCTCAAGTGAAACAGAGGGCCCCATACCACCCCAGGAAAGAGCAGACGTTAGCCAAGGGCACAGGAAACCTGGAAGGGGTGTGGTTCGGTGGCTGAGGTCAGTAGTCTACAAATAATTACCATCATCTTCATCAGGGTTCGTGTCATCATAGCCGTTACTGTCAGGGTCTTTCACAGCTGACTGGCCTGATCCTGTATGCTTTGCATGTATTTTGGAACATTCTCTAAGGTAGGTATTATTTCCATTTACAGGAACTGAACACATTAACCAAGATTGCAAATAAGCAGTGTGGAGATCAGCAACTCCACAACCAAGTATTTTTTTTTCAGTACCCCTCAAGAAGTTAGGAACAAGTATATGGATAATCTGGAGTAAATGGAATAGGAATTTAGGAACAATAGCAATATTTCTTCATTTGGGTTCAGTAAGATGTACTCCAGGATGACCACAAACATAGGAACTTTGGAGTGACAGTTAATGTTTAGATGAAAAATCATTAGAGTTTTAGAGGGGAGGGGGTTTGAGGGGCTGGGTGAAAAAGGTGATGGGATTAAGGAAAAAACAAAACAAATCCCTCATAGACATAGACAACAGTATGGTGATTACCAGAGGGAAGGGGGTGGGAGGAGGTAGAAGAGTGTAAAGGGGGGATAAATAGTGATAAGAGGAGACTTGACTTAGGGTGATGAACACACCATGCAATATACAGATGATGTATTATAAAATTGTACACCTGAAACCTATATAATTTTATTAACTAATGTCATCCTAATAAATTCAATAAAAAATGTTTTTAAAGAAAAGAAAATCATTAGAGTTCAAAGAGTAGAATAACAATGCAATCAAGAAGTTTATGGGGCTAATTTCGTAGAGCTATTTGGAACTGATTGGAATTGAAGGGATGGAATTAAAGCCAGACAGCTCAGGACTAAAGACAGAGAGCTCAGTGGAGCAAATGTCCCAGTAGCCACAATTTAAAAAAAAAAAAAAAAAAGTTTAAAAAAATGGGCTGCTAAGTACAAACAGCAACTGAGAAGTCATTTTTCCAGAGTCATTATGAGCACGAGGAAAATTGTTCCTTAGACTCTAGGTCAGCTTGTAATAATCTAGGGATGGGTGATTTAGGTAGGCCACTGATTTCTGACTTCGAGTATATCTCCATTTCCTGTACCATCACCAAAAGGGGTCAGGAAAAGAAAAGGAAGGAGAGGAGTCAAGTGTGCATACTTCTCTGGCTGCTGAAAAATGCTTAGATGAGAAAGGACTTTTTTTTTTTTTAACTTATCTTTATTGTTGAATGTATTACAGATGTTCCTCATTTTTCCCCCATTGCACCCCTCCTCCCCATTCCCGCCCCCCTCCTACCTTTCCCCACACTGTTGTCTGTGTCCATTGGTTATGCATATATACATATAAGTTCTTTGGTTTATTTCTTCCCACCCCCCAACTTCCCTTCCCTTTAAGGTTTGTCAGTCTAACAACCAATTTGTACTTCTTAATCCCTTCACCTTTTTCACCCATCCCCCCAGCCCCCACCCATCTGGTAACCAACAAAAGTTCTCTATATCTATGAGACTGTTTCTGTTCTGTTTGTTCATTTTGTTTGTAGATTCAATTGTTGATAGATATGTATTTATTGCCATTTTGTTTGTTTATATTTTTTTATCTTTTTCTTCAAGAAGACCCTTCAACATTTCATATAATAATGGTTTGGTGGTGATGAACTCCTTTAGCATTTATTTGTCTGGGAAATTCTTTATATGGCCATTGATTCTAAATGACAGCTTTGGAGTTTCTCCTTCTCTCTCCTTTCCCATCTCTCCTCCTCTTCCACACCTCTGCCCCCTCCTCTTCCTCTTCTTCCTCCTCCTCACCTCCTCTCCCTCCACCTCTATCCTCCCAACTCTTCATGTCCCCTTCCTTTCTCCCAACATCTCTCCTCTTCCTCTCTCTACCTCTCCCTTCATACACAACTTCTCTCTCTCCTCCTTTTTCCTCCAGAAAAAAAATAAATAAATGACAGCTTTGCAGGATAGAGTACTCTTGGTTGTAGGTTCTTGCTTTTTATCACTGAATATTTGTTGCCACTCCCTCTGGCCTGCAAAGTTTGAGAAATCAGCTGACAATCTTCTGGGAACTCCCTTGTAGGTAACTAACTGCTTTTCTCTTGCTGCTTTTAAGATTCTCTCTTTGTCTTGAACCTTTTGCATTTTGATGATGATGTGTCTTGGTGTGGGCCTCTTGGGGTTCATCTTGTTTGGGACTCTCTGTGCCTCTTGGACTTGTATGTTTGTTACCTTCACCAAGTTAGGGAAGTTTTCTGCCATTATTGTTTCAAATAGGTTTTCGATTTCTTGTTCTCTCTCTTCTCATTCTGGCACCCCCAAGATGCGAATGTTGGTACCCTTGAAGTTGTCCCAGAGACTCCTCACACTATCCTCATTTTTTGGGGTTCTTTTTTCTTTTTGCTGTTCTGATTGGGTGTTTTTTGCTTCCCTATATTCCAAATCGATGGTTTGCTTCTTGGCTTTACCTACTCTACTATTGAATCTGTGTAAACTATTCTTTATTTCAGTTAGTGCATTCTTCATTTCTGACTGGTCCTTTTTTATGCTCTTGAGGCCCTCACTAAGTTCACTGAGGTTCTCACTAAGTCCATTGAGCATCCTTATAAGCAGTGTTTTGAACTCTGCATCTGTTAGGTTGCTTAACTCCATTTCACTTAGTTCTTTTCCTGGAGTTTTGTTCTGTTCTTTCATTTGGGACCTGTTTCTTTGTCTCTTCATTTTGGCTGCCTCCCTGTGTTTGTTTCTATGTATTACTTAGCAAGAGGTATGGGGCTAGCTGAGACCAGATGCTGCTTGTTTGAAAGAATTTAGGAAAAGCTGAAGCAGGAGCCAAGACAGGCCAATCCTATGGTAAAGCAACTGGCAACAGCTTGGGTAGGCCTGAAAGTTGGTGGGGCAGGGCCTCAGGAAATCACCAGGGCGGGGCAAACAGTGTGAGCCAGGTTGCTGGAGTCCCAGATATGGTGGCGTCTGCTGGCCCAGGGAAGGGCTCACCAAAGGAACAAAAGCCTCTGATAGCACGTCTGTCCAGGAGAAAGCTGCCTCTCCAGCCTTCACTCCAATGCCAAACAGCTCAGTTCTTCCCCATATGATTCTGGTGCCTTTCAAGCTGCCTCCCCCAAGCTGGAGCCTGGAGGGAGCGAGTCCGAGTAAGTCCGTGCGCGGGCCCTTTAAGAGGAGCTGCCGGGCTCTTTAAGAGGAGCTCCAGCTGCCTCAGCCTCAGTTCCCGCTGGTTTTTCCAGCCAGAAGTTATGGGGACTTCTCTTCCTAGCACTGGAACCCTGAGCTGGGTGCCTGCTGTGGGATGGGGACCCCTCAGTCCTCTGGGAGGACCTTGCCAGCAGAGGTGTCCCTCCTAATTTTTATCCGCCACACGTGGGTGTGGGACCAGCCCGTCGCGCCTCCGCCCCTCCTACCAGTCTCGATGTGGCTTCTTCTTTAATTTCGTAGTTGTAGGACTTCCGTTCAGCTTGATTTCAGGTGGTTTTGAATGATGGTTGTTCTGTAGTTTAGTTGTAACTTTGATGTGCTTGTGGGAGGACACAATACCACGTTTACCTACCGGGAAAGGACTTTAAAATGTCCTAAAATGAAGTAGCTGATTTAGGTTGATTGAATTTCACCATATGAAAATAGCTCACCGCTAATTTGTTAGCATAAAATCAAAGATCTAAATGAGATTAAGATCTTTATTAAACTTTCTGCAATATTAAAAATTAAAATCCAATTACTTCTGCCCCATAAATTGACTTTGGCTAACTAATGCATTGACATATTAAGCTACAGACTGGCATTTAGTCTCTGGTCACTTCTATACCAAGCTGTTCGCCGAACATGGAGGTCAATGCCAAGCTAACAGGAGCCAGGAATTATGAAGTATCACACACAAAATTCCCAAACTGAGAAAGACAAATAAATATCTTTTCCTAACTCTCTCACTTTATAGCTGTAAAAAAATTGAGGCCCAAGGGAGTAACTTGTTTATGGTTTTACAGTTCATTAACGGCTGGGCTGAGACCAGAACCTCAGCCATCACACTGGGGTTCCTTCCACTGTATCATACTTTTCTTTTACATCAATCAGTAGTCTAAGCAGGTAAGAATTATTTTATGAATGAAGAACAGTGAATTCAATAAACTCACAAGATGGAAGAAGAGAAATAGAATACAAATTGTTTTTAAAACATTTCAGCCTTTTTTTTAAATCCTCACCCTAGGATATTTTTCCATTTATCTTCAGATAGAGTGGGAGAGGGAGAGAGAGAGAGAGACATCGATGTGAGAGAGACACATCGATTGGTTGCCTCCTGCACGACCCTGACCAGAATCGAACCCAAGACTCTTTGGGTCGAGGGCTGACACTCTAACCGTGGAGCCAAACTGGCCAGGGCAGAGGGTATGTGTTTTTCCCAACTTTGGATTTTTTTTTTTAATTTTTTATTTTTTATTAATTTATTTTTGTTACAGATGTTTCTCCTTTTCCCCACATTGACACCCTGCTCCCAATCCCACCCCGCCCCTCCCCGTCCCCAGCATTGTTGTCTATGTCCATTGGTTATGCACACTGGCGTATAAGTTCTGTGGTTTATCTCTTCCCTCCCCCACACGCCCTCTTCTGAGGTTTGTCAGTCTGTATCCTACTTCTATGTCTGTGGGCCCATTTTATTCCTCAGCTTGTTTTGTTCATTATATTCCACAAATAAGTGAGATCATGTGATATTTGTCTTTCTCTGATTGGCTTGTTTGGCTTAGGATAATACTCTCCAGGTCTGTCCAGGTCGTCTCAAAGGATGAGATCTTTCTTTCTTACTGCTGAATAGCATTCCATTGTGTATATGTACCACAGCTTTTTTATCCACTCATCTATTGATGGACACTTGGGCTGTTTCCAGATCTTAGTGATTGTAAATAGTGCTGCTATGAACATAGAGGTACATATATACTTTCTGATTGGTGTTTCAGACTTCTTGGGTATATTCCTAGAAGTGGGATCACTGGGTGATATGGCAGTTCTATTTTTAATATTTTGAGGTAACACCATAGTGTTTTCCATAGTGGCTGCACCAGTCTGCATTCCCACCAGCAGTGTACTAGGGTCCCCTTTTCTCCACACCCTCGCCAGCATTTGTTGTTTGATAATTTGTTGATGGCAGCCATTCTGACAGATGTGAGGTGATACCTCATAGTTGTTTTAATTTGCATCTCTCTGATGATTAGTGACGTTGAGCATTTTTTCATATGTCTCTTGGCCATTGGTATGTCCTTTTTGGAGAGGTGTCTATTTAGGTCCTCTACCCATTTTTTAATTGGGTTCTTTGTCTTCCTTTTGTTGAGTTGTATGAGTACTCTATACATTTTGGAAATTAACCCCTTATCTGTTGTATTGTTGCTCTCCCATATAGTGGGTTCCCTTTCCATCTTGATGCTTGTTTCTTTTGCTGTGCAGAAGCTTTTTAGTTTGATGTAGTCCCATGTGTTCATTTTTTCCTTTGTTTAGCTTGCCTTAGACATTTTATCAATGAAAATTCTGCTGCGTGTGATGTCTGAAATTTTGTTGCCTATATTTTCTTCTAGGATTTTTATGGATTCACAAGTCATATTTAAGTCTTTTATCCATTTTGAGTTTATTCTTGTGTATGGTGTAAGTTGGTGGTCTAGCTTCATTTTTTTGCATGTAGCTGTCCAATTTTCCCAACACCATTTATTGAAGAGGCTGTCTTGACTCCATTGTACGCTCTTGTCACCCTTGTCAAATATTAATTGAGCATAATGACTTGGGTCAATTTTGGTGTTCTCTATTCTGTTCTATTGATCTATATGCCTGTTCTTTGCCAGTACCAGGCTGTTTGATTACAATGGCTTTGTAGTATAACCTGATATCCGGTATTGTGATCCCTCCTACTTTGTTCTTCTTTTTCAAGATTGCTGTGGCTATTCGGGGTCTTTTTTGGTTCCATATAAACTTTTGGAGTATTTGTTCTAGTTCTGTGAATCATTGGTATTTTGATGGGGATTGCATTGAATCTATAGATTGCTTTGGGTAGTATGGACATTTTGATGATGTTAATTCTTCCAATCCATGAACAAAGTATATGCTTCCACGTTTTAATATCTTCCTCTATTTCTTTTTTCAATGACCTGTAGTGTTCTGTGAAAAGGTCCTTTACTTCTTTGGTTAAATTTATTCCTAGGTATCTTAATTTTTTTTTTGCTGCAATGGTAAATGGGATTGTTTTTTAGTTTTTCTTTCTGTGAGTTCATTATGGGTATATAAGAATGCCGTCGATTTATGGATGTTAATTTTGTATCCTGCTACTTTGTCAAATTCATTTATTAAATCTAGTAGATTTATTATGGAGTCTTTAGGGTTTTCTATGTACAGTATCATGTCTTCTGCAAATAATGACAGTTTCATTTCCTCCTTTCCAATTTGGATCCCTTTCATGTTTTCTTCATGTCTAATTGCTGTGGCTAAGACTTCTAGTTCTATGTTAAATAAGATTGGCAAAAGTGGGCATTCCTGTCTTGTTCCTGTTCTTAAGGGAAATGCTTTTCATTTTTGCCCATTGAGTATGATGTTGGCTGTAGGTTTTTCATATGTGGCCTTTATTATGTCAAGATATGATCCCTCTATTCCCACATTGCTGAGTGTTTTTATCAGAAATGGGTGCTGGATTTTGTTGAATGCTTTTTCAGCATCTATTGATAAGATCATATGGTTTTTATCTTTCATTTTGTTTATGTGGTGTATCATCACATTTATTGACTTGTGAAAATTGTAGCAGCCTTGCATCCCTGGGATGAATCCCACTTGGTCATGATGAATAATTTTTTTAATGTATTGCTGGACCCGATTTGCCAATATTTTGTTAAGGATTTTTGCATCTGTGTTCATCATGGATATTGGCCTGTAGTTTTCTTTCTTTGTAGTGTCTTTATCCGGTTTTGGAATTAGGATTATGTTGACCTCATAAAATGAGTTTGGAAGTCTTCCATCTTCTTGGATTTTTGGAATAGTTTGAGGACAATGGGTGTTAGATCTTCTTTGAATGTTCAGTAAAACTCCCCCATGAAGCTGTCTGGGCCTGGGCTTTTTTTTGTGGGGAGTTTCTTGATTACATCTTCAATTTCCTTAGTTGTTATTGGTCTGTTCGTTTTCTGTCTCTTCCCAGTTCAGTTTTTGGAGACTGTGTGTTTCTAGAAATCTGTCCATTTTGCCTAGATTGTCTAATTTGTTGGTGTATAATTGTTCACGAGGGTGTGGTTTTTAATGTGTACTATGAAAATTGCTTTTTAGATAAAGCTTACTCTTACTTTTAATTAATATGTTTATTTTCTTTTTGAAATAATATTAGACTTACAGGAAAGTTACAAAAATAGTACATAGTTTACATATACACATCATGCAGCTTCCTTTAATGTTGACAACTTACACAATCAGAGCTCAATAATCAAAATCAGAAAATTGATGATACAACACTATCAATTAAACTACAGACCTTATTTGCATTTCACATTTTCCCACCCCCAATGTCCTTTTTGCACTCTAATATATGACCCAAGATCCCAGATTACATTTACTTTCTGTCTCCTTAGTCTCCTCCAATCTGTGCTGGTTCCCCAAACTTTCCCTGTCTCTCATGGGCTCTTTTGAGGAGTACTGGTCAGCTATTTTGTATAAGGTCCCTCAGTTTGGATTTGTATAATGTTTTTATCATGCTTAGAATGAGACTGCAGGTTTGGGGGAAGAGTACAACCCAGGTAAAGTGCTCTTCTCATTATTTCATGTCAGGGGCACACGATGTCAACATGATTGATTGCTGGTCATGTTTACCTTGATCACTTGGTTAAAGTGGATCTGCCAGGTTTCTCAACTGTAAAGTTATTGATTTTCCCTTTGTAATGATAAAGATCTTGAAGAAATATTTTGAGACTATGCTAACATCATTTTTCTCTTCAAATGTTTGCCCACTGATAATATAGCATCCATCTGTGGATCTTGCTTACAGTAATTATTTCTGTGGTGTTCCAACGGGGATTTTACATTTTCCTGATTTCTTCTATACTTATTAATTGGAATTTTTCTGTAAGGAAGAAAAATAAATCTTCTCCACATTTATGTATTCAATTATTTATGTATATCAGTATGAACCTACTTTATTTATTTTGTTCAATGGGTTATAACTTAATACTATCATTTATTTTGTTGTACAAATTGTTCCAGCTTTAGCCTTTGGGGCTTTTTCAGGTTGGTTCTTGTGTCCTTATGACATACCCCCACTTTTTAGAGCACTTCCCTGTTATATTGTACTACAGAATGCTCCAGGCTCATTTTGTCCCAATCAATCATTTCTCTAAGGAGCCCTGGTTTCTCTTACTGGAGAATAACACATAGAAACCAAGATGTGCACACTAGGAGGAAGCTAATTCTTTGATGATTGTAAAGCTCATGTGTCAGAAAATTTACCTATATAAGTTCATATGGTATCTTCAGTAATAATTCTGAAGCAAAGCAGCAAGATACATACAGGATAGCTTTAAAATAGTTTAAAATGTTCGATTTGCTCCAAAATGTGCTTTAGGTATGAAAGCCAGTGATATCAAAGTTGGGAAAGTGCTTTTCCTTCCTAAAATGCTCCTTTATTCTTTAGCATGAATATTAATATTCTCTTTTTAGTCTCACATCCTTCTATCCATGTCAAACTAATCGTACCTCATACTTTATTTTTTATTATCATTATTTTTTTAATCCTCACCCGAGGATATTTTTCCATTTATCTTTGGATATAGTGGGAGAGAAGGAGGAAGAGAGAGAGAGAGAAACATTGATGTAAGAGTGACACATTGATTGGTTGCCTCCCACATGACCCTGACCAGGGCTGGGGATGAACTGCAACTGAGGTATGTGCCCTTGGCTGGAATTGAACCAGTGATTCTTTGGTCTGAGAGCTGACGCTCTAACCACTGAGCAAAACTGGCCAGGGCTGTACCTTATATTTTAAATAATAGAATGATAAAATGTTCAATCTCATTGGTAATAAAAAAATATGCAACATTAGAAATGAGATTGCTACCATCTTGTGAAAATATTAATACTGAAAAGATTGGTAATAATTACTATTACTGAGTGTGAGAAAGCAGGTCCTCCACAGCATCTTTCTGAGAGCAATTGGTAGTGTTGATTGAAATGTTAGATATGCATATGTCTTAGCAATTTCACTTCTAGGAACTGATCTATCAGAGATGTACGCACAAGTATAAACAGGTGTGTATGTGTATGTGTGTGTGTGACTGCATTGCTGGTAATGATGAAAAACTGGAGACAAGTTAAATGTTCATCAAGAGAGACTGGTTAAATTTATCCTTTTAACTCATCATGCAGTTTGAGGAGTCTCATGGAAGGCTTCCAAGAAGTGATGTTTAAGTTATGAACTAAAGGATAAATAGGAATAAGGTATGTGAAGTGTATTTGCATACATATGAGTATATGAGTGCATGTTGGGAGTGAGGAGAGGACATCCATGAAGAAGCTATACCTATAAAATGAAGCAGGAAAGATGTTGTGTTGAAAATACAGATGTTAAGAGAGGCTGATAGGAAGAGTAGTTCAAGAAGGGGCCAGAGAAGGAGGTGGGGATGGATCATGCAGAACCTTGGAAAGCAAGTTGGGGGCTTTGTGCAGAGGACAATACATATCACAAGGTTTCTATATACATTGATTTGAGAGAGAGAAAGAGAAACATTAATTTGTTGTTCCACTTATTTACGAATTCATTGGTTGCTTCTTGTATGTGCCTTGACCAGGGATCGAACCCACAGTGTTGGCATATTGGGACAACTCTCTAATCAACTGACCTACCCAGCCAGGGCCACAATGTTCTTCACAGTTCATCCCACAGATCCTCCATTATGGATCACAGACTAGGATCCAAGTTCACTTTGACTTGAAGTCACTCACTTATCACTTATTTAATGCATAACTGCTTGCAGAGGCCTCCTCTGCCCCTCCTTAAACACTGGACTTTCCTTTATTGTTTTACCTGCCATATTGAATTGCAATCACCTATTTATCCATCTTCACTATAATCTAGCACTTATTTAACCTTGTATCTCCACAGAATTACATTCAATAAATAGTTGTTGAATGAATGAACTAATTCAACTGATAACCTTTGCAACAGGGTCTTAACCTGGGGTCTAGGGTCTCTTGGGGAAGATGTGTCTGTGGATAGAGTTTGGGGTGGGGAAGTGTCTGTGAACTTAGATAGGAGAAAAATTAGTTTATTATTTCCACTCATCTTTAACTGAAAATTAGTATTTTCTTCAATTATGAATATTCATAACCAAACACAGTGGTGTTAGCAGTACTATGACTTCATCACCCACAGAAGTCACAGCTATTTTCATAACATGTCAGAATTGTTGCAGATATCTTAAAATATAATTTATACTCATTACTACTTCAAAATGACAGTAATTATTAGACCTGCTGCTAGATATTATTATTTAATGTGCCAATAAAAGAATAACTCGTTATTATATCACATTTTAAAAATATTTTGATAACTATATTTCAACATAATTGGTTTCCTTTGTAGTCCTATACATTTTATTTTATGCATTTAAAACCATTATTCTGCCTGGCCAATGTGCCTCAGTGGATTGAGCATCGTCCCATGGACTGAGAGGACCCTGTTGGATTCCCGGTCAGGGCACATGCCCAGGTTTCAGCTCGATCCCCAGTGGGGGGCATGCAGGAGGCAGCTGATCAATGTTTCTCTCTCACATCGATGTTTCTATCTTTCTCTCCCTTCCTCTCTCTCTAAAAAATAAATTAATTTACTAAAATAAAATAAAAACATTCTGAGAGGGTGTCCACAGGCTTCTCCAGACTGCCAAAGGAGTACACGGCACAAATGATTGAGAACCCTGTCCTTAGAGCACAGCATGTACAAATGTTTACCACACTCTCTATGATGAAGGATTATAATGTAAATTACAAATGTCAGAACCCAACTCCCTTTTCTATCAAACAGTTGTCATCTTTTCCTGTCCCATTCCCCCAATTCAGGCCATTTTGGTTTGTTTCCACTCTCTCAGTTGAACACACCCCTTCTCCTCATGCTTTCAATTCTTAGTTCCATAAGAATGACTATTAAATATGAATACCCAATCTGTCCTTGCGCTGAGCCCTACTCATGCAATCAACTGTGTTTTTTATTGTGTGTCCAACATTATCTCGAGTTCTCCATTTTCTCCACAAATAACCTCTTTTTTCCTAATATCTCTCTTCTATTCTTCCAAGCAACTAATCAACTTTGAGTGCTCTGTCTCTTAGCTTCTGCTAGTCAGGTGACAAAATACGTTCATTCTTCTAGATATTTGTGTTTCACAGTGTTAAATTGTGTGATGATTTACTTTAAAAGACTTCAACATCCCTACACCCCTAGAGGCTGTTCATATTGCATACACTAATTAGGAACCCACATTCTGGGGGGGATTAGTTAGCATCTGAAGTACCCTCTAGTGGTAGTTACAGAAGCACTTCAAATTTATTATTGATTTACAAATGAAATTATATGATGCGTGCAATTTGCTTCAAAATAGTCCAGGAGGAAAAAAAAATCCAGGAGGAGGGGCAAACAGGTAGGGATACAGATTAAACAAGATTGACCTTGAGGTGGAAATTGCTGAAACTGGGTGATGTATAATATTAGGTGGGGGAGGGGGGTCATTAACATTCTCTGTATTTTGTATATATTTGAAACTTTCCATGATAAAAAGTTTTGAAATATGTCATAAATGCAATCTACACTAGAGTTTCTGTGTAAATACAACAGATTGAATATGTGCCACCTACCTTACTTCCTGAAACCTCACTAAAATGACAGTAAAGTTATTTTCTTTTTAAAGGCATAAACACAAAGTTGGAGAAAATGAGAGAAACGATCAAAAAACTATGGAGGCTGGATAAACAATGGGTGAGTGATAAGGGATTAGCAGACCCAAAAAATGGGACCAACCTGTTTTATCTTATTTCATTTATTTATTATTTTAAACTGTCTTCCTTTATTTATTTATATTTGCAGTATGACATAGAATATTGGCACAAACACATGCACACTCATGCCAGCCTGAGTGAGGAAACTGGGATAAGGTCACTTGGCAGCTGGGCTGGACCCCAGACCCTCAGGCATTGGAGGTGAACACCAACCAGACCCCACCAAACCTCGCCCCAAGGGAACAAGAGCTCCCCTAATGGAAACAATTTACTGGAGCATAGTCCTACAAGCAAATAAGAGCAGGAGACTTTGCATTTCCTCCTGAAGCATCACATCCCTGTCTTCCCGAAGAACAATGAAGATAAATGTGCATAACCATAAGAGCCCAAATTACATCTCACAATTTCTCCAGAGTGGTCTTTTTTTTTTTAATCCTCACCCGAGGACATTTTTTGCATTTATCTTCAGATAGAGAGGGAGGGACAAAGGGAGGAAGAGAGAGAAAGAAATATCAATGTGAGAGAGACACATCGAGTGGTTGCCACCCACATAACCCCAACCAGGGCCAGGGACACACTGCAACTGAGGTACGTGCTCTTAGCGAGAACTGAACCCAGGACTCTCTGGTCCGCGGGCCGACGCTCTAACCACTGAGCCAAACCGGCTAGGGCCAGAGTGATCATTATTTCAAAAATATTTTTTCTGACTTCCGGTCAAGATGGCGGCGTAGGTAAACATAGTATCGCCTCCTCTTACAACCACATCAAAATTACAACTAAACTACAGCACAACCATCATTCAGAAACACCTGACATTGAGCTGAATGGAAGTCCTACAACTACGAACTTAAAGAAGCAGCCACACCAAGACTGGTAGGAGGGGCGGAGGCGTGGATGGGCTGGTCCCACACCCACGTGTGATGGATAAAAATCAGGAGGGCACCTCAGCTGTGAATGTCCTCCCTGAGGAGTGAGGGGTCCCCGTCCCACACCAGGTGCCCAGCTCTGGGTTCCAGTGCCAGGAAGAGAATCTCCATTACTTCTGGCTGGAAAAAAAAGCAGGAACTGAGGCTGAGGGAGGCTGAGGCTGAGGGAGCCCCAGGCAGCTCCTCTTAAAGGGCCCTCACACGAACTTACTCGGACTTGCTCCCTCTCAGCTTGGAGGGGAGGCAGCTTGAGGGGTGCCAGAGACATACAGGGAAGAACTGAGCTGTTTGGCCTCGGGAGAAGGGCTGGAGAGGCAGCTTTCTCCTGGATAGACGTGCTGGTGGGGACTGATGTTCCTTTGGTGAGCCCTTCCCTGGGGAGGCAGACAGCTGCCATATCTGGGACTCCAGCAACCTGGCTCACAATATTTTGCCCTGCCCTGGTGATTCTCTGAGGCCCTGCCCCACCCAGCATTTGGGTCCACATAACCTGTTTTCAAAGGATTGGCATGTCTTGTATCCTGCTTCATAGTTTCCTAAAATCTCTCAAACAAGCAGCATCTGGTCTCAGCAAGCCCCATACCTCTCAGTCAATGGCCCCAGGCCTGACTCTAGAAGCACCCAGTCTTGGTTCACGACTTGGCTTTTCCCCTACACCTCCAAGCCCAGCACAAGAAGCAGCCATCTGCAGATCACTTAGTAGCTTATGCTGGATGGCCCTGGATAGAACACAGGCAGTGACTGACCTTGCCCCAGAGCCAGCACACCCAGTGGAAAGCTTCAGACCACATCAAAACACCACCACCCAACCACCTCCACAAGTGACACACTCAATGAGTGGACTCAGTGGGTACCAGAGCCCTGATGAAGTAAGTTTGCTCTGTGTGGTGGGGCCCTACACAGATGATCCTCCAAGATAATCAGAGGCCAGTGGTCAGTGGGCACAGCCAGTACTTGCAGCTGATCAGTCTGAAAAAATCCCTCCCATTGACATGCCAACAGCAATCAAGACTCAATTACAACAGAAGGGTGTACAGTCCACACTAGGGGTGCACCTTGAGGGCCCAGCTGGGGTGATCAGGGAGGCTGTACCACTAGATCCTACATCTACAACAATAGGCCACCCTACAAAGCCTAGAAGACATAGCAACTCTACCTAATACATAGAAACAATCACAGGGAAGCAGCCAAAATGAGGAGACAAAGAAACATGTCCCAAATGAAAGAAAAGAACAAAACTCCAGGAAAAGAATTAAACAAAATGGAGATAAACAATCAATCAGATGCAGAGTTCAAAACACATGTTATAAGGTTACTCAAGGAACTTGGTGAGACATTCAAGGAACTTACTGAGACCTTCAAGGAACTTAAGGAGACGTCCAAGAAACTTAGTGAGAACATCAACAACATAAAAAAGGACTAGTCAGAAATGAAAGATGCACTAACTGAAATAAAGAATAATTTACAGGGAATCAATAGTAAAGTAAGTAAAGCCAAGAAGCAAACCATCGATTTGGAATATAAGGAAGCAAAAAACACCCAATCAGAACAGCATAAAGAAAAAAGAATAATAAAAAAAAAATGAGGATAGTGTAAGGAGCCTCTGGGACAACTTCAAGCGTGCCAACATTCGCATCTTGGGGGTGCCAGAAGGAGAAGAGAGAGAACAAGAAATTGAAAACCTATTTGAAACAATAATGACAGAAAACTTCCCTAACTTGGTGAAGGAAACAGACACACAAGTCCAGGAAGCACAGAGTCCCAGACAAAATGACCCCAAAGAGGTCCACACCAAGACACATCATCATCAAAATGTCAAAGATTAAAGACAAAGACAGAATCTCAAAAGCAGCAAGAGAAAAGCAGTTCATTACCTACAAAGGAGCTCCCATAAGACTGTCAGCTGATTCCTCAAAAGAAACTTTGCAGGCCAGAAAGGAGTGGCAAGAGACATTCACGTTGATGAAAAGCAATGACCTACAACCAAGATTACCCTACCCTGCAAAGCTGTCATTTAGAATCGATGGACACATAAAGAGTTTCCCAGACAAGAAAAAGCTAAAGGAGTTCATCAGCACCAAACCAGTATTATATGAAATAGTGAAGGGTGACCTGGCTGGTTTGGCTCAGCAGTTAGAGCATCAGCCCATGGACCAGAGAGTCCAGGGTTCGATTCCGGCCTAGGGCACATACCTCGGTTGCAGTTTGTCCCTAGCCCCGGTTGGGGTCATTTGGGTGGCAACCAGTCGATGTGTCTCTCTCACATCAATATTTTGCTCTCTCTCTCTTTCCCCTTCTCTCTCTCCTGCTCTATCTGAAGATAAATGCAAAAATTATCTTCAATAATTTTTGGGTGAGGATAAAAAAATTTAAAAAAGAAATGTTGAAGGGTCTTCTTGAAGAAGAAGAACAAAAATATGAACAATAAAATGGCAATTAATACATATCTATCAACAATTGAATCTACCAACAAAATGAGCAAGCAGAACAGAAATAGACTCACAGATACAGAGAACTTTTTGTTGTTTGCCAGATGGGTGAAAAAGATGAAGGAATTAAGAAGTACAAATTGGGTGTTAGACTGATGAACCTAAATGGGAAGGGGGGAGGGAGGGCGGGATGAGATAAACCAAAGAACTTCTATGCATATATACATAACCAATGGACACCGACAACAGTGTGGGGAAGGCAGGAGGGGGGCAGGATTGGGGAGGAGGGGGTAAATGGAGAAAAAAAGGGGGGGGACACCTGTAATACATTCAACATACAGATGAGTTGAAAAAAATTTTTTTTCTTTATTGATTTTAGAGAGAAAGGAAGGGAGAGGGAGAAAGAGATAGAAGCATCAATGAGAGAGAACATCGATTGGCCACCTCCTGCATGCCCCTCACTGGGGATTGAGCCCACACCCGGGCATGTGTCCTGACCAGGAATCGAAACAGCAACCTCTTGGTGCATGGGTCGACACTCAACCACTGAGCCACACTGGCCAGGCAAGAGTGTTCATTTTTAAAAACACAATGCTGATAATCTTCTCTTTAAAATAAAAAAAGTATCCCCTTTCCCAATAAACATTTCCCATAGCCCTGCATTGGTTAAATGGCAAACTTCACACCTTTGCACATTTCCATGTGTTGTTCCCTTGTTCAGGAAACCACCACCTTCTTTAATTGGGAAACTTCTTACCATTGCCCAAAAGACACAACTTAGCAGTTGGCTGCTCCCTGCAGAGCTGGCCTTGGCCTCCCCATTGCTCCCACAAGTAGTGTGGCACAGCGTCCATGCACCACACTACACTTAGGTCACCAACATGAAAAGCCTGGCTCCATGACAAGTGGTGCCACAGTACATAAATTAGTTACTGCCTGTGTGCTCTAATTTCCTCATTTGATATGATTGTAAATTTATCGCTACCCTGTAGGCTTGTTCTGATATATTATATAATACGAATAAAGTTCTTAGAACAGTGTCTGGCATATAAGCATGAACTAAATGTTAGCTCTTATACATTTCTACTGTTGCCTTCAACTTTGTGTAAGCAAACTTCAGTGAGTTTCTTGTTCAACAACTGCATAATCCTTGGTTTTCTCTAATTCAGTGGTAGAATTCAACATAAAGGAAATTAGGGCACCTGTTTTTTACATCAGGGTTTCCAACTTTTCCCACCTGTAGGAATTGTGTTTTGGTTTTTTTTTTAACTCATCTTTATTGTTGAATGTATTACAGATGTTCCCCCCTTTTTTCCCCATTGACCCCCTCCTCCCCAATCCCACCCCCCTCCTGGCTTCCCCACACTATAGTCTGTGTCCATTAGTTATGCATATATGCATATAAGTTCTTTGGTTTATCTCATCCCACCCTCCCTCCCCTCTTCCCTTTGAGGTTCATCAGTCTAACAACAAATTTGTACTTCTTCTTTTTTTTTTTTTGCATGTATCTTCAGATAGAGCAGGAGGGAGAGAGGGGGGAGAGAGAGAGAAACATCTATGTGACAGAGACACATTGAGTGGTTGCCACCCACACAACCCCAACCGGGGCCGGGGACAAACTGCAACCGAGGTACATGCCCTTAGCGGGAACCAAACCCGGGACTCTCTGGTCTGCGGGCCGACGCTCTAACCGCTGAGCCAAACTGGCCAGGGTCAAATTTGTACTTCTTTTTTTGATTTTTTTTTTTTTTTTTTTTTTTTTTTTTTTTGGTACGTGCCCCTAGCGGGAACCAAACCAAGGACTCTCTGGTCCACAGGCCGACGCTCCAACCGCTGAGCCAAACCGGCAAGGGCTAAATTTGTACTTCTTAAATCCTTTATCTTTTCACCCATCCCCTCAGCCCCAACCCATCTGGCAAGCAACAAAAAGTTCTCAGTATCTAAGAGTCTGTTTCTGTTCTGCTTGCTCATTTTGTTTGTAGAATCAATTGTTGATAGATATGTATTAATTGACATTTTATTGTTCATATTTTTGTTCTTCTTCTCCTTCAAGAAGACCCTTCAACTTTTCATATAATACTGGTTTGGTGCTGATGAACTCCTTTAGCTTTTTCTTGTGTGGGAAACTCTTGATATGCCCATTGATTCTAAATGATAGCTTTGCAGGATGGAGTAACCTTGATTGTAGGTCATTGTTTTCATCAACTTGAATATCACTTACCACTCCTTTCTGGCCTGCAAAGTTTTTTTTGAGAAATCAACTGACCGTCTTATGGGAACTCCTTTGTAGGTAATAAACTGCTTTTCTCTTGCTGCTTTTGAGATTCTCCCTTTGTCTTTAATCTTTGGCATTTTGATGATGATGTGTCTTGGTGTGGACCTCTTTGGGTTCATCTTGTTTGGGACTCTCTGTGCTTCCTGGACTTGTGTGTCTGTTTCCTTCACCAAGTTAGGGAAGTTTTCTGTCATTATTGTTTCAAATAGGTTTTCAATTTCTTGTTCTCTCTTCTCCTTCTGGCACCCCTATGAAGTGAATGTTGGCACACATGAAGTTGTCCCAGAGGCTCCTTACACTATCCTCATTTTTTTATTATTATTCTTTTTTCTTTTTGCTGTTCTGATTGGGTGTTTTTTGCTTCCTCATATTCCAAATCGATGGTTTGCTTCTTGGCTTTACCTACTCTACTATTGATTCCCTGTAAATTATTCTTTTTTTTCCCCAATTTTTATTAATTTATTTTTGTTACAGATGTTTCTCCCTTTTCCCCCCTAGACATACTCCTCTCCATCCTGCCCCCTCACTCCCCTAGCATTGTTGTCTATGTCCATTGGTTATGCATACATGCATATAAGTTCTTTGGTTCATCTCCTCCATCCTCCCTGCCCCCCTACTCTGAGGTTTGTCAGTCTGAACCATACTCCTTTCTATGTCTCTGGGTCTATTTTGTTCATCAGCCCACCTTGTTCATTTTATTTCACAAATAAGTGAGATCATGTGATATTTGTCTTTCTCTGATTGGCTTATTTCACTTAGCATAATTATCTCAAGTTCCCTCCATGTTGTCTCAAAAGATCTTTCTTTTGAGATAAGAGATCTTTCTTTCTTACAGCTGCATAGTATTCTATGGTATATATGTACCACAGCTTTTTTATCCACTCATCTATTGATGGACACTTGGGCTGTTTCCAGATCTTAGCGATTGTAAATAGTGCTGCTATGAACATAGGGATACATATATTCTTTCTGATTGGTGTTTCAGCCTGTAAATTATTCTTTATTTCAGTTAGTGCATCCTTCATTTCTGACTGGTCCGTTTTTATGTTGTTGATGTTCTCACTAAGTTCCTTGGACGTTTCCTTAAGTTCCTTGAAGGTCTCACAAAGTTCCTTGAATGTCTCACCAAGTTCCTTGAGTAACCTTATAACCTGTGTTTTGAACTCTGCAACTGTTAGATTGCTTATCTCCATTTTGTTTAAATATTTTCCTGGAGTTTTGTTCTTTTCTTTCATTTGGGACATGTTTCTTTGTCTCCTCATTTTGGCTGCTTCCCTGTGATTGTTTCTATGTATTAGGTAGAGTTGCTATGTCTCCCTGATCACCCTAGCCGGGCTGTACACTCTTCTGTTGCAATTGAGTCTTGATTGCTGTTGGCATATCAATGGGAGGGATTTACTCAGGCTGATCAGCTGCAAGGTCTGGCTGTGCCCACTAGCCACTGGCCTCTGAATACCTGGGAGGATTAGCTGTGTAGGGGTCCACCACACAGAGCAAGACTTACTTCATCAGGGCTCTGGTACCCACTGAGTCTGCTCATTGAGTGTGTCACTTGTGGAGGTGGTTGGGTGGTGGTGCTTCGCAGTGTTCTGAAGCTTTCCACTGGGTGTGCTGGCTCTGGGGCAAGGTCAGCCACTGCCTGTGTTCTATCCAGGGCCATCCAGCATAAGCTACTAAGTGATCTGCAGATGGCTGCTTCTTGTGCTGGGCTTGGAGGTGCCCAGGAAAAGCTAAGTCATGAACCAAGGCTGGTTGCTTCTAGTGCCAGGCCTGGGGCCACTTAATGAGAGGTATGGGGCTTGCTGAGACCAGATGCTGCTTGTTTGAGGGATTTTAGGAAACTCTGAAGCAGGATCCAAGACAGGCCAATCCTATGGTAAAGCCTTTGGAAACACCTTGGATGGGTCCAAATGTTGGGTGGTGTGGGGCCTCAGGGAATCACCAGGGCAGCGCAAACAGTGTGAGCCAGGTTGCTGGAGTCCCAGATATGGTGGCCATCTGCCTCCCCAGGGAAGAGCTCAGCAAAGGAACATCAGCCTCCACCAGCACATGTGTCCAGGAGACAGCCACCTCTCTAGCCCTCGTCCCAAAGCCAAACAGCTCAGTTCTTCCCTGTATGTCTCTGGCACCCCTCAAGCTGCCTCCCCTCAGAGCTTAGAGAGAGAAAGTCCGAGTAAGTCCTTGTGTGGGCCCTTTAAGAGGAGCTGCCTGGGGCTCCAGAAGCCTCAGCCTCCCTCAGCCTCAGTTCCCGCTACTTTTTCCAGCCAGAAGTGATGGGGACTTCTCTTCCTGGCACTGGGACCCTGAGCTGGGTGCCTGGTGTGGGACAGGGACCCCTCACTCCTCAGGGAGGACTTCACAGCCAAGGTGTCCCTCCTGATTTTTATCCGCCACACGTGGGTGTGGGACCAGCCTGTCTGCACCTCCGCCCCTCCTACCAGTCGTGGTGTGACTGCTGGTTTAATTTCGTAGTTGTAGGACTTCCATTCAGCTCGGTTTCAGACAGTTCTGAATGGTGGTTGTTTTGTAGTTTAGTTGTAATTTTGATGTGATTGTGGGAGGAGGCGATACAGCGTTTACCTACGCCACTATCATGACCAAAGTCTAGGGATTGTGTTTTAAAACAAGGAGTTCCTAGCCCTGGCTGGTTTGGTTCAGTAGTTAGAGCATCAGCCCACAGACTGAAGGGTCAAGAGTTTGATTCCTGGTCAAGGGCACGTACCTGGGTTGCAGGTTTGATCCCCCCAACCCCGAGGCAGGCAACTAATTGATGTATCTCTCTCAAACCATTGTTTCTCTCTCACTCTCTCTCTCCTCCCCTCTCTCTCTATCAAAAAATCAATGGAAAAATATCCTCAGGTGAGGATTAACAAATATACATGTATATAAAACAAGGAGTCTCTATACAGGTACTCCCATTGAAGATTGCATACCCATAATGTGTTTGTATGTGGACCCTGAGAAAGAAGATACCTTCTAAAAAAGGCTCCCAGTGGCTAACTGGGCTCAAATTAAAACTAAACTAAAGACAGAGCAGCTATTTCTACACAGGAGCCTCTCATGCAACTGCACTTCAGGGAGAAGCCTGCACTGAGCTTCCTGCCTGCCCTCTGAGCCACCCCTCATAGAAGAGTTCCTGGAATCCTATTTCAGCCAATAGGACTGCCAATAGGACAATTGGAGGCTTTCCCCATCCAATTGAAGCTGCACAGCTATAGCGCACTCTTCACTAACCAATCAGAGTGGGTCAATTCTGACCAGTCAGGACAGTGCCTTTTGGACCAAATCAAACTGAAAAGATTTGGAGTGCTGGTTTGCATGAGGATGAACCAATCAGGGAATAGGGGTGGGGACTTCTGTCTATATAAGCCAGCTCCCCTCAAGCTCTAAATATGCAGTTTTCCTTTCCATCTGAGACTTTGTTCCCCTGTTGGAGCTGACTGGTGCTGACTGGTGCTGACTGGCACTGACTGGCACTGACTGGCACTGGCTGGCACTGGCTGGAGTTGAAACAACAAGGATGCCTCTCTGCAGCAGAGTGGAGCTGACCAATGCAGGCCAGAGCAGACTAGCACAGGGCAAAGATGTCTAGCCTCACAGCAGTGCTGTATCACAATTGAGCTGTTTTGTACTGAATAAAGTTTCCTTCTTCACCACACCCCAAATTGGGGATTCCTGTTGGCATTGAAGTGGCAATGAGGACCATTAGTTGACATGAGTGATAGTTTATTTTTATTCTTTTTTTGAGGTAGGTATTTTAGTCAAACTGGAATACAGATGCATATGAGCTCCTCCTTCATAGGAATGATTTACACTTTAATAGGCTTAATTATTTTAATTTTTTTTTTATCCTCACCCAAGGACACTTGCATTTATCTTCAGATAGAGCGGGAGGGAGAGAAGGAGGAAGAGAGAGAGAGAAACGTTGATGTGAGAGAGACACATCAACTGGCTGCCACCCACATGACCCCAACTGGGGCTGGGGACAAACTGCAACCGAGGTACATGCCCTTAGCGGGAACCAAACCTGGGTCTCTCTGGTCCGTGGGCCAATGCTCTAACTGCTGAGCCAAACCGGCCAGGACAAGGCTTAATTATTTTAAATAATTTCTTCTGTCCCTTCCCTTCCCCTAGAGCTGAGACATAAAGTTGAATCAAATTTATAATGTGATTTTTTTTTAATCCTCACCCGAGGACATTTTTGCACTTATCTTCAGATAGAGCAGGAGGGAGAGAGGGAGGAAGAGAGAGAGAGAAACATCGATGTGAGAGAGACACATCGAGTGGTCGCCACCCACACGACCCCAACCGGGGCCAGGGACAAACCGCAACCGAGGTACGTGCCCCCAACGGGAACTGAACCCAGGACTCTCTGGTCCGCAGGCCAATGCTCTAACCGCTGAGCTAAACTGGCCAGGGCTATAATGTGATTTTGACCTTAAGAGAAATAAACCCTTGAGATAAACATGGGTTTTTCAAGTCTAATTCCTATGAAATTACAATGGGTAGGTTTGGTTTTAGGAGAATTGTCAGTTAAAGCAGTTTTTTCTCCCATGTATGATTAATAATGGCAGTTATTAAAATTGAAGCTAAAATACCTAGAATTAAGATTTGGGCAGAACACACTGACATTCCTAAGTTTTGGACATTTTAAGTATATGTCTCGATGAAATGTTCACTTCTCACCTAGATTTTAAAACCAAGAGGTGGAAACAAATGACAAATAAAATTTATATGACAAATATACTTTAAATGCTTACCCTCTAGTGAGGGTAATTTAATCTTAAAATTAAAATTAGGATAAGGAAAAAAAGCATGAGTTGAAGATCAAGACTGAAAACAGCTTAGAAAATCTTTGAGGAACTAACAAAAGATTATTTCAGACAATTGAAATTTCCTAGGAAGCTTTGTTTGTTGCGAATACTTTGAGAGTATGTTTTACTGTCAAATCTGGCACAAAATTTTATTTTATTTTTTTTGGTATGTGCCCCTAGCAGGAACCGAACCTGGGACTCTCTGGTCCGCAGGCCGAGCTCCAACCGCTGAGCCAAACCGGCCAGGGCAGGCACAAAATTTTAAATGAAGTTATTTCACTTGGCCCTTTTTTTTCTTTATTGATTTTAGCCAGAGAGGAAAGGAGAGGGAGAGAGAGATGGAAACATCAATGAGAGACAACATCGATTGGCCACCTCCTGCATGCCCCCCACTGGGGATTGGGCCCACAACCTGGGCATGTGCCTTGACTGGGAATCAAACTGGCGACCTCTTGGTGCATGGGTTGATGCTCAACCACTGAGCCACACTAGCCAGGCCACTTGGCCCATTTTTGACGTGAATCTATCTCTAGTTTTCCTCTGGCTTTATAAAAACAGGCCCACCCATCACTGACTGAAGTGGAATCCCCTGAGCCAGTGAGCTCAGGGAACTACCAGGTTCCAGCTGGCTGCACAGTGCTGCTTGGATGCTCAATTATACTTTCTCCCCTTAGTTTTGGCTAAGTTTTGGACAGAGAGCTCTAGTCCACGTGGGACCCCTTTTGCCCTGGTTGGCTGAACATTCTACCCAAATACAATAGGGGAAAAATGGTTTCCATGTGCAAATTGATGTTGCGAAATTATTTTCCTATCTAAGCAGAGCTTGCTTTATCAGGGACAAAAAAATCTTTCTCCACATTTAATCATTCTAGTTCTACCTCTTACCCCCCACCTCCCCACTCTGCCTCAGTTCCTGTCCATGTTAGTGGTCCTTTCGTCCACTAGTTTCTCATGTGGCATGGAGTATTTGTCTATTATCCTTATAGAGATTTTGGGTTTTATCATAACAGCTATTCATCAGCCCACTTCTATAATTATCATTGTTTATGAAAATCCAAAACATAAATTTTCTTTAAAGATTCATCCAGCCCTGGCCGGTTTGGCTCAGCGGTTAGAACGTTGGCCTGCGGTCCAGAGAGACCTGGGTTCGGTTCCCGCTAAGGGCATGTACCTCGGTTGCAGTTTGTCCCCGGCCCTGGTTGGGTCGTGCGGGAGGCAGCCACTCGATGTGTCCCTTTCACATCGATGTTTCTCTCTCTCTCTTCCTCTCTCTCCCTCCCACTCTATCTGAACAAAAAGTGGAAAAATGTCCTCGGGTGAGGATAAAAAAAATAATAAAAATTAAAATAAATAAATAAATAAAGATCCATCCATTCCCAAAGCCTACTTCTTCCCTTTTTCTCAAGTGAAACAAAGATTCTAGTTTTAGACTAATAAAAAAGACATTTCAGAGAGGCTGTGAAGATCTAAGGAAAATTCTCTCTTATGTATATGTATTTATAAAGTAAAAATAATCCAGTTTTCCAAAATGCAACTGGTAGTTTTTTTCCCCACCAAAACTAAATATTAGATAGAATAAAAGTTGTGGAGAAGTCAAGATGTTTAATGTTAAAATGTGCATATATAATGAACAACAATGAAAATGGTGGAGTATTTATATTAATTTTAAGATATTATAAAAATTAAACAATTTTTAAAAGGCTTATCAAATATATATTTTTTTACTTTTCTGAGTTTATTCTCTGTAAGTGAACCTGTTTTGCAAATGGACTACTGAAGTGACATACCAGTAGGGGGCACTAAAGCATTGCTTTTAAATTTTAAAAATTTATCAAAGTATTTGGAAAAAGGACTTTTTGGCAACTTATCTCTTGCCCCTCAGTATAATAGGAAAATGATGAAAGATACTGGCAAAGGAAAGAAACAGTTCAATTAGAAGATCAAAGCTAACAAATTACCATGACTAAGTTTGCAGAGAGAGAAAATTTTTCTGTGCGAAAACCAGTGTGACAGCTATATTTAAAATGTTTAGTATTCGTTAATGTCTCATGGACACAAAACTTCATGCTAGCTCTCTGACACCCCATAACGACTGTGGACAATAATGAATGAGAATGCCCCAAACTGAAAGAAATGGCAAAACTCAATTGCACATGGTCGGCTATATATTTTGATGATCTAGAATATGTAACTTTAAAATCCCAGAATGTAGCCCTGGCTGGTTTGGCTCAGTGGTTAGAGTCAGCCTGTAGACCGAAGGGTCGCAGGTTCAATTCTGGTCAAGGGCAAATGCCTGGGTTGTGCAGGTTTGATCTCCAGTCCTGGTCAGGGTCATTTGGGAGGCAACTGATTGAGGTTTCTCTTTCTCTATCTCTCTCTCTGCCCACCTCCCTCCCTCCACTGTATCTAAAAATCAATGGAAACCTCAAGTGAGGGTTAACCAAAAAAAAAAAGAAAGAAAGAAAGAAAGTAAAAAAAAAAAAAAAAATCCCAGAATGTAATAGCTTTCAGAATGATGATAGTTTGGGCATGGACCATTTAGCCATTCACTTGAAGTGTGGCAAGAATATATGGTGAGGAATGGCCAGCCAAATGACATACTCAGCTGTCGGTCGGTGCCACATTCACACTGGCAGGCTGGACTTCTTGGGGCCCTGCTCTCTACTACCAGCACCATGAGGTAAATGAACATCTGGTCCTAAAAAAGTGCATACTCTATTTCTTGGATTGTTAATTTTTATGAGAATGAGAGGTAAAAGCAAGTCCATGCATTTCCCTTTGGCCATGTGCACACCTAGAGAATGTGTACTGAATTTAGCCTGGCCTGTGGCATTTTGTCATTTGTTTTACAAATTTTAGTAATGTAGAAAGAAACCATAAGCACAGGGAAAAAATTCCAATGGCTCTGAATATGTTAAGATTTATATCAAATACAGGACCCAGCCCAGCGTGTCTATGGGCTTGGTGCTCCGTCCCTGCCAAGATGTTGAAAGCGCTCTCTGCAAAGTAATTCAGCTGCACCAGACGCGAGATGAGTCAGGTTTAGATCCAGGCAAGGGAGCAGCTGTAGTAATGTGAGCTGAAAGGAATGCAAGTGTATGTGGGGAATGCCGATTTCAAAACCAGGTTCTCAAAAGAGTGTTTCTCTCCCCATTCAGAGGACTCTTTCTGCCTTCTCTTCTTTGTTATTATAGCTATGTGAAAAGATGAATTAGCTGAACCTGTTAAAATCATTTCACAATATATATAAATTAAACCATTATGCTATATGCCTTAAACTTACACAGTGATGTATGCCAATTATTTTTCAATAAAACTGGGGTGGGGGGAAGACTAGGAAGGGAATTTAATTATTGTCATCAGCCCAAATAGGTGTATAGCAAAGGCATGGACTATGCTGCTGAGGCCATCTCGGAGATGGGACTGACTGACTGATAGTTCATATTATCAATTGTGATTCCAAAATGCCTGAGCTGTGAGAGGCCTGAAAGGAAGCTGCAGAGGTTATGGGAGAGCCTGTGTTTACAATCTGGGTGGGCTGGATCCAACACTGGCACATCTGAGGCCAGCTCCCAGGACGGCTGGTCTGGCATTAGGACCCCAGCAATGTGGAGGAGCTTGAATATATTTTGGGTTGCTGGGAGTGGGACTGAGGAGCTTCACATGGGTTCTGCAGGCTCAGGCAGGGGAATGCCTCAGGATCTGGCCTGTGTTTGCCTTATTCCATTGGCTGGCCTTCCCTTTCTTTCAATGAGCCCCCCTCACAAATGCTTTTCCTGCAAAGACTCTGCATTTCCTAAATGTGATATTTTCTAAGGGCTCTCCAAAAGCCTAGGAAAGGTGGGAGAGAAGAGCTTCAGAAGCTAGGAAAATGGGAGGGACTCTTTTTCCCTCTCATTCTTACTGGTCCACAGGACGGTTTACCTCGGGCAACTGGTGATAGACTTGTGTAGGTAGGCGTGGTTGAGCCTTCATGAACTACAGATAAAAGACCAACTAGGGCTGGCCACTGTGGCTCAGTGGTTGAGTGTCAACCCATGCACCAGGAGGTTGCCGGTTGGATTCCTGGTCAGGGCACATGCCCAGGTTGTAGGCCAAATCCCCAGTGGGGGCATGCAGGAGGCAGCCAATCAATGTTCTCTCTCATCAATGTTTCTATCTCTCTCCCTCTCCCTTCCTCTCTCTCAAATCAATAAAGAAAAAAAATAAAAAGATAATGTATGTTTGCCCTGGCCAGTTTGTCTCAGCAGTTAGAGCCTAGGCCAGTGGACCAATGAATCTCGGGCTCTATTCTAGTCAAGGGCACGTACTTCGGTTGTGGTTCCTCCCGGCCCCTGTCAGGTCATGCTGTGCGGTTTCTCTCTGTCTCTCTCTCTTCCTCCCTCACACTCTATCTGATTATAAGTGAGAAATATCCTCGGGTGAGGAATTAAAAAAAAAAAGATATGTATGTTTAAAAAAAAAGACCAGCTGGAAGGGGATATAAGCCCTTGATGGAACTAAGGCCATGGCTGATTCCCACTCAGCATAGAGCCCGTCTTTTTTTTTTTTTTCTTTTTTCTTTATTGATTTTAGAGAGAAAGGAAGGGAGAGATAGAAACATCAATGAGAGAGAACATCGATTGGCTGCCTCCCGCAGGCCCCTCACTGGGGATTGGGCCCTCAACCTGGGCATGTGCCCTGACCAGGAATCGAACCAGCGACCTCTTGGTGCTGAGCCACACCTGCCGGGCCCCTTTGACTTTCTTAAAAGGGAATCTCAGACCCTGTAAATATGCCTGCAATGCCTGGGGCTAATCCCACCTGCAAGCACTATTATATAATTTTCTCAGTTGACCCAGATACAACAGAAAGGCATTATCATCCCCATTATTCAGATAAGGAAACTGCCTGGAGAAATCAAGTGCCTTCTTACCACTTTGCACTGCTATGTGTTGGGCTGGTGAAGAAGAGGTAGTAAATATCATATCTACTAACTAAAGAAGCTACACGGATTACTGGTTAAGGACAAAGACTCTGGACCAGACTCCCTGAGTTGATATCCCAGCTCCCACACTTGCTAGCTAAGTGACTCAACCTCACCTCCCCTTTTCCTCTTCTGTACAAGAGGACCTCCCCTTTCCCTATCAGGTTTTGTGAAGGTGAAAGGAGTTTATATAGTAACAGTGCTTAGACCTATAGCGGACACATAATAAGTACTAGATACATGTTTTACTCTAATGATGACCTTGCTGTTTGTTCATAAACCATGCATGAGCAGATGGATTTGGTTGAGACTTTGGCTCTTAAATTAGTGCTTTATTTGTTTAACTGCTTTTCTGGGTTAGGGCCCCTTTAGTTTCTCAACGGAATGTTAAAAATCTAACCTAACCTTTGAAAAAACATAACTGATCCTTTAGTCAGTGGATTAGTTTGCCAGGGCTGCCATAACAAAATACCACAGACTAGCTGGCTTAAACAACAGAAATTAATTTTCTCACTGTTGTGGAGGCTAGAAGGCCAAGATCAGGATGTCAGGAGGATTTTCCCCTTGAGGCTTCTCTTCTTGGCTGGCACATGACCACTTTCTTGCTGTGTCCTCATACCATCTTTCCTGTGTGTGCTCTCACCTGGTATCTTTCAAATTTCCTTTTCATATAAGGACACCAGTGAGATTGGATTAGGGCCCACCCTCACCTAACTGCCCCATTTTCGTGTAATCACATTTTTAAAGACCTTATTTCTAAATATAGTCACATTTTGAAGTTCTGGAGCTTCAATATATGAATTTGGCAGTGGGGGTGGGACACAAGTCCATAAAAGTCAGATCTCGCAATAAAAAATCTAGATGCACTAACATCAGTGAAAGAATGCAATAGGTATCATTTAAAGAGAGAAGCTGAGAGCTTGGAAGCAGGTGGTGGACACTAGCAGGAGTGCCATCATGTGACCATGGGTATGTATAAGTACCAAAGTACACTCAGGATTTTAGATTGAGTAGGATACTATGATTTAAAAATTTCCCCTAGTTTCTGTGTCCTGTGGTTCTCAGCTGGCTAAGAGAAGAGGGAAAGTAGTAAGGGGGGAATAGAGGGAAGTGAATGTGGGCAGAGGAGAGCTATTCTAGGAACATTGATGTCCCCCACCTGGGACCAACTCAAGGAACACTTGTGAATCTCTCTGGGAAACAAGAGAAGCATTTTTCCATTACTGTCGTTTTAATAATTTCCCCATCATGGCCCATTAAAAATATTTTTTTCTTTCATTTTTAATTTATTTATTTGAGAGAGAGAGAGAAACATTGTTGTTTCACCTATTTGTGCATTCATTGGTTGATTCTTGCATGTGCCCTGACCAGGGATCAAATCCACTACCTTGGAGTATCAGGACAGTGCTTTAAGCAACTGAGCCACCCGCCAGGGCTTGAAATATTTTTTTCCATTATGATAATTTTCATGATCATAATGAAAAAGAATTTATCAGCAAAGGTAGCTAAGAAGGTCCTTGCTAATAAAAAACCTTCACATATTTAAATGTTTTTTGATGACATTTCTATAACAAATTCTTTTTTTTTTTTTTTTTGCATTACAAATTCTTACCTTGACTGTGTAATTTTAGCAACTTCTTTTGTTTTTTAATTTCATGTCCTCCTGATTTCTAATTTTAAAAATCTCTGCCCAGCCGGTGTGGCTCAGTGGTTGAGCATCGACCCATGCACCAAGAGGTCACCGGTTCAATTTCCTGTCAGGGCACACGCCCAGGTTGTAGGCCAAATCCCCAGTGGGGGGCATGCAGGAGGAGGCCAATCAGTGTTCTCTCTCATTGATGTTTCTATCTCTCTCTCCCTTTCCCTTCCTCTCTCTCTAAAAATCAATAAAGAAAAAAAAATTTTTTTTAATCTCCAAGGTTCTCATAAATTTTTGTTTATTAGTGACTAAATTTGTTGTACCTTTTTTTTTCCTTATTGATTTTAGAGAGAGAGGAAGGGAGAGAGAGAAACATCGATTGGCCACCTCTTGCATGCCCCCCACTGGGGATTTGGCCCACAACCTGGGCATGTGCCCTGACCAGGAACTGAACTGGCGACCTCTTGGTACATGGGTCGACGCTCAACCACTGAGCCACACCGGCTGAGCTTGCTGTATATTTTAATTGGGCTGTGAAAATAAGGTGAATTTATGCTCTTTTAACAGAATCCTGGTATGTATACATAGAAACATGAGGGCATGTGCACGTGAACGCACGCGCGCGCACACACACACACACACACACACACACAAGTTGACACGTGGTTTTACAGTACGACTGCCAAGAATAACTAATCTAGGAATAACCATAGAATCTGGTAATACAGGTGGTTTCATGTTAGAAATAATTTATTTACATGAACAGGTATGAATTCTTTTTCATTTTAACAGTGAACATTAAAATTAAGCTTCTGCTTTTTTCCTAAATAAGTACTTAAATCGTTTTTAAAAAATCAAACCTAGAAAAAAAAGACCCAGGACTTAGAAGTCATTATATTCCAATTCCCTTTAAGTGGAAAAATTATTGTTGTTACTATTGTTCTGTATGTTTTGCTTTGCTTTTAAAAAAATTTTTTTGTAGGACTTTTTGTTTTCTCTTCATGAGAAAATCACTTGTCTCTAGTTTTTATGTTTCTTAGAAGCAACATCTAACTCATAAAACATGTTGGGTGTCTGAGTGGGTTTAGTTTTTAAGTATTTCACCCAAAAGAACTACAGAAAACCAAAGGATACATTGTATCAATTCTCTTTTGCAATTATTTTCAAGAAATTTGCTCTATTGTTAAAGTTGTTGTGCTGCTTTCTATGATAACATTATCTGTTAGGTTGAAGCTGCCAGTACCATCATCAGCTAAACTCCCAAAATGAGTCAGCTAACTTTATTTAGAAACGTTTTTTTAATTGCCTGTTGAAACTGTCAAGAATAATATAAGAGCATTTTTAAAGCCTTTATAGCAAAGTTTTGGTATATCAGATCATATAAAAAGGTTCAGAATTCTCAAGTCATTTCCCTGTGCTTTTGTTTTAAAACTTAGCTGTAGGACATAGATAGGTAGCAAAAATTCCTGAGATTTGAGACTTTTCCTAAATTCTTGCTATGACATTCCATGCATATTATGCACATTATCTCTGAATTCACAAAGAATCAGTTGGATTTTGGCAACTAATGTGCATAATACTAAAACAGGAAGAAGCCCTAGTAGGGTTTTGAACAAACATCAGTGATTTACAAATCAGGTATTTGCCTAAGTTAAAGTAATTCGAATAGTAACAGAAACCTACCCACAAGGTTGTACTCTTGCAGGAGAAATGAGTGGGCCAAATTTCCCCATCACTAGTGGGAGTGGGGTTCTTGCGAAATCTTCAGAGAAGAAATTTTCTAAGACTTGCATGGGAGAATAAATGATCTTTATTTGCATGAAATTATATTCCTTGGGTTGTAAAGTCTCAGTTCCCTTAATTCATTCCTGGAAAAGGGGCAACTGTGGGCCCTGGCTGGTTTGGCTCAGCGGTTAGAGCATCGACCTGCAGACCAGAGAGTCCCAGGTTCAGTTCCTGCTAGGGGCACGTACCAAAAAAAAAAAAGAAAGAAAAAGAAAAGGGGCAACTGTGGGTTTAGCAAAGCTAGCAGCAGGGCCAGTGTTCAGAGCTTTTGTTCCATGATGGAGCTGGGTCTGGCAGAGCATCAGGCTAGATTCAATCCATCAGTCCAGTGTGTGGAGTCCACATGGCTATGGGCAAATGCAGGGGAATGCTCCCCTGCAACAGAAGTCTGAAGAGAACATGAGGGCCAAAGGCCAAGAGGCAATAGAGGAAGAGAGGGAACTTTCTTTGTTTGGGAGATTATGTATCTCAGATTTCACTCCCTTGTAGTAGCCACACCTATTCTGGCAACTGACTTGCTCCTAGGTGTGACTGACAAACAAGCACCTTCCCATCTCACCCAGATCCTTCCCCCAGCAATCTGTGGGGAGTAGGCCTGGAGAGTAATTGCACCTTCCTGGCAAAGCTGTATAAATGGCATGCCTATATTATCTAGTCTTCCCTTTACTCCTTTCCTGTTAAATAATAAGTAGGTTATTATAATGGTATCACTACCAGTGTCAAAGAACAAATATTTCATCCCTGTTTCCAAGCACTTTAAGACATTATTTTAATCCTTATAATACCTCTTTGAGGTAAGTGGCAAGTTATACCAAGATAAAATTCAAAATGCAGAATAAATTGAACACTACTTAAGGAATAAAAGAGCTTCTAGTTGATTATGCTTTGTTGATTTTCTGCTTTTCTTGTAAGAGCCATTTTTGATTTCACTTTATCATATTTTGAAGGTAGGGCCCACATCATGTCATACTTTTTAAAAATTTTAATATATATCTTGAGATTTTTTTAAATTGATTTTTAGAGAGAAAGGAAGGGAGAGGGAGAGAGAGAGAGAAACATCGATGTGAGAACAATACATCACTTGGCTGCATCCTGCACCAAGCTCTCAACTTAGGCATGTGCCCTGACCAGGAATTGAACTGGCAACCTTTTGATGGACAGGACATCTCCCAATCAACTGAACCATACTAGCCAGGGCATTTCATACTTGTTAAAATAGCTAACATGATCTGTAAGAGAGCCACTGTGAATCCACCACTTTCTATTCACACAAGTCTTGGCTGGAGACAACTGAGGGACGAAACTGCGCATGCTTTCATATCCTGGTGGAGGCATTCTACTCCTTTCTCCCCATTCTTTCCCCAGGCCTTGTCAAGCTTCTAATATGACTGTGTCTACAATGAAAAGTGAACAATCAAATTAAGTATCAAATATATAGCTATTAAAGAAGAGAGAGAATATATTTGGGTGACTAACTGATTTTACTCTGTTGTTATACAAAAGGTGGCAATAATCTTCAACATCTGCTGACTTATTTTTTTTAATTTTTTTTAGAGAGAGAGAGAGAGATAGAAACATTGATGAGAGAGAACATCGACTGGCCGCCTCCTGCATGCCCCCACTAGGGATTTGGCCCACAACCTGGGCATTGCCCTGACCAGGAATTGAACCGGCGACCTCTTGGTGCATGGGTCTGTGCTCAACCATTGAGCCACACTGGCTGGGCCTGCTGACTCTTATATCAACTGGGTGCATTGGGTGATGTTCAATGGGTCATTAAAACTAGGACATCTCCTGGAAATGGGAAAACACTAAGGAGTGATTTTCCTTTTGTGATTCATTGGCAATTTAAACTGTTCCTGGCTGAAAGGAAGGTAGCCATAGATAAGCCTTCTGACTAATACTGGTCTCTAGTCTGTGGTTTGTAAAGAGACTGCCTATTCTTCTCTGTGATGTGAGGCTGAAGATAGAACACAGTGTAAACTCTTAGCTAAAGGTAGTTTTGTTCATGCTTTTTATGAAAACTGAGGGCATTCCTACAGTAAGTTTTTCTAAAGGTGCTTTAAAAATATTTTTGATAGCCTGGCCAGTGTAGCTCAGTGGTTGAGCATCTGATCTGGGCCCCTTTGCTAAGGCAACTAAATGACTCCATTTTTATCATCAATGGATCTTCCTCGATATTTTTCCAATAACAGGTTAATTACCCCTAAAAGTAAAGGAATTTTGCCTAAGATTATAGTTGTCCCATGTGTTGGGAGGCATTTGCAGTTTCCGAGTACCAATATTTGCAGGCATTTGCAGGTACTTGTGAGCGGTGAATAATGCTAATTTTGACTTCTGTAATTGTTGTCACTCCCACTATTGTACTGGTCCCTTGGGGGGGGGGCAAAAAGGGGATGGGGGTTCTGTCTTTAAAATCGGACGAGCAAAAAGAATCTTTGCTGAGGATCTGGGGAAGCTGTATCCCCCCCACCCCCCACCCCACCAGTGTAATGAAGTGCTCCTTTACAATTCGACTGTGCGTCTCTGGTTATCTCGCTGACACGTTACAACACATTGACCCATGCACTAAGAGGTCACCAGTTCAATTCCAGGTCAGGGCACATGTCCAGGTTGTAGTCCAAATCCCCAGTGAGGGACATGCAGGAGGCAGCCAATCAATGTTCTCTCTCATTGATGTTCCTCTCTCTCTCTCTCCCTTCCTCTCTCTCTAAAATCAATGAAGAAAAAACAATATTTTAAAAAAGTAATAAGGGGGTGGGGGGGTGGGATTGGGAGGAGGGTGTCAGTGGGAGGAAAAGGAGAAACATTTGTAACAAAAATAAATTAATAAAAAAATAAAAAATAAAAATATTTCTGATAGTTTATGCTCACGTGGTGGTGTTGGAGGGGGCACTTTCCAATTCACTTTGAGGTAGATTTCAAAATGGAGAGGAGCACAATGTCTTGTTTTGCTTTTAATTTTGTTTATTGTCTCATGAGAGTAAACCTTATAGCTTCTCCCAATCCCCAGTAAATTCAGCAACAGAGTTAGATTAAAAAGTACTGGAATAACAAACACCCATGTGAACTGTAAATCTATTTATTTGCTCTAATCTAACTCCAAGCTTCTGAAACTCAGATGAGGAAAGGCTTTTTTAGATAAAAATCCAATGCTAATCACTTTCTTCGATGGGGGTAGAACTCAATAAAGTTGTTGAACTTGATTGGATGTACCTTTATTCGGGATAAGAAAAGTTTTGGAAAGAGTTCCAGATAAGCCCACCATTCTACAAGGGCAGGTTGCTCTTACAGTATAAGGTTGGAGGCTGCCAGTTCAAATAAGCCAGAAGTGCTAATGGCTCATGGCTTGAAATCCCCCACATCATTTGTTATACAAATGCAAACATCAGCATTATTATTGTTATTTATGTTCTACTTCTAGACTTCTTTCATTAACAAACTGAACTGGTTTCAGGCAGAGCTGATTGCTGACAACAATCCCCTCACCCCCTCCCCACCCCCACCCCCAAAACACCACCACCACAAAATCTCAAATATCCATTTTCTGGGGGAAAAAAATTGAATCATAAAATTATGTCTGGTTAATTTCTAGTCCCCTAGAAAAATCCCAACATTTAATGGAGGCGGAAAATATAATATTAAACAGGAGATGAGCTCTGGATTTTGATAATGGTGATTATACTTAGATAAACTTCTAGGATAAAACCTTAAGTTGCTTAGCTCTTTGTGCCTCAGTTTCAATTTCTGTAAAATGTGCATCATAATAACTCCTATATTTTTTTAGCAGTTTTGAGGACTGGTTTAGATTATAACTATAAAGTGCTTAGTCTATAGTTACTGTTGAAAAAAAGTCATTTTTATGAACATTGGGCCATAAAGAACTTTTATGTGTATATTCTGATTCTGGGTAAAAATTTATGATTTAGAACTGAAAACATTTTAAAACAAGAGATATATACTTATATTTATCAATTTATATATCATATTGTTTCAGATGACACATGAATATGGAAAACAGGAGGAAGAGCTCTCACTAAGCCTAGTCCTGGATTGTGGGAAATTTCTCCAGGTTGGAGTCTTCTAGAGTGCAGGCATGCTATGTAGCTGTCAAATGTTCTGTTTTCAAGTTTGTTGTTCAAACACAAAATTATTTAAAGATATGAGAAAAGTAATTTTTTCCTCCAGCATGATGTCAGTGATCAGCTAATTAGAAATTCCATTTTTAAATGTTAACCCTTACAATATAGAATGTTTCAGTGTGTTTTAAAGGCTGTATTTACCACAAAATAGAAACTTGATATCATGCAGAAATACTCTCTATTCATCTATGTTTATACTCTCTGGCACAGCACACTTTGCATATGGGTGGGCCCTGTGAGTTAGCCAAATCTGAAATTTGGTAAATCTTACTTTTTGTTTTTATACCATAACTGACACAGTCAGTGACTATACATAGCATATTAAAAACACATGTACTCTAATAACACAGTCATTACCTCTTGTTATTAATTTTTATCAACGAATGATAAGCAATATGGTTAGTTACTATAAAATACTAACAGTGTCTTCTTCCTTTATTCTTTCATTACTGGACTCTTAGTGGTTTCTTAATGATCACATTTGACTCCCTTTCCCTATTATAATGTTATGAAAGTAGGGTGATTTGATTTGAAAACAACAAACAAACTGATTATTGTAAAATAGCAATTAATTCTTACTGCTTAACTTGAACATTCACGCATAGTAGTTTTCCAAGTAAATAAGTAAAATGCCTTGCTAAACTTCCTTTCTGCCAAAAATATACTGTGATCTGTAAAAGGTCTGAGCCAGCAGGAGATCACATCCACAACGCAAAGCCAGTGGAGAGCAAAATAGCTTAATTGCATACGCCTGGGTGCAAGCGGGCTGAACCGAGAACGGTTCAGCCTCAAATTAGGGTTGGGGTGTTGGTTATATATCCTACTTCTAGCTTCCGGCAGTTCCTGCTGATGTACTCTGTCTGGCCCATTGTCCACCTTAAAGTAGGGCTGGTCTGGCATCTGCTGGGTTATCCATTGCTTTGTGGACAATCCAGATAAACTTTATCCGTACTCAACAAAAGGCTGAGCCAAGGTCATGCAAGCAACACAATTTCCAGTTTCCGCCTTCTGCAAACTTTTACCTTTACCTTTCAAAACATAACTAACCCTTTCAATCTGTGTTCTACATGGCAGCATTTTAAAATGTAATACACATGTCCCCCTTTTTTGGAAGCATGTTAAAGGCTTTAATATGACATGAAACAGAAATAAAATAGTGAGACTTCCGGTCAAGATGGTGGCATAGGTAAATGCGGTATGGCGTCCTCCCACAAGCACATCAAAGTTACAACTAAACTACAGAACAACCATCATTCAAAACCGCCTAAAATCAAGCTAAATGGAAGTCTACAACTACGAAATTAAAGCAGCAGCCACATCGAGACTGGTAGGAGGGGCGGAGGCAGATGGGCTGGTCCCACACCCGCGTGTGCCGGATATAAATTAGGAGGACACCTCAGCTGGGAAGGTCCTCCCTGAGGACTGAGGGGTCCCTGTCTCACACCAGGTGCCCAGCTCAGGGTTCCAGTGCCAGGAAGAGAAGTCCCCATCACTTCTGGCTGGAAAAACCAGCAGGAACTGAGGCTGAGGCGGCTGGAGCCCCGGCAGCTCCTCTCAAAGGGCCCGTGCACAGACTTACTCAGACTCGCACCCTCCAGGCTCCAGCGTGGGGGAGGCAGCTTGAAAGGCACCAGAGTCATATGGGGAAGAACTGAGCTGTTTGGCATTGGAGCGAGGGCTGGAGAGGCAGCTTTCTCCTGGACAGACGTTCTATCAGAGGCTTTTGTTCCTTTGGTGAGCCCTTCCCTGGGCCGGCAGATGCCACCATATCTGGGACTCCAGCAACCTGGCTCACACTGTTTGCCCTGGCCTGGTGATTCCCTGAGGCCCCGCCCCACCCAACTTTCAGGCCCACCCAAGCTGTTGCCAGTTGCTTTACCATAGGATTGGCCTGTCTTGGATCCTGCTTCAGCTTTTCCTAAATTCTTTCAAACAAGCAGCATCTGGTCTCAGCTAGCCCCACACCTCTCGCTAAATAATACATAGAAACAAACACAGGGAGGCAGCCAAAATGAGGAGACAAAGAGACAGGTCCCAAATGAAGGAACAGAACAAAACTCCAGGAAAAAAACTAAATGAAATGGAGTAAGCAACGTAACAGATGCTGAGTTCAAAACACTGCTTATAAGGATGCTCAATGGACTTAGTGAGAACCTCAGTGAACTTAGTGAGGGCCTCAAGAGCATAAAAAAGGACCAGTCAGAAATGAAGGATGCACAATTAGAAATGAAGGAGGCACTAACGGAAATAAAGAATAGTTTACACAGGTTCAATAGTAGAGTAGATAAAACCAAGAAGCAAACCATCGATTTGGAATATAAGGAAGCAAAAAACACCCAATCAGAACAGCAAAAAGAAAAAAGAATCCAAAAATGAGGATAGTGTAAGGAGCCTCTGGGACAACTTCAAGCGTACCAACATTCGCATCTTGGGGGTGCCAGAAGGAGAAGAGAGAGAACAAGAAATCGAAAACCTATTTGAAACAATAATGGCAGAAAACTTCCCCAACTTGGTGAAGGAAACAGACATACAAGTTCAGGAAGTTCAGAGAGTCTCAAACAAAATGAACCCCAAGAGGCCCACACCAAGACACATCATCATCAAAATGCAAAAGGTTCAAGACAAAGAGAGAATCTTTTTTTTTGGTACGTGCCCCTAGTGGGAACCGAACCCGGGACTCTCTGGTCTGCAGGCCGATGCTCCAACCGCTGAGCCAAACTGGCCAGGGCCAAAGAGAATCTTAAAAGCAGCAAGAGAAAAGCAGTTAGTTACCTACAAGGGAGTTCCCATAAGACTGTCAGCTGATTTCTCAAAAGAAACTTTGCAGGCCAGAAGGGAGTGGCAAGAAATATTCAGAGTGATGAAAAGCAAAAACCTACAACCAAGATTATGCTATCCTGCAAAGCTGTCATTTAGAATCGAAGGCCCTATAAAGAGTTTCCCAGACAAGGAATAGCTAAAGGAGTTCATCACCACCAAACCATTATTATATGAAATGTTGAAGGGTCTTCTTGAAGAAAAAGATAGAAAAATATGAACAAACAAAATGGCAATAAGTACATATCTATCAACAATTGAATCTACAAACAAAATGAACAAGCAGAACAGAAACATTCTCTTAGATACAGAGAACTTCTGTTGGTTACCAGAAGGGTGGGGGCTGGGGGGATGGGTGAAAAAGTGAAGGGATTAAGAAGTACAAATTGGTTGTTAGACTGACAAACCTCAAAGGGAAGGGGGGTCGGGGGGTGGGAAGAAATAAACCAAAGAACTTATATGTATATATGCATAACCGATGGACACAGACAACAGTGTGGGGAAAGGTAAGAGGGGGGAGAGAATGGGGAGGAGGGGGCAATGGGGGAAAAATGAGGAACATCTATAATACATTCAACAATAAAGATAAGTTAAAAAAAAAAAGAAATGAGGGGACAAACAATTCTGTACCCGATTAGCCCAAGATAAATATAAACACACGGAGCAATTTTCAGGCTTTGCAACCATAAGGTATTAAAGGCTATAGCTTCTCTGGAAAGAAAATAAAATAAAAATAAAATAGTGAAAACACATCATATTTCAAGCATGAATAGAAATTTCAGATTTGTGACATTCAAAGAATTTGGGATTTCGGATGTGAGGGCAATCTGTCTGCAACATCTGTCACCCCATTGATCGCCAAGGTTGGTTCGGCTGATCTGGCTGGCTAGGCGGGTGTCCCCCTCCTCCCTCACCGATCCATGTGCGTCCCTCCCGAAGCTGCGCGCTCGGTCGAAGAGGACGACCTTCCCCCCAGAGGAGAGGACCGGTCTTCGGTCAAGGGTATACGAGTAGCTGCGCTCCCCTGCTAGAACCTCCAAACAAGCTCTCAAAGAATTTGGGATTTCATGTATCATCCATTAATTTTATAGCAATTCTATGAGTCCTTAATATTAGAAAATTTTTAATTATAATATATACACAGCTGGGGGTTTGAGTTATTTTATTGTCTCAAAGATAAAGACCTAGTATTTAAAACACGTAGAGTTTCGTCAAATAATATAAAAAACTCTGGTTAGCCTGGCCAGTGTGGCTCAGTGGTTGAACATCAACCCAAGAGGTCGCCAGTTCAATTTCTGGTCAGGGAACATGCCCAGGTTGTGGGCCAAATCCCCAGTGGGGGGCATGCAGAAAGTGGCCAATCGATGCTCTCTCTCATCGATGTTTCTATCTCTCTCTCCCTCTTTCTTCCTCTCTCTAAAATCAATAAAGAAAAAAAATTTAAAAAACAAACAAAAAAACTCTGGTTGGAAAGGTAATGTGGCCCCGCCAGTGTGGCTCAGTGGTTGAGTGCCGACCCGTGCACCAAGAGGTTGCCGGTTCGATTCCCAGTCAGGGCACATGCCCAGGTTGTGGGCCTGATCCCCAGTGGGGGGCATGCAGGAGGTGGCCAATCGATGTTCTCTCTCATCGATGTTTCTATCCCCCTCTCACTCTCTCTTCCTCTTTCTCTCAAATCAATAAAGAAAAAAAAATTAAAAAAAAAAAGAAAGGTAATGTGAAAAGCAATGCAATAGAAGGCAAAATGTTTTGATCTGAATACCAGGAAGTCGAAATTCTGATCCTCACACTTCACTAACTATACAATCTTAGGCAAATCACTTAACTTCTCAGTGTCTCTATTTTCTTACCTGTAAAATGAGGGTTTTTTAAAAAATGTATTTTTTCATTGAGTTTTTTATTTTTAGAGAGAGGAAGGGAGAAATAGAAACATCGATGTGAAAGAGAAACATGGATTGCTGCTTCCTGCACCCCCCCTACTGGGGATTGAGCCCGCAACCTGGGTATGTGCCCTGACTGGGAATCGAATCTGGACCTCTCAGTCCATGGGATGACGCTCAGTCTCCTGAGCCACATGGGCCGTGCAAAATGAGGAGTTTTTGGCTCTGGCCAGTTTGGCTCAGCTGTTGGAGCGTCAGCCCGTGGACCAGAGAGTCCCAGGTTTGGTTCCCGCTAGGGCCACGTACCTTGGTTGTGGTTTGTCCCCGGCCCCGGTTGGGGTCGTGTGGATGGCGGCCAGTTGGTGTGTCTCTCTCACATCGATGTTTCTCTCTCTCTGGCCCCCTCTCTCCCTCCCGCTCTATCTGAGGATAAGTGCAAGGATGTCCTCAGGTGAGGATAAAAAAAAAAAAAAATGACGGGTTTTTGTTAGACCGATAAAGATCACCTATAAACCCATCACTCAAATACCACCACTAATAATGTTGTAGGTGGCCAGAAAGGCACCAGGTGTTAGACCAGTTGGGGTCAGACCAGATCTGGGTTCAGCAACCTCTGTACTTGAGTTCTGGCTAGAAAACAATTCAGAGCCAAGACTCCAACTATAAGAGAACATTTATTTGGAAAATCACAGAAGTAGACATAATTTGATGAAGAAATGGGCTTAGGAAACAAGTTATAGAGGTAAAGGAAGGGCCCTTGGAGCTTGGGAGTGAGGAATGTAATGGTAAAAGTGCCTGGGGGAAGGAGGAGGGGAGGGGGAAGGGAAAGGAAAATGCTCCTGGGAGGGAAAGTACACATTGCCTAAGAGCCTAAGGGTTTTTTGTTTTTAAAATTTTTTTTTTCTTTATTGATTTCTACAGAGAGAGGAAGGGAGAGGGAGAGAGAGAGAAACATTGATGAGAGAGAACAACTATTGGCCACCTCCTGCATGCCCCCTACTGGGCCCACAACCTGGACATGTGCCCTGACCAGGAATCCAACCGGCAACCTCTTGGTGCATGGGTCGACTCTCAACCACTGAACCACACCAGCCGGATGGGCCTAACGGTTTTAAGGGTGGAGATTTTACGGGAGGTCCCAGGGAAAGATTTCAATAGAATATTCAGCAATTTTCCAAGTGTGTACTTTCAGGGTCAGGGTCTCCACTAACTGATTGGTCCATGCCAGGGCAGGGGGTCATTAGTCAATGCAACTGGTCCTGAGGTCAGCTGTGGGGTCACTTGTCTGGTTTTTCTGCTTTTCTGGGCCTGGAGCTGAAATACAACTGAGGCCTAGATGTTATCTCTAGGGAGGAAAGGTCAGGGGTCCAAACTGCATGGCTGGCAATTTGCTAGGGGAGGAAAGGTCACCCTGGGCACGAAGTCCCACCCTACAATTGTCCTTGCTAGGCACCCAGGGCTTTCTGCCTGCCCTGGTGACCTTTTGTATCTGGCCCATCGTCCTTGCTCTGCTCATGTCTGTCTAACTGCCCACCACAATAACACTTTTAGCTGACAGTAATACCTTGCAATCCTTTAAATACTTTATCACCAGCATTGTCACAATGTCATTACAAGTGCTTTGTCCACTTTATTTTAAATGACTACATAAGATTCTACCCTACAGACAAAGCCATTATTTATTTAACAGTTCTCTAATTTTGGTCATTTAGATGATTTACAAATATATTTTAGAATTCCTATAGAGCCTGGCCGGTGTGGCTCAGTGGTTGAGCATCGACTCATGCACCAAGAGGTCACCGGTTCGATTTCCGGTCAGGGCACATGCCCAGGTTGTGGGCCTGATCCCCAGTGCGGGGCATGCAGGAGGCGGCCAATTGATATTCTCCATTGTTGATGTTTCTATTCTCTCTCCCTCTCCCTTCCTCTCTCTCTAAAATCAATAGAGAGAAAAAAATTTTAAAAAAAGATAAAAAGGAATTCCTGTAGAGACCCACAAGTAGCCTCTTTAAAAAGAAAAAAATTTTTCTTTATTGATTTTAGAGCAAGAGGAAGGGAGAGATAGAAACATTGATGAGAGAGAACATTGATTGGCCTCCTCCTGCTTGCCCCCCTTGGGAACAGGCCCACAACCTGGGCATGTGCCCTGACCGGGAATTGAACTGGTGATCTCTTGGTGCATGGGTCGATGCTCAACCACTGAGCCACACCGGTCCAGCTGTGATGGTACTCTTATTTAGCTTTTCTACCTCATCTTATTTTTCTCCAAAATGGTTATAATGATAATATTTGATTTTTTCTTGCTTTAGCAGTCCTTGTATCCATCAAATACTTTTGTGGTGTGTAATTCCTCCAAAGAAATATTTCAGTATGTATTGCTGATCATTTAAGAACAACATAGTCTTAATTCTGACATATAAAATAAACCATTTATAACCTCAAGGGATTTACCATTAAAACAATGTACTGCTGCCCTGGCTGGGTGGCTCAGTTGGTTGGAGTGTCATACACCAAAAGTTTGAGGGTTCAATTCTGGTCAGGGCACATAACTAGGTTGTGGGTTCTATCCCCAGTCAGGGCACATTCGGGAGGCAACCGATCGCTGTTTCTCTCTCACATTGATATTTTTCTTTCTCTTTCCCTTCCTCTCTATCAAAAAACATATCCTTGGATGAGGATTAAAATATATTTAGGCCCTGGCCGGTTTGGCTCAGCGGTTGGGGCGTGGGCCTGCGGACCAGAGAGTCCTGGGTTCGGTTCCTATATATATGTTTATTTATTTATATATTTAGAAAAAACAAAAAAAGAAAAGAAAAAATAAAACACAATATACTGCCCTGGTCGTTGTGTCTCAGTTGGTTGGGTGTTGTCCCATGCACTGGAGGGCTGTGAACAAAATGGGGCCACATTCTAACCTGAAAGCTCAGGGAAGGTCTGTGTGGTGACCTTGCAAGCTCAAAGACCTTAAGTAACCACAAAAGATGGTCTGAAATTAAAACTTTTTAACTAAAAGCAGTTTATGACTGGTAGTCATGTCCTAAGCAGGCATCTTTATCTGAAGTGAGCCTGTCTACTATCTTTTTGCATCTACGATAACATATCTGTTTTTTCTTTTTAATTTTTTTCTTTATTGATTTTAGAGAGACACGAAGGGAGAGGGAGAGATAGAAACATCAATGAGAGAGAACATCGATTGGCCGCCTCCTGCATGCCCCCCACTGGGGATCTGGCCCACAACCTGGGCATGTGCCCTGGCCGGGAATTGAACCGGTGACCTCTTGGTGCATGGGTCGATGCTCAACCACTGAGCCACACGGGCTGGATGATAGCAGTACCTTTTAATAATTCAGACAAAATATTGGAAATGAGCAGCTGCTGGGGAAAGGTAATGTGAAGTATGATGCTAAGCGTCATGACTGAAAAATAAGCATCCAAGCTTTTCACTTGCTCATTAAATTTGACTTAAATAACCTATTTTGAAGAGTAAGAATTTAAACCAGAGATCAGTGTGTGGTGTTTTGATAGCAAGGGACAAATGCAAAAGTTTCTGACTGGGAATTGATCAAAGGGAACTATCCCTCAGACTTCCTATCAAGGATGATGCAATAATTACTGTGAAAACCAGGTAGAGAAAAGAATGCCACATTGGTTTATGAGATGGCATCTGTGAGAATAAATTTCTTTTTTCATTTTAATTGTCCTTACCTGACACAAAACATTTTTTCTCTCTGTTTGGCCACATGTACCAACTAATAATTGATATTCACTTAAAAAAGCCTTCAAAGCAAATACCTATCACAAGAAATACTAAAGGAGAAATGAACTTTTTTCTTTTAAGCAGAACTAGTGCCAACCTAAATACTTTGGCATCCTTCAAAGAGAGAGAAAACATTTAAATTTTTGACTAAACAAAGCCACTTCTTTTGTAATATTTTTTCTTTCATTATCTTACTATCACCATCATCTTTTGTGTCTGCTTTTTAAATCTTTTAAATCAAAACTTCATTCAGTTCAGTGTAGTTCATCTAACTAAAATTACTAAAATTTGCCATGCCTGGGTAGCTCAGTTGGTTAGAGCATTGTCCTTATATGCCGGTTTGATCCCCAGTCAAAGCACATACAAGAATCAACCAGGGAATGCATACATAAATGGAACAACAAATCGATGTTTCTCTCTCTGTCTCCCTTTCTCTGTCTCTCTCTAAAATCAATAATAAAATAAAATAAAATTACTAAAATCTGTGAGGTTGACTGGAGAGCAACACACCACAAAGTTTTATAGTGGTTATTCAAATAGTGGGATTACAGAGTATTTCTAATTTTCCATCTGTGAACTGAAATTATTGATGGGAAAGCAACAAAGTGGAATTCTAGCACTAGCCTTGGGCCATAAGGTCTTGGACAAATCAGTTAGTCTCTCTGTGCCTCAGTTTCCCTAACTGTAAATTAAAGGGGGACACCAAGATGATCATCAAGTTTATTTTCAACTTTCATATTCTGTGGGTATAGCTAAAAAGAAAGTTTAGCTTGAGGCAACCCTTATGGAGGGCAATTTTGGCAGTGTCTCAAAATTACAAATGCATTTAACTGGTGACCCAGTGATTGCTTTTCCAGAAATTCCTCCTATAGATACAATTGGATAGATGCAAACTGAGTTATATAAGGTTATTCATTACAGAATAGCTTGTGGTAGCTAAAAATTGGAAACAAGCATTCTACAGTTCACCAGCACCCTACAGGTCAGTAAATTGATACATACACTGCTCTGGTAGGCAGCTATAAACACCTTTCAACATATACTTTTAATTTTTTTGAACTATGTGTCAGGGACATTGGCGCTGTAGGTACTCTGTGCCTGCTTCAAGTCAAAATTTACAAAAGACCAAGATAAAGCAAACTATGACATTCAAAGAAACAATTAGGCAGAATAGCACAGAATTCAAGGAAAGAAAACTCCCTCAACCAAACACTCTCACTGGTTTGAAGCCCTGAAAAATCAGAGTTGAAATGAAGGCAAGGTAAAATTTGCAGCTGACTTCTTTTGCCAAGAATGATGCACTAGAGCACTGCCTATTTGTAGGGAGTGGCCCTCTGGATCCCCGACTACCTCTGCAGAGTGTAATTGGCAAGGTTGAGGGTAGCAACAGTTGGACTTTGCGACCTTCCTTTGAGCTCGTCATCAGAATCACTGAGGTCCCCTAGTGGCTGGCAGAGGAGGACTGAATGTCCAAATTTGATAGTAAACATGAGACCACAAGAAGAGGATGTGAACTAACACTATCCTCAATCTACCAGGCTCATGACCCCCACTCCAGCCCATCACCCCCAATATCAGTAGGAAGCTGTTGTGATATGTGGATAGGGAGATGACAGTCTAAAGGAAGAGATAAATCTCTAAGTCTTCAAATTTTTGTAAAAGAGGCCTAATTTTCTTAAGATGCCAGTTTGTTTTGTGTGTGAAAAACTTTTTTTTTCAAAAAAATATTGACAAGGATAATGTTGTTTTATATTTTTTAAATTCACTTAATGCCTGACCTAATTAATACAGGACAGCTGGATTTTCCTACCTACTTTTGCATTCAATCTTTTATATCACATATCATGCAGACTCTGAAAAACTCCACTGCACACTTCTGAGAAAATGAGAGTAAAAAAGGTAAATAATGTCTTACTATGAAAATAATTTTTGCCTTGAGCAGTTTCTGGCCCACACTTTGAGAATCAGGACTCTAGCCTTAAGAATATATTGGAACTTTTCAAAACCCTCTATGGGAATCTCATTCCCCAAATTTTCCTTTTACGTTTTTTGGCTGGCCTCTTGTTTGCCTCAACTGGTATTGATGTCAGGCAGCTATGGTGTTATGTTAAACAAGAGCCAATACTTTTTTTAAATATATGTTTTTATTGATTTTTTTTTAGCAACAGAGGGAGATAAAAACATCGATGTGAGAAACATGGATCCATCAGCTGCCTCCTGCATGTCCCCCACTGGAGATTGAGCCCAGGCATGTGCCCTGACTGGGAATCAAACTGGGACCTCTCAGTCCATAGCATGATGTTCAATCCACTGAGCCACACTGGCCAGACACCAATAATTTTTTTTTTTTTTTTAACAGAAGCACTAGAGATAAGAGTTTTATCACTGAGTGACCTCTCAGTTAGGTCCAGACAAGTGCTGTGAATGGGGCTTTTCTAGAGAGTTGCAAGACAAATCAAATAATGACAATTCTCTGAAGATGAGGCTGTTGAGAGCTTCAAATCCAAATCCATTTCTACCCCTTCAGTGGCTGCTATACTGCTGGTTTTCACAGCCACCATGGTTGCAAGGTAAGATGTCATTTTTTTTTTTTTTTCAATTGAAGAATTACCTATAAGAGAATTTTTGCCATGGCCAGTTTTGCTCAGCGGTTAGAGCATCGGCCTGCGGACCAAAGGGTCGAGGGTCCGATTCCAGGTCAAGGGCATGTACCTGGGTTACAGGTTTGATTCCCAGCCCTGGTGAGGTCATGTGGGAGGCAACCAAGCAATGTGTCTCTTTCAGGTTGATGTTTCTCTCTCTCCCTTCCGCTCTATCTAAAAACCAATGGAAAAATATCCTCCAGCTAACCCCTATGTTCATAGCAGCATTATTTACAATAGCTAAGATCTGGAGGACAGCCCAAGGGTCCATCAGTAAATGAGTGGATAAAAAATTGTGGTACATATACACAATGGAATACTAAGCAACTGTAAGAAAGATCTCTTCCCCTTTGAGAGGACATGGAGGGACCTGGAGAGTATTATGCTAAGTGAAATAAGCCAGTCAGGGAAAGACAAATACCACATGATCTCACTTATTTGTGGAATATACTGAACAAAATAAGCTGATAACAAAACAGATACAGAAACATGGAAGTAGGGAAGGGAATGACAACCCTCAGAAGGAAGTGGGCGGGGTAAGGGAAGAGAAAAAGCAAAGAACTTATATGCATATATGCATAACCAATGGATACAGACAACAGTGCAGTGAAGGGTGGGGGCGAGACTGGGGTGAAAGGTATCAATGGGGAAAAAGGAAGGACAGCTGTAAAAAAAAAATATTAAGAAAGTATTGGTGCTTAAAAAAATAGTTTAAAAAAAAAGAATTGGGGTCTGGCCGGTGTGGCTCAGTGGTTGAGCATCGACCCATGCACCAAGAGTTCGCTGGTTCAATCCCTGGTTAGGACACATGCCCAGGTTGTGGGCCAAATCCCCAGTGGGGGGCATGCAGGAGGTGGCCAATGGATGTTCTCTCTCATCTATGTTTCTCTCTCTCTCTCTCACTTCCTCTCTCTCTAAAATCAATAAAGGAAAAAAAAAAGAAAAAAAGATTTGGGAGCTGTCCTTTTGGGCAAGATATTTAAAACCCTACTGTCAATCTTTCATCCTAAGAGATCTCATCCCTCTTAAAGGAAATGCCTTCCATATTCCTCCTAAAAAAAACAAAGCAAAACAAAACTGGAAAGCTGTTTCTTCTGCTCCCTAAGACACTAGAGCCGTTGTCTTCCTAGCTTTGGCCCCACTGACCTCGACAGGACGTCCTGGACCTGGAGACCAGATGGGGAAAGGTGGGGTGGGGTGGGTTGATTGACACACGTGGCAAGCAGCCCAAATTAGGAATCTGGGGATGAGGTAGGGCTGTACCCTAAGGCTCTTGAATTTTTCTTCTCAACACTTCATCACTTCCATTCTAAATAGCAAAGAAATAACAAGCAAATTGTTAAACTTAATTAGGGGTAAGTAATAAAGTGACAAGTTTCTCACAATGATCTCCTTTTCCCCACCGTCCCTGGACTGACTAGGTGGACAAGCTGAGGTTCCCGCCCAGGAGAAGAGGCTCCCACTGGGAAGGAGGTCTAGGATGCCTTCGGATTGTGCGTGTGAACAGGACTATATTTGCCTGGCCGAGCTCCGTTTCCCCAGATTTCTGGCCGTTCAGGTCGAGAAGGGAGTGAGTGAACCTGGTTGGTGGTGCTGGGCTAGACTACCGGCCGCGGACTCAACCGAACCGAGAGGCTCAGCTAACCGGTGCGGACAGGTGGGTTCCGGACGCGGCTGGAGTGCTCCACGCGCGGGCTCCACCGTCAGAACTCCGGCGCCGGGGGGCGTGCGCGGCCCACGCGGGACCGAAAGACTTGACAGAGAAAGAAAACAAAAAACCAAAACAAAACCCACCGGCTGCCCCACGTTTCTTTGCGAAGAAATCGTGGGTAGAACTCCGAGCGAGTGAGTAGAATCCCGCGAGGCCGCCTGCGCCCACCCAGCGCCCCCGGAGCGCGGCGCGGCCCCTCGGCCCCTCGGCCCCTCGGCCCCGGCCGGCTCCACACCGCGTTAGGCCGGGAGAGGATGTCGAAGTAAAGCGAGCGACTCGCTCTTCAGGTACTTCCCGAGTACTCGGCTGTGCTCCTCTGTAGTAAACAAAGTGTCGCCGCCGCCTCCTCGCTGGTTTGCCTCCCAACAAACACCGAGAAGGCGAGAGACTCACAGAAACACTCGAGAATTACCAGAAAATAATAACAGATTCAAAAAGAGAGAGAGCGAGAGAAGAGAGACAGGGAGAGCGAGAGCGAGAGAGAGAGAGAGAGAGAGAGAGAGGGGAAGGGGAGGGAGAGACAGAAAGAGAAAGAGAGAAAGAAAAGAAAAACACCCCACTACCCCCCACCAACCTACTGCCACCTCCCGGTGGAAAACCGGCCCCCGCCCAGGTCGGCGTCCACTGGCTGCCCCGGCGGCGGTGCCGCGCGCTTATTGGCGGATGGAGCTGTCAGTCAGGGGCGGGCCGGCGCGCGCGCCGCAGCGGGCGGGGGGTGGCGGCAGATCCCGTAAGTCGGGCGGCCGCGTAGTAGCTGCAGCCTCCGCTGCCGCAGCCACATTCAACAGGCAGCAGCGCCGCGGTCGCGCCGCCGAAGAGAGCGAGCGGCCCGCGGCGTCCGTCAGTTCTCCGGTCCGCGGGCCCTGTCAGCAGGAGCGCGGCGCCGGTGCTGCCTGGGCCCGGCGACCCTGGCCTGCCGTCCCGTCGGTGCAGCGGACCCAGAGGAGTCTAGATGTTGATGGACTCGTGAAGTTAAGTTCTGGGCTCGCGCTTCCACTTCGCCGCTCCTTCTTCCCGGTTTCCGTCCGCTCTCGGCACCGACCTCGCCCCCAATCTCGGACCGGCTCTTCGCGCTCCCTCCCCCTTGGCCCCTGGTGCTGCGCTCTACCCCTTCTTGATTCTCCTGCGGCTGGGGGAGGGGCGGGGGTCACCATGGCCGAAGCGCCCCAGGTGGTGGAGATTGACCCGGACTTCGAGCCGCTGCCGCGGCCACGTTCGTGCACCTGGCCTCTGCCCAGGCCAGAGTTTAGCCAGTCCAACTCGGCCACCTCCAGCCCGGCGCCGTCGGGGAGCGCGGCGGCGAACTCCGACGCCGCCGCGGGCCTGCCCTCGGCGGCCGCTGTCAACGCCGACTTCATGAGCAACCTGAGCCTGCTGGAGGAGAGCGGGGACTTCCAGCAGGCGCCCGGCTCGGTGGCGGCGGCTGCGGCGGCGGCAGCGGTGGCGGCGGCTGCGGCGGCCGCCGCCGCCACCGGGGGACTGTGCGGGGACTTCCAGGGCCCAGAGGCTGGCTGCCTGCACCCGGCGCCGCCGCAGCCCCCGCCTCCCGGGCCGTTGTCGCAGCACCCGCCTGTGCCCCCTGCCGCTGCGGGATCGCTCGCTGGGCAGCCGCGCAAGAGCAGCTCGTCCCGCCGAAACGCGTGGGGCAACCTGTCCTACGCCGACCTCATCACCAAGGCCATCGAGAGCTCGGCCGAGAAGCGGCTCACGCTGTCTCAGATCTACGAGTGGATGGTCAAGAGTGTGCCCTACTTCAAGGATAAGGGTGACAGTAACAGTTCGGCGGGCTGGAAGGTGAGTGGCCTCGGGGCGCATGGCCAGAGCGGGAGAGGGGTTTCGTAGACCCCTACTTGCGCCTGAGGTCACGGTGGGGCAGATGAGGGGCGGCTGTGCAAGTTTGCTTGTTCTGAAAGTGCAGGGCGCGGGCGAGAATTGGCAGATGTCGGTGGTGGGCTTACCCGGGACCGATTGGGGGACTGGTATAAGTGTTCGCGCTCTCAAGTGAGAGTAGGAGTGGAACGGGGAACTGGCTCGTTTAAGGGAGAAAAAAGTACGCCAAGAAGTGGACATCAGAACTGGCAGAAAAGTTCGCCAGGGAAAGGAGAAGGGTTCACTGGGAGCTGCTCCCTCTCCCACAGCCTGCGTGGACTTTTGCGATTGCTCCTTCTAGAATCTAGGGGGTGAGGGCGGCTCCTTATGGACCCAGAGCGCGCGACCTCCCAGCGTTGGACCGCGCCGGGGAGCCGTTTCCGCCGCGCTGGGCGGGTATGGGCGCGGCAAGGGGCATCTGAGCCCCGCCAGCAGGGAACGAGGCTTGCAGGTGGAGGGCTTAGGCAGGGCGCGAGCCTGCCTATGGGGGTTGGCCGCGCAGTTTTTGGAGGACGGTGTGCATTTTGCTTTGTTTTGATTTTATCTGAAGTGGCCTTGAATGCAGGGGACCGGGTACGTCGGGCTGGAGGTAGCGCATCGATGCGTGCAATGAGGTGGCCACCGCCTGCGGAGCCGTGGTACCGGGCTGCGCCGGGCGAGCTAAAGTTCAAGTGTGACCCTCGGCGGGGGCGGAGGCGGGAGCTGGCGACAGCCTGGGAGGGGCCGAGAGCGCAGGAAGCTAGAGCCTTTAAAGGGCCAGAGCGGCTTTCGGCCAGCCGGCAGGATAGCGCGGCCGGCACTAATCTACGCAGGGAAGTGCCCGCACACTTCGCTTCGCCCGTGGTCCCAGACCTTTAGATAGGGAGAGGCTCCTCTGGGTGACCTGTGCTGGGGACATGTGTACCTTCTCTCTCACTTTGCCACGTAAGTGTTACCACTGAGCACCGAGGTACAGATCCGAAAGCCTCATCCTGACTGCAGGCACCATAATAAAGATAATCATAATCTTTATGTACAGCAAAATCTTTGCTGCACAATTGTTACACCAAGGTTGCTTTACATACACTGTCATTCCTGTGGTTATTGTGTGTCAAAAATGTTAAGTTATTCATATTGTGTTGAAGTTCCTGGAGAAGGAAACAGGATTTTATTTTTTCCAAAGTGTGTTTGAGTGAAGTTATCATTTATAACTTCATTATTAGGCACCCCTGCAATTTACCACGTGTTTCAAAAAGGTAAAGTGCCCACTTAGTAGATTTACAATTGTGAGTACAGGAAACACAGAGTTTATTCTTGTATTATTACTTATTAATTATTGTATTAATTTCCATAAGAACAACTAAGTATAAGCCTACTTTTGCCCCACCTCTGTATTCTTTTAAGTCACAAAGTCAGGATTATCTGCCAAAGCCAATTTTACTTAATATTTGCATTTAACTACTTATCTTACTTGCTCATCTATCCGTACTACTTGAGCTATGATAAAGCATTTGACATTAAAAAATACATTTTTTCCAGTTAAAGTACAGGGTGTACTTACACCTTTCTTTTACGTCCTTGTAAATGGATACAACCCATTTAAGCTTGCTGGAGTGCCTTTCTTTAAAGGTAGAGAAATGGCAAAGTTTTGGGATTATTTTTACTTTTGCCTCTCAAATGGTCTTAAATCAGAGTATTATTCTTAAACTAGGAATATAATTTAAAGTTTAAGATTTCATGCTTAGTAGAAAAATAGATAATAAAGCCAAATTATCCCTCAACCATTTTTTTAGGTTCTTGTTCTAATTTTTCCCCCAAATGCAATTATAATTTTATTATTTTTAAAAATGTATGTACCAGAGGTAGCAAATCTATTAAGTATTAGGATTGTCTGTCCAGACTTGGAGACCCAGTGACAGGTCCCAGTAGAAACCTAGCGGGTCTTTGGAAGGGAGCAGGCTGCCATTCTCAAGTGAGTAAATGTTTCAGGTGTAATCAAGAGTCAGTTGGTGCAAGTCAGATTACAGCAAGTGCATTTTCACTTTGAGTAAAAGGGTATTTTAAGAAGAAAAGAAAAAACATGAAGTGTTCTAACTCATAACTAGTCTTCTGGTTAGAGTTTTCATAAAAATGAGTTACTTGTTAAAACCAAGTTTCACTTAGATCTGAAAGATTCTCCTGTTTTAAAGATTCATAAAAAGGAGAAATTCAGTTCTAAAATGCAAATCAACCCAAACTTAACTGTTTTAGGACTGAGGAGAGGCTGCTTAGGAACACTTAAGTATTTCCTGTGATTTGCTATTGGGAATTAGACTGAATCTTTAATTAAATAGTTTCATGTGTTTTACTTCCTAGGGCCTGCCTGAGAATTTGAAAGTCATTTGCATGGAGTAGTTGGGAAGCTTTCAAGAGCTCATAAACTTCTAGTTCCTTAAATACTGGTTGTGTTTTGCGGATATGAATTTTGTATTTGTACGGATGGTACCTTAAATCTACTTGACATTTGTTTTAACATTGGCTAGAACTGTCATAAGGCTACACACAAAGTAGAAGCTAAGGCTTTTGGAAAACCCGGGATCTTTTAAACCATGTACAGTATTTATAAATAGTGAAACTTCATTCCCATGACCTGTTTTTTTTTTTTCAAATAGAAAGCTTTTTAGAGTTTGGGAAGTAGTTTTGTGAGTTCTGACTCTTTTTTTTAATGGCAGTTTTGAGTTGGCTCTTATTTATTTCTTTGATATTATTTACAACACTTAATTTAGGTTGAAAGAATGCTTCAACAAGACTCAACACATGTTAAGGGAAATTTTAAATTGTTTTATTATGAAGTAGTTCAGATATTCTTTGTTTTGGAATGAAGTTTCTATAATTTGGTCTGTGAACTGAGAATGCATTTTAAAATTAATACCTATTCTGTAATTTGGGTTTTTAAGCTGTAGGTGAGTAATTTAATTAGCCACAGAGATCCCATGGCAGGAAGATGGCTGATTTCTTGCTGCACAGTCACATTTAACTTAAAGAATCCTGGTGAAGCCAACTTCTCATTTGTTTGTTATTGAAGTTACTTTAAGGAAAACCTTTTTTTTTTACAGTTGGGTGAAAATTGCAATATATGTGTTTGAAGGGAGCATGAGGAAAGAATTAAAATTGGGTAATGAATATGCAGCCAAGTATATCTTAGTTGCTGAAGACTGAAAATTGTGTGGGACTGATGTGAACATGTTTTTTGATGAGCTATTTTTTCAGAAATTCTAAAATAGATGCCAAGTATAAATATCTTAATTGAGACTCATAAGAACTTTATTTTTATTTTACCTATGTTTTTGTGGCAAACTCTTGGGGAGATGTGGCGGGAGGGGTGGCTTCTATTTTTGAATGATACTGAGCTTTTAAAAATCTTTTTTTAAGTGGCAAACATTTGATAATTGGAAAGAAAAGTTTAACATTACTCATGTAAACTTTAAAAAAGGTTAAAGTTTGTGGAGACCTTCCCATAATTACTGAAAGGCTATCACATTGGCAGTGGACATCAATATTGTTAGATACCGTGCACTGCACAGGGAATCTGAGTGCATATTTGAAATGAAGATGAGGGGAAATAATACTCTGTGGTTAGAATCCTCCCCAAGAGTCTGGAAGTTTTGCCTGTCCTTGTGCTCTTCATTCAGACCCCTGAACTGCAATTCTGCATGACTGTCTTTTTTTCTTTCATTTCTGACCTGGGATCAAACCTGCAACCTTGGCTTATCAGGATGACACTTTAACCTGGCCAGGGCCTGCATGACTTTCTTTTCTTTTTTTTTTTTTTTAGTTTTATTAATTTATTTTTGTTACAGATGTTTCTCCTTTTTTTCCCAGTGACACCCTCCTCCCCATCCTCCCCACCCCGTCCCCAGCTTTGTTGTCCATGTCCAACAGTTACTCGTACATGCATATAAGTTCTGTGGTTTATCTCTTCCCTCCCTCACCCCCTCTTCTGAGAGTTGTCAGTCTGTACCCTACTTCTACGTCTCTGGGTCTACCCTGTTCCTCAGACTGTTATGTTCATTATATTCCACAAATAAGTGAGATCATGTGATATTTGTCTTTCTCTGCTTGGCTTGTTTTGCTTAGGATAATACTCTCCAGGTCCCTCCATGTCGTCTCAAAGGATAAGAGATCTTTCTTTCTTACAGCTGCATAGTACTCCATTGTGTATATGTACCACAACTTTTTTATCCGTTTGTCCACTGACGGACACTTGGGCTGTTTCCAGATCTTAGCTATTGTAAATAGCGCTGCTATGAACATGGGGGTACGTATATTCTTTCTGATTGGTGTTTCAGGCTTCTTAGGGTATATTCCTAGGAGTGGGATCACTGGGTCAAATGGCAATTCAATTTTAAATTTTTTGAGGTAACATCATAGTGTTTTCCATAGTGGCTGCACCAGTCTGCATTCCCACCAGTAGTGTACTAGAGTCCCCTTTTCTCCACACCCTCGCCAGCACTTGGGGCCTGCATGACTTTCTGAGAGAGCTGCTGCCTGTCTTTGCCTGGAATTTCTTTGGGAAGCTTGAACTATTTGGATTTTTCTGGAACACTCTACCCTTGGAAACTACCCAGTACCCTGGCATCATGGGAATTTACTTGGCTGGTTTTTTGTTTGTTTGTTTGTTGGTTCTTTTTGGTCTGTGTGTGCTGTAACTTTGGTGCTTCCTGGAATACTCTTGGAAAGGCAGTATAAACCCCATGGTGATTAGAGAGAGCAAAGGAGTTTGCAAATGTAGGGAGCATCAGTGAGCACAGAGTAGATTCATTCCTTTTCTGCAGTTTAAAATTTGCCTTGGCCTTCATAGGAACAACTTGCAGAGACTTGCCCAACCACCCCCCTCCCCCCCACCTCCTTGGGTCGGATAACCACCCCTTTTCTGTGTATACAAAATTCTGAAGCTGGTGTGGTTGTTCTCAATTGTGAAACAGAGAGGAACCGATGAACTTGAAAAATGTTTATTTTGGTGTCTGAGGGATGAAAGTTTGTATGTCAATGGATATACTGTATACAAATGTATTAAAGTGTGGAAGAATTCTCTCTTTTTGCTAATTCCTGATAAGGACTAACAAAACTCTTCAGTGGCACAGAAATTCTTTGCAGAGAATCACTCTTTGTTATTTGTGCTCTTCTAAGGAACATATGAAACAAGATAATACAGTTTTATGCATTGGTGATTTCATATGGTTCAACCTTTTAGAAAAAACAAAACAAAACCCTTTTCACTGGCATTTCATTTTACTCTGCTCAATCTACCTATGGTTTATCAGTCTACCTGTGGGTTAAAGCACTCTAAATACTGAGTCTTAGGTTGAGTTATCCTTGCTACTTGGAAGGCATTTAGGCCACCTTTTTTTTTTTTAAATTTCTTTTTTGTCTGTCATAAAGTTTTGATGTAAGCTAAAGAAAAAAAGTAGTTTTAATGTTAAGCCAAATAAAATTAGAATGCTATATCTGCAACAACTTTTAGGTTTATTATTACTATTTAGGTTTATTATTTAGTGAATTTTCACCTTAATGCATTACTTAAGGACATAAATTTAACATGTATCCTTTATTCAGGCTGTATTCGTTACAGAAAAAAAAAAGTACAGTGAGACAGAGCTGTGATAAGCTTCTGTAGTCCCAAATTTCTGTGTTTCGATGATTGCTGAAGCTGCACTCTTTATGGTTAGTAAATCACTAAGGCTGACAGGGGAGTGTTTGAGTCGTCCCCTTTCTCATTTTCTGTTGACCACCCCCTTTGTGTGTGTGTGTGTGTGTGTGTGTGTGTGTATATATAATATATATATTATATATATATAATATATATATAATATATATATCTTCACCCAAGGATACTTTCCCATTTATCTTCAGATAGAGAGGGAGGGAGGGAGGGAAGGAGGGGAAGAGAGAGAGAGAGAGAGAGAGAGAGAGAGAGAGAGAAAGAAAGACAGACAGACACATTGATTGGTTGCCTCCCACACGACCCTGACCAGGGCTGGGGACTGAACCCTGCAACGGAGGTATGTGCCATTGATCGGAATCGAACCTGAGACTCCCTGGTCCTGGGGCTGACGCTTTAACTGCTGAGTCAAACCAGCCAGGGCTGTAGAAATATATATTTTTTTAATCTTCACCCAAGGACATTTTTGCATTTATCTTCAGATAGAGTGGGAGGGAGAGAGGGAGAAAAAGAGAGAGAGAGAGAGAAACATTGACGATGAGCCGAACCGACCAGGGCAGAAATATTTTCTTGTCTTGGACTCTTATATTGTACTATCCTGATCCTCACCCCTCATTCTGACTTCTTGGATTGGTTTACTCATGATTCTTCCTTCTTCTGTGCTCAGTCATGAGTATACCTTGGTCTTTTTCTCTGGTTCTTTTCTAGGTGACTTACCCTTCTAGTCTATGTCTCCAGGTACCTAAAGGCCATAAATGTCCTACTTTCACCTCAAATTCAACATATCTAAACCCAAACATACTATATTTCCTCCTCTTCTTCTCAGATGAGATTCTTGTCTTGAGTTCATTGATTTGGTTAATGGTCTACTTAGCTCTTTCCCCAGTTTTCAAACCTGGATGTCCTCTTCACTCTTCTTAAGGGTTCAGTGTCCCCTAGTCTGTTAACTTTTCTTTCTTTGAGTTTCTTGAGACTTTCACATCCTAGCCTCTAACCATTCCTCTAGGTTAGCTCTTAATTCATGCCTAGACCATCTTGTTACCAGGATTTGGATCATCTGTGCTTCTACTAAAAATTCCACAAGTTTTGCTTTGTCTTCAAGGCTCAAGTTAGTTCCACCAACTTTTATTTTTGGCTTATGCTGAAGGCATTTTTGCTTTCCCCGAGTAAAGGCCTGATAAACTCTTTTTTTTTTTTTTTTTGGTACATGCCCCTAGTGGGAACCAAACCCGGGACTCTCTGGTCCGCAGCCTGACGCTCCAACCACTGAGCCAAACCGGCCAGGGCTTGATAAACTCTTAATTCATGCTGCTGCTGCTTATAATTTAACTTAAATGTCTGCATGTTTTAGTGTCAGTTATATTGTAAATATATGGTTGGGGGAAAATTTTTTCTTGAAACATAGACCTTTTATATTTCAGCTTCCTGTGTGTTCTAAATGATCATAATCTATATTATGTGAACATGATTTTATTACTATAACTAAAGAACAGTGATTATATTATTTTTGAGAGATGGTCAAAGTGTATTTTTCCCATTTGTTGAATGATTATTGTGTATAAGATGTACTAAATGCATTTGAATGACAACAATTATTCAAACTTTGATCCTTTAGGGAGATTAAATGTGACATGTAAATAACTATGATACATGATAGCAAGGGGTAAGTGCTTTTGAAAAAAATAAGAGTTCTGTGTTGGCCATTGAGGTGGGCCTCTCCCAAGATTTCATTAAAATTTTTTTCATACTTTCAGCAAAGTTGAAAGAATTCTACTTTGAACACCCATATATCTACCACCTAGTTTTGCTACTACCATTTTGTTATACTTGTTTTATCATAATCCATGGGCCATATCCATCTTTCTATCTATCAGTCTACCTTATTTTATTTTTTTCAATTTTTTTTTTAATTCTCACCCAAGGGTATTTTTCTATTTATCTTCAGATAGAGTGGGAGGGAGGGAGGGAGGGGAGAGAGAGAGAAACATAGATGTGAGAGAGGCACAGTGACTGGTTGCCTCCTGCATGCCCCTGACCAGGGCTGGGGACAAACCGCAACCGAGGTACGTGCCCTTGACCGGAATTGAACCTGCCACTCATTGGTCCACGGGCCAACACTCCAACCGCTGAGCCAGAAAGGCTAGGGTGAGTCCATCTTATTTTCTGTTGATTTTTTTTTTTTTTTTTCTGAGAGGGAGAAAAGAGAGAGGGCTTAAAGAAACATCAATTGGCTGCCTCCCTCACCCACCCTGACTGGGGCTCAAACCCACAACCTGGGTCTGTGCTCTGACCAAGAATCAAACCTGCAACCTTTTGGTGCTTGGGACAACACTCCAACCAACTGGGCCACTCAGCCAGGGCATTCCATTTAATTTTTTAAATTTCTTGTTGGAATGATGGACTGGCATTCATAAAGACATGAAAATAGGTGAAGTGTCAGTTTCTGTGAGTGGTGGATACGTGAAATAACCGGAGGAAGTTTGAAAAGTATAGGTAGGAAAGTCTTGATAGACTGAACTTGGACATTATTACGAGAGTAATGTGTTACAATACATGGAACAGCTTATATAATTGACTTAATAGGAATAGTAGGCATTTACACAATATTTAGGTTTTTGTTTGGTCTGGTCTTTAAAATATTAACTTTCATGCCCTGGGAGCAGAGTGTTTCACACAAAGATAGACCACTATTGAAAGTAATTCTTGTGTTTTTGAAAAATGAGAATTTCTGAAGTTGAAGTTAGCAATCTCAAAATATACTCAGGGTAATTGTGAAAATCATAGTGACTTAAAAAAGATGTTTTGAAATTTAAATATCAGTTTTAATATTGTATTAGTTAAATATTAGATATCCTTCATGCAATAGATGTTGATCCACTAACCCAAGTATGGGAATAAATATTATAATGAGATGCTTCAGTAGATCCAGAGGAGGTTAAATTTGGGTAGGCTAAACCCAAAATTGATGCCAAGCAGACAGAAAAAACTGAATGTATTCAGAATATTTGGAGTGACTCTGACTAGCTTGTAGTGAACCATTTTACTGTTAGGTTTATATCATGGTTGAGGGACAGTGAAACAAAAGTAGACTGAATAGCTCACTGCTATAAAGTTTTATTAAATGTGTAAGTTATATTCCACATGGACAAAACAGCTTTCTAAGCACACTTGCGTGATTACTAATGATGTCAGGGTAAACTAGCCAAACCAACTAGGAAACAGTAAGGACTTGGCCAATCTAATTTTTTCCCATTATTGTTGGTAGATTGAGTGAAGTTCAAAATTGCAGCTTTTCTTTTCATTCTATAAGTAGACTATGAGAAATCTAAACATCATCCTTCAACTTATGTTTCATCTTGTTTCTAATATTGAAGAGGAGAAGTGTGGGGTCTTCCTCTGGGAGGACAGGCAGAAGTCAATTTGTAGATCTCTGGGAAGACAGGTTATTTCTACCAAGGTAGCCTGTCCCTACTGACACTAAGCCACAGGAGTTCTTTAATTCTTAGGGATAGTGGATGGCTCATTTGTCTTCTTAGAAGAGAATGCCACCTCTAAGGAGTGTGGCTCATTGGTCTGCACTGCAGTATCTGTGACCTGGGATGTGTGCTGTTACTTCCTACAAGCCCTGTTCCTTTTACACACCTCTGCAAGCCACATGTATGGAAATCTCGAGGCTGCAACCTTTTTGAGTGTGACTTGGTTTCATCATCTATTTGTTGAGACCTAAAACGAAAAGCCATGATTAATTTTTCCTCCAGATGATATTCTTCTTAATTACAGTTATGTGGCTTAAGTTACAGAACTGCTGCCCAATTCATCTGATTAAAGCAAAGCTGTGATGAGTAAGGAGGAGGGAAATTTGATTAAGCATCAGAGTTGAGAAAAAAATGTTCTTCTGTTTACAACTATTATCCTGAAGTTGTTACAGAGTTGTCTTTGCACTGCTGGTGAGGGGCCTCATTATGGGTTTGCTGACTTACACATTTGAAAAGAGCTAAGCAAACCTGGCATCAGGAAGGGGAGAGGACCTCAGTGGTTGCATTTTGTAACTGCAGTAAAAAAAAAGGCTCAAAGAACATGATGGTTAACCCTCTAAGTCTTATTTGGACTCTAGCCAGGAGGAGGAAGAGGAGAACCAGTTTGGATTACATAGGAAGATAAAGAAGATTTTGTCAGTAGCTTATTTCTCCAATAGTTATCTGAGGTATGGAGACACTTAGTTATGCTTCCTGAGTTTCCCCCCACCCCACCCCAATCACTTTTCCTTTTTTAATCTGGAAAATTAGTGCCTTTCCTCCACCAGTACCATGCCCCAGAAGCCTGTGTGAGGTGGATTGAGGGAAGATCTAGCTTGTCTGAGTGAGAAATCCCTGCAGACAGAATGAGAGGGAGGGTCTTTATCTTTGCAGTGGTGATGAGGGTAAGAGCGAAAAGAAAGGGTTTATCCTCCATTTTGCATCTGAAAAGGAATGCATTTGGATTTTAAATTCAATTTGGAGAGACAAATTATAATTGGATTACGTAATTCCTAGGTTTGTAAATATTGTGCCCTTCAAAGTTTGAAAACAAAACCACATAAATATTTGGGAATGGTCTATAGAAGTAAATATCAAATACCTCAGACTGTTTGGTTGCTTGGAGGCTTAGGTTAAACAAAATGGTTTGCCTATGGTTTAGCTAGAGACTCTTATTTTGGCAGATTCTTGAGGTAGTGACCGTCAAATATGAATTTTATTGTATTATTTTGACAGGAAAGGAATATTTTTCAGCTATTCTTATATAATCTTAAGTGTAGGATTGCGTTAAAAATGCAACAAGACAGGTGCATTCACTCACTACAATTTGTATCATAGATATTGTAGCTTCTTGTCTCTGTGAGGCTTAATTTGCAGAATCACTTATTTGTCACACCAGTGAGGGTCCAGTGTCGGGTTTCAGCTAGTGGTTCTGTGATTTGAATAGAGGAAAAACCCAGTTACCTTTCGGCAAGTATTACATCACCTGTCTGCAGCAAGGGACCTCCCTCTCTGAAGGGGGCTAGGGAGGAGGTAGCACAGGGGAACTTGTAGAACTTGTAAATATCAACTGAAGTTGTTTGTGTGCTCAGCACCCAGCTGGGTGCATTTCTGTAATTTTTTTCTAAGCCTTTTCTCTGGATGGGTAGATATGCATGCCATCATGATATTTGCATACAATGAATGTGAAAGCTTCCTTTGGACCATCCTACTTTTATGTAATCTGTGACCAAATTGATCTTTTCCCTTCAATCTTTGAGAATTTAACTTTCTCTTTAGTGGCTCATTATGATATTTGCATACATTGAATGTGAAAGATTCCTATACTGTCATTCTCTGGTTACTTGTGTGCCCAGGGTTGTTTCTTGAGCCCTTTTAGAAGTCATGAAGTAGAATAATATAGTGCCTAGATTTCTAGTTACATATATATATATATATATATATATATATATTTTTTTTTTTTAAATATATATTAATATATTTATGTGTATTTGTATTAACATGCAGGCTTTGATATTATGATATAGTACTAATTTTAAACACAATATTTGATGGCTTTACATTTTAAAAGAAGCCACCAAAATGGTTTTGATTGCTATTTTTGTTCTCTTCTCAAGTACTTAAGATAATTTAAAAATGAATGCTAAGGACATTTATAAGGGTTAAAAATTTCTGTAATTGGCCACATCTTAATACTGTTTACATCCTTTTTTTTTTTGTTTTGTAATGGATAGTTCCCTAGCTGTGATCAGATTGCTCTGTAGTATTCCTGGGATGTTTCTTCAAGGTGCTTTATTTATATTTCTTGAGATGCCATTTTTAACACTTTTGATAATGACTGAGAACATACTAAAGAAAATAAGTAAAAGGAAAGTAGAATTAGGATTATTAAAAAAAAAAAAAGTTAAAAACAATGTTGTCACAAACTTCAAGAATTACCCTGACCATAGTAGTCCACTATCGTCTGTCACTGTCTTGTGGCTAATTCAGGATTAAGTATTTTAAAAACCATCTGTTCAGTTTAGTTGAGTTTCAAACCATTTAATAAGTAGTTTGATTATTAAAGTTTGTGCCCTGGCTGGTGTGGCACAGTCTGAGAGCATCATCCTGTGTAGGAGGCAGCAGATTGATGTTTCTCTCTCTTCCTCCCTCTTTCTCTAAAATCAATAAAAGCATTAAAAAAATCTCAAAATATTAAAATGTGTGTCATTGCATTCTTTAGTGTGATTGCTTTATTTTAAGCTAAAGGTGGAGGATGTGGGAGATACAGAATAAAATGGAGAGAATTTTATATTGATAGACAGATGTAGTTCATATTTATGCCGAGTGATTTTTCTCAACAAACTATGGGCTGGTGAATGTTTGAAGTTAATTTCAGAATTCATTACCCTTTGATTGTATATCTTATAAATTGTATTTCTAAGAAAAAATGTAAAAATAATTATTGTGCCATGTGATCCCATTGAACAATGTAAATGATCTTGGGTTATATCAGATGTTGAATGTATTCATAAAAAGACCCTGCTTAATTTCTTCTGTGATGAATTGTGGAGTCATTTTAATTAAAGACAAGCTGTTTTTTGATGGCTATGACTTTTAGACTAACCATGACTTCCACCTGTGCTTATATAAAAGGCAAGAAGAGAAAAGGAAAACACATTAAATCAAGGAAGTCGTTAGCTGAGATCAATTCTACTGCCATTGACAATTCAGGACCTCCAATTAAGCCTCATTTACACTCCCCACCCTCATTTGTGTTTCAAATAATGTTTAAGATTGGGAGAAAAAAATAATGAAGTCCTAGGGATAAAATGAAAAGTTAAAACAGTTCAGTTTTTAAGGTAATCAGTGCATCTAAAGGATTCCTTTCTTGACTAAATTCTTTGTGATCCTTAGCTGTGAATACACCCCCTGATTTGAAGGGGAGACTCCCTCACCCCTTACCTTCTTTACTAAGCTTACTTCTGTCTGTTCCAGGAACTCCCCTAAAAAAGTGATGTTGAATTTTATTAAGCAAACTGGGTGACCTGCCTTTTGCACAAAAGCGCACCACTTTTGGTGAGATGTGCCTGCTCTTTCAGGTTGCTATCTTGTTACTGTGGCCTAAAACAAGTTAGCAGCCACCTTCCTAAAGAACCTGCACAGGGCACATAAAGTCATGATCTCACTGATAAGAGCATAATGACTTGTTAGATAGACCACATTTATTGTGCAAATGAACTTGAATGTCACTAGGACAGCAAACCTGTGTAGACTTAAAAACTTTTGAATTTAATGCCCCTTCCATATTTTTTATTAGGCTATAGCTTTTGGATTTATAGTTACTTATTCTGGCTATAAATATGTTAATAGTATTTTTGTTTGGTCAGATATGGGACATGACTTGACATCTCGCTTGGCTATGCCTGGGAATTTTTGACAGCTTTCAATTTAAATGGAATTCCCTTGCTTTGTTTCCTGTGATAGTGTGGGAAATACACATTTGGCTGTTTCAACCAGAGGTGGAGGAAGACAGGAAATAAGTAAAATTGGAACACACAAACAGGGTATTAATTATTTCTGCTGGGTGTGGTTTAGTTGGCATGCTTTTTATAGGATCCTGAACCTACAAAAGTAGTTAGTGCAGAATAAAAAGAAAATACTATAAATATTTAGTTTTGTTTTCTTTGATCTGGACTTAGTTTTTTACTAGGTTGACATTTTAGGGCCTTTGAAACTTTTGCATTTTAAGTTCACATGGTAGAAAGAATTAAACTCCCTGTCTTGTCTTTTTTTTTTGGTACATGCTCCTAGCGGGAACTGAACCCGGGACTCTCTGGTCCTCAGGCCGAGGCTCCAACCGCTGAGCCAAACCGACCAGGGCTTGTCTTGTCTTTTGTGATGCGTTTACCAGTCCTAAGCTGCCATCAGCAGCAGAGAAAGCTGCAAAAGGGACTATATTTGCACTTCTCCCATGTGGGAGGAGGGAATTTTACTGCTAAGGACCAAAAGTTTATTTGTGTGATTGACTCTGTTTCCTGAATCTAATCAGAACCACCATAAAAAATTATCCCTTTTGAACTGTCATGAAATTCAAATATCTAAAATTTGATACGGAACTGGAAATCCTCAAGCCAGTGTTTTACAATATTTCCCTTTTAAATGTTACAAAAGGTAACTTTTGCTTTAACTGTTGTAAACAGAAAATCGTGATTCCCTTTCCCTCTTTCCCCCCAACCCACTAATAGACTTGCTTTCTGTTCATTAGTTTTTAAAATTTTATTTCCCATCTAAGGCTAATACCCAGGGTACATTAGTTAAAAATGTAGGTTGTAGTCTTATCTATTATGTTCTCAGTTATCCACTGATTGAAGAATGCCTCATGTAGCCTTCTGAGCTTTGAGGGTACACATCTAAATTGCTCCTGTTATAAGGGCACTTATTTCTGATCATCTCCTACATTCCTCCCTACTTTTTCAACTCCTCCTCTGCTTTTTCCTCCTAATTTTTAGCCCCCTCATTTATTTATTTTATTAATTTTAAAAATTAATTATTATTTTGTTATAGGTATCCCTCCTTTTTCTCCCATTGACACCCTCTTCCCTGCTGCTGTCCCCCCCCCCACCATATTGTTGTCTGGATCCATTGGTTATGCATATGAGTTCTTTGGTTTATCTCTTCCCACTTTCCCCACTGCCCCTCCCTCTGAGGTTTGTCAGTCTGTTCTTTACTTCTGTGTCTCTGGGTCTATTTTGTTCGTCAGCTTATTTTGTTCATAATATTCCACAAATAAGTGAGATCATGTGATACTTGCCTTTCTCTGACTGTCTTATTTTGCTTAGCATAATACTCTCCAGGTCCCTCCATGTCATTTCAAAGGGTAAGAGATCTTTCTTCCTTATAGCTGCATAGTATTCCATTGTGTAAAAGTATCACAGCTTTTTTTTTAAACCACAGCTTTTTTATCCACTCAGCTACTGATGGACACCTGTAGCCCCCTCATTTATTTATTTTTAAACATTTTTTTTTTCTTTATTGATTTTCAAGAGAGAGGGAAGGGAGAGGGAGAGAGAGATAGAAACATCGATGAGAGAGAACATTGACTGGCTGCCTCCTGCATGCGCCCCACTGGGGATTTGGCCCACAACCTGGGCATATGTCCTGACTGGGAGTCGAACTGGCGACCTCTTGGGGCATGGGTCGACACTCAACTACTGAGCCACACCGGCTGCGCATGTAGCCCCCTCATTTAAAATATTTGATTGTAATCAATTTCTCCCATGTAAATTAGGTGAAAAGTTCCTTTAAAGGTCATTGCTCGTTACTGGTGTGCTCTACTTGATCGCAACAACCCTGTTATGTTTACTACTGCCATTGGGAATGGTCACTGAATTACTTATAGATCTAATCCTATTCAGAAGTATTTATAAGTAGAAGATTTACTGTCTGACAAGCTGTCTCTATAGGAGTTACTTAAAATGTTGGCATTCCCCTTTAATTCCTAGTTCTTGGGTTTTGGGTCAAGGGCTAAGTTTATTTGTGTAATAGAAGGTATGAAGAATTATGGAGTCTTTGAACACATTTTAAAACTACCATTTAGGGGTTTTGAGAATCCATTACCTCTCACTGCTAAAAGTGTATTTCTGTATTCAGCCTATGTGTTTACCTGTTATTCCTTCCGTCCCACATTCCCAGCTTATTTCTGGTTCTGGGTTTGGGAGCTACATTGAATTAGCTTATTTCCACTTCAAGTACAGGAAGCCAATTCCCACCATTGTTCTTTTCCTAGGTAACCAGTCTTAACTCCTAATGAGCCCTTCAGAGGACTTAGTTTTCTATATGTTATCAAAACCCAGAACCCCAAAGCAAGTCTGTTGTGGATGGTGAATGGTCAGTGAAGTACACAGTGGGGTGGTAGTGCCTTGTCCAGGAACAGCATGCTTCTGGTAGGGTAGCTTGAGAAAGCCTGTTCTAGCTTTTGGATGCTGTGTCACCCTTTGATGTAGAAGAGAGGTAAAAGAATTTGAGGTCAGCAAGGCCTGTGTGGATTGTAACCAGTGTTTGGTGGATAATAGTACTGAGCTTTACACTGGGCATGAACACGCTACATGTCCCACATTGAGCAAGGCCCATAAAGAGGAAATCTATGAAGAGGAGAGTAAGTAACTAAGGGGAGTAAGCTAAATGGAAGCAACTCTGTGTATTCTAACCTTGTAAGCTAACAATCTGTAAGTATGTGTTTGTCTGCCTGTCTTGAAAGATATTTTTACTAACTTGGGTTTGTACTGATAGGTAGGCATGGAAGTGAAGAAAACACCTTTTCTGGTGTTGGATCATGTATTTTTCATATGTATTTTTTCTTTTTTTTTAATCCTCACCTGAGGATTCCCCCCCTCCCCCCCCCCATTTATCTTCAGGTAGAGAGAAAGGAAGGGGGAGGGATGGGGAGAGATACAGAGAGAGAGAGATAGAGATAGATGTGACAGAGACACATCAACTGGTTGCTTCCCACCGACCCCGACCAGGGCCGGGGACCGAACTGCAATCAAGGTATGTGCTCTTGACCAGAATCGAACCTGCAACTCTTTGGTCCACGGGCTGATGCTCTAACCGCTGAGTCAAACTGGCCAGGGCAGGATCATCTTGATGTATAGATGTAAATTTCCATTGACTCTGCTCTCACAAATCCATTATCCCATTTTGTAATATGTAGTTAATCCATATTTGGCTTTTGGGAGGAGAGAACCACATCGAAGTGCAAGATGAATAATCATAGCCATATCAATCAACATTATTTTAGGTGTATATAATGTCATCAGCCGTTCTCATTGAGCTAAAAGAAAAGTGTCTTTGTCCTTTTCAGCGGTGAATTTTGAACTCTGTCTCTAGCCATAGTCTAGTTTAGCAAATTCTACAAACTTTCTGCTCTCTGTTAAACGTGGAAAGTATTAACTTTGAGAATGGTGATGTTGGCTGACTTCATATTTTGAAGTTTTAAATTTTAATTTCTGGCCTAGAGAATATGAGACCATGGATTAGAGTAATCTCTACATTAGTAACAGAAGTTCAAACCAGAGGGTTGTATGAGTTTGTGCTCTGATAAGGATGGAAGAGAATGCTACCCCTGTATTTTGGGTGAATAGTTCCATAGATAGAAAATTTATCTGTTGATTACATGGCTTTGATCCCATCAAACCAGGCTTTATAGAGTTGAGATCTCCAATACTAAGGACTATATGCTTCTATAAACCACTTGGGAAGCGCCTGAGCTAATGCTGAATGTGTAACCTGGTACATCCGTGGGGACTCGGTGGATCTTACATCATGAATGTTTCTCTGGCTCCATTGGATTTGGCTCTCACCCTGTCTTTGGCTTCTAATTGGTTGTCCTTTCAACCTCCCATCTCATTTTCCCCTCTCAGTGACTTTTTGCTAGGCAGCAAAGTTCCTACTCTTCTGTCAGTCCACATGAAAGCTTTATCTACTTGCTTCCCCTTGGGGTGAGCTGAGATGGTAGAGGATGAGTGTCCTGTCTTAATGACAGATTGATGAGGGTGTGTGTTTCAATTTCTTCTGTCTCAACTTTCCCACTTGTAATTTTGGTCAGTGATAATTGGCCAGCCAGTGACAGTGCCTTCAAAACATTAGAGATCTTTGGTAGATGTATATTCTCTCACACCGCTGGGAGGATGGCCTTTAGATCATTAGGTTGTTCCAGAACTGATGTTGGGTCATTTCAGAACTATCAGACTTGCCTATAGCATTTGCTTTTCATAATACCCTTAAGAGAGGACTTCCGGTCAAGATGGCAGCATAGGTAAATGTGGTATCACGTTCTTCCACAACCACATCAAAGTTACAACTAAACTACAGAACAACCATCATTCAAAACCACCTGAAATAAGTTGAATGGAAGTCTTACAACTATGAAATTAAAGAAGCAGCCACACCGAGACTGGTAGGAGGGGCAGAGGTGCGGACGGGCTGGTCCCACACCCACGTGTGGTGGATAAAAATCAGGAAGATACCTCGGCTGGGAAGGTCCTCCCTGAGGAGTATGGGGTCCCCATCCCACACCAGGCGCCCAGCTTGGGGTTCCAGTGCCAGGAGAGAAGTCCCCATCACTTCTGGCTATAAAAACCAGCGGGAACTGAGGCTGAGGGAGGCTAAGGCTGTGGGAGTCCCAGGCATCTCCTCTTAAAGGGCCCGCGCAGGGACTTACTCCGACTCACAGCCTCCAGGCTCCAGCGTGGGGGAGGCAGCTCAAAAGGCACCAGAGACATATGGGGAAGAACTGAGTTCTTTGGCATTGGGGCAAGGGCTGGAGAGGCAGCTTTCTCCTGGACAGACGTGCTGTCAGAGGCCTTTGTTCCTGTGATGAGCCCTTCCCTGGGTTGGCAGACAGCCCCCATATCTGGGACTCCAGCAACCTGGCTCACACTGTTTGCTCTACCCTGGTGATTCCCTGAGGCCCTGCCCCACCAACTTTCAGGCCCACCCAAGCTGTTGCCAGTTGCTTTACCATAGGATTGGCCTTTCTTGGCTCCTGCTTCAGAGTTTCCTAAGTTCTTTCAAACAAACAGCATCTGGTCTCAGCTAGCCCCATACCTCTCATTAAGTGGCCCCAGGCCTGGCACTAGAAGCAGCCAGCCTTGGTTCACAACTTGGCTTTTCCTGGGCACCTCCAAGCCCAGCACAAGAAGCAGCCATCTGCAGAACGCTTTGTAGCTTATCCCTGGTGGCTCCGGGTAGAACACAGGCAGTGGCTGATCTGGCCCCAGAGCCAGCACACCCAGTACACAGCTTCAAAACACTGCAAAGCACCACCACCCAACCACCTCCACAAGTGACACACTCAGGGAATGGACTTAGTGGGTACCAGAGCCTTGCTGAAGTAAGTCTTGCTCTGTGTGGTGGGCCCCTGCACAACTGATCATCCAAGATAGTCAGAGGTCGGTGGATAGTGGGCACAGCCAAGTCCTTGCAGCTGATCAACCTGAGTAAAACCCTCTCATTGATATGCCAACAGCAATCAAGACTCAATTACAACAGAAGGGTATAAAGGCCACACGAGGGGTGCACCTTGAGGGCCCAGCTGGGCGATCAGGGAGACTGTGCCACTGGACCCTACAGGACACCTACTACAACAGGCCACCCTAGGAAGCGCAGGAGACATAGCAACTCTATCTAATACATAGAAACAAACACAGGGAGGCAGCCAAAATGAGGAGACAAAGAAACAGGTCCCAAATGAAAGAACAGAACAAAACTCCAGGAAAAAAACTAAGCGAAATGGAGATAAGCAACCTAACAGATGCAGAGTTCAATACACTGCTTATAAGGATGCTCAATGAACTTAGTGAGAACTTCAGTGAACTTAGTGAGGGCCTCAAGAGCATAAAAATGGACCAGTCAGAAATGAAGGATGCACAGTCAGAAATGAAGGAGGTAATAACTGAAATAAAGAATAATTTACAGAGATTCAATAGTAGAGTAGGTAAAACCAAGAAGCAAACCATCTATTTGGAACATAAGGAAGCAAAAAACACCCAATCAGAACAGCAAAAAGAAAAAAGAATCCCAAAAAATGAGGATAGTGTAAGGAGCCTCTGGGACCACTTCAAGCATACCAATGTTCGCATCATGGGGATGCCAGAAGGAGAAGAGAGAATAAGAAATTGAAAACCTATTTGAAACAATAATGACAGAAAACTTCCCTAACTTGAGGAAGGAAACAGACATTTAAGTCCTGGAAGCACAGAGAGTCCCAAACAAGATGAACCCCAAGAGGTCCATACCAAGACACAACATTATCAAAATGCCAAAGGTTCAAGATAAAGAGAGAATCTTAAATGCAGCAAGAGAAAAGCAGTTAGTTACCTACTCTCATAAGATTGTTAGCTGATTTCTCAAAAGAAACTTTGCAGGCCAGAAGGGAGTGGCAAGAAATATTCAGAGTTATTAAAAGTAAGAACCTACAACCAAGACTACTCTATCTTGCAAAGCTATCATTTAGGATCGATGGACCTATCAAGAGTTTCCCAGACAAGAAAAAGCTAAAGGAGTTCATCACTACCAAACCACTATTATATGAAATGTTGAAGGGTCTTCTTGAAGAAAAAGAAGATAAAAATATGAACAAACAAAATTGTAAAATGGTAATAAATATATGTCTATCGACAATTGAACCTACAAACAAGATGAACAAGCAGAACAGAAACATTCTCATAGATACAGAGAACATTTAGTTGGTTGTCAGATGGGAGGGGGGTTGGGGGAATGGGTGAAAAGGTGAAGGGATTAAGAAGTACAAATTGGTTGTTAGACTGACAAACCTCAAAGGGAAGGGGAGTGGGGAGTGGGAAGAAATGGACCAAAGAACTTATATGCATATGTGTATAACCCATGGACACAGACAACAGTGTGGGGAAAGGCGGGAGTATGGAGGAGGGGGTCAATAGGGGGAAAAGGAGAAACATCTGTAATACATTCAACAATAAAGATAAGTTAAAAAAAAATACCCTTAAGAGTGTAGCCCAGATCTGTAATTTTTCAGTAAATATCAGGAGTCCTGGATTCAGTTTCTCGATTGGTAACCGGATAATTCATATTCAGAGAAGTTACATCACTGCTGTACTAGCTTCTTCATCTGTAAAATGGGGTTAATGATACCACTGGGTAGTACTTGTAGGGCAAGTTGAGGTGCTTAGAGCAGGAAGCTGTAATAATGCCATAATATACATTTTAGCTTTAGCCAATGCTAAATACTTGGACTTAAATACTTGTGTTATTGGTGGAAGTGGGGTATCCCCTTCCCCACTGAGTGCTGGGTATGGGGTCCTTATGATATCTTGAGAAAAATAATTTTCTGAGACTCGCCTGGGAGGATGAGTGATTTTTTTTTTTTTTAATGCTTGGAATTATATCCCTGGATTTCCCAAGTCCCATTTCCCTTACTCCAGTCCTAGAAGAAGTGCAGCTGGGGATTCAGCCGAGCTAAAAGCAAAGCCAGTGTCCAGAGTTTCCATTCCATGTTGGAATTGGGTCTGGTACAGCATTAGGCTAGTTACAGTCCATAAGTCCATTGTGTGTGGGTCCACCTGCTTGTGGGCCATGTGGGCAAATGCAGGAGCCTGAGAGTCCCACAGGCCAGGAGTCAACCAAGAGAGACCAACACCAGAAGTCAAGAGAGAGAACTCCTTTGTTTAGGAGATGAAATATCTCAAATCTTCCTGCTGTGCTTGCAGTGGGTACACCTACTCTGGTCAGTGACCTGTTTCCAGGTGTGACTCACAGGCAAGTACCTTCCCTATGTCACCTAGACTTTACTGGGCATGGGTCTATTTTTCCCCCTGTCCAGTCCCTTCCCCCAGTGATCTGCTGGGAATAGGTCAGTGGCCCTCTGGGGAGTGTTAAATTGCGGCTTCCTGGCAAAACTGCACAGATGGAATGCCTATACTATTTGGCCTTCCCTTTGCTCCTTTGCTGTTACTAATAACTAGGTGAATTACAACAGTATCACTTGGACTTAAAATTCAGAGTTGCTGGGCCCTGCCCACTGTGGCTAGGTTGCTTGGAGTGTCATCCCACCCACCAGAAAGTTGCTGGTTCAATTCCTGGTCAGGGCACATGCCCCCTTGTGGGTTCAATCCCTGGTTGAGGCACGTGGGAGAGACAGCCTACGGGTTTCTTTCTCACATTGATGTTTCCCTCTCTTTCTCTCCCTTCTTCTCTGGGGGAAAAAAAATTCAGAGTAGTTGGGAGTCTGGGGCTTTCATTTTTGTTTATGGGCTTCAGGATTATATGGAATATTTTTAGATAAAAAACAGATCAGAACCAAAGAAAGAGTGAAAACACCGAACTATGCCTAACTTTCCTATTAATTCTGCAGCAGGTCTGATAATGGCATTCTGGAAGGACTTGTCTTATGTTTTGGAAGAACTTCTGATGATTTGGGAAAATACCTGGCAATGTGAAAAAGTAGAATACAAAATTGTATGTAAACTGATGCAGTTGTATGAAATACTTTCAATTTCCAATTCTGTGAAATATCTGCAAATATTAGTGGTGGGTTATTTTTGGATTGTATAAATATGGGTAATAAATCTTTTCTTTGTAGTTTGCCTGTTTACATTTTTAAGCAACAAATACTTTTATAAGAAGCACTAAGGTTTTTGAAATGAAAATGAAGTTTGTGGTTCTTCGTCCTCTTCTTGAGAATATTGGATTCAAGTAAGTGTTGATTAGTTATACTGTTAAAGGGAGGAGAAGAGGACTGAAATTAGACTTTATATTATTTAATTGCATAAACATAAGGTAAATATCATTACTATTCCCATTTCTTACTTGAGGAAACTGAGGTACAAAGTTATATAATTTGCCCATGTCACACAGTAAGTGATAGAAACAAGATGCCAGTGGTTTTTATTGTAGCTCTCAAATTCGAAACCACTTCTCTTTGCTACATTAGAGAGATGATTATTTTTGGAATCTTGGAGGAAAAGTAGACTTTAAATTTAAGTTAGAAATACAAAGGTAAAATAAAATTAACAGGTGGATAATCAGATAGTTAACAGAATCTAAACAATTAATGCACATACTGACAATCCTAATGAGATAGGTCAGTAAGCCAGGACAAGTGGAATAGGAAAAATGAGGCAGATCGTTGAACAAAGTGACAGAGCAATTTATAGCAGATACAGGTCACCTCCCTAGAAATAACATCTAGGCCTCAGATGTATTTCTGCCCCACTCCCAGAAAAGCAGCAAAACCAGGTGGGCAACACCGGGACCAGCTGCAATGACTAACGACCCCCTGCCCTGACACTGACCAATCAGTGGAGACCATGACCCTGAAGGAGCACACTAGAAAGCTGATGAATATTTTTAGCCACACCAGCCAAACAAGTGATCCAGACTTGGTTTACAGTGTGGCAAAAAGGAGGAGTTGCCCCACATTTTCCTCAGCGGATAGGTGGGTGGGCTGTATTTTGTTTCACTCTGGACTCTGTTACCCCTCCACATACTGCTTAGAAGGAGGAAAAGTACTTGCTTTCACAGGGAGATGGGGACAGCTTGTTGATGCTAGGGATTGACAAATAGAACAAATACTGGCCCCATTTAGACAGAAAAACTTTGTTCTTGGTGAGCTTAAGCTTCAAGAAGGCTACCAAGACCTTACTTAAGGGACAGGAATGAGGTAACGTTCTTAAGTTGTCATCCAAAGTTTGTGAAGTGCTGTTCTGTCTCACCATTAGGAAGTGTCTCCACTGCATGGGTAGGAAACAGAAGCCAAGGGAGGGCATGTGACTTGCTCCAGACCACCCTCCTGGGATTGTTGGGAATTGTGGGATGCCAAAGCTGCCCTTCTTTCTAGACTATCAGTTGGCCAGGATAACTCCCAGGATTCACCTTGCTGAGAGAAAGGTTTTGACTTTGCTTTGAAAGAAGCATGAAGAGAATAGTGTGGTTCAGAGGCTATGATAACCCTGGCTGTAGAGGGAGGTGTTGCTTGGCTTTGGATCTTGCTTCCAAATTTTGTTCATCCTCCCTGTCTTCCCATGTAGACTTAAAAAAAAATCATGTCAGCCTATAATTTTATTAACCAATGTCACCCCAATTAAAAAAAAAAAAAAAAGGCATGTCAGCCTACAGAAATTTTATCTGCAGAAATTTTTCATGTAGAAGGGAGAAAGGAAAAAATTCTAAGTATTTCTATATTCTTCCTGTGCAAAAGACTAGACCAGTGGTTCTCAACTGGTAGTGGTGGTGGTGGGGATTTTGCCCCCCAGGGATACTTGACAATCTGGGAAACATTTTTTGTTGTCAAAATTGGAAGGGGTAGGGTTGCTACAGGCATCTAGCGGGGAAGACCCGAATTGCTGCTAAACATCCAGGAATGCCCAGGACAGACTCCCCAACAGAAAATGACCTGGCCTCAAATGTTAGTACTGCTGAGGTTGAGAAACTTAGCTCTATGGAAAATTATCCTATATTTTTTCCTGTAAAAAAGGGAAAAATTAAAACTTTAATTGAAATTAAAATCCCTTAATTTATTGTCTACTAAATGACTTCAAAACTTACAGAGACTTCTTAGCCATCTGGCCTTAGCCTACCATGAATATACAGTTTGTTTCAATTTTTCTCATCACTGTCATAAAAGGGCATGAGTTTGCTGCCTTTTGAAATCTCAGCTCCCTGGAACTCAGCCCAGGCCCAGCCTGTCCAGGTCCTTATACCTTTATGGGGTGGCCATTGGTCACACTCCACTCCTGCTGTGATTCCTTCCTCCTGCCACTTGACCTCTTGCCATCTCCTTTTTGAAGGTTTTCTTGATTTCCTTCCAGTTGAATGGGATCTCTGCCTTTCCTTTGATTCCTCATAATGGCTGCGCTTTCTCAGAATTTCTCCTGGATTTGTCTCTTGCTTCCTGCATTTCCTTGGACTGCTAGCTCTTTAGGGCAGAATTCTTCCCTGGTCCCCGGAAGCACCTGAGTATAGTACCTCAGATAATGGACATAAAAGAGACATTTAGAAAATAACAGGACATTTTTCTTGATGATGTAAAAACAAGTTATTTCATATTATGTCTTCCTTACATCACTTTAATATTCCTCTGTAAACGATGATGATGATGTTCATGTTCATGTTCTCATCTGGCTTGACATGTCTTTCTAGAGCAACCTTTTATTTATTTATTTATTTTATTTATTTTTTTATCCTCACCCGAGGACATTTTTCCATTTTTTGTTCAGATAGAGTGGGAGGTAGAGAGAGGAAGAGAGAGAGAGAGAGAAACATCGAGGTGAAAGGGACACATCGAGTGGCTGCCTCCCGCACGACCAACCAGGGCTGGGGACAAATTGCAACCGAGGTACGTGCCCCTAGCGGGAACCGAACCCTGGTCTCTCTGGACTGCAGGCCTATGCTCTAACCGCTGAGCCAAACCGGCCAGGGCTAGAGCAACCTTTTAAATTACTGTGGGTTGTTAAATGATCTGTTTCACTGTTATCATTGTACTAACCAAAGCTTAACCAAGTCATGATGTTCCTAAAATTAGAAAGGAAGAGAATCCACTATAGTATTCCACTGTTCTCTACCACTGAACCATGCTGGCAGAAAAACAAATTTCAAGAATTAAAACACACAGTTAAAGTGGGCAGACATATCATTGTTAAGTAATGGAGTGTGGTAAAATGTGTATTGCAATTTGGAAATGACCCGAATGTGTGGTGCTTCAAAATATTTATTCTCATCTGTAGTTAACTACTTATAAAATAAAATTTTTCTGAAATTCGCTAGTACAGGTTACGTAAACCAAAGATTTGATAGTTAATTTTATAAAGTTAATAGTTGCTGAGGAAGTTAATATCCTAGAGTGGTTAAGAGCTTGGGTTTTGCTAGTCACATTGTATTGGTCGAATTTTGCCTTTAGTACTTAGCATCTTTGTCACTGGGCCATCAACCTCACTGTGCTGTAAAAAATGTAAATAGTAATTCTCTTATAAATTGTAAGAATTCAATAAAATATGAAATGTTCTAGTGCAGTGTTTGGCATGTAGGAAGTGTTTATAAATGGTAGCTATTATTACTTTAGCATAGAACAAAGTATGTAAAAGGCAGAAAATATGAGACTGACATTTTTTGAGTTGGTTAAAATTTGATAGCCAGGAAGACTCGGGTCAAGAATGAAATCCCAGCTTGAGCCTGTTGTAAGATTTTGCGCTAGCATACGTAGCTACTGCTTACTGCCACTGCTGGTGGAAGGGCTGCTGTCCAGTTGGGAATCTTGACGTCTGATTTTTGAATCTAGACTTCTTTCACTTGTGAGTGAAATTCTTACCTATGCTTGTTTCCTCATCTATAAGTTGGGATAATAATGATTGAGGGTTGCTGTGAGAACTGTATGAGTTAATACATGTAAAATGCTTAAAGAACAGTGCCTGGCACATAGTCAGTGTTTAAGAAATGTCATTTATAATTACTGTCATTTATTCAGCTTGTGCTTGGTGCCAGATACTGTGCTAGGCTTGTTGTAGATGTTATTTCATTCTCACGGCAACCTTTAAAGATAAAGATTATCATCAGACCCAGAGTTAGAAGAACTTGCCCAGGAATGTAGAGCTTGTTGTGGCAGTTGTTTGTAAGTGGCAGAGGTTTAACTGTCCCCATTGCTTTTTTCAAAGATGGGAGCTCCTTTGGACCTGTGAGATGTATATATTGAGTCCCCAGGGAGGCAGCAGTAGAGTGCAGTGCATCTGAATGGCCAGGACCACTCTCAGGCCCTTGAGAGTGGGTAGGGTAGGTGCATGCGCCCCACCCAGGCAATGGAGGATGAAGAACTGGTGAATCCATCACCTTTGTCAGATGGTGTGCTTGATAGCTGGAGGCCCTTCCTACAGAAGTGACTAGCCCTGCCCAATTGTAGAAGGCAGTGATTAGAAGTGAGAAATCTAGTTTTAGGTATTAGCCAGACATGGCATCTTCTAGATTTTCATCTATATACAAATGCTCTGCCAGAATTGTTGTACAAATATTTTCATTATAGTCTTCACAGGATATTTGTTCAAGGATTATAAACCTCAAAAATTTCAATAGTGTTTGACAAGCAGATTATGAAGCTGAGTAAAAACAAAACTGACCATGGTGATCTCATTTTCTTTTTAAATGTCCTCAGGAATATATAAAATGCTTCCTCCTTGTTCTGATATTAAACTGTAAATTAAGTCTTTAAAAGTTGCCTTGTGTGTTAAAGGACTTATGATTAGAAACACTTAAAAATTTTCTTACATATTAAAAGAACCTTGTAATGGTTTTGTGAAGCTACAGATACTTAGTAGACTGCAAAAAAGTTTTATCTCGAATTCACAACTTATTTATCTTTTTCTTAAAAGCAATTGAGAAAACAGAATTTTTCAGAGCCAGTATTTTTCTAAACTTTTCTTTTGGTTACTTAATGTGGAATTGTGCTGAAAGGCTCTTCTGTAAGCATTTCTGATGTCTGTTACTTCATTTCAGGCAGATAGAACAATGCCAAATGCCTCATAAGGAAAATGATTTATATACTTAATTGATTATGACTTATAAATGTTGTGAGTAGGTTTAGCAGCGGTTCTCAACCTGTGGGTCGCGACCCCTTTGGGGGTCGAACGACCCTTTCACAGGGGTCGCCTAAGGAACCGAGACACCGCTCCTCTATTGGTTTCCAGGCGGGTCCACCCACATGCAGATACGCCCACATACAACATGAGGAACTGTATTAAAGGGTCGCCGCATTAGGAAGGTTGAGAACCACTGGTTTAGAGGCTTAGATTTTAGTGAATGATACTAAATTGATGTTGAATTTGTAGTTTTTGTTGTTTTTTTTAAAAGAAATTAAGACCAAAGGCACTTTTCTTAGTAATATACTTAGAGTGACTTATAAATTACACATTTTCCGCTGCATCTTCTTAGGCTTGTATTCAGTTCATTGAACATGGGACTGCTCATTTGTTGATGTCTGAGTATATAGCAAGACAATTACATGTGCTTGTATGTGGTTGTATAGACATGAAACAGTTAATTGCTGAGTCTTCTGCAATTTAGTTTAACACAAAGCAAGGCTTTGTGGTATCATTGGGAAAATTTTAAGGGGACTTTGCCACCAGCATTTTTAGAAAAGTGAAGTTTCTTTAAGTTTCACTGTAAAATCACATAGCTATGAAATATCAAGCCTTGGTATCCTGTCACATAACTATTTATTATGTAGGCAAACAGTTTGATGTTCAAGAATTATTGTCAGGTCCTAGATTGTAAAGGAAACTTTTCATAATTACATTTCTAACCTTAATAGTAGTTTGTAACTTTTTGTTTTGTTAGTCCTCACCTGAGTGTGTGTGTGTGTGTGTATATATATATATATATATATATATATATATATATATATATATATACATACACACATATATATATAAAATTGATTTTAGAGAAAGAGGAAGGGAGAGAGAGATAGAAAATAGAAACATCGATGAGAGAGAACATCCATTGGCCACCTCCTGCATGCCCCCGACTGGGGATTTGGCCCACAACCTGGGCATGTGCCCTGACCGGGAATTGAACTGGCGACCTCTTGGTGCATGGGTCAATGCTCCACTACTGAGCCACACTGGCCGGACTTTTTTTTTTTTAAAGAGAGAAGGGAAGGGGGGGGGGAGAGAGAGGCAGAGAGACAGAGACGTCAGGGTGAAAGAGAAACATTGATTGGTTGCCTCCCCTAACACTGACTGCAATCTGGGTGTGTGTTCTGACTGGGAATCAAGCTGGGGACCTTTCAGTACATGGGATGATGTTCAACCAACTGAGCCACACCTGCCAGGGCATCTTAACCATTTTTAAGTGTATAGTTCAATAGCATAAAGTACTGCCATCATCCATGGCCATAATTCCTTTCATCTTGTAAAACTGAAACTCTTTACCATTGAATGATAACTCCCTATACCCTCCTACCTCTCATTGACTGTTCTAGGTACCTCATGAGTGGAGTTATACAGTATTTGTCCTTTTGTGACTGGCTTATTTCACTTAGCATAGTGTCTTTAAGTAGATATAGCATATAACAGACTTTCCTTTTTAAGGCTGAGTAATATTCCATGGTATGTATGTATGTACCACATTTTGTTTGTTTATTCATCCATTAATGGACACTAGAGTTGCTTCCGGTTTTTGGCTGCTGTTTACTGCCGCTGTGAACATGGATGCAGAAATGGTATTCTTTGAATTACAAAAGTTTGCAATTTTGATGAAGTCCATTCTACTTATTTGTTCCTTTTGTTGCTTGTGCTTTAGTGTCATGTCTAAGAAACTCGTGCCTAATCCAAGGTCACAAAGACTTATGCTTACGTTTTCTTGGGCTAAGAGTTAAATGGCATTAATTCTTACATTTAGGTCTTTGATCCTTTGAGTTACTTTTGGCATATAGTGTGGAATGGATGTTCTAAACTTATCCTTCAGCTGTTAGGTTTGCTTTGGTTATGGTGCAAAGTTCGAGCATAAAATCTTTTTAGCAGGGAGCCCTTTATGACCACAGCTCTTATCCACTATAGTGCTGCTAACTCCTACCTCTGATAGGACCCCACGTCTTGCTTCTCTTGGACCTACAGGATTGAGAACTCTGGAGCAAAGACTTTGACAATGATTATTTTTGCATCTTCTTCATTTTTCTTTATTCCTTATAATGGCTTCATTCTTTTTCACTTACCCTCACAATACCAGTAAGCCTCTTTGGGAATCAGAAGTCACTGAACTGAATTCCAGCAGAGTGGTGCCAGGAGGGAATCTTAGTATTGTACCTTAAGGCAACTTCCCTTCCATTTAAGAAATTTAAAAGATTTAAACAAAGAAAATTACAGTGTTATTGCCAAAGCATGTAGCCTTTACAGTACTTCAAGGGGAAAAATTTTTAGGCCTTTTTCTTGTTTACCACACCAGTCATTAAATGGCAAGCCTTTCCTGGTTTTCTCAGTGTTGACAAATAACTTTTGCTTTTTAGTAGGAACAAAAACAAAAGCAACTTAGACTGTAAAGGATTCCCCCTGGCTTGCATGTGTATAAACTACATGCCGATTTTCTATATAATCAGAGGTTCTCAGGGTTTCACTTCCTCTTGCTGTTTAAATTAACAGTATAGTCAGCCCTCGTTTATCACGGTTAATCAGTTCCAAACTCTACCGCGATAAATGAATTTCTGCGAAGTAGGATTCTTTATTTATAAATTGAATATTTTCGCAGTTAGAGCATAGAAAACCTGTTTACAACCTTCTAAATACGTTTAACATTATTAGAGCCCTCTCGACGTGAAATAACACCCTTTAGTCACCATTACACTCGTATTACCCAATATATTAGACAAAATAAGAGAAAATAAGACAGATGTTACAAATATCATATTATTGTACATTTAATTACACACATAGTTCTTACACACAACCACTAACCTATGAAAATAGTGCAACTTGTTTGATGATGAAGCGATGAAGATGAAGAGATGTACTGCACAGCAAAGAAGAGCAAGGTTACTGCTCCTCTGAAGGCACGACCTGCTTCCAATGTGTAGCGATATAGAAGCGTGTATGAGAGAAACGAACTTGCATGAAGCTGAGCCAGTCAGTGGCCAGGATAGGATAACCAATCAGTGAATAGCATGCTCTGATTGGCTTGGTTTCACCACACCCGATTTTTTGGAAAAAAGGTATTGCCCACATACAAGGAGTGGTCGAGCGGTTGCATCTGGCGTTGAAGGATTCCTGGGGTGCTCGAATACATAGGCCTACAGTCCATATGTACAGTAATTTTAATTGTAATTGTAATACAGGGGTGTAAAATTGACTCAGACAACCGAGTGCGCGCTGTATTGTTTTCACTGTCTCAATCAACTTTTTAATGAGTATATTTGAAAAAAACCGCGATAGAGTGAAGCTACGAAAGTAGAAGTGCGAAGTGGCGAGGGACGACTGTACTTGAATTCCTAGAACAAAATGCCTAGGATTTTGGCAGGTCTGAGGTTCCTGGTTTAGCTCATTACATATTAAACCTTTCCCCCTTGTTTTTTGGAGATAGAAAGGTAGAAGATATTATCATGTTTCTAAAAAGTGTTGAGTGTTATTTAATGTGTTAAAAATACTAAATGTGATGTAACTAAAAGTTACTATCACACTGTATGTTAATAGACTTGAGTACTAAGCATGAGAAAAGCATTACCCAGCTACTTGTTCTTTCCTGAGCCTTTTTGACCACCCCTAGTTCCCATCTGCTTTCCGGGTCCTCTGGTTTCAGAATAATGTACACACACTCCCCTAGCACTCATTTAATCATCCTGAATCCTATTTCTTTCTTTCTTTCTTTTTTTTTTAACTTATCTTTATTGTTGAATGTATTACAGATGTTCCTCATTTTTCCCCCATTGACCCCTTCCTCCCCATTCCCACCCCCCTCTGCCTTTCCCCACACTGTTGTCTGGGTCCATTGGTTACACATATATGCATATAAGTTCTTTGGTTTATTTCTTCCCACCCCCCAACCCCCCTTCCCTTTGAGGTTTGTCAGTCTAACAACCAATTTGTGCTTCTTAATCCCTTCACCTTTTTCACCCATTCCCCCAAGCCCCATCCCATCTGGCAAACAACAAAATTTCTCTGTATCTATGAGAATGTTTCTGTTCTGCTTGTTCATTTTGTTTGTAGATTCAACTGTTGACAGATATGTATTCATTGCCATTTTGTTAGTTCATATTTTTTATCTTTTTCTTCAAGAAGACCCTTCAACATTTCATATACTAATGGTTTGGTGGTGATGAACTCCTTTAGCTTTTCCTTGTCTGGGAAACTCTTTATATGGCCATCGATTCTACATGACAGCTTTGCAGAGTAGAGTAATCTTGGTTGTAGGTTCTTGCTTTTCATCACTCTGAATATTTCTTGCCACTCCCTTCTGGCCTGCAAAGTTTCTTTTGAGAAATCAGCTGACAGTCTTATGGGAACTCCCTCGTAGGTAACTAACTGCTTTTCTCTTGCTGCTTTTAAGATTCTCTCTTTGTCTTGAACCGTTTGCATTTTGATTATGGTGTGTCTTGGTGTGGGCCTCTTGGGGTTCATCTTGTTTGGGACTCTCTGTGCTTCCTGGACTTGTATGTCTGTTTCCTTCACCAAGTTAGGGAAGTTTTCTGCCATTATTGTTTCAAATAGGTTTTTGATTTCTCGTTCTCTCTCTTCTCCTTCTGGCACCCCAAGATGCGAATGTTGGCACGCTTGAAGTTATCCCAGAGGCTCCTTACACTATCCTCATTTTTTGGGATTCTTTTTTCTTTTTGCTGTTCTGATTGGGTGTTTTTTGCTTCCTTATATTCCAAATCGATGGTTTGCTTCTTGGCTTTACCTACTCTACTATTGAATCTCTGTAAATTATTCTTTATTTTAGTTAGTGCCTACTTCAATTCTGACTGGTCCTTTTTTATGCTCTTGAGGCCCTCACTAAGTTCACTGAGGTTCTCACGAAGTCCATTGAGCATCCTTATAAGCAGTGTTTTGAACTCAGCATCTGTTACGTTGCTTATCTCCATTTTGCTTAGTTCTTTTCCTGGAGTTTTGTTCTGTTCTTTCATTTGGGACCTGTTTCTTTGTCTCATTTTGGCTGCCTTCCTGTGTTTGTTTCTATGTATTACTTAACGAGAGGTGTGGGGCTAGCTGAGGCCAGGTGCTGCTTGTTTGAAAGAATTTAGGAAAACCTGAAGCAGGATCTAAGACAGGCCAATCCTATGGTAAAGCAACTGGCAACAGCTTGGGTGGGCCTGGAAGTTGGGTGGGGCAGGGCCTCAGGGAATCACCAGGGCGGGGCAAACAATGTGAGCCAGGTTGCTGGAGTCCCAGATATGGTGGCGTCTGCCGGCCCAGGGAAGGGCTCACCAAAGGAACAAAGGCCTCTGACAGCACATCTGGCCAGAGAAAGCTGCCTCTTTAGCCCTCGTTCCAATGCCGGACAACTCAGTTCTTCCCTGTATGTCTCTGGTGCCTTTCAAGCTGCCTCCCCCACGCTGGAGCCTGGAGGGTGCAAGTCTGGGTAAGTCCCTACGCGAGCCCTTTAAGAGGGGCTGCCTGGAGCTCCAGCCGCCTCAGCCTTAGTTCCTGCTGGTTTTTCCAGCCAGAAGTTATGGGGACTTCTCTTCCTGGCACTGGAACCCTGAGCTGGGCGCCTGGTGTGAGACGGAGACCCCTCAGTCCTCAGGGAGGACCTTCTCAGCCGAGGTGTCCTCCTGATTTTTGTCCGCCACATGTAGGTGTGGGACCGGCCCGTTGCGCCTCCGCCCCTCCTACCAGTCTCCATTTGGCTTCTTCTTTTATTACGTAGTTGTAGGACTTCCATTCAGCTTGATTTCAGGCGGTTTTGAATGATGGTGATTCTGTAGTTTAGTTGTAACTTTGATGTGGGTTTTGGAGGACGCGATACCGAGTGTACGCAAGCCACCATCCTGACCGGAAGTCTCCCGAATCCTGTATCTGTACCTTCCTCTTAAAGAACCCAGTGTCGAGAAGGGGTCTTGTGGAGCCAAATGCCCCACAGGAAAACTGGATTCCCAGTGGTCTCCTCCCAGGTTTTTGCTAAGGTCCACAACCAAGTATGTGAAAGGAAGGCCTTCATATATTCATGGATTGTAAATGAAGTTGTAGGTAGTTCAGAACCTATTTTTACAAGGCCTCCTCAAGGATTGCAGTCTGATTGTAGTTGAATACACTGTTGAATTCAAGTATTGTGCTTTTCTGGTGTGCAAGGCTGGTATATAAAGATGAGGTTGTTTCTTTTGGGGACATTGTATAATATAGGTGATTTTATTCACAAGGTACACTTGTGATGAACATGGTAGTCCATAGGTAGCCTCACAAAGAATCTATAATTAGTTCTGTGTGAATTTAGGGGAGAGATGAGTCTGTTTCAGAGAAGGCATCTGGGGACAACTTTGGGAAAAAGGTTGTATGGAGGTGGTGACGCTGACCGCTGTTTTGTATTATTTCAGTTAACAAAGCACTCATACTTTCCATCTCAGTTAACTTGAACCTCAGCCACCCTGCTGGGTCCCGTGAGCATCTTGTCAGTGGGTGACTGAAATCCCAGTTTTACAGATGAGGAACTGGGCTTTTAACTGAGCAGTGACTTGACACTGCTGGAATTTGAGTCTAAATTTCATTTATCCTTCTTCCAGGAAGTAGTAGTAAAATGAACAAAAAAGCAAAGAAGAAAGACAAGCTCATATAATATGATGGAGTTATTTAGGATTGTGGGAAGGAATGATGAAGAGTGCAGAGCAGGGACCAGAGGGCCACACGGTTACAGGTGTGTTGAGACAAGTTCTGAGAGAGTGCATGAAGAAAGAAACCCTCAAAGAGGGCTTTGAGCGTATGTGTTTTTAAGAAATTGCTTTATTGAGGTATAACTGAGATATATAAACTGCACATATATAAAATGCACAATTTGATAAGTTTTGACATTATGTATGTATTTGGGAAACATTACCAAAATCAAGATAATGAATGTCCATCACCATGAAAAGTTTACTCATGCCCCATCAAAGGGCTTTACCATAAATTTTTTAAATTTGATTGATTTGAGAGAGAGGAGAGAAACATCAGTTTGTTGTTCCACTTATTTATGTATTCATTGGTTGATTCTTGTATGTGCCCTGACTGGGGATCAAACCTCCCACCTTGGCATATCTGGGATGATGCTCTAACCAACTGAGCTATTGGCCAGGACTAGGGCTTTAAAATTTTATTTAAATATTTATTTTTTTTAATCCTCACCCAACGATATTTTTTCCATCTATCTTCAGATAGAGGGGGCGTGGGGGGGAGAGAAACATCAATGTGAGAGAGACACATCGATAGGTTGGTTGCCTCTTGCACGACCCCGACCAGGGCCAGGGACCGAACCTCAACTGAGGTACATGCCCGTAACTGGAATTGAACCCGAGACTCTGGTCTTCGGGCTGATGCTCTAACCACTGAGCCAAGCTGGCCAGGGTCTGTTTTTTGTTTTTTTTTAAATAAAGAAAAACTTCTTTTGAAATACTTTCAGCAGATAAGCTTAAAGAATAACAGGAAGAACTTCTATATATCCTTTATCCAGATTCACCAGTTTTTAATAATGCCATATTTACTTGCATTCTTGTGTATATATGCATATGTATATGTAAATTTATATAGACATACATTATACACATAGTTTTCCCCAACCTGTTCAAGAGTAGCTTATATAAGTGGTATTGCTTTATTCTTTAATGTTTACAGTGTATATTTACAGACAAACAAAAACAGCCAAGAGTCATTTCTTATGTATCCATAGTACAGCTATCATATTCAGGAAATTTGTCACTCATACAGCATTTTTTATTCCATGTTTCAATTCTGTTAGCTTCCCAATAATGTTCTTAATAGCAGATTTCTTTTTGTCCTGGTACAGGATCCAGTGCAGGGTCACACAGTGCATTTAAGCTTTACCTTTCTTTAGTCTTTTTTGATTTGAACAGTTCCTCAGTTTTCATCTTCCATGCAGTTGACAATTTGGAAGACTACACACCAGCTATTTTATAGTGTCAAACAGTTTTTGAGCAGGTGGGTGGATATAATCCATCTAGACTCGGGAAAGATGAACAGGTGTGAGACAGATGGGGGTGGTGGGGAGAGTCGGAGGCAGTGGCCTTGCTGCTCTGATGATGAGAGGCCTAGGTGTGTGGAGGAAGTACTGACAAAATTGCTTGGCTGTGGATAGAACTGGCAAAGAGCAGAGGTGATTGTGGGGTTCTAATGCTTCAGATCTGGAAAATTAAAGAAGGAGGAGGGAGGAGTAACGAAAATCGGCAAGGGGCAGTTTTTGTTCCCGAGTCATATATATGTTCTTAATTCTTCCTGTACATCATGAAACCTCTGGTGGTAACTAGAAAGAGGTGGTGAATTTTAGAAGTTTTAGATTTGTGGCCAGATGAAGTCTGTTGCAGAGTTGACAATGAAGTCATTCTTGAGCACATATTGATAGCTGGGACCCTCCAACTTTACATGGAGGGAAGTTTGTCTTCTATTTTTTTTACATTTTAAAAAAATAATCAGAGGGAGAGTTAAATAGAAACATTGATTGGCTGCCTCCTGCATGCCTCCTACTGGGGATTGTGCCCACAACCCGGGCATGTGCCATGACCGGAAATCGAACCAGCCACCTCTTGGTTCATGGGATGACACTAAACCAATTGAGCCACACTGGCCAGGCTTGTCCTCTGATTTTAAGATATTAAGGCTGATGCCAACGTGGCAGAGTCTAGTGTACTTAGTTTTCAGGAAAGTCACGGGTACCTTCTCTGCAAGTGAAACTAGGCATCTTTCCCCAACTGAGAGAGCACGCGGAGAGCTTCATGTTGAGATTGAGTTTTGAAGGGGGAAAGGTATGGATGGAGTTTACAATTTTGTTATATAGCCTTGTTATTATTTCTGTGGGTGTTTAATGGTTCACTAGGTGCATGGAGTTACCTCTGGGTCTTCTATCTAGTAGATTTAAGAAAATTTGGGAATCTTAATTGACATGGAATTATTTTTATAACCCTTGTGATACAAACAACGTTGCAAAGTGTAGGGCAGGAAATCTGACAGCTTTAGAAACGGTGTTAGGTTTTCAGTTTTGTAAAATGTTTATCATTTATATTAAACCATCATAATGGCTTAAGATCAATTATTTCACTTGGTTCCTTTGTCAGGAGATTTGGGAATATTGTGTCCTTTAAAGTTTTTACAGTGTTTTAAATAATGGATTAATTAAAAAATATATCCTATTACCAGAATGTATGGTGGCTAGGCGGTTTAAAAAAAATTATTTTATATCAGTAGAATATATTATAAAACAAGTATTTTCTAAAATAGTCTTAGGTTTTAAAATAAAGAGTAGTAAAGATGAAAAAGGCTTTTCCCATGGTCCCTGGTCCTTAGTTGGGTATATTATTTAAACTCTCTTTTTTCAGTTTCAGTGTCTACAATAGAGATTATAATCTGTACTGTCCTGGATTGCTTTTGACAGTGTGCATGCTAAGGCATGTCTTCAAATGGTAATAGGAAGGTTGTTATCTCCATAATGTACCTATCACAAGCCATGTTTTTCTTTAATTTACACCTAAACTGTTTTATTTATTTATTTATTTTTTATTTATTTTTTTATCCTCACCCGAGGACATTTTTTTCATTTTTTGTTCAGATAGAGTGGGAGGGAGAGAGAGAAACATCGACGTGAAAGTGACACATCGAGTGGCTGCCACCAGCACGACCAACCAGGGCCGGGGACAAACTGCAACCGAAGTACGTGCCCTTAGCGGGAACCAAACCCGGGTCTCTCTGTACCGCAGGCCGACGCTCTAACCGCTGAGCCGAACCGGCCAGGGCTACACCTAAACTGTTTTAAAGAGGCAGCTGTCTTATGTAGAATTGCCACAAGATCATATAAACACTTTCTCCCTCTTTATGAAAAATTAAACTATCTTTTTAATTGAGTCTAAGCTAATGGAGATTTAAGTATTATAAACTCTGTTTATAGAATTTTCTATTGGGCCACACATGGAATTTTTGCTCTTAATGATCACTTACTGAGCTATATTCAGAATTTGCTGGATTTCTTGGAAAAGTAATCCGTTAGCATTGATGACTATAAGCAGTATCAATTGTTGATAATCATATTTATTTTACTTAGTGGAAAGGAGATCCTATGAGTTAAGAGTTTTTGGATGGCACATTTAGTACTTAGTCATTAGTACATTGTGCCATGTCAAATGAGTTTTAGGTCATAATGAACAGTTTATCAGTATACCACATTTATGGAAGCTGTAGTAATGCTTTTATTATTTCCTTTTTTTGTTTTTGGGCTTGAATCTAGATTAACTTACTGTATCTTTTAATTTTGTATGGTAATGCCATTGCATTAAAGCTGTAAGCAGTTTTGTCTTTAACAGTCCACTTTATCACAATAGATAGTACTTTCATGATTTCCACTCAAATCTGTCCAATTAAAACTACATATATTCCTAGACTTTTTGTTGCTTTCAAATAACATTTGAAACCGTGTTTTGTAATTTGGCTGGCAAAGAGCTTGAGAATGTAAACACAAACTTTCAATGCTGAAACCGACATTGTTAAATTTTCTACCTAATGGATTGCCAGAAGTATTCTTTGTTCTATACATAAAAAATTGTATGCATAATTCTCAGTGAGATAGTTATTTCCATTACTGAAACATTCTCATTGAAAGTTATAATCATATGTTCCTTCACATATTTACAAAAATGATATTAGATTGGGAAAGTGGGTAATTTCATACACTTTGAAAATTTCCAAAAAATAATTCAGAGTCAAGTTGATGAACTTTAAAAAGTGTTAATCATACAGTGTCCCTCTGCCATGTGCCTGGCTAACCATCAATTAATTTAGAGTGAGATGGTTACTCTGGCCCTATAATTCCCAGCCCCCTTCTTTATACATAACACAATATGAATCAGTACTAGAATTTTATGTGATAGGATAAGGTGGGCAATATCTGCTAAATGATAATTTGGTTATTGTTCTTTTATGGTACAATTATGGTACAATTGTACCATTTATGGTACAATCTTTTATGGTACAATTTTATGATCTAAATAAAGCAAGACATTACTACAGGTTCTGGTAAAGTTTTATGAAGCTTCTGTAGTACAGTATTTCTGTATGGTCTTAGGAAGTTCATGAGTGATATATATTTGCAATAATATTATTTGCTAACAGCTTTGATCACATTACTGACCTGTTTTTTTTATTAATGGCACTATCATGCTATGCTATACTAACAATTTCCAAGTACATAAAATCTTAGAATTGAGACTAAGTCATACCCTGTTTCAGCATCTTCTGCAGAGGGTCACCTAGTCCTTGTTTATCTCCATTGATGGAACTTCTCTGACTGTAGTTTGCAGAACTAGCCATTCTCTTTATGGGATGCACTCTCATTTATCAGTGTCCTTCTTAAAGTATGCTAATAAAGAGCTTACCTAGTCCTTTAGCTATGATGTGGCCAGTTTCAAGCACAGCGGGACTTTAATGTCCTGTGATTTCGGAATTATTCTCTGGCTAATGCAGCCTAGAGCCCTAACAGCTTGTTCAGTATCTTTTTCTCACTCTGATGGTTCATATAAAGCTTGCAGTCAGCAAACTTTTTTTTTTTTTTTGACTACTTCCAAGGATATTTTCCTCAGGTTTCCACACCTTTTTAAAAAATAACTGTTGAACTTTTGCCCTGGCCGGTTTGGCTCAGCGGTTAGAGCGTCGGCCTGCGGGCCAAAGAGTGCCAGGTTCGATTATGGCCAAGGGCACGTACCTCAGTTGTGGTTTGTCCCTGGCCCCGGTTGGGGTCGTGTGGGTGGCAGCCAGTCGATGTGTCTCTCTCACATCGATGTTTCTCTCTCTCTCTCTCTCCCCCTCTCTCTCCCTTTCTCTCCCTCACCCTCCCACCCTCCCACTCTCTCTGACGATAAATGTAAACAAAAAAATATCCTCGAGTGAGGATTAAAAAAAAACAAAAACTGTTGAACTTTCAATTTTATTTTGAGTTTTAACCCAGCACTCTAACTTATCGGTGTAATTTAATTCTATTTTTTATTGTGTTGCTTTTTTAGTTTTGCTTCTTGTTATTTGCAGGTTTGCTGGTCTGCCTTCTGGGTATTCACGTGCTACACAGAGATATACATATAGAATAAAAAAGGTTTATTAATAACCGTCTGCAATAGTAAGAACTAATACCCCTCCTGATTACCGCTGTCACTTAAAGCCTGTGTTCATGGAGTAGCCTACCAATGGGTTAATGTCTTCATGATTCTATTTTTGATAGTTGGAAAATGTATTTCAGTGTAATAGTTGTATTATTTTTCAGAAGTCAATTTCCCTTTTGCCTGTATTTTATTGTTTTTTAACTTTCCCATTGGAAAATTAGAAGGTGAATAAATGCAAATTAGGTTGTTTTGATTCAGTAGTAATCTTGATGAAAGGTATTATTTCAGCCGAGAATTTAATTGTGTAACTGGTTAACCATTAGCATACTTACAGCCATATAAAATGATTGGCATAGGCTTAAATCTTGACTGTAATGCTGGAAGCGGATAATGCCCTGGGGAGTCTCCTCTTATCTGGAGAATTTCCTTTAAAATTTTTTTAAAAATTCGAATTTTAGAGAGAGAAAAAGCGGGGGGGGGGGGGCGCAAAACATCGATGTTGAGAGGGTAACATTGATTTACTGCCTCCTGCGTGAGATTGGGCATGTGCCCTGACCAAACTAGCAACCTTTCAGTGCACGGGGAATGATGCCCAACCAACTACACAGACCAGGGCTGGAGAAGTTTCTTAATGATTACCCTTCTTTCTCCGTGTTTACTTATCGCTCTAGTAATTCTTCAGGAATGAGTAAAATAGGAGGAAACCGGAAAATAATTTTTATTTAAGGATTGAAATTTATCAGTAACAATAATAACAAAGAGCTAACTTTTTTTTTTTTTTAAATCACTTTGTATGCTAGGCACAAAGCTATATACTTTATGTGCCCTGTCTTTTTCATCATCACAATAATCCTGAAATAAGTACCTATAGTTAACTCTTGTTTTACAGTTGTGGAAATGGGCTCAGGAAATAGTGGAATTGCCAGGAGGCTTGACTACCTTTGTTTAGATAGATATCTTTGACTTGGGAAGGGTGGATTCGTCTTTGCCAGAAAAGAAAGAAACTGCTTGGGTGAGCTGGCACTGGACGAGTGATGTGTGTTGAGACTTGGCCAGGTCAATTAAAAAAAATATATATATATTTTTAAATAAACACCTCTTCTGTACGTCTAGCTCTTTCTGCAGTAATGAAATTTGATATTTTTATTTTAGAATAAAGGGTAAGTCTTTAATGGAATATAGGCTTTTAAATAAGAGAAATGTCAAGCTTATTAATAAGGAGAAATTATACAAATCTGATATAATACTGTATACAAATAATTATATAATGCCAAAGAATAACATTAACACTTTCCCCGCCCTGTGCGCACCCCCCCCCCCCCACCCTGCCAAATCAAATATCTTTTGAGGAGCCTCAGACATTTGCAGACAATCACCAATCTCACAGAGTGCTTTAGGTTTTTTAAGGAGTGGGAGGAAACCCATTTTTGTACTGCTTTCTGCTGCTGGAATGCAAATGGAAATAAAAATCGAGCTTAAGTTGTGGACAAGCTAATGAGATAACTACTTTTTATTGAGTACTTACTTTGTGCTAAATGGTAAGGGCATATTCCATCTATATAAAGTAGATAATATTGCTGTTCCCTGTCTTTGAAGTAGAAATTAAGGCTTAGATATTTTAGGTAGATAATGTAGTTAATTAAAAATATCAACTGCCACGGCCTGTGTGGCCCAGTTGGTTGGAGTGTCGTCCCATACACCAAATGGCGGGGAGGGGTTCCATTCCCGGTCAGGGTGCATACCCAGGTTTTGGGTTCTGTCCCAGTTCGGGGTTCGAATGGGAGACAACAGATCAATGTTTCTCCCCCTTCCTGTCTAAAATCAATAAAAAATGTGAGGAGAAAAAAACCCCCAAAAAACAGCAACCTGTAATCAAGTCTGGATCTATCTGTTTTCAAGGCTCTTAGCTTTATCTTTGTTGTGTTATTCTCAGATTCGTAACCCTGCTATTCAATAAAATGACATTTACTCTTCTCTCTGCCTTTGTCACCCACCGAAACATTATCCTGTAATATGGAATATAGCTCTAAGGAGCTTGGAAGAATGAAGAGTGTTCATTTTATTATGAATTGGTATTTATACATGTACATTTAAAGTTTTTAAATCTTGAACTATTCTGGAAGGAATATCTAAAAATGCAGTTTGATGTAGTTTTGACAGGCTTGTTACTGCTGGTTTCTATTTTGCCAATGAAAGAATGAAGCTGAAGTAGTTTATTATTTGTTCATTGGCCTATAGTGTGAGAACTAGACTTCTTCTTTTCTTGTTCATTATAATCTTAGACTTACACTCTAGAGCTTTTCATTCTTTCCAGAGAATTTTACATATAGTACATCTCATTTGTCATGCCTATGTGTGGCATGGAATACACATGCTTTAGTTGCTCTGAAATTAATTAAATACTGTTCATGTTTTTGCTTTCTTTATTCTTTTTCTTTTCTTTTTTAGAGAGAGAGAGAGAGAGAGAGAGAGAGAGAGAGAGAAACACTGATTGGCTGCCTCCTACATGCCCCCTACCAGGGATCCAGCCTGCAACCCCGGCATGTGCCCTGACCTGGAATCAAACTGGCAACCTTTCAGTGTACTGGACACCCAACCAGCTGAGCCATATTGGCCAGGGCTGCTTTCTTCTTCTTTTTTTTTTCTTTCATTTTTTGTTCAGATAGAGTGGGAGGGAGAGAGAGGAAGAGAGAGAGAGAGAGAGAGAAACATCGACGTGAAAGGGACACATCGAGTGGCTGCCACCCGCATGACCAACCAGGGCCGGGGACAAACTGCAACCGAGGTACATGCCCCTAGCGGGAACCGAACCCGGGTCTCCCTGGACCGCAGACCAACGCTCTTAACTGCTGAGCCAAACTGGCCAGGGCAAGGCTGCTTTCTTCTTAGTTATTTTTCAACATTCTTACTTCCCTCTTTTTATCCTATTTTCCGATCCTAATCTCTTCCCCTTCTTCCCCCTCATCTCATTTGGTATTTTCTCTTTTGTTCCTTTACCTGGATATAAATTAGGGTGGCATTGGTGCTGGCCTATCGAGGCCTGTATACTGTGGCTCTGTGTCTCCACTGGCTGGAACTGAATTTCCGTCTGGCCCTTGGATACTGGGGACATTTTATCTTGGTCTTCTTCTTTTCTGTCAAAAGAATCTGAGCTCTGCTGCGATAAGTTACCTTTCTCTCTGTTTTATTTTATTTTTTAAATATATTTTTTTCTTTATTGATTTGAGAGAGAGAGGAAGAGAGAGGGAGAGAGAGATGGAAACATTTATGAGGGAGAACATTGATTGGCCACCTCCTGCATGCCCCCCACTGGGGATTTGGCCCTCAACCTGGGCATGTGCCCTGACTGGGAATCGAACTGGTAACCTCTTAGGGCATGGGGTTGACACTCAACCACTGAGCCACACCAGCTGGACTGTTTTGTTTTGTTTTTAATTTTTATTATTTTAATCTTCACCTGAGGACATTCTTAGAGAAAGGAAGGAGCGGTGGGAAGAGAGAGAGAGAGAGAGAGAGAGAGAGAGAGAGAGAGAGAGAGATAGAGAGAAACATTGATGTGAGAGAGAAACGTTGATTGGTTGCCTTCAGTTGCCTTCTACACATGCCCCAACTGGGGATCGAACCCACAACCCAGGTATGTGCCCTGACTGGGAATTGAACTGGCAGTCTTTCAGTGCCCAGGATGATGCTCAACCTACTGAGCCATTCCAGCTAGGCTGACTTTCTAAACTCTTTTTAGTCATAAACATTCTTAATAATCTTTCACGTTTATAATTCCTTTATTTGTTAGGGATAGACTGTTCGCTAAAATACTATTTCTGTTCCTAGCATCCCATTTGGGTTCCATGCAGGGATGAATACTTTTCTGTAATATTTTAAAGGTCTGTCCAATTATTTAATATTTTTTAAACATTTTTTAATTGCTTTTTTATAGAGAGAAGAGGGGAGAGAGAGATAGAAACATCAGTGTGAGAGAGAAAAATCAATTGGCTGCCTCAGGCATGTGCTCTGACTGGGAATCAGACCAGGACCTCTCAGTCCATGAGACGACGCTCAATCCACTGAGCCACACCGGCCGGGCCAGTTATTTAATATTTAAAGTGGCTTGGATTCAGTAAGGGAGGTGGGGACTGTCTGTGTATGTATTTCCATGTTAGAGTAGGGGTTCTAGAGCAGAAGGGATTTCACTTAAAAAACAACAACAAAAAAACCTGAGAAACTCAGAATTTGTCTAGTGTTTCCTCTAAGAATCTACGTCCACCAATTAATTGAAATTGGTCCTAGAGGTTAGTTGCTACTTTCTCCACCTCTCCCTTTTGTCCCTGGCCTCCTATCTAGACTACCATGTAGTGCCAGTTTATTCTTTTCATTTTGTGGGTCTCCTTTTAAGGTCTTAACTTTTATTGTGTTTCTTTCCCCTGGTACCCACCCGAACTCAGCACAGAAATAAAGCTTCATCTTCCCTCTGTATTTCAGTCTGGTTCTGCCTCTATGCTACCTTCTAACATTTAACCTCCTGTAATAAATAACATTCTTCCTCATAGCCTTTTCATGCCATCAAGTAACTCCCCATTAGGAAATGACCTTTCTGCTGCTCCTACCTGTGACTTTATTGATAGACCTCTTGCCCTTCCCCACGTGCGTTTTGCCCTCTGCTGAGCCTCTTCATTTGAAATTCTTTTCTCCAGCCTCTTCATCAAACCTACTTAGTCTCATCCCCAAGTCTCATTTACTCCACAGAACTTTCTAGAGGCACTTCTTCTGATTCTTGTCTTTTAAATCAGTATTTCCATCTCTCTCCTTCATACTTCTTCAAACATTTGTCCCTCTATAAAGATGTCTGACTTCATTTTTTGTTTTGTGTGCAGTATTCTTGTTATAGTGTGGTCTACTAAAGATGTTTGTGTTCCTTTTTTTTTTTTTAAACATTTATTTTAGAGAGAGAAAGGGAGAGGAGAGGAGAGGAGAGGCGAGAGAGAGAGAGAGAGAGAGAGAGAGAGGGAGAGAAACAAACATCGATCGGCTGCCTCTTGGGATCAAACCTGTAACCTGGGTATGTGCCCTGACTGGGAATTGAACCCGCCACTGAGCCACACCAGCCAGGGCTGTGTTCCATTTAAGGAAATAGTCCAAATAATTTTAAAACACTTTAGAATTCAGGATGACATTTTTCCTTCTCTTCCCCACCCAACATACAATTTAATTAGCAAATTCTGTTATCTGTACCTTCAAAATATATCCAGATTTCCTTCAACTTATCACCTCCTCTACTTCTACCCCTTGTCTACCCTGCTGTTTGCTGTGTCTCCTAACTGGTTTCTTGCTTTGGCCTTTTGCTTCCCTTCATTCAGCTTGTTGCCTGAAGGGCGAGCCAGAGAGAGTCTCTGCTCAAAACCTTCCCTTGCTGCCCAGCTCCCTCAGTGTAAAAGCTGAGGTCCCTCTGGTGACCTGTGAGGCTTCCCTGGCCTGATCCTCCAGTTATTTCTCTGACCTCCTTTCCCTGGTCACCCTGACCTCCCTGCAGGCCTAGCATCCTCCTGCATCAGGGCTTTGGCACCATCATTTGCTTCTGTTTGGAATGCTCCTCTCCAGGTATGTGAATGGCTGACTTCCTTTACTTCACCTCCCTTAAGCAGATGTTACCTTTTCATGTAATCTACCCTGACAACTATGTTGATAATTGTAGGCTTCGCCATTCCCAGTTAATTCCACCCACCCTCCTTTCTGCTTTATTTTTCTTCATAGCATTTATTGCTACCTGACCTGCATGTATTCTGCTTGTGATTTCCCCTTTGGAGCAGGGGCTTCATGAAGACAAGCATTTTGTCTATTCTTTTGAACCCAGGACATAGTCAGGGCCCAGCAAGTGTTTGTTGAATGAATGTGTTTTTCCTGTACCACTGAGTTCACCTTATGCTTTCTACCTTACTGGGGTGACAGGGGGTGGTCATTGGGTACATCCCCCTTTTCTGTCTTATAATGCCTTCTGGAGCTATTGAAACATCTCATTGTAACTGTGAATTCATTGGTCTCCTAGCTACTTAAAAATGGTCTTCAAGCTAGGATGGAATGAGGTTCTCAGGAGAACCTAAATAACAGAGTGTGTTAAATAACTGACCTATTTTATACAAAGTTTAAATCCAGCAGGCTCTAGCTGGGAGTCTGAGGGGGTCTCTGCGTTTTGTGAATTAGCCCTCGGCTTATATCATTTTCTTTGGCCCTGATTTTCTGGTTCATGTTTGTTCAAATAGTTTAAATGTTTTCTGAACAGCTGAGGTTGTTGGGAGGCTGGTCACCAGATAACAGGGGTATTGCTGTATGTGTATTTTTTCTCTGCAGGGTCCAGGGCCTGGGTCTTCCAATGACTGAATTCTTCCAGCATCATTCTCATTAACAAAACTCTCTACGTGAGGATTTGTCCCTCTGTCTTAGTTTTCCTATTTGCAAAATAAGGTGGACTAACTATATTTTCAAGTCTTTTATAATCCCAGTGACCTTGAGTCTTATAGGCTACTTTCTGGGTAGTGTGTTCAGGTGAACTAATGGTGGTGCCATCATATTGCAAGATTGTGCTTTGAAACGGAGGGTCAGATTCCTGGCAGCGCTCTTTCTTGCCTTTGTAAAGTGGACTTAGCTCATAGTCAGCACATATCCTGGTGGTTATATGTATCTAGCCTCAACATTTTCAGCCACTGGAGGAGACAGGATGGTGGGGACCAAGCATTACAGCAGTTTGGCTTTTAGAAGCACCTGGCAGGGCCAGGTGAACCTGCACATAACCACTGATGCCAACTTAGTTCCCTGGGACTTTTCCTACATTTGTCCCTGTATTGAATTTGGTTCTTATTCCTGAACCAGACTGGCCACTGAAATCAGGAACTAGAACTGCTGAAAAATACCTTTGGAAACACTATGGTAGAGAAAAGGTAACTGCCACTAGTTCATATACTGGGTTGTGTGCTAGTTTATTTCTCTATTTTTTTCTCTTAAGTAGGAGCTTGATATACTTTGTGTTTGATCTGTTAAAGCTCTTCACAAGTTCTTAGAAAAATGAGCCATTTAATGGTTCAAGCTATGAAGGTCCAACTTTAAATCCTATGAGAGCTGTCCTTAAAGTCCTGGTTACAGGACCCTGATGGAAGACTATACAACTGAAAAAACAGGGCTCCCAGTCAGTCAGGTGGTTCTGCTGTGACCTGAGCTCATGTTTGTTCAAGTGACCTGAATGTGCTTCCTCTTTGGGGACCTGTTTTAAATGCAGATGCTAACGTCCCACTAAACTCAACCAAGTGAGAGGCAGGAAATTCAGATTCATAGTACCTGTGACTTGGCCACACTGCCCACACACATCAAGGTCTTAAATCAAATAGACTACCATATACAGTAACACTCAAATTGTAGATGGGAGCTGAGTTGCTGTTGCTGTGGGAACTGCAACTTTGAAGTTCTAGACTGTGATGTGATTAAAGTCCCTCTGTGTGTGGTAACTCTTTTTTTCTTTAAACACCAAAATGCAAATAAAAATTGATTTAGATTTGGGAAGGGTTAGAGAAGCAGACTGTAAAGGAGGAGGCCTCTTGCAAACCATATGTAACTATGTCACATCTTTCCATGTCTAAAGAAGAGAGAGATGACAAGCCACTGACCTTTTACTGTCTCTACTTCTAGCTGTTCCTCATCCACTCTCAAGAGATGACACTTCTTTTGACTTTGCTATGTTTCATTGGCCTAGTGATAATCCTGGTAGAGAAATAAGAGTTTATGTGCATTAGGTGTTCTTTAAAAAAAAATTTTTTTTTTCTTTATTGATTTTAGAGAGAGAGGAAAGGAGAGGGAGAGAGAGATAGAAACATCGATTGGCCGCTTCCCGCATGCCCCCCCTGGGGATTTGGCCCACAACCCAGGCATGTGCCCTGACAGGGAATCAAATCGGCGACCTCTGAGCCACTCCAGCCAGGTCATTAGGTGTTCTTTTCAACAAAAGTTTCAAAGTTCAAATACTTGAACAGTGTGGCTCAGTTGGTTGAGCATCGTCCCATACACTGAGAGGTCTCTGGTTCGATTCCTGGTCAGGGCACATGCCCCAGTTTTAAGCTTGATCACCAGTAGGGGGTATGTAGGAGGCAGCTGATCAATGTTTCTTTCTCTCTCTCTTCCTCTCCCTTCCTCTCTTTCTCTCTCTCCAATCAATAATAAAAAAGAAAAAAAAGTTCAAATACTTGGGGTCATCTAGCAGATTTCTTAAAATTGTGGCTGGTAACAGTTTAATTCTTTACCTTTGTGTTGCTAATGAAATAAGTATGGGGAAAGGAAAAACAGAGTTTGTGGGTTATTTTCTCTTTAAAATGTTGCCATTAAAATTTGACATCAATTGATATACTAGTAATAGAATTGACTTAAGAAAACAAACAAGAAATTTTTGTGCCTAGGACTAAAATTTCTTGGCCATTGAAATTGTAGGGTCAGCTTACTTTTTTTTTTTTTAATCCTCACCCGAGGACATTTTTTTCCACTTTTTGTCCAGATAGAGTGGGAGGGAGAGAGAGGAAGAGAGAGAGAGAGAGAAACATCGACGTGAAAGGGACACATCGAGTGGCTGCCTCCCACATGACCCACCAGGGGCCGGGGACAAACTGCAACCGAGGTACGTGCCCTTAGCGGGAACCGAACCCGGGTCTCTCTGGACCGCAGGTGGACGCTCTAACCGCTGAGCCAAACCGGCCAGGGCGGGTCAGCTTACTTTTTGAAAGAAATCTCAGTAGGTATGTTTGCACTTGTGTATGTGTGTATATTTGTGTGTGTATGTATGTGTAACACACACACACACACACACACACACATCATTAATCCCTTCTGTTCTTTTCCTTAAGGTTGAGAGCTCGAGGAGTCCTCCTGATACTTAATTTTAAAGATTCTTGGAGATTCTATAACATTTTTTCTTTGTAAACGGCACATTCTTTGATATTTGAGTGTCTGTCATGTGCTGTGTGCCTGCCATACTCTATGCTATTTGAGCTTTATCGAACCTATAGGAGAGGTGGTGAAGCCCAGATTTTGTCTATGAGACTCAAGGTCTCTACTGTGTGACAGTTAATAAATGGAAGAGGGTGAATTGGAATGTCCCAAGTGTAGTGCCTTCTCTGACTGACCTCTTAGAGCCTAACTAGATGGACCTTGTCCTTGGTAATTAATTCCTGTAGCAGGCAGGCTAAAAACCTTGCTTCCAGTTTTTCATTTTTCAAACTGTTGATAACACTAGCTGTGATGGCAGGAGGGAGATAGCAGGGCTCTTGAGAGTGCAGTTTGTGCCTTTTAAAACTCCTTCATACTTGAAAACGAGACCACCACCACACTGGAACACAACTTCTGTCTGCCTTCTATGCTCTGTTCTCATTTCCCCAATTATGCTCAGGGGCACAAGAAGAGTCAAGTGAGAAGGGAATGGGCAGGTAAGTCATTGGGAACTTCTAGCAGGTTTTTTTTTCCTCCTAAGATTTTTAATTGATTTTTAGAGAGAGAGGAAGCAGGGGTGGGTGGGCGGGCCAGGACAGAGAGACACAGACAGACATCGATGTGAGTGTGAAACAGTGATTGGCTACCTTTTGCACACCCCTGGCCCAACCAACTGCACCAAACCAGCTAGGGCTCTAGCAGGTTTTAGTACCTGTCAGCACCATTTCACGGAGATAGGATGGAATGATGGCTTTATTTTGTCAATGTTATAAGCCAACAGAGCTATGGATTATTTTTTGTCTTCAAATGTATTATACACTGAGAACGTAATATACAATTCTAAATTAATTGGTCATATCCTGAAATATATACTATATGTAATTAATATTGGCTACAGTGATGATAGCTGGTTCAAACAGCTTTTATTTTTAGCCCTGGTTGGTGTTGCTTAGTGGTTATAACACCAGCCCATGCACCGAAGGGTTGAGGGTTTGATTCCCAGTCAAGGGCACATGCCTGGGTTGCAGGTTTGATCTCAGGCCCCTGTTGTGTGTGCAGGAAGCAACCAATCAATATCTCTCTCTCACATTGATGTTTCTCTCTCTCTCCCTCTCTTTCTCTCTTTCTCCCTCCCCCCCTTCCACTCTCTCTAAAAAAAAAATAAGTGGAAAAAATATCTTTGGGTGAGGATTAAAAAATGTCATCACTAACCATACAGCTTTTATTTTTAAATGTACAGAATCCACTGTAGCGCAGTTTTGGGTACGTTCTGAAGTGTTGTCATCAGTGGTCTTTGGAAGCCACAAGGTCACAGAGAATATGTTCAAATAATAAGATAGAACAAACTGTTCTCTCTGTGCTGCTCACTCACTCTAGTTATTTTATCTGCAGACATGATGGGTTTCACAGTCTATATGCAGTATAGATGTCATTGAATAAGCATTCATTTTTGATGAAGATGTCACATTCCCTCTGACTTCTAGTTGAGAGCTTGTAATAACTAAGACTTAGGGTTTTGGAATGACTGTATATATTTTTGTATAAATAAATGTAGTTTTATAAATCCTAGCAACTTTAACAAAAGGTGGTGAGAGATTTTTGCCATCATTATGAGCATTATCATGTGGTTGACAGTTTAAATAAGCAGCACTTTATCTTGATGAAGTGAATGCATTTAATTGGTTATCTTGACCTACCAGAGTATTTGTTGGTCAAAACCTAATTTTCTCTCTGACTGTTTATATTATTTTTCCTTCTAGATGTTCGTGAGGTATTGTTTTTATAGCTTACATTGAAAACATGCCTTTTCTTTTCAAAGTGGATTGTAGTATAGAGCTTTATTTTGATAAAAAAAAAATAAAAATGGTAAGGCGGGATGACTTATTTTTATATTTTCCTGTAAAAACAGCCTCAGTTAAGTGAGCCACAATGAGCCATGATGTATTTCCTCCATCAGGATGGAAAATAAGCCATTTATTATTTCAGGTCTGACTCACAGTGAACCTGCTGACACTGGGATGTTTTAAAATCATAATCATAAGGAACAGGTTAGGGCAGAAACTTGGATGCTGGGCCTAAGATTACCTGCTTATTACAGTGTTTTACAACTTGGATGCTTTAGGTTTTCTGGCACAATGTCCTAAACCTCATGCACTAAATACCCCCTTGTAGTACAATTATTACTTGCCAGTTTAAGATGGTGCCAAATAGACAGATGCCTCATCATAATTACCATTTTTTTAATTTCGTTGTTATAGACATATATATGTTGTTATCTCCTCTCCCTTTCCCCAGTGTGCTTGTCTTCCTCTCCACTCCGGGTAGTTAACAACAACACATGTGATTGCAAAGAAAACCAGTTATAGTAAATACAGTTGAATACAGTTATGAAATTTGTCATACAGCAATATGCTTTTTTATTAATACATTAAAATAACAGGATTTAGTAGCGAGTTAATGTAATTTTGAGGTAGTTACTCGTCACAAGTAAATAATATTTTGAATCTTTGACAGCAACTGTAATGTGATGGTATCAGATTTCCATTGGTGTGAGAGTCACAGGTACTGCTAATACTGTGCCGCATTGCCAATTTTCATAATTGAAAGAAATGTTAAGTTTCAGTGAGAAGTTAGTAAAAATAAAATCTTTTTTTCCTTACCTAAGTTGACTAAATTCCCTGAGTTCTGTCCACAGGCCCTAGGTTAAGAACCCTTGGCTTTAAGATTTCTTTTTTTTCTGGAGAATATCTTCAGACATCAGTTTGAATATATATAAATCCAGTCTTTCCTGAAAACAGTGCTATTCTGCTGATTTTGGTTCAAAAACAGGGTGGATTGTTTAACTTTGTTTTCCTGATCAAATGCAGCTTAATTATCTAGAGGCCAAAATGGACAAATCAGCCTTTGCTTTCCTAAGATCACCAACTGTTCTGACATCAAAAGATAGATACCTTCAAACCTGTATTTTCTGTGGTGTTGCATAAAAGGACTCACACTAACAGGTATTCATGCACAATTCTGTATATACACCAGGCATATAATACTGTGTATACTGATATATAAAATGTGGAAATTGCTTATTTTCAAATGGAAGTATAACCTTTTCATTTTATAAGAGAGAAGAATAAAGAAAGGAAACAAATTAACCTTGCAATGGCAGGCAGAAGGAAAATAAGCAGTAGGTTCCAAGTTTGGTATTCTACCCTCCAGATGACTTTATTTTGTCATCCTAAAGTAATTTATTTAAAATTTACTGAGCTTCAAAAATTACAGAAGATAATGATAATTAGAGTAGTTTTAACGACATTGAGCTATATGCTGGAATAAGAAAATGGCTAAATTGAAGGACATTTACATTGAGTGGACCTTTAAAAAGATTTTAAAAAGTCAGTGTATTTTAATGTTTATTCCAGTTGAGAGTTTTAAAGCAGTCTTTTGAAAATCTTTAGTACCTGCACTGAAAAATACATGTACTCCTCACCTATCTGTAGGATCCATTATATAAGCTGAAAATTATCTTTAATAAAGTAATGTGATCGTGAGAAATCTGTTCTGAAGGGAGAAGGTGGCATTTTGTGAGGTGATACTGAAAGGATACATTTTTCTCCCACTTACATAATATCTACTTTCAGAATCAGTAAAGCACTTGCATGACTTTTTAATTTAGAGATGTTCTTTTTGGAAGATAATTCAAATAAAAGATGGCCTCGAAATTAGTAAAATGGAAATAAAAAAGAATAAGGTGAATGCTACTTTGTTTAACAGGGAGCTAGTACTCTGAGAGGATACAACAGTGATAGATAACCAGACATATGCATTTTTGATTTGAAGAATAAGACATTGTATCAGTCAGCTTTTGCTGTATAACAGCCTCAAAATCTCAGTGGTTTATACTCCGATAAGCATTTATTTTTTACTCACATGTGCTATATGAAGTTGCTTGTGGCAGCTCACTCTGTTTCTCACTCTGAGGCTAGCCTGGAAGGTAAGTAACTATCTGTTCTTCTTATGGTGGTTTCATATGGGCAAGTTCCTTTTAAGCCTCCGTTAGTGTCAGTTTCACTAGCATCCCATTGGTCAAGATAAGTCACATGGCCAAGCCTGAACTCAAGGAGTAGGGGAGTACACTTCATCCAGCCAGAGGCCTGGGAAATAACTACACGGGAACAATTGAGACCATTAATTCTATTTACCACAAATGCTGAAAATGTTAGCAGCTGAAGGAATCATTTGAGATTATATGGTACTACCTTGTTGCCTTTGTTTTTTGTCATTTCCTCTGCCGCAAGAAACACCAGTTCAGCTTTTCATATGACTTTGGACTGAATTGAACACATCACAGGGGATACCTTGCTATCAGGTAATGGAAAAGAGAAGGGGAAAGAGAGTGGAGCTGAGATTTAGGAGATCTGGATTTTAAATTTGGTTCAGCTGGAGATGTATTAGAAGACCCCAGGCAGTTCGCATAATTTGTCTCTCTGTCTTGGGTCACTTGTTCTGTAAAATGAAGATGTTGGGCTAGTCTGTTGCTACAGTTCCTTCCACTAGACTTGAGATTTCATCCTCTATCTGTAAATGCAGGTTTCATTTATTGGCCCTTCCAGTCCACCTGTATGTTGCTAAGTATCAGAAGGATGTAAAACTTGGAGAACAACCAAGGGCAACAGAAATGACTTGAGTAGCCAAAGGAGATCAAATAGTGGATGAGAATAAAAACATTGAATGTAAGGGACTTATTATCTATGTGTTTTGTAAGGAGTAGTGACTACTGAGTACTGTATTTGGGATTATAGACTCCTTCAGTAGGCTCTAAATTCCCTGAGAGACAATAACTAACTCTACCTTCCCTCTCCCTCCTATTCATCCATCCATCTCGTTGTGCCTAGAACAGTGCCTGACATGTAGCAGAGCACATTTGGAACAAATGGAGAAGATGCTTCGCATGGGAAATTAGTGAAGATATAGCCTGAAAGTATTTCCAAGAAGAATGTGAGTTTTCTGGAGCTCATATTTACTGACTAGGATGTATAGTTGTCTGCCTCTGGGGATTTTCAACATTACAGTAGTCCAAGAATTGCAACATTGATGTAGATATCACATACTCTGTCCTTGCTGTGTCTCTGGCATTTTGCTAGGCACTCAGAGTGTAGGACAAGGGAAAATGGTCACTGTCCTCCAGTTTTCTGTTTCTTGCAGTTGCAGCACCTTGTGTCTCCTTCTGTAACAGAAGCCTGGACAAGGCACAGGGGAGACATGTGGGAGGCAATAGTGACCTCTGGTCAGGAGGGACAGGGAGACCTCATTGTAAGAAATTTGAGGGATTTATGGAGAGCTGTGGGAAACATGAAATGGCACAGTATATTTTGGAAGCCTAACTATAAAGTCTGAAGGGAGAGGCAGGGTGAGACAAAGCTTCAGAGACAGTCAGGGTTCAGATCTGAGAGCCTTGCATAAACTTGATCTTTACCTGATGAAAAAAGAAAGCCAGCAAGGAGTTTTAAGCAGGATCAGGGATATGATTAGATATGCTGTTTTTGAAAGGGTGGGATGAAGGACCCTAAGATTAAAGTATGGTTTAGGAAGGATGGAGGGACAGGGGGACACTGGCAAGTGAGTCTAGCATGGACATTTATTTCCCCAGCCTTCCTCAGTCTCTTGGCACCCTATCTCCTCCCTGTCCTTCCGAAAAACAGAGAACATGATAGGTGGTCAGTTAAAACTTCTTTTCATAAGTTGACAGAAACTGGTGCAATAATTCTGAAATGTTGCTGATGTTTGAAAGAGTCTGTTTTAGGCTTCATAGCTTCAGGTGACAGGATGGGTGTGGTATAGTTTCAATGTTTAATGGTGATATCACTCACCTCAGTTTGGTAAATAGTCGATTTGGTGTGTTTGAAGCTACCTTGGTCACTAAAGTAATGTTATTTTGATCTTCAGTTTTTACAGTTTATCTTGCTATGTAACATTTGGAAAATGTTTTTATAGTGGTTTGGTTAAGTAGACAATGCCTTTCTGTAAATTCCACTTATTATCATGTCAGAATATCTTCTATTGTCCTGGGTTTTTGTATTTATCTTCAGATAGAGCAGGAGGGAGAGAGGGAGGAAGAGAAAGAGAAAGAAACATCGATGTGAGAGACACATCGACTGGCTGCCACCCACATGACCCCAACCGGGGCCGGGGCCAAACCGCAACTGAGGTACATGCCCTTAGCGGGAACCGAACCCAGAACTCTCTGGTCTGCGGTCTGATGCTCTTTAACTGCTGAGCCAAACTGGCCAGGGCTGTTGGTACTTTTTATTATTGTTTGGCCCATGTACATATTCTAGATCAGTGATTTTCAACCTTTTCTATTTCATCGCACACATAAACTAATTAAATTTCTGCAGCGCACAAAAAATATGTTGTATATAAATATATTGTATTTTTTGTGGATCTGACAAAAATAGGTATAATTTTGATTGATTTACTATAAAAAAGGAATTACCTACCCTTTATGCTCAATGATGACTTAAAAAAAAATCAAGTGCCTATACTTGTATGTAAGGATTTCTGGTACCAAGAATTAACCAATTGGAGGCAATCTTATTATGCAGCATGACCAGTAAGATACAACTCTGTTATATGACTTATACAGTATATTTATGGTTCAAGACAGGGCATTCACACCGGACGACTATTGTTGTATTGGCTGTTGTCATTTTTTTATTTGATAATCTAAGGGAAAAGAGGTCAGTGCCCCTGACTAAATAGTCAGGTATTGCATGTTTTAAAATTTTTTGCGGCACACTGGTTGAAAATCATTGTTCTAGATGATTAGGTTCATACCTACTAGCTATAAAACACTTTTCAACTTATATTAAGAGACATCTCTTAGTGGTTAATGTTGGCAGCACTTTTGGTATTATTTGTAGCATCTTTTTTACACACTAGTTGGTTATTTTTGCCAGCCCTGCACCTTCATTGATGATCAGTGATGGTGTTTCTTCACTTTGTACAGTCGATGTTGACACAACACAGCCTCTGCCTTAAGAGGGTAACAACGGATACTTTTAAGTATTAAGGGCAAGTGAGTAGAGGGAAATGTAAAAGGGAGCAGCTTGGGTTTCAGGGACTAGAAAGTCATATTGGGTTGGAAGCCCCAGGAAAAATAACGCACCCACACTTACGATGAGTACTGAAGTGTAGGTAGAATTTCAACAGGCTGAGGCTGTAGTTTGGACCAGGCAGGGAAGAGATTCAGGGTAGTGGGAGCAGCTTGAACAAAGGAATGGTTGTGGGAGAGGGTGATGTGTAGAGGCAACTGAGAAGTGGAATGTAGTTGGAATTGGATTACTAATAATAATGCTGGGAAAGTGAAGAGCTTGTCCCCATCATTTCTATCTGAGAGTAGGGAGCTATTAAGCAGGGAACTTTTGTATGTGTATTGCTGATAGCAATACTATTAAAGTTTAGTATTGTTTTTAACCTAATCCGAAGATATGTTCAGAGTGAGAAAGAGAAACATCAGCATGAGAGGGCAACATCTATCGGTTGCCTTCCACTCCTATCAGGGTCAAACCTGCAACCTTTTGGTGTCCAGATGACACTACAACCAACTGAGCCATGTGGCCAGGGCAGTACTATTCAAGTTTTCGGCACCAACTATGACACTCTGGACTACTTAGAATTGTAACTGAGTATCTGCAAACAGGTTGGAGTTAATCCTCAAAATGTCCTAAAAAATATCCACTTGTTCCTTGATCAGGGAATAAAATTATATGATCATAAGTTTTTTTCTATGTAGTTACTTTACTCCTGTAGACATATGCTATTGACTTTTAGTATTGACTTTTTCTACCATGTGTGGTTTTGCTGACTTAAAATGACTGGATAATAGTCGATGATAAAAATATTAATTAACATGGGAAAACTTGAGTTGCCAATTTTGTCCACCTAAAAGCATGTTAAAAGGACTTGAACTTAACTGAGCATAATTTCTTTTCCTGGGGATGCCTGTTCCTTTACTATTTCAAACTCAGAGTGTACATTTCAGAGTTCTAAAAAAATTTTAAATCACATTTTTTTTTTAAAGTAAGTGATGAAGAACATTCTATCCAGTTTTGTTTATTTGATTTTTAGCAAATCAAGAACTATGTACCAGTTTTTAAATTCTGGAAACAGACCTCAGGTTTCTGTGGTAATTAACAAATGGGATTATTCATAGTAAAATCTGCTTTCCTTAAGCAGTTTAACAGTCAGGGGGATTGCCTAGCCAGTATGGCTCAGTGGATTGAGCATGGTCCCTTGGACTGAGAGGTCCCAGTTTGATTCTTGGTCAGGGTACATGCCTGGGTTTCAGGCTCCATCCCCGGCTGGGGGCATGCAGGAGGCAACTGATTGATGTTTCTTTCTCTCTCCCTCTCTCTCTCTTAAAAAAAAAAAAAAGAATCAGGGGAGCCCTGGCCAATTTGGCTTAGCGGTTAGAGTGTCAGCCCTCTGGACCTTGAACTGAAGGGATGCAGATTTGGTTCCTGGGTCAAGGGCACATGCCTGGGTTGGGAGTTCAATCCCTGGCCCAGGTTGAGGTTTTGCAGGAGGCAACCAGTCAATGTAGAGTCTCTCCCACATCGATGTTTCTCCCTTCCTCCCTTCCACTCTCTCTAAAAATCAATGGAAAATATCCTTGGGTGAGGACTACCAAAAAAAAAAAAAGAAAAAAGATAAAAGAATCAGGGGAAAGAGTTTATGTCAAACAGTAACCAATTGGATTTTAGGAAGAAGGAATTAACTTAAAGCCGTGTTGCTGTCTGTGATGTTAAATAAATACACTCTTGGCTTCAGTGTGGAAAAAAGAACATCTTAACATAGTGGTGTGTGGTTTGTTATACATAGGACTGTTTTTAGGGATGGCAGTAATATTTATAAATATGTGAGCAAATAGAGCTGTCCGGTATAGAGCCAATATTGCCTTTTATGATATTTTCAAAGAAGAAAGCTTCCAGCAGAGAACAGCTTGTGATGTTTAAGTAGCATTACCTTTTAGTCATCTGCAGTATAGATTATGTGCCTGTCTGCCTTTTTATCAATGCTGGGGGCTTGGTGTCCTTGCCTAGTATCAATGTAACTCTGGGCTGAAGGCATCTGAATCCATTCTAAAGAACACAGAAGAAGATAAACATGCTGAGAGAACTACATACAGACTATATCGTGTATTCCAAAGCCTAGGAGATTTAAAATTATCTGGCAACAAGCAAATTATGAAATAATTGAGAGTTACATGTGGTCATATGTGCACATTAATTAGCATGTGCATACACACACATACATATGTAATATCACTGTTCAGATTTTCCAGAAGATAGGCCTGTAGGAACAAGTAACATTCACCTCTTACAAATTTAATGTGTTAATATTAGTGTTTCTTGGGTGGCAAATCTTCATTTTATTTTTTAGTGGAAGTTGAAACAATTTGGGCTTATTTTATCACATTCAACATAAATATTTTAAAAAATCGTCCTGTATATAGTCTTCCCTTTTGGCACACAAGTGTTAGAGTAGTCTTGGTGGTAACACCAGCATCTGCTATAGCAGTTCTCTTAGCTGACATTGGTTTCACCATCACACACATTAACCCTTGCTCTCCATTCTCTCCATAAAACACCTCTTGTGGCACTCTGACTGCCTAAGCTACCCTCAGTACGCCAGTTTAGTTAGTATTTCTCCTGGAAGGTCAGTTGTGTCTTTTCAGACATGTGTGTGCAGTTGTACTTGTTTTCCTGATTCATAAAAATTAAGTATTAGGTGAACCCATTACATAGCAATGAAGTATTATAATTATCTATAGGAAAACTGAATCGAACACTTTGGAAAGTGTGTGGTGTGTGCTTGTGTGTGTAGTGTTCACATTCATTCCTTACTCATCCCACACAAAGTTACGTCTTGATTGGGACTTTGAACTCTGTACCAATTTCATGGTATGTGAATAACAGAAGAGAAAATTATGCTTATCAAATAGATGAACTTGGTAGTATGGCTTTATTTGTTTTGCATTTGGGACCATCTTTACATGTGTCAACTGAAAAGGATATATTGTTAATATACTCCCAAATCTCTGTCTCAAATCCTGGGAAAGCTTTAATATACTTGGCACTCAGTGGCCAAAGGTGGTGTGTTAGGGGCTGTGTAAACCATGCCTGCTGATAGAATGCATTGTGTTGGGATGAAATTAAAAGAACTGTTTTTTGAGAAAAACTCACCTGAGGATATGTTTGTCATTTTTATAAAATATTTTTAAAAATTGATTTTTAGAGGCGTGAGGAGAGAGAGACAGAAAGACATCATGAGAGAGAGAAACAGATTGGTTGCCTCCTCCACATGCCCTGGGGATCGAACCCACACCCTAAGCATGTGCCTTGACCAGGAATCAAACCTGCCACTTTCTGGCTCGCAGAATGACTTTCCAACCAACTGAGCCACACTGACCAGAGTGAAGATATGTTTTTTAATTGAAGTTTAGAGAGAGAGAAGTAAGAAGAGGAAGGGAAGGAACGAGAGAGAGAGAGAGAGAGAGAGACATCCATGCAAGAGAGAAATTTCGATTGGCTGCCTCCTGTATGCCACCCAGGGACTGCACCCACAACCTGGGCGTGTGCCCTGACTGGGAATCAAACCAGCGACCTCCTGGTACATGGGAGGATGCTCAACCAACTGAGCTATCCCAGTCAGGGCTAAAAGAACATTTTAAAAAAATTTAAATGATTTTGTGTAGGAAAATATGATCATTAAAAAAACGATATTAGCGCCCTGCTGGTGTGTCTCAGTTGGTTGAGCAACATCACATGCACTGAAAGGTCACTGGTTTGATTCCTAGTCAGGGTATATGGCCTTGTTTCAGTCTCAATCCCCAGGAGGGAGGGGCATGCATGAGGTGGCGGATCAGTGTTTCTCTCTCATTGATGTTTCTATTTCTCCCTCTCCCTTCCTCTCTCTGAAATAAATAAAAACATGTTTTCTTTTTTTAAAAAAAAACTGTATTAGCAGTTGAAGATCAGTATCTCTCCATGGGTGTTTGAAATCTTTTGTTTAAACTTATGAATTTCATTGTCTTTTATATTTGTCTTGTACATTGCTTGTGCATCTTCACCCATCCTCCACATTTAATCCACAAGGCATCTGTACTAATGAGTTTTATGTTTTGAACTTCATTTTCCCCCCCTTGTTCTCAAAAGTGAGACTACTGCGGAGAAAGAGAAGAAAAGCTTTTCAAATTTCCTTTGAAAGCTTTTATCTCATATATACCTATTCCTTTAGAAAATTTCTCTGTACAACAGGCTCAGTGTTTTGTAAATGATGAATATAAATGTCAGAGAATATGTTCACATGCACTGTCCCTTGGTTGTTCATGTCACCAATTCTTTGCTCAGGTTCACCTTCAGAAAATGAGGGAGAGGAAGCATAACCTACCTACAGTTAATAAGGCATAGGTTGGTTACTTAATTTGTAGTTAATAAAAACAAAGTTTTACAAATTTTACTAAATTTGTTCCTACCATAATGGAACTGAAAATAAATTAAAAAGAAAACCAGAATGCTTGACTTCTTTTCTAAGGTTTATGTGAATTTTTTGTGTGATGTCAGCCAGTGCCACTTGGCTCTGAAAGCTATGCATATGTAATTCGTTATTAACAAATAACATATGTACCTCTGTGGAGTTCCAGTTACCTTATTTTTAAATATCTAATATTTGAAAATGTGGATAGATCTTGTATTTTCTTTATTATTATTATTTAAATATGTTTTATTGATTTTTAGAGAGAGAGGAAGAGAGAGATAGAAACATCAATGAAATAGTCACATCGATTGGTTGCCTCCCACTGGGGATCGAGCCCATAACCCTGGCATGTGCTCCCACTAGGAATCGAACCAGCGACCTCTTGGTCCAGTGGGTCAATGCGCAACCACTGAGCCACACTGGCTGGGCTCTCTTTTTTTTTTTTTTAGATTAGAGAACAGGTCTGAGCTGAGGATCTTTGGTGATATTTCCATTTCAAAGTAGTTATCAAATGCAGGTATTACTCATAAAACTCTGCTTGTACAAAGGTATACTTAGTTATTGCTCTTTTTCAAAAGACTATCAAAGCAAGAATAACATCTTTGTTTTTTTCTCAATGGAGGATATTTTTCCATTGATATTTTTTTTTGATTGATGATTCCATTGGTGGAAGTTGTAGTCTGTTGAAGGAGGAAGGTGAATACAAAGAAGAAAAACAGGGGGATTGAGTTATAATCTCAGTCCGTGGGATAATTTGATACACAGACTGGACCCACCTCAGGCTCATGTTTCCAAACACCATTATTGTCTAGACATTGATCTCAGGTTTTCTGTCTCTTTTCATCTTTTGTTTGTAGTGGATTTATTGAAGAAGGACCACTGTGGATTGGTTGCTAATCATCTAGAACTTAAAATGTTTAAGAAAGCTAAATAAAAATCTTTCAGATCCAATTGGGACACATTTAAATGCCCCAGTAGTGGATTGCCTTTAAATCATCATTGATGATATGCAAATTGTGTTAATCTTGAATATGAAAAGCACTTTTTAGGAGTAAATTAGATGGGTTGGAAGCTCTATTAACTCTTTTCAGAGTACTAGGCTACTATTTAGTTTACCCAAACAATAATTTACTAAGTTTAGCCTACCCAAACAGTAATTTGCAAAGTAATACCTTGATGATGCTAGAAAGAGTTAATGAAGCTTCTGAAGTTACCTTGTATTTTCTTACAGAATCTATTTCAACATTTACAATGGTTGTACCTGGGGAAAAAAGTCTTTAAATTGAATACGTCTTGTAGGAATTGCGGCTAAATTTATGCTAGGATCTTCTGGTTTTTATACTACTCCTGTTCCTGTCCTTTTTTTGCATACTCCTTTTTCTTATTTTATGTGAGTATTCAACAAGGTTCAGGCCTGTACTTTATGCTGTTTCTTGGTGATCTCCTCTCTTTTCACTGGTTTCAGCCAGTTGCTTAGATGCAAACACATGGTTTCTGTAGTCCCATTTAGTTCTTGCTATCTTTTTATTTTCTTTTGAAATTTTTATTTATTGATTGATTTGAAAGAGAGAGAGAGAGAGAGAAACATTGATTTGTTGTTCCACTTATTTATGCATTCTTTGGTTGATTCTTGTATCTGCCCTCACTGGGGATCGAACCCACAGCCTTGGCACATTGGGATCACGCTCTAACCAACTGAGCTTCCCAGCCAGGGCCAGTTCTTGCTGTCTTGTTCTTCACCTCTACATCTCCACATCTTTCTCCTGAGCTTTATTAGTCTTAATTTGTCAACTAGTTGGTGACCAAAATGGCTATCTCACTGTTGCCTTAAACTTATCTTCCTCCCTAAAACTGGCTTTCCCTCCTGACTTCATTAATTTTTGCATAGCAGCACTACCACCGTTCTTTCAGTAGTCTCACCCTGGAGCTGTGGAACAAACTCCAACTCCAGCCTCCACAGTGGAGCATTAAGTTGCGGCTCCCTCATTTTTGCCTCTCTCCCCTTTCTTGTGGCCCTTACTGTCTCACACCTGAATCACTACCTCAGTTTGCCTCCAGTTTCCTTCTTCATTCTACTCTGGGCAAGCTATGCTGTCATATTCCTTGACATATCATTTTAATTATATCATTCATCTCCTCAAACACCTTCAGACACTCTTCTGGCATTCAAGGCCCCCCATCATCTGAGAGGCCCATCTTTCCAGTTTCCTTTCTTACAAGTTTTCTACCAGCCTACCTTTAGTACTGTGAGGTACTGTCCTCTCTCCTAGTTATTTTACTCATTTGGTTCCCCCAGCAGGATGTATTCCCTTTTCTCTATCCACACTGATCCTCTAGAACTATCAGTGAAAGAAGCTATTCAGGCTGAAAAAGGTACCTTCTACACAATTCCATTTGTATGAATTTCAGTAAACAAGCAAAACTAGTATATGTTTTAGAAGTCAGAATGGTGGTTACCTGTGGGGAAGGAGCTGCTGACTGGGTGGGGCATGAGAGAGCCTCCTGCTAGGGTGCTGGAAATTATCTAGGTGGTGGTTACAGCGCTGTGTACAAATGTAAAAATTCATCGAGCTGTATATAGCAGATTTCAGTGGTTGGCTATATGTAAGTTAAACTTTAAGTAAAACATAGACTAAAACAGTGTTTGCTTGCAAGGCGTGTGGTAAGGCTTAAATGTGATAATACTTATAAAATTATGAGCACAGAATCTGGCACATGGGGGGAAAATCCCATCTCTTTCAGTTACATGAAAGTAGTCTTTCTCACTCTGAATTGTATAGTAGATATTCCCCAGCAAGACTAATTTTGCAAATAATTTGGCCTTAGAGACATTTTTTTTGTTAGGTTTTTGATGTGATCTTATTGCCATGTTTATTGCTCAGTTACTTTTGTTGATTTAATGTGAGTACCTGCTTTTATTTTTGTTTGTAGTGTACATTTTTGATTATCAATAGAAATAGTGTTGATGTGGTACATGGTAGAAAACTGGTAATGGATTTAAAATTCCCTTAAAACATTGCACACATCAAAAAAGAACTTTGAGTTTATTTTAAAAGTATTTACACAACAAGCTTGGGATTGGAGTTATTTCCCAGAGTATTCTAGTTACCAGGGAAGCCTTCATAAATGGGACTTAGGGACAGCATATTACAACTCAGTATAAGGAAGACTTTCTTTGCAGAGCTGCTAAAATGTAGAGCAGACTTTAATGTATATATGAATCACCTGGGGAATCTTGTTAAATGTTGTAAGTCCTGACTCAGAAGGTCTGGGTGTCCTGAGGTTCTGCATTTGTAACCAGATCTTAGGTAGTGGTGCTGGTCCCTGAACCATACTTTGAGTAGCATGGAGTTAGGGGGTATATTTAGGTTTAGAGATGTGGCAAAACAAGAAGAACTTAGCTCATAAAAACACTCCACAAATTTGGGGTGGATAGTGACCATGTGGGCCACATTTGTATGAATATTCCTGAAAGAATCCATTTAAGAAAGTATTAACTTCTTTTCAGGTGTTGGTGCTACGTGATTTTTTTTTTTTTTTCATGCTAATGAACAAGCCTGGTTGACTTCATTAGTTTATTTTTGTTCCCTCTTGCAAATAATGCTGTATCAGTGGAAATGGTCATGAATTCAGTAAGAAATTTTAGGGAAGGAACTTTAGAAATAACTCAGAACCATTTGTGAATGCCCCTCCTTAAAAATTTCAAAAAATAAATAAGTAAATAGACTAGCCCTGGCCAGTTTGGCTCAGTGGTTAGAGCATTGGCCTGCAGACCAGAGGGTCTCGGGTTCAATTCCTGGTCAAGGGCATGTTCCTGGGTTGCAGGTTCCATCCCTGGCCCCAGTTGGGGTCGTGCGGGAGGCAGCCAATCAATGTGTCTCTCTTGCACGGATGTTTTTTTTTCTCTCTCTCTCTCTCTCTCTCTCTCTCTTTCTCACACACACACATACACACACACACACACACACACACACACACACACACACACACACACTCTTCCCCTCTCCTTCCCTTCCGCTCTATCTAAATCAATGGAAAAATATATCCTCAGGTGAGGTTTAACAAAACAAAAAACTAAGCAAAAAAATAGCACCAACAAGACACAGCCCTTCCCCATTTGTCACTATTCAATGAACAATACTTGACAGAATAACCACTGCTGTGCTGTATGTCATTTAAAGAGCCAATTTCACTACTCATTTTCTACAGTTTACTGTGGGTAGATTTCCATTCCCCCTTTCTGAATTGTGACCTCTTTTATTCTGTTGTTTCTTTTTACTTGTCATATTCGGGACTCGGTAGAGGATGGTTTTATACCCTGTTAATCTTTAACCTCTGTCAGCCTAGGACTCGAAACTGAGAAAAATCCAAGTTAGAAATTGCAGATAAGACACCCTACGCTGTGGTGTTGGGGAAGTGGTGCTGTCAGAGGATTTACCCCAGCTGCCTGCTTCACCAGGGTATCAATCAGGAAGAATGTGGCTCTGCCTGCTGGCTCCTGGGTGAATTCCTTTTTGTTTGGGACTGAAGTACCAGATACACACATTATTAAATTACTTAATGAAGATTTTATAGCTCACCTCTAATCCCTTTGAAAGGGCCCATTCAGCCTGAGAAGGGTATATGGGCAGAGACATCACGCTGGTGAACAGGGGCCTCAGCTGCTCCTTGGGATGCGTGCTCCAAGACTGGCTGCATCTAGTCTGCCTTGAATCAGTAGAAGAGACACATGTAAGCTCAAGGGAAGGGTCTTGGTAGGGCAGGACCCTTCACTAAGGAAAAATGTAGGGTTTTGGCATGGGAGGATGAGATGTGCCTTGACTCAGTCAGCATTGCCATTACATTCCTACATGGGAGACCTTTTAAAAGCTGTGATTAAGGGCCTCAGATGGTAGGCTGTAGTTGACAGATCCTAATAACTTAGAGGGGCACAGCTCAAACTGATAAAAATGGGCTGCATTGGTTTCTGTCAGAAACAGTGTGTGTAATTGAGTTATGTAAATAGTTCAAATAACAAAGAGATCCTCCCTCTTATTGAGGAGACCTCTGCTTTTGAGTGGGTGAGAACTCACACAAAGGCTAGGTGGCCACAAGGCTTTATCTGGAATGATAGTAAGACTAGCAGTCCTAAGTACTTAACAGGGTTATTGTTGGGATTAATTGAGATAATATGTGTGGGAAGATTTTGGACTTCAAAGCATTAATCACACTTATTTGTAAATTATGGTTTTCCTTCCCTGTGTGATCAGTACTCAACAGGCAGAGAAAGGGCAGTGCATTCCTTCTTACCCCATGCTGGGGGAGATGAATTGCTATTGGTTCAGAAAGAAAACATAGTGGGGAGATGGACTGAGGGGATAGGCTCTCTTCCTACTCTTTGAGGTACTGTGCTATCTTTAGGCAGAATGAAGGTGAGAACACATAGTGGAAAGGCGGGGGAGGATTAATGATGAGATTATTATTGGAGAAAGGCATGGATTTTCTTTCTCTGTTGCTAGTGGGAGTGGGGTTCTTACGGTATTGCTGGAATAATGATTTCTGGAGGCCCCCATGGGAGGATGAGATGTGCTAGAAAGTTTTATTTGCTTGGAATTACATCCTTGGGTTTCCAAAGTCCCATTTCCCTTAATCTAATCTTGGAAGATGTGCAGCTATGGATTCAGCAGAGCTAGAAGCAAAGCCAGTGTGTCCAGAGTTTCTGTTCCATGTTGGAACTGGGTCCTGTTTAGCATTAGGCTAGTTGCAGTCCATTAGTCCATTGTATGGAGTCCACATGGCTGTGAGCCATGTGCACGAATGCAGGGGAGCCAGGACAGCGTGCCTCCTGCAGCAAGAGTCGCACGAGTCCTGAAAACACGAGAGCAAGAGCACAAGAGAGGGAACTTCTTTGTTTAGGAGATTAAATATCTCAAATCTTCCTGCACTTGCATTGACCATGCCTACTCTGGCCAGTGACCTGTTCGCAGGTGTGACTGACAGGCAAGTACCTTCCCTATGTTACCCAGACTTTACTGGGCATGTGTCTCTTCTTTCCCTGTCCAGTCCCTTCCCCCAGCGATCTGCTGGGAATAGACCTGGGGAGTGTTAAACTGTAGCTTCCTGGCAAAGCTGCACAAATGACATGCCCATAATATTTGGCCTTCCCTTTGCTCCTTTCCAGTTATTAATAACTATGTTAATTACAACAGTATCAAGATGGCATGGAACAGTGAAAAGAGTGGCTGTATGTTTTATAGTTTTTCTTTCCTGAATACCATAGTGCTTAGGTGCGTATGTAGAAATTGAGACTTATCAGTGATCTTTAAAAAGTGGGTGTGACTTACATATGCTGCTGACTTGAAATGTAAGTGTACTGAAAACAGAGCCTTCCCAGTGAATGTATATTTAAAGTTTTAATCCTCAAATATAGAATAACCCACAACAACTATAAGATAGTATTCAGAAAGCTTACATTTCTACTAAGGCACATGAGACCATGAAAAGAAAGGGTGTCATGCCCTGACTGGTTTGGCTTATTGGTTAGAGCATTGGCCTCTGGACCGAAGGGTTCAATTCCCTGTCAAGGGCACGTGCCTGGGTTGCAGGTTAGATCCCTGGCCTGTTCCGGGTCATTTGGGAGCCAATCAATCAAAGTGTCTCTCTCACATCAATGTTCCTCCCTTCCTCACTATTTTAAAAATCAGTGGAAAAATATCCTTGATGAGAATTAACCAAAAAAAAAAACAACAAAAAAGAAATGGTGTCAGGTATTACTACTAATAATTATTTGTCTGGGTTAGACCAACCCTACTTCATGATCTTGGCCCAGGCTTTTCTATGGGCTGTTAGAAAAAACCCTTAGGACTCCTGGAAAACAACAACACAGTGCCCATTTGAGAGCAAATTGGTGTTAATTTCTTTTACATGGAAGGATAGATTAATTTTCATGCAAATGAACACTTGGTTCATTTGGCTACTCAAGAGGACTTAAATCAGGTTCCATAACTCTACCAGCCTATATTGTCTTTTTGCTGTATGACAAATGCATAGGCTGAAATTTTCCTCCCTGAACCCATAGCAGACTCTGTTGTATTAAATAACCACCATGTCATAGAATGAATGCTTTTTTACTTATTTATTGGATTTGCACCCTTTCCCCCTCCCCGAAAAGAAATTATGTTGACATTTCTACAGAGCCTGTCATGTACCAGAAGGAAAAATATGTCACTATTTTGTAGCCAGCAGCCCAAGTTGTGAAATAAACATACCTTGAAATGTGGCTTTCATACCTCATGGCTTTTATGGTCTTGCTACTTAAAGCACAGTCTATGGACTGGGTTGGTGGCATCAGCATCTCTAGGAGCTTGTTTGAATCTTAGGCCTGACCCCAGGCATACTGAATCAGAATCTGCGTTTTGACAAGCCAGGGTGATTCCTATGTATGTTTAAGTACGCGAAGCACTGGGTTTTTATGGTACTCATTCCATCTCCAAAATAATAGTTAAGCTTATTGAGTGGAGACTTTTTTTCTTCTCTGTAAAGCTTGTTTCAAGGATAAAATCTTACATTTTTAGAGGTAGGCCCTAAAGAACAGAAGTCTCAAGTGTAGCTGTTTATTGTTGAGGAGCATTTTGCCATTTCTAGCAAAGTCTGACTTATTTATTAAACCCTTAATTACTCTATCTCAGTTTTCTGTTTGTACTGCATTTGTACTCTATTTGTTATGCAAAGCTAGTAAGATGTTCATTTATCTGGCCTCTTAAGAGTATAAAAATCATAACCAAATTCCAAATTTATATCTCATGTAGATACTATTGAAGAGAGAAGTCCATTAACCATTTGTATCATCCATATGCCCCCTCTTCCTGCTGTGTCCCTTTTCTCCTGCCTTCATCCTGTGTTCTTCTGTAGAGGGGAGTGTGAGGTGTACACGTGGAAAGGTGCTGGACACACGGCACCTTGAACCTCTTCATTTGTTGTCCGTGCATACTGCCCTCTTAGCATCTGGATTTAGGCAGCTTGGACCTGATTCCTATCCCGTACTGGCTTTGTGACCATGGCCTCATTTTCCTTACTCCTGAAATGAAGGTGTTGGATTCTAACACTCCAGAGGTCCTTACCAGCTCACTTCTACCCTGTCCTAGCCAGCTCTTTATGACAGTGGCCACTTCTGCCCATACTTTTCACAGCCCCTCCTTTCTTTTTTCTTCCTCCACCCTCAACTGCCCTGGCTTCTGCTGGACTCCTCCCACCCTCACCAACCCCCTTAAACTATGGACGAGCATAGAAGTGACCAGTGTGGGGTTTTGGTGCACTATCCATTAACTTTTCAAGGAAGGGGGAGATTCAAGGAGAGATATTCAAGGACTCAGAGGTGAACTTGTGAATTTATATTACTGTCTACTTGATGATTGTCTAGTTTTCTTGGGGCTGCTTTAAGCAGAAGATGCTCCTTTATGAAATATTACCTCTCTTTTCCTCCCCATTTTTAGGGAGAAATGTTCACTAAATCCTTTTCAGATTCAGAGAAATTAGGAAATCTTGGATCATTTTAGTATTGACTAATTGTGTGTTGTGTGTGTGTGTGTGTGTGTGTGTGTGTGTGTGTGTGTGTATTTTGTCAAGTCAGTCTTTGTCTAAGGGGACCTTATTAATCAGTGCTCTGTAATAGTGACAGGGCAGCTTAAAATGTCTAATTAAATATAAATGATCTCAGAGCCAATTGAGTTTCACTTGAAATCCAGTGAAACATCTAATTAAGGAGCAGAGAAGGATCCAAAATACTGACTTTTTGTTATATTGGGATAGATTTTACTGGAAGCCAGAGCATTCTTTTTTTTTTTTTTTTTTTAATCCTCACCCGAGGACATTCTTTTTCATTTTTTACTCAGATAGAGTAGGAGGGAGAGAGGGGAAGAGAGAGAGAGAGAGAAACATCAATGTGAAAGGGCCACATCAAGTGACTGCCACCCACACAACCAACCAGGGCCCGGGACAAACTGCAACCGAGGCACATGCCCTTAGCGGGAACCGAACCCGGGTCTCTCCGGACCGCAGGCCGATGCTCTAACCGCTGAGCCAAACTGGCCAGGGCCAGAGCATTCTTTATAAAGATTTGAAAAGATAGCAAACAACAACAAACTAAAATCTTCCTATTCTTTTTAATCCTCACCTGGCGGTAGAGGGGGGGAGAGATCAATTGGTTGCCTTCTGCATGTGTCCCAACTGGGGATCGAACCTGCAACCCAAGTATGTGCCCTGACCGGGAATGGAACATGCAACCTTTGGGTGCACACGACGATGCTCAACCAACTGAGCCGCTCTGGCTAGTCAAAAACTTTCCTATTCTTTACTTGTGTAAATAGAACCAATGCCTAGGTTGGGGCATTTAGTAGTTTGTATTACTTATTTATTCCTAGGGTTCAAATTTGAACTTGAAATTTTAAGCACACTATGCAGTGGTAATAGCGTTTCTTTTCAGTATGTATAATTATCTTGCTAAGCTTTCTCAGGTTACTTAAGTAGAAAACAGTAACATCTTGGAATGATTGAAACACTGGGAGTTCACTGTGTTCTAATTAATTGCTCTGTTATATGGGTGACCCAAGGTTCAGTACCTCTCCTTTTTGAGTCTAAGATTTTAAATGGTCTCATTCAAAATGTTTCCTTCTATCTCACTGCTTCGCTAATAAGACAGAGCAGCCCTCCTTGACTGAAATTTGCTCCCGTTATTAAAGTTTATTAAATCAGGAGGTAGGGTATAAGGGAAGAAATATTCAGGATTTTCCCAGGCAAGGAGTGGAGATTTCTCAGGGGAGCTCCCTCAGCCTTTTTGTATCCTTATATGGGCTTTCCTTTTCTCATCATAGCTCGTGGGTGTATTGTTGAGCATGTCCGTGTATTACAGTGAGTGTGTAATGACGCTAGGAGTTACCATTTGGTGAAATTAGTTGCCATGTTGGATCAAGCTGGTCTCTGCTGATTTTAACCATAAATCTGGTGGGGAGTGGTCTTCCTTCTTTTTGACAGTTTCTGTAGCTTTTATCAACTGCAGCTATTCTGCTACATACCCTATCTTAGATTCAGTAAAATACTAATCAAGGTAAAAAAATGTTTCCTTCTATTCTTGAGACACAGTTGATATTTCAGCAGTGTTAAGTTTTATATATATAACTTATGTAGGCTGTGAAATGAGTGTTTATTAGATTGGTAATACCACAAGTCATGTACCTTTTTTATTATGTATAAATAATGTGAGACCCAGAAGTGCTCCTATACACTTTTTTATTTCATGCAAGATAATGGGGACCAGCCATTACTGTTCAGCACTATGGTAAGATCAGGGATTGGAAAATCGGAATTGAGATTATGGAAATTGAAAAAAGAGGGAGTAAATTTAGATTATTTACAGTTATTAAAATTCTGGTTTCCTGACTGTGCTAAATATTACAGAAAGACAGCAAGGATAAGACAAGAGTTTTAGTTTTTCAAGAGTTTACTTCTAAGGCAGGGGTCACCTGATGTTATAGTTCTAGTTGTAGAATTGGGGCTCTTCAGAAAATGTCCCTGTGGAATGTAGAAATCAAGGTACCCTCTGGTTTAGTGTTCTTCCCTGCTCTCACTGTTATTAAAAAGCCAGTGTTCTTTGTTTTGGATCTTTGGAATTGATTTGTTGCTTTCATCCTTAAAGTATGATTTTATGGATTTTTTTTTTGAGAGAGGGAGGGAGAGAGAGATAGAAACATCGATGTGAGAGAGAAACATGGGTCGGCTGCCTCCTGCACGCCCCCTACTGGGGATCAAGCCCGAAACCTGGGCATGTGCCCTGACTGGGAATTGAACAGGGACCTCTCAATCCATGGGACATGATCAGTCCACTGAGCCACACCAGCCGGGTTGATTTGTTGCTCTTAAAAATTAAGGCAACTCCGAGGGCGGTGCTCACAGCTAAGTTGCCTTAATTTTTAAGAGCAACAAATCAACCCGGCTGGTGCGACATGGAGGGACCTCGAGAGTACTATCCTAAGCGAAACAAGCCAAGCAGAGAAGGACAAATATCACATGATCTCACTTATTTGTGGAATATAATAAACATAACAGTCTGAGGAACAGGGTAGACCCAGAGATGTGGAAGTAGGTTACAGACTGACAACCCTCAGAAGAGGGGGTGGGGGGAGAGGGAAGAGATAAACCACAGAACTTATACGCATGTATGCATAACTGATGGACATGGACAACAAAGCTGGGGTCGGGGTGGGGGGATGGGGAGGAGGGTGTCAATGGGGAAAAGAGAAACATCTGGAACAAAAATAAATTAATAAAAAAAAAATTAAGGCAACTCCCTCAAAGATACTGCAGGTCTAGTTCACAAAACAAATTGTGCACTGTGCAAGAAGCAACTTTCTTTGTGTCCTGAGTTTTATTTTATTTTTCTTAATCCTCACCCAAGGATATGTTTTCATTCATCAGAGAGAGAGAGAGAGAGAGAGAGAGAGAGAGGGAGAGAAACATCATTTGGTTGCCTCTCACATGTCCTGAACTGGGAATTGAACCCGAAATCCTTTGGTATTTGGGACGATGCTCCAAACAACAGGTTGTGTCTTGAGTTTTGATAGTTTTTTTTAAAAAAATGGAGGGCAACAGGTACACAGTTTCTCAAATTAGTTTGGAGTTTAGTAATGTGAGAGCTGTTGGAGGAAGAGGTGAGAGTAGCATGAGGATGAAATGAGATGGGGATTGCACACTATGCTATACCCAGCTTGGAAGAGTGAAACATATGTAGTGTTGAGGGATGAGGATGTCAGTTTTGAGAATTCAAAACATTAATTTATTTACTGAGCTATAGCAACCCAAATTTTTAATAGTCTTTGCTATGATTTTCAGTTGTGTGCTATCCCTGGAAGATAACATATAATCAGCAGCTCATGGGAATGGTGTAAGGAGTTAAAGAAGTTGAGCAATGTCAGTGGACACCACTCTTGTGTGCACAGCTTCCTGTTGATTGAAAGTGATTGGGAAGATGATGCAGTCACACTTAGAAATATCTGTAATGATTTTGACTTAAGGTAAAATATGTATAGGAACCTCTTATCAAAAGTAGGATTTCACAAATGTCACTGAATGAAAAGGAAAAGGCCTTCTTTATGAGCTGTTTTCATCTGATGTGCACCAGGGCAAGGTTCAGTGTTTTTGCCGAAACGTCTTTCTTTTGGAGCTCTTGAAGGCCTCAGATCCAGGATGAAAAGTAATTTAAATTTTAAAAAGTATGTATGCATTTCCACACCAGTAGCCATGTCACGAATATGCAGAGACTTTTAAAATTATATCTCCTTCTTATTCACCCAGGCAATATGTACTAAATATTTTATACATCTTAGGCACCATCCTGGGGTCTAGAGACCCAGCAGAAAAGAACATTCACAAAATTCACACCCATGTGAAGTCTACCCTCCCAGCAGGAGGGAGAGATAGTAATTAGATGTGTATAATATGAAGTATGTCCTGTTGGTAAGTGCTTTGGGAAAAGTTCAGAAAGGAAAGGAGGGGATCCTAAGTTCCAGGGTGTCCTTATTGGGGTAACATTTATGCATACAGCTGAAATGGTGAGTCTTTTTTTGAATCTTTTAAAATTTTGTACCACATGTTCGTATTCCCTTGTCAAAAATAAATATTAAGGAAAAGAACACGTGGTATCAGCTCTTGACTACATTGTGCCACTCTTTCTGATCCTGGGCCCCATGAAGGCTTTGAGCCCAGAGATGGGAGAAGTAGCTGAATATTGAGTTGGATGGCTTTGTACTTAAGGGAATACTAGTTTTAGTTACTTAAATTTTTATATTGAAGGTATTAATGAAATGGGATATTTTTATCAATTGCCGAATAACAAAGTCTTGCTAATCTTAGTGGTTTAAAATAACACACAGTCCTTATTTCATAGTTTCTGTGGGTCAGGAATCCTGGGCTCAGCTTAGCTAGGTGGCTGGAGGAGAGAAGATGACACAGGGCTTGAATATCAGGAGGTGATTGATCCTAGGGACATCTTCGAGGCTAACTGCTGTGCAGGGTCTTCAGTGACTCCGAATCTTTTCAGACTGGCCTTGAGACCTGGGAGATAGAACTACAGTTCTTCCTGCCCTCCAAGGAAGGAGAAGAAACTATTTCCTGACTTTTCATCCAGTTTTTCAGTGAGATATTTAACACTCATCCCAGGAAAATAAGGATTGGCAAAAATAACAAAACAGTAGTAAGATTACAAAATGACTGACCTTTAATGGGTTTTTGCTTTCTCAGTTTATAGGGTGTTTCTTGTCAGCATCCACTCTGCTCTCTGTCCTTTCCAATGGTCTTGAGTGCTCTACCTGGTTGGCCTGCTGAGTAAGGATAGCACTAGGATTCCTGTTCTGGGCCTGTGCTGCCTTGAATTGACCTGGGGCTTCAGTTGCTCAAGATTCTAGTTTCCTTCCATCTAGTTTGCAGTTGTGCTGAGTTTGGCTGAGGCGCATTGCCAGTGGTAGTTTCATCTTTTTGTGTGACTTGCCTTCTCCACCTGTGTTACACTGTCTGGACCATGTCTGAACCTAGTCATGGTGCTATAAGTCTGGAAGGTGGGAGTCACTAGGAAACTATCTTCATCACTGCCATCCGTCAGTAGCAAGTTACCAACATGCCTTCTTCCAAAGTATGTGTTCCCTCTTGGATTTCTCAGTGCTCCTTCCTCCTTTTGATTTGTGTCTCAGTTGATTTGCAGAGCAGAAATGATGAACTATTGATGAAATCCCTGAGTGGTCATCTCTTTGCTTGGAACTGCCAGTTCTCTTGGCCTCACTCATCCTACATCTATCAGTCATGCTCCATCCCTCTAGAGGTCTTCCAGAACCTATTCATTGTGTTTTTTGAAATACCTAGCTTAAAACCCAGAAGGGAAGAAAAGGAAGAAGAGAGTAGTCATTAAGTAGAAGAGGATTTTGCTGGCCAACTTGTGAAGTGGAATGTTAAATGAAGTTGTCGTGTGCCAGGTGAAATGTTCAGTTAGTTAAATTAAGGTCTTCCCCACCCCCAACAATTTGATTTTCTTAAAAAAGAAAAAAGCTGCACAGAAGGCATTACAGCTCTTGGTATGTTATTTAAACTGGAATGTCATTGCAGCATATCTCCATATCCTTGTGCTTCCATCAGAGCAAGTCTCAGCCAACATAAGGTCTGGGATTTGAGACTGCTGGGATGACCTGTGCTGTGCAGATGAAACACTAAACAATCTGCTGGCTTTCTGGAGTTGTGCTCTTTTGGGTTCATCTTTAGATTTCACTAGTTCTGGTTTTGCCTTTCCATATTTTAGTTCTTGCTGGGCTACCACTTGGAATAGTATCTATCCTACAGAGTATTCTTAGGTCCCTCTGTTGCCTCATACTTGGTTAAATTACTAAAATGGGGTTCCTTGTTTTGTGAAAATAGATTTTTTGTTTATCCAAGTGGGCTTCTTTTTGTCACTGTGTTGGAATAGTCATTCTTGGACAGGAATGATGGCTTTTGGATCTCTGTTAATTTTCAGACTTGCTGTAGAGGTTGTAAAATAATGCTGTTGTAACTGGGAGGAACTGGGTAAGGGCCACAGTCAGCAGGGAGAGAGAGGAGAAAGGCTGTCGTAGGAAAAAACGGCAGACTTTTACTAAAACTTACTTCTTCATTGCCAGTTACAGCAGAAGAGTTAAACCATTGTAACTGCTCGAGTTACTAATATTTGTGTCTTCACATTATTGTCTCCAAGCACCCCTCAGACATCTGTTTCAGGTCTTGTTCAGTTATGCCCTAGTGACCAGCCCCTGAAGTCTGACAGCTCTTCCTGCCTGACTCCTACCAGTTCAGAACAGCTGAGCTCCTGACACATGGCAACAATGGGAGTCCTGAAAACTGTTCTAGTTTTGACATACAGAAGTGCATTTCCTCTTTCTTTTATTTATTTTTTAATATGTTTTTATTGATTTTTTTAGAGAGAGAGGAAGGGAGAGATAGAAACATCAATGTGAGAGATACATTGATCTGCTGCCTCCTGCACGCCCTGCCCGCAACCCGGGCATGTGCCCTGACCGGGAATTGAACCGGGACCTCTCAGTTCATGGGATGATGCCCAATCCACTGAGCCACACCAGCTGGGCCATTTCCTCTTTCTTAACTTCAGACAGAGCTACTGTGGTGGCTTTGAAATTTGTTCTGAAATGGAATAAATTCAGAAGATTCTGTTAATCTATTCTGATTTATTTAGGAGGCAGCAGCATTCATTATTTGACTTATGTTCGTGGTTAATTAACCAAAGTAGAACATTTCCCTTTTTTTTTTTTTTAAAACAAATTGAATGCTGTGAGAGAGTAACAAAGACCAAATATTTTACACACAGATCCTTGAGTTTGACTCTGAAATACTATATTTTATTTTGTGTCAACTTCCGGTTTTAGTGACACTTAAATACTGTTTCTATTATTAGCAAGTTTTGAATTTTAAGTAAATTGAAATGGAAATGCAAGTTGTTTCTAAAAATAATACTGATTATGCTTGTGTGAGATTTTTAAAAAAATTTCCATGTCATTGTTGGTGAGGAAGGTCTTGATTGATGAGAAAATACAAGTTTCATGCCAGTCCTTTTTGTTTAGAATTGATGGGAATTGGACTGAACTGTTTATACGAATACATGGGAATGTTTGACGTTTCTTTTAGTGTAAAATACTCTTGCAGTCATTTTTTTGTTGCTCTGTCTTGACTGACTGTCCTATGGTCAATTTGCAATCAGTGGCATTTCTAATCACTGTCTTGTTGACTCAGTTTTTGTTGCCTTTGTGAGGGACCTACCCTTTATTCTACCAAGAAAGGCTCCATTCTGAATTCTCGAGAGAAGATTTGGTTGAGGACTGTGCTCTGATAGGCTGGTGCCTTCTACCAGTGTGGGTTGAGGAGATTAGATGCATAACCGAGAAATAAATGTATTGCTTCCCCAGCCCCCTTTTAAATGAGGTCTTCTTAGGGTGACTTTTTAGCTTGGATTAAATTTCCCCCAAAACCTTACATACACTCTTCAAATGAAAACATGAAGATGTATTCCAAAGCTTAAAAAGATATATTTTTTTAGACTTTGGGATTGTTTCTATTACTGGAGGGTTTAAAGACCTCATTTTCACTAAGTTTTTCCACTAAGTAGAAAATGTAAAGGTAGGCAGGGAATTTTATTTCACTTGTGACATCACTGGGCTTATTCAGATTCAGTTGAATCAAGGCATGGTAATGAAAGTTGAGGTCCATTCTCCAGATACATCTGACTTTCCTGAGAAGTATAGTTCAGGGAATTATAACCAGAGCCTGTCCTAGGAACATATTAATCATTTGGAGAGGAAAGGCGGGAGATTATTAGCCTTCCCTCAATCCTCCACTGTCAGCTTCTTTAGGGTAAAACTAACATTTATCTAAAGGTAGGATTCTATTTGTCTGAACCCCTAACCTTTTGTTGGTTATGTAATTTGAAGATTATTTTGAGAAATCACTGTTGCATCCTAAATAAGTTTGTACATTGATTCTCTTGTATGGAAGACCTCATGGTTTACTTGGAGATTGGCTGAGGTAGCACAGAGGCAGAGACCCATTTCCACAACCAAATCCTGGGCATATTCAAAGGCAGGGAAGGAATACTGTGAATGCCAAAGACAGTACTTTAATCGGATGGGCTTCATAATTAATGTCTCCTTCAGTGAAGACGTCTGTTTAATTTGCCTTTCCAGACCATTTGGTAGAAATTGCAGAGGAGAAATAGCACATCTCAGTTGGCAGTCGGTGGAGCAGACGTGGAAGTGCCAAGTCCTTTGTTTCAAGGTGGCTGTTTCCTTTAAGCATTTGGAGGAGATTTGTTTTTTGTCTGGTGAGCTGTGCTGTAGGTGCAGGACTGCCTCTAGAACCGTGTCAGTAATTATTATGGTTAGTACCATTTTCTCCCTCCATTCTTGAGTCTTTTTTTTTCTTTATCCTCACCCGAGGACATTTTTGCATTTATCTTCAGATAGAGCGGGAGGGAGAGAGGGAGGAAGAGAGAGAGAGAAGCATTGATGTGAGAGACACATCGACTGGTTGCCACCCACACGACCCCAACCAGGGCTGGGGACGAACTGCAACCGAGGTACGTGCCCTTAGTGGGAACTGAACCCGGGACTCTCCGGTCCGCGGGTCGATGCTCTAACTGCTGAGCCAGACCAGCCAGGGCCATTCTTGAGTCTTTTAACAAAAATGATTTTTTATTTGACCAAGGTACTCAGTCTTGTAGAAGAGATGAAACTTGGATAAGTAAATATTTATTTATTTTATTTTATTTGGAGGGGAAGATTGGAAGTTCATGTAAATAATTGTTTGGCTTACCTGGACATTTCCATCATTTTTGTATTTCTGCCTCATGTGGATAACTGACCATTTACTACCTGTTGCTTCCTGGAGAACTTCTCACTCTGGTCTGCTCTTCCTCTTTTTCTTCATTGTTCTCAGCCCTTTTTAGGCAGAGGAGGTTCAGGCAGGTACACTTGCTTTTGGCAGGGAGGTGATTGAAAAAAATACGAAATAATGAGCCCTTCTGACTTCGGATTCAGCAGTTTAGCATTGGTGCAGTAGGTGGAGTTATTCTTGGAGTCCCAGTTTGAAGATGGCTATGCAGAAATCCATCTGTGCTGCTGGTTACCAACATTTCTGGTACAAATATTGTCATTTGCTCTTGAGGCAATCTGCTATTTCAGTCCTAGATGCAGTTTTGTAATATGCTGGGAAAAATAGTAGAGAAAAAAATATCTTAAGTGGTGGTATAATCTTCAGTTTCAAAACACTTTAGCAGTGTTTCTAGTAGAGGATTGTTCAGCGTCTCCTTTCCTCCTTCTCCTTTCCTTGGCTGTAAACATAATCTAAATTAATTTTTACTCACTTGCTTGAGCCATGGTTTCCTTGTACTGACTCTGCACCCACCCAAGAGAATGATGGAGGGATAATTAGAAGGCTGAAGTAATAACATTTCTTTTTTAAAAAAACACACATATTTTATTGATTTTAGAGAGAGAGAGGAAGGGAGAGGGAGAAGAAGAAACATCAGTGTGAGAGAGAAACATTGACTCTATGCAGCCCGAACCCAGGGACTGAACCTGCAACCTGGGCATGTGCCCTGAATAGGAATCAAGCTGGCAACTTTTCGGTGCATGGGACGATGCTCCACCCAACTGAACCAAACAGGCCAGGGCAGTATTATTTCTTTAAAATTGCACCCTGTGCCCTGGCCAGTTTGGCTCAGTGGTTAGAGCGTCAGCCTTCGGACTGAGGGGGTCTTGGGTTCGTTTCCCGGTCAAGGGCACAGCACATACCTGGGTTGCAGGGTCGAGGTTGTGCGGGAGGCAGTCAATGTGTCTTTCTCACATCAATGTTTCTCTCTCCCTCTCATACTGTCTGAAAATCAATGGAAGAATATCTGCGGGTGAGGATTAAAAAATAAATAAATAAAATAAAATAAAATAAAATAAAATTGCACCCTGCATGTGGGAGGCAACTAATTGATGTTTCTTACATTGATGCCTCTCTTTCTCCCCATTCCTTACTTTAAAATCAATTTTAAAAAACCCACAAAATTTATTTTAAAAGGTATTGTACTCTGAAGATTTAGTATACCACGTTCCATCTGTTGATAAGAAAGTAACTTGCTCAGAAGTTACTTGGCTTAAAAAAAGTTGTCAAACATGGTATTACACAACCTTTCTCATCCTGCAGCCTTTCCTGTTCCAGGTGGTGAGAGTCACATCTACCATGCAGGGCACCTGTGCTGCTTGTGCAGAAGTAGGGTCTCCCTGAAGGTTATGGGATATCTCCAGAAACCTTGGGGGTGGGGCTTTGCTACTATTTTATTGGGCTTTGTCATGAAGCCTTTCCTAGAGAGGGAAAGCTTGTCCTTTAGGAAGTTGTATATTTCTTTCTGTTTCTGTGGCTTTCTCATTTCCCCCCCAGCCTAATGCATAGAAAGAAATCCATTTTACAGTATGACTCATACACTTGTGCACATGATACAAGTTTTACAAAATACTTTTATGTGAGATATGCTCTATTTTATTTTTTAAAAATAGTGGTCTCAGCTCTGTAGATTGACTCATTATTTTATGGATTGTGATCCAGAGTTTTTAGCCTGAGGGCTTTCCCATATTTATTCTTTTTAGACCATCATGTCATGGCAACAGCATTGGAGTTAGACAAGAAGAGGTAGATGCACCCATGTGTAGATGACGGGCCCACAAGTGTGAACTAGAGAGGAGGGAATTCACAGTTCACTTGGACACAGTAAGGATTTGGGCTGAATTAAGAATAATAAATAGCCCCCTCTTTGGATTGGTCTCCAACATGGAAATAGTTAAAAGCTGTGTACTAAATTAAACCTTCTCAAAAGATGTTTAGTCTGAGGTGAGCCCTGATGTGACAGACTATTAACCAGGATAGTTTTGATTTAGCTGAACATCTTTGTCATTTAGATTTTGCTTAGAGCCCTTGAAAACTTGGCAGCTGCTTGGATCCACTTTGCTGAATGGTGTTGCGTGCTCCCTTCCTTCTCCATTAACATGAAGCAGGCTCATTCCTGCTGCAGTTGTGTCCCTCCAACTGAATTCTGGACTGGCCTGTTGGTATCTGGAGCATTGGTCTTATAAAGACTCCATTGTGAAGTTGGTTGTGTGTGTGTGTCTAAAGGAAATGCTATATATTAAAGGGGAAAGCGGGGGAGGAAAAATTCCAGGAAATTGAAAGGTGAGGTTGACACGTCCTCATTCACTAACGATGCTTTTGTTTTTCTTTCTGAAAAACAACGATGATTTAAAAATTGATCTAAAAACAAACTGTGTTTTGTCCATAACTTTATAATTATTATTTTAAAAAATGTTTTTCTTGATTTTAGAGAGGGAGGGAGGGAGGGGGGTAGAGAGAGAGAGAGAGAAACATAGATGGGCCGACCCCTCACCCCCTGCACGCACCCACCCTGACCCAATTGACTGGGATTGAACCACAACCTGGGCATGTGCCCTAACTGGGAATCGAACCTGCGACCCCTCGGTGCACTAGTCGATGCTCAACCAACTGAGCCAAACTTGCCAGAGCTCTAATTATTTTAAACATCCTTTCTTAACCATTTATGAAGTAACATCATGCTAGTAGGTTGCCTTCTATTGTATAGTGTTAATGACCCCAAATAGCACTAACACAGCATTTCTCAAACTTGCCTGTCATACGAGATACTTGTTAGAATATTCTGGGACTTCACTCTCCTCCTGTTGAATCAGAATCTATATGAAATAACACAGTTGAGCTTTTTTTCTTAGAATATTAGAACTAAAGGGAATGTTGGACATGAAGCTATTCCAGGTGTTCCCAAGCCAGGTGACCCTCAATAGCATGACTGTTTCATACAGATCTCAGGGCCCACCACTCCATACCTTTTGAGTCCTAATCTCTGAGCCAAGGGCCTTAGTGTTTCTGTTTTCAACAAGCTGCCTAGAAGATTCCAATCAGTCTGGAGTAGTAACCACTCATTTATTCAAACTCAGGGAAGAGAAATTGATTTGATGTGCTTGGTTATTGGACTAGATAACAGCAGATCAAGAAATCCTCTTCTGATATCTATTGATTTATTCAAATAATATTTATATCTCAGATATTGACTCGGTAGGTAAGCGTGGGCAGTTTCGAGATGAGCGAGCAGGGTCTCTGCCCTTGAGCATGAATTGTTACCCAGCCTTTCTCAAAGGATGAGTTTGGGGGTGGTGGTGACATGAGAATCATTTGGGGAGCTTTTTGAAACTGGGCCCAGTGCTATTCCAGCTGTCAGATGGGCATGTGCCTGTGTGGTAGAGTCAGAAAGTAGAGTGCCAACTCTCCTTCTTCCCTCACTGTCTACTGGCCATCCGCCTTTTGTTTTTCTCTTACAACTTTATGAAATATTCCAAACATCCAGAAAGCACAGAGGCTAATATAGTTAGTACCCACAAGCCACCCCCCCCCCTCGGTTTTAATCTTGCTGTAATTCCGAAGGTAGTTAATAATTCCAGAGTTGGTGTATTGGAGGGCTCCTTTCCTTTGAGACTTCTGCTCCCTGGCTGGGCTTAGTTACCCTAAGCAGTAACTTTCCCCTTTAAAATTTACATAAGTATTGTCAATTAATGTAGGTAGCATCTGCAACATTTAGGTCAGCATTATGTTTTTGAGATTTATCTATTTTTATGTGACATGACATGGCCCATATGTAACAGTAAAATCAGGAAATTGAAGCCAGACAGCTTGAAAACTTTCTTAATGGGGGAAAATGCAAGAAGATGTGGGTGGGAGAGAGTTTTTGTTGAATTTTTAATATAGAACATTGTCATTTTTGGGGAAGAAAGCTGATTTGAATCACGCCTATTTTTAAATAGTTCATTATCAGCTTAATGAGAATTAATTGCATGTTGTATGAAAGAAAATTTAATTGTTTTTATTTACGATGGGTGTCGTTTATTGCAGTTTTGTCCAAACAGGTGAAAGTTAAGATTTGTGGCATAAAACAGGAAGCAGATGGGGGCTAATTAAAGTTCTGTTGATGATAAAAGGATGACTGATCAAGGAGCAGGTGGTTTCCTAATTTAAACACAATTTGTACTATGTATGAGGACAGCCCTCTGCAAGTTTTAATGCTTATCTTTCAAAGGTGAAGGAATGTGTTTCAGCAACAGTGTGCAGGCTGTTGTGTTCTGTTTTTGTTCACCTTTTTGCCTTCAAGCAGTGTCTCTTCAGGGTTTATCCAAGATAAGGGGAGGGATCACAAAACCAGTTAAGATTTTAATGGTGCTCCATCTACTTTAGAAACCTATTATGCCCTGGAAAAGCCTAAATCTCTTTCTGCATTCTTCAAGCAAGTGCCCAAACATTTGATTTTATTTGTATTTTTTTATTTTTTCCAATACTTTCTCCTGATGGATTTTAAAATGTTGGTGCCCAGGCCATAACCCATGAAGGCCCATGTCTGCCTGACTGAAGTGCTTTGTATATATGTGTATGGGGGAGTGCTAAGAGGTTCTATGGAAATGACCTGAAATGAAGTGTCTGAGCTTCTGGCTGAACTTCTTTTGCTTGGGTTGTGCCCTGAGTGGCTTTCACCTTCAAATGACAGCATCTTTTGTTGCTACTGCTAATAATGGTTGGATAAACATTAAGACCAAGTGCCCCGAATGTGTTTTGCCCAAAGAACATACCAGCATTGGGTTCTTTTGGAATTTGTGCAGGGAGGTGACATGAGGTTTGCCTTACCTGCAGTCAGAGGCAAGACATTTGCTTGGCATTTTGTATGGTATAAGGGTTTTGTGTGATTATCTCATTTTATCCTTATAAAAGCCCTTTGAAGTGGCAACTATTACTCCCATTTTGTGGATGAGGCGAATAAAGCATGGGGAGTTTAAGTGAGTCAGGCAACCTCACACATTTGCTAAGTGTTAGGGCTGGGTTTGAATCCAGGTTTGTCTGAAAACAAGCCCATGTTCCTCTGCTGCTATACTCTGTCTTGTGTAAAACTATTATAAAATTATTGTTTTTTTGCTTCCTGATTAAGGAAAGTGTGCTGTCGTTTCCTGGAAAAACAAAAATCTTAGGATATAGTTTGAACTTCATCTTATTTGATTATGCATATATTTATATGTGTGTATGTGTATCATATGGTACAGGTCCTGGCACTCAGTAGGAAATCAATTTTATTATTATTTTAATGAATGCATGAAAGAAGAACAGGCGTAGATTTTTTTGTTTGTTCCCCCAAAGGAAGTAGGTTCATTTTGATTATAAAAGTCATACATGCTCTTTTTCGACAACAGCAAAAAGGACAACATGCAAAGATAAACTATAAAGTGAAAATTCCCATTACCTTCACCACTCAGAGACATCATTATATTCATTAGGATTGTCTTGTAAAAGAAATGACAGACCTACCACGTAGACCTCTTGTAACTGGTAATAAAGGACACCATTTATATTAGCTACAAATAGTGTACAGTAGAGGTTTCAGGGGCATCATAATTGGCATTCATTGTCAGATGTTGTATAGAAACTTTCCAATCCTACATGCTATTTTTGCCCAACTTGGTTCCATAGTAGTTCTACTCATTATACAAATGGGGAGAACCTGTGTGCAGATTCCTTATCCCCCCAGATTCTATTTGTATGACCCCAGAACTTGTCTGCCGGCTCACATTGTGGTTTTTACAGTGTGAGGGGTGGTGTCACAGCCAAAGCTAGAGTATTTTCCTGACATAGAAGAAGTCTCAAGATTCTTAAGTCATTTTTCCCATTCTGTTGTCTTCTAAGCAGATCAACCTACCACATTCTTCTCTTCCCCTTGTTTTCTCCTTCCTGTATCTTGCTTGCTTTCCTCCCTCTCACAGAGGCACTTAGGGAGGTGGCCATGGGGGATCCTTGTCATCATGTTATTGTCAGCAATTCAAAAGGAGCTTAATGAGGTAGGGATTTTAATCAGAACACAGAAAGTTCTCAATCAACTGGATCAGAGTTCTAGGACCATTTGTCAGTGTTACTAGGTCAAGATCCATGAACTGTAGCCTGAGTGACAGCTGCACTGTTTGGAAAGGGGGAACTTAAGAAATTTGGACCTAGAACAGTATGCTGCCACATCTTTGCAGGTGTTTGACAAGGCACATTTCCTGAGTGAGGCCGTGTGCATCAACACCCCTCTTCCCAGCTTTCCTTTAATATTTAATATTGAACTTCACTTGCATTTGTTGCTCTCAGTAGATTGGCTGATGATGGGGGGTGGGGAGGGGAGGTTGGTGGTAAAGGTGCAATTGGCAGATTCAGAATGCATCCCATTTAATCACCTCTCTTTCCTTTTAGCAGAAGCAGAATTTCTTAACAAAACTCTTTTATTTTGAAGTAAATTGTTCCAACCAGGCATAAATGATAGATTATATTTTTGCATTGAAATCACAAACCAAGAAAGCAAGTCCAACTTCTTAGAACTGATATTGGACATTATTATGGTGATTTTTCTTTTTTCTTCGCTCTTCTTTCCTAAAGGAACTATCTGCTCTCCTCTTTACCTAAGCTGAGGTGTTCCAAGAGTTGAATGTAGTTCAAAAGTTCACATAGTATTTTAAAATCCAGAAGACTGCTTTGTTTGGTTTTGTGTGTTTTGGTGGGAGAATAAAATGACCTCAGGAGGAATGGGGTCGGAGAAAGTGCTATGAAATATATGGGAAAGCTAATGACCTGAGGTGTGATTTCCCTCAGCAAACCTTCCTCAGCTGTCCTCCAGAAAAGTGATCAAAGTATTAGACTTTATGACCTACCTTTTACAAAATGTTTAGACCATCTGCGGTTCTTTCTTTCTTTGCTAATAACTTGTGACTTTTAAACTTAGTTGTAATTTGCACAGCACTAATTTATGTTGTGACAGAAGGGAAAGAAGATAGATAGAGGCCAGGGTGTCTAGATCTGAAGAAAAAAGGTGAGGGTAGAATTTATATACCACAATTATGTGCTTTTCAAAAATCAAATTCTGATGGAATAATCAACCATTAAAAATTAAGTTTCTAAGATTCAGACCTGTTTTCTTTGTGTGTGTGTGTGTGTGTGTGTGTGTGTGTGTGTGTGTTGGTGGTGGTGGTGGTGGTGGTGGTGGTGGTGGTGGTGGAGAGAGTGTTGTATATGAAATTATGGGGGAGCCAAATGTCATCTCAGTTTATCTTCACACCAGTGAAGTCGAGCCACGGGTCATTCTTGGTCCAGGATCTTATAAACACCTACCAGAGTACTGACTACTTGACTAACTCATGAGTAATTTGTTGTATGTACCTTTATCCATATTTCTTTTGAACAGTGCATGGCTACGTTGCAGGGCATTATTTCCTTTAATTTCCCTTTAGCTGTTTTGAAAAAATAACCTGAAAGTGTTATGGTTGAGTCTAGACAATGACCTCAAGAAACAAAAATAAACCTTTCAAAAAGTAAGAACTGAATTTGTTTGCTAAATGTTGTAAATGATGGATAAAGTATGAAAAAACACTAATCTGCACGAAGGGAGAGTTTTAAAATATGTTTTAGAAACAAATGGTCAATGCTTCAGTATCCTGCTTTCCTCTGACTGTAAAAAAAATCAGAGATTATGCCATGAGTTTATAAACAACCAGGTAGTATTCAAGTCCTGAGACAAAAGCAAACAGCTGCTTCAGTGGAAAACCCTGTGATTTTCAGAGGGGTAGATAAAAATTTCTCAAAGCTGCCCTCACCACATCAAGCTCTCCACAGAAGCTGCAGTAGCATCCTGTTGAAGGGATGGAACCAAGGACACTCTCTGGGTGGCAAGAACCAGACCAAAAGATGGCACCTCCCTTAGATGCTTTTGCTTTTCAACAAAAATTTATTTGAACAATAATAATACAGATGCCTACACTTTTAAATTTTTAAATAATCAAAAATACCTGCTTTCCAAGCAGAGTGCAAACTCTCCTCTCCCACCATCTCATGAGAAGACAGGTAGGTGTTTTCCTCTGGGTTCCAGGTTATAACTTCATTCTGATCTTTCAGTTGCTTTCCTGTGGGTGGCATGCAGGATAAAATACATGCCCCAACCATGTTTTTCAAGCTCCCTCCCACCATATTTCCCCCTCTTTCTATGTCTGAATTCAAATACAGTCATACTTACCTCTTCTTTCTTCTCTAGACATGTCTTGTTAGTGCTTTTAAAACATTTTTCCACAAACACTAGCAGCTAATCTTTATTGGATGCTCCACACACCGAACATTTAGTTCAGTGATTCAATAAGGTAAATATTCTAAAGTTGCACGCTACTCCAGCTTAATTCATAGCTATTTTGAGGACTAAAATGTTTATCCATTATATTCAATATATTGTCTTAATGAATTGTTTGATGGAAATGTGTCATGGACTTAAATGATTAAAATATAAAACATCTTATTTGGGGGTGGGGGTAGGTTAGGACTGCACTAAAGAATTATTGTTTCAAACTTTGTTCAGCCACTAACAATTTCCATTACAATCTTATCTAGGTTGTCAGAATTCAACTAAATTTCTTTTTTTAGTGATAAAAAAATTAAAACAGTAAATTAATATCAAACACTGCTCATAGTTTATGTATCTTCAAGGATAATGGGGCTAACAGCTTCTAGGAAACCTTGCTTTTTGTTCCAGAATATCAAGAATTTCTAGAATTTTCTTATATACTTGAAATTTTTAGCATCTTTTACATTTTTAATATGCATCTGTAGTTTCCAAACACATTCTCATTTAATCTTCACAATGCTTCTTTGGGTTATATGGTGGTAAACATAATCTAACTTGCTCAGATTCACAAATAGAATAAATGATCTAACTTGAACAGAAGACAAGCCCTTGACTTCTGGGAAGACCCTTAATACTGAACTGTATTGACAAATGCATAATATTAAGAAAGTGGAGAAAGGGTATCTGTAAATGTACTAATGCACACATTGTGGTTGAAATTGAGTATCCTTGAATGCAGCAGCTTGGAAGAGGTACAAAACGTTTGTACTGTGTGCAAGAACCCAGCCACAATGATTGCTGTTCACAGTTCCCTTTTGGAGGAAAGTCAGAGTGATAACACTGAAAACAGTGAGCACAAAAGGAATTTTATGTGTACCACCACTAACTATGGGCTTGAGTGAGACGTTCTAACTTTCCATTGGTTTGAATCCTAAAAAATGGTTATTTAATCATGTATTCATGCTTCTTTTGCTAGTTTCCCTCTAAATATTTAAGATAGAGCTAACTGTACAAAATTCTCTCTTTTTTCAACCCCAAACAAATGCATATTGTATGCAACCATTGCATTTAAACATGATGTTCATAAATACCAAAACTAGATGTGAGGTTATTGTCTTTGGAGATTTATAAACAAAATCTTGTACTTTTTTTAAAAAATAAAAAATGTTTTTATTGATTTTATTTTTTTAAGGGAGAGAGAGATAGAAACATCAATTCAAGAAACATCAGTGGCTGCCTCCTGCGCACACATATACATACATACATACATACATACATGCATGCATGCATACATATATACATACACACACACACCTCCCCCGGGGATCGAGCCAACCCAGGCACGTGTCCTGACTGGGAATCTCTCAGTCCGTGGGACGATGCTCAATCCAACGAGCCACACCAGCTGGGCTAGTCTTATACTTTTTAATTCTTGGCTACATGAATTCAAATTACAGCATTAGAGTAAAAAGTTTAGTACAAAGAAAATATTCCAGATGGTATGGTTTGCTAATCACTCAAGTGAAGATCCTTTTCATCTTGACTTTGTCTCTTCTCTCTGGAATATAGACTAGCGTAGCCCTGGGACTGAGCTAAAAAATAATGGAACCCAAAGGATTTGTAGTGGACTATACCCAGTTCACCTAAATCTGGTTTCAGGGCCAACTCAACTTGGAGCCTTCCAGCATCCTCTGAGCCCAGGAATGATCTTGGCATGAAGCACATTCTCCCAGGGTAGCCTTAGTCTTGACTGGAGACCTGGTTTAGGCTGCAAGTCCTTGTGGGCAACACTTGCATAAATATGCTTCCTTCTGGTATAGGGTCAGTGACAACACACAGGGGAGGGGGCATTTCTCAGGCTCCTTTTCTGTTCAGTTGATGCAAAGTTTTCAGACAGGTGAAAATGCTGCTCACAGTGCTTACGTTGGGGAGGAAACTTGGTCTTACAAATAAGCACAGCACCATATTGTTGTGAGAGTCTGTGGGACAATGGGGCTCGTGAAGTTAGTCAAGGGTAGGCCTCAGATACAGACGGTCTTGGCTGGTAGGGAGGTGTGGTTTTAGGGTGGACACATATTGAAGACCTTGACGGTCATGATATTTGTAGGCTTTTAGGTAAGTTAATGAAAGCTGCATTTCAGAAACATTTGTTTGGGGTTCTTTTGGAGTCCCTGAACTGGGCTCCTGGTGGTGCTCAAGGAGACTTAGTTGTTTGGAAGTAAGGTGTGATGAGTAGAACAGTGGAGCTATTACGAGCATACCGCATTTTATTTCACTTCGCTTCACTGCGTTTTGCAGATACTGCATTATTTTACAAATTGAGGGTTTGTGGCAACCCCGTGTTGAGCAAGTCTTTTGGTGCTATTTTCCCAACAGGCTCAGATAGCATTTTTCAACAATAAAGAATTTTAAATTAAAGTATGTTCATTTTTTAGACATAATGTTAATTTACACTTGATAGTATAGTGTAAACGTAATTTTTAACTTTAATATGCACTGGGAAGCAAAAAGTTGTTGTGACTCACTTGATTGCAATATTTGCTTTATTATGGGGGTTTGGGTTAGCCAGTGAATTTTATAGCTATTTGACATGGGACAAGCTCTTGGGATGTTGCCTCAGAACAGTGTATACTAAGCAGTCACAAATCATTGTTTCATTAGGTTCCTCAGCCAGAATAATGGACAAGCTGGTTTCAAGATTCTGTATAACTAAGAAAACTACATTGCAAATAATATGTAATTTAGAGTGTTATATATTTTTATTGCAATTTGCTGTTCTTTTTGTAATCTGGGTTTATTGTTCCAAAATAGGGGGGGGGGGAACCCACATAAACCCAGACTTTGTACTTTTAAATTCTATATACTAAGAGTAGCAGTTCTTGGTAAATACATTATGCATTGGGTAGATTCATTTTCCCAACAGTGAGCATATTGAGGGTAAAAAATAATTCCAGATAGCACCTCTTATAGGTAGGATATTATTCTAGAGATTTTAATCGAAGTTTCAGTGTTCTTGCCTTTGAATTTATATTCATGAAAGGTTTTCATTGACTCTTATAAACTGTTTGGCACACACCATGAGTAAACATTTAGCTAACATAAACAGGTTTAGTGGGCTCATTACTAATTGACAGAATACCTTTTTTAAAAAAAAATCCTCACCCGAGGATATTTTTTCCATTTATCTTCAGGTAGAGTGGAAGGGAGGGAGGGAGGGAGGGAGGGAGAGAGAGAAAGAAAGAAACATCAAAGTGAGAGAGACACATCGACTGGTTGCCTTCCGCACAACCTGACCCGGGCTGAGGACCGAACTGCAACTGAGGTACGTGCCCTTGACTAGAATCGAACCTGTGACTCTTTGGTGCGTGGACCTACGCTCTAACCGCTGAGCTAAACTGGCCAGGGCATTACTTTAAAATTCACTAACTTTAGAAAATGTTAAAATTGATCAAACTATTGATGTATACTATGTTTTATTTTATACCTAATTTAAGTTCTTCATCAGAAGAAAATAAATCCTAACATGTTGTTTTGTTTTTATTTTGTTTTTACTTATTCTTCTGCTAGCCAAATACATCAGGTAGTTAATTGCATTGTAAAGAGAGGCATTCAGAGAGCCATTGAAGATTAGAGAAATGGTATGACCTGTAAAATAGACAAAGATTTTCATTAGGAAACAGCAGAATCACTTAAGCAACAAATGGGTTTCCTCTTACTACTTTACTGTGGTGGGGCCTTATGTGTCTGAGATAATCTCCAGGCTAGAGCAGCAAAAAAGAGTCCGTGTTCTGGGCAGTTAATTAAATAAAAATTTCAGAAAGGATAGGCTCCTTTTGGTCACCAGATGGGCAGGGTAGGGAGTTGTGACTCTCTGCTATGGACTTGGCAGTGCCTGGTCTCTGCTTCTCTGAGGAAGGAGGTGTGTAAAGTAGGTTAAAGGGTCACCAAGGATGCCTGCAGCTGCTGTGCTGACATTAAATTAATCCCAGGAGAAACAAGCTCCACTTTGAAGTCCTTAGTAACCTATAGTACCCTTATAAAAAAAATAAATAAATAAAAAAAGAGGCATTTTAAAGAATTTTAGCTAAATGAAATTTAGTCTCTCTATGTCCACCACTGGGACCTTATTAGCCAGGTTTGATGACACTCATTTTAGAGTTGGCTTTGTTGGCTTGTATGGTAATGTGAGGCCCAAGTGTATGACTGCATGAGGTAGTCTCTGTTTCTAGACTTAAACAGGAGTTGACATTAGCAGCTTTCATGGAGGTTAGAGAAGAAAAGTGATTAAGAAAAAAAAAAACTCATGACCTGGAAGAAGGGAAGATGCTCATATCTAAGGTTTTAACCTCACCTGGATTGTTTTGGGATTTGTCTTTTAGGGTCCCTAGTTTCTGATAGCACATGGCATTAAATGGTATAGGAAAAACTTCCAGTTTCACATTCTGAAAATTAAGGGCTTTACCCTTTCTTTCATAAAATGGTAGCTTTCTTTGAAGTAGGGTTTTCCTACGGAACACAGCAAGGGAAATCACTGTGCTTTTTTCCTTTTTTAAATTTTTTAGTCCTCATCTGAGGATATTTTTCCATTGATTTCTAGATAGATTGGAGGGGGGGGGGGCTGGTACAGAGACAGACAAACATCAATGTGGGAGAGAGACACATCAATTGATTGCCTCCTCACAACCCCAACTAGGGCTGGGGATCAAACCTGCAACCCAGGTACGTGCCTTTAACCAGAAATCGAACCCATGACGCTTGCTTCAGTCTACAGACCGACACCCAGACCGCTGAGCCAAACCTGTCAGTGCTCACTGTGCTTTTTAATTATGACCTCTGAGAAGCAAAAGCTTGGGATAGTTTTAATATCATTAAGTGAATTTTCTGTTCCATCCTTCAAGATTTTTTCTTAAATTCTCTATATACGAGGTTACTGGCTGATGTGTGACTCTGAAATATTTAGGCTTTTGACTAATATGAGAGCTTATTAAAGATCAAACTGGGAGCATTGTCTGTTTTCTCCCTTGCTTCCCTAGGTGTCTGTTTTCTAATACCATAGCCCCATTCACTTATAACACATCTCTTTACCAAACATTTTGTCCTACAATATGTTCTTGGAATCCTCTGTCTCTTGAGGTTTGTTCTTTGTGAAGTAAATGGTGGTGGCTAACTAGTGTGTGAGAAGAAATGAGAAAGAGCATCATTCTAATAATTGCCATTCTGGATATAATCTGTCGTCAGTCCATTGTTTTATCTCCATCTTGAATAACCTTTTGACCACATGTATTCTAGCATAGGTCACCCAAAAAGTTAATAGAACATGCTAAACGATTGAATTTAAAAATTTTTAAACCTTCTTAAGAGGAGAAAACAATTTTTGTGTAAAAGAAGAATAGCAGCTCAGTTGTGAGGACAGGGAAACAAGCCGAAGGAAGGCAAGCTGCCTGTTAAACAGGAAGTTTGTGATGAATGGTGTTTAATCAAGTTGTAACCATTCATGATGGCTTACAAATTCCTGTTTATATACCCTTTACTGTCTATCACTAAATAACCAACCTTTATTTCCTCAGTTTTGTGCCAGGTGATGGGCACTTTCCATGTGTATTATGCCTGTTAGTCCCTAACAGTCCTTTGTAACACTCATTTCTGTTTTACAGATGCCAATACTGAGGCAGAGTGAGAACAAGTGACTCACTCAGAGTGGCCCCGAAGTCAGTCTGACCTTGGGTTCCACCTCCCATTGCGCCTCCTCCAAACACAAAAGTTCTCATGGCACTTAAGAGTTCTTACATTTGTCTTCTTGGTACTGTTTTACATAAGCGCATAATCTCCCACATGCTTTTTTTTTTTTTTTTTTTAAGTAGAAGCTGGTTTAATGTATTTTCCTTCCTTTGGAATGATCTGAGTCAGAGATAAAGCTTTTTAGAGCTAAATGTGTATCTATACCCATTTGAGAATCTATAGCTAAGAACTGGTTTGGTAGGGGGAGGGGCATTGCATGGCCTTGATTCTTGTTTTACATTCTGCTAGGAATACAGCCCCATGTGGTTCTGCTTTTTTGTAAATGGACACACACAAGCTTTTCATCTGCATTTTAATTTTTCTGAGCTCTGTCTTTCTTAATATAAAAGGAGGGTGTTAAGCCTGATGACCTCCAGCTTGAAAGTGGTATGAGGCTGCACATTCTCTGTCTACAGCCCTGAAATTACTGGAGAAGCCTGAGTCCTTAGTGCAAGTAGAGGGTGAGACCGGCCTTTGGGATCATTGATGTTTTTAGGCAAGAAGGATGGACAGGTTTATGTTTAGGCAAGAAGGACAGGTTTCTGGGAAATGAAATCAACCTTATGAAAGAAAAGTTGAATGTTGGGGCCTAATGTGTAAGCTTGTAGGTTAGCTATTTACAGCAGATCTTGCAACACTTTTTATTTATTTATTTAAAAACATTTTTTTTCTTTGTTGATTTTTAGAGAGGAAGGGAGAGGGAGAGAGAGATAGAAACATTGACGAGAGAGAACATCGATCGGCCACCTCCTGCATGCCCCACCTCTGGGGATCAGGCCCACAACCTGGGCGTGTGCCCTGACCAGGAATCAAACCGGCGACCTCTTGGTGCATGGGTTGACGCTCAACCACTGAGCCACACTGGCCAGGCTCTTGCAACACTTTTTAAAGTTGAATTTATATGCTGTCTATTGATAACATATGTCCATTGACATCACTTGTAAAAAGAACTATTGGCAAAAGGTGTTGTTTTCTTTGTTTGCAAGCAAAATGGATTATTTTGCAAAGTTGTTTTATTAGCAACTCTAATAGGAACTCTGTTGAGTAGAGATTATTCCTACTTTCTCCTTAGTTTGTTTTCACTGGTAGAAGTGCAGGAAGAGATGCTGTAAAAGAGAGGAAGCAGGAGGAGGGAGGAAAGTTCATACTGGGAGTCCACAAAACAATCGCACACATTGACAAAGTTCACAGAAATTAGATAACATGCTTTTGGAAAAATCTAGTTTAGTTAGCATTTTGAAAGAATTTCTAGAATTTCTAGAACACCAAATTCATTTAGTCATGTGTTCCAGTGTCTTGGAAATTCTTTTGTTTGGCTTGGTGAATGTTGTTCACACCCACCCTCTCCCAAGGCAGCGGGCATCTCCAGGCTGTGGCGGCCTCTGGGGACCTTTCCGTTTTCCTTGTGGGTCCCCACAGCCTCTTTACACAAACTTTCCCTAGGGCGATGGTCACATTTGAAATTCACACTTTGGCTGTTGCCACAAAGTGTAACCATTAGAATTGAAAGCAAATTATGTTTTTAAAACTTATTACCCATTTAGGCAGAAAATAAGTTTTGTAAACTAGTATTTGTAAACAGAATTCTTTCTGCCCCCATAAGATGCACACACATAACCTCAGTCTTCTTAATTATGGCAAAGCCAAGGGGCTGGTTTTCCAGCTGGGCAGGGTTTGCACGCAGAGTCTTCCAACCTCGATCTGAGTCCTAGCGGGGCAGCTCATTTTCTGAGCCTCACTTTTCCCTTTTCTGAAACTGGGCCAATAATATCTGCCTTATATGGGGCTCCTCCAAGGATGGAATGAGATGGTATTTTGGAAGCAGTTTGTAAACTATAAAGTATGAAGGCCAGGGATTCATGAGCAGGATGTGTTCAGGTTAAGTGCTAGTTTTGTTTTATTTTGGTTAAACACAGATGCCAGGGAAGTCTTAGTACTGCTAAGCAGAAAGAAAAGAGTGCAGCAGTGATGGGAAGACCCATGGCTAGGAGGTAGTGATCTCCACATACAGTGATGGATAGGCTAGATGGAGCCTAGCTGCAGCAGCTCAGGTCAAAAGATAGGATTCAGAAGGGCAGGGGTCCAGGGAAGCCCAGAGTAATGAGAAGTGTCAGGGCAGAGGAAGAGAGGAGAGGTGCAAACCCAGGGCTGGACCAGACCATTTCTGCACCCAGAATTGGGGTGGGGGTGGGGGATGGTAAAGATTTTGCTAGACTTGACTCTAGGGCTAGTTCCGCCCCCTTGGTTTTCTTTGTTGGAGCTTCTAGTGTACTAGAAGTCTACCATAATAAGATTAGTGATCTTAAATGTGTTTGTAAAAGTTGTATACCCTTTTGATATTACATCTATTCATTTATACTATACCAGTATATTGTGTATATTATATAACACATTTGCAAGTATAAATAAAATAAAAAATGAGATAAAAAGTGAATAAGTGAAAGGATTAAGATTTCTTATACTTTACTGACTGGCAGCTTATTACTTTAGAGTTTAGACAGTGGTGAGTGCTGAGAGCATCTTGGGGTGCAGGGTGCAGTTCCTATCCTGTTCCCTCAGGGTCTCTAGGGGCCAGCTTCTCTAGCCAGGCAGGTGGTGGAACAGCAGAGCTCAGTTGTAATCATCCCCCACTGTGGCCTGTTGAAGATGCCCTGCTTTAATACTGGCCACTTCTTTCCTGTCACACACTGGCTGTATCTAGAGAGCCCACAGCAGTGTGTGATGCCCACACACAAGGCCCGACAGCAACACCTTAAAAAGACTTAAGGATTCTGATAACACTGACCAGCAAGTGTGTTAACAGAGGAGCTTTAGTATCTGAATTCCTACATTAACATCTGTGCACAGCATCTGAGACACTAGTGAATATCTTAACTCTTACCCCCAAACTGGTCTGTTTTTCTAGTAACTAACATGTAAAAAAAGCCTCTTGTTAGTAGAAACAATGCCAAGTATGATTATAAAGAAATGAGACTAATGTTTATAATATAGATAAGTCTCTAAAATGTAGACATGTTGTTTTATAGATGGCATGATGCTAATAATAACAACACAAGCTAATATTGATTGAGGTAAGCACTTAACATGTGTTATCTCATTTAATCTTCACAACAGCCCTGTAAATGTAGAACCTGTTAATCCATTCAGCAGATACTTGAGTGCCTTCTTGGTGATGGAGCTGTGAGGATACAGTGTACAAGAAGACAGACCAGGTCCCTGAGCTCATGCACCTTACAGTGTAGTGGGGAGCCAGATGTGCCCCCAAGGGACCAGACATAGCAGAATCACAATTATGGTGAGTAAACAAGGTCCTGTGTTAGAGAGCTGCAGGATGGGCTGGGGTTATCAGGAAATGCATCTGGAAGGAAGGGACACTTGGGCTGAGATCGCAATTGGCAAGGGTGGGGTTGGGTGGGGGGGGTGACCTTTGGTGGGAAAAAGTTGATGCTCTTGGGTAGTCCTTTGTGCATCAATTTCTGTCTTGTGTGTGTATTTAGGTGGACTTGTTCTTTCTCTAGGTAGATCATAAAACACCCTAGGGCAGAGTCTGTGTCTAATTCCTTCTTTTGTCCTTTGTTGCACGTAGCAGAAAATAGGTCCCAGTAAATGTTACCTGGTATGAATTGGTACATGGATGAATGAATAAAAGATGTGTAAGATTATATCTTCTCTGTAATGTTTTTTGGATGTTAATCAACAAACGGTCATTGACTCTACTTGTGTGTAGAGCATGTTAGGGGATTTGAGATTAGGAAATTAAAACAAATTTAGACCCTTGCCCTTTAAGGAGCTTGGAATCGGTTTGTAGAGCACATAAAACAGAGCACCTGACTTGGAAACAGCCAGCAGAGCAGGTTGAACAAGCAAGTGCATATAGTGTCCAGGATACTGCTTCACCCACGTCATCCATGCAATTTGTCAGATCAGGCTTCCCAAGAAGAAAGTACTGCACTGCTTGGAGTGGCCAGGCATGCAGATGGCAGGATAGAGGCAGGCAGCAGGCTGCAGAGGGAGGTATGTTTAGAGGAAGGAAAGCCAGCTCTGCTTAGCAGAAAGCTGGGGCTGTAGAGGAATACAGCTAGTTGGGAGGGAATTCGCTGACTTGCCTTTTTCTTCAGTGGCATCATGCAGAAACTCAGGATTTGGGTAAGTGGCCATAGTTCAAGAACTGACTATCTCAGAACACTGACAGTACATGTGGTTCTGCTGCATGGTTCCACGGATGAACCACACTTTCCTCTGGCCTTGGCCATGTCCAGCAGAGACTTGCAGACATAACACCATTAAATAGCAACACATTTTTTTTTTTTTTTTTAACAAGATTTACCTCTTCAACACCCCCACCCCCATGCCGCTGGAAATCATAGCTTCTTTAATGTCCTGCTGGCTGTGTTAAAAACAGGAATTTATGTAACAAGCCCCGCACAGAAAACTTTTTCCTGTTCGGAAAAATTTTTTTTTAATTGTTGGCAAAGTTAGGAGACAGCTCTGTTACTCAAAGAGCGACCTCAAATGTCCTCTTAGAAAAATATGTAACATAATGTTTTAATAAGTAAGGGATTGCTGTGGGCCTTTTTTTTTTTTTTTTAAAGTCTAATTAGCGAGTTAATGTATGTCCCATCTGAGTTAGTGAATGCTTCCTGAATTTTTAAGATTTCATCATCGTATATTCTGCAGTCTTATTAAAAATGTCCCCCAATTGCAGTTGCAGATGAACTGATCTAATTATAAATGAGGAGCTGCGCCACCCCTCCCCCAGTCTGAGAAACAGCCAGGAATTTACCATCTAGGAAGATCTTTCCCCTTTATCATTAACTAAATGTGACAGGGACAGGAGTCCAGCTTCCTTTTCTCTAGATATTTCTTCATTGTAGCTTATGTGTGTGTCTGTTTTGTTCAAAGAACAAGGTAGTCATGATGGAATATTGTGCAAATGCCCAGGCTTTCAGCATATAGAACATGTAGCAGGGTCAGAGTACTTGACTCCATTCCGGTCTACCCCAGGGACAGGCTTGCTTCTTTAAGGAGGAATTTGGAACTTGGTTTGCTGGTGTTGGTTGGCCCAGCAGATTAGGCTATGGCTCTGGCTGTGGGAGGGTGCGTGAGGGTGTGTGCGTGTACATGTGTGTGCACCTGCGTGTGTGTGAAAACCTTCTCATAAGGGAGTGTCATGGGAATGAAATAGGACATTAGGGAAACATAGTCCTCGGTCTTTTTTAGGAAATCTTCAGTTTGGGGGCAGATCCATAGGTGGAAAGGAAGAGGAAAGGCTTGGGAACAAAAGAACCTTTGCTGTCATTCACTTGACACACCTGCCCAGCACCCAGGCTGAAGACCCTGCTCAGAGCCATATCTGACCCACACTCTCTGTGTACCCTAGCAGAATGGCTTGTCATAGCTGCTGTGTTGCAACCCTTGGGTACAATGTAATACAGAGGGTCAGAGGGCGTTTTGAAATGTGGATTTCTCAGCCCTGACTGTCCAGCCTCACTCTGACTTTTAAATCTCCTTTTAGAAAGTGAAAAAAAATTTTCCCTATTCTGTTTCCTACTTTCTTTTAAACAGAAAATACTTGAGCTTATGGTTTGTGTTGGAGCTCTGGCCTTGTCCTGCCCTACACAGCCTTTGTTCTGGCACAATGATTGGCATGTTGATGGCATGAGGATGTGGGCATTGTGGCTGCATCCCAATGTGACCACAAATCTAGCCAGAGCCTTTTCGTGGTCGGGTAAAGGGGTGACTGATGGATCCAGGGGGCTCAGTCAGCTGGGCCATGTGCTCAGCCCTGCTCCCAGGGTTCTAGGACTCTCAGAGAATCTTGCTCCTGGACTTGGGGTCGGGGCCCCAATGACAGGCACTGCTCAGTGAGCAGGCAGTGAGAGTCTGCTGTGTGCCCTGTCCTGTGTGCTGGGGACTGAAAGCTGTAAGACAAAGTCCTCTGTCTTAGGGAGCCCACTTTTCCTTTTCTGTATGTCCCAGAGGCTCTGTGGATGCTGGCAGTCTTACTGTGTGTCCAGTAGGGGAGTCAGATTGGGGCTTTGCTGCTTCTACTGGAACATGAGCCTGTGGGTTTGTATTTATAATACTTCCTTTCCATACCCCAGTGAATAGGAGGAAGGGAATGGGGCTTAGATTGGTGAAAACTTGTGTCCCCAAAGTTGGGATCTAATACATTCTTCTTGGTGACTCTTACCATGTACCTGACACCACTGAGCATTAATTGCCCTAGGGGTATACGTGGCACAGTTCAGTCATGGAGCTGTACTTAGCAGGTTGAAGCCTCAAGCTATTTGTGCTTGCCACCTCTTCCTCCCTTCCTAGGTTGTCTTTTTGGACAGAGAGTAACTTTGGATGCAGTGTCCTTGGGTTAATTGATGCATACTACTGGTTATTTTGGGGAGGAGGGGGTGGCAAATAACACTCGAATTTAAATTTTTCTTCCTTGGAGGGGGCAGTTCAACTTTCTAAAAATTAAAAAAAAAAAAAAATGACCCAGTTTTTTCTTATATTCACCTGTATTTGCCTAATAGACTTTAAGGGTTTAAATGAACCTAAGTCTTAGAGTTTTAGGCTTTTAATTTTTGACTAAGAATATATGCTGCTTCATCCCCCCCCCGCCCACCTCCAATTATGTAGGCCCAGTAAAGCAAAACTTCTCACTTTGAGTAAATGGCATATTGTGCAATCTTAAGAGAATTGGCAGTAGTTTTAAGGGTGATAGAATGGAAAGAGTTTTTTACAGCACTTTGTTAGGAAATACTATTTGCATAGCACTGACTAACTAAACAAAATTTAAGTTGTTTTAAAACCAGTGTAATTTCCTTGTAAAATATACTTATATTTATAATAATGTGTATTTAATTTTGTCCCCTCATTAAGATAGAGATACTGTTTTTAAGATCAGATAATATTTTTCTTGTACTGGTTTGAGCTCTCTTTTAGTGGGGTTCAGAACCATACTGACTGTATGGGTTGAAAACTGGACTTCCATGTAGTTGGAGAAGTACTGTGTTTCTAACATGATGTTTTGCTTTACAGAATTCAATTCGTCATAATCTGTCCCTGCACAGCAAGTTCATCCGTGTGCAGAATGAAGGAACTGGAAAAAGTTCTTGGTGGATGCTCAACCCAGAGGGAGGCAAGAGTGGAAAATCCCCCAGGAGAAGAGCTGCGTCCATGGACAACAACAGTAAATTTTCTAAGAGCCGAGGCCGAGCCGCCAAGAAAAAAGCATCCCTCCAGTCTGGTCCGGAGGGTGCTGGGGACAGCCCGGGGTCTCAATTCTCTAAATGGCCTGCCAGCCCTGGCTCTCACAGCAATGATGACTTTGATAACTGGAGTACATTTCGCCCCCGAACTAGCTCAAATGCTAGTACTATTAGTGGGAGACTTTCTCCCATCATGACTGAACAGGATGACCTTGGCGATGGGGATGTGCATTCAATGGTGTACCCACCCTCCGCTGCAAAAATGGCTTCTACTCTGCCCAGTCTGTCAGAAATAAGCAATCCTGAAAACATGGAAAACCTTTTGGATAATCTCAACCTCCTGTCATCACCACCGTCATTAACTGTTTCAACCCAGTCTTCACCTGGCACCATGATGCAGCAGACACCATGCTACTCATTTGCACCGCCAAACACCAGTCTGAATTCACCCAGTCCAAACTACCAAAAATATACCTATGGCCAATCCAGCATGAGCCCTTTGCCCCAGATGTCAATGCAAACACTTCAGGACAATAAATCGAGCTATGGAGGTTTGAATCAGTATAACTGTGCTCCAGGACTCTTGAAGGAGTTACTTACTTCTGACTCTCCTCCCCATAACGACATTATGGCACCAGTGGATTCTGGGGTGGCCCAACCTAACAGCCGGGTCCTGGGCCAGAATGTGTTGATGGGCCCTAATTCAGTCATGCCAAGCTATGGCAGCCAGGCATCTCATAACAAAATGATGAATCCCAGCTCCCATACCCACCCTGGTCATGCTCAGCCAACGTCTGTAGTTAATGGGCGTGCCTTGCCCCATGCGGTAAACACCATGCCTCACACCTCGGCTATGAACCGCCTGGCCCCAGTGAAGACAGCTGTACAAGTGCCTCTGCCCCATCCCATGCAGGTGAATGCCCTTGGGGGCTACTCTTCGGTGAGCAGCTGCAATGGCTATGGCAGAATGGGCATTCTCCACCAGGAGAAGCTCCCAAGTGACTTGGACGGCATGTTTATCGAACGCTTGGACTGTGACATGGAGTCCATCATTCGGAATGACCTCATGGATGGAGATACGTTGGATTTTAATTTTGACAATGTGTTGCCCAACCAAAGCTTCCCACACAGTGTCAAGACGACGACACATAGCTGGGTGTCAGGCTAAGAGTGAGTTAGTGAGCAGGTAAGATCACTCCACTATCAAAAGACCTAAAAACAGAACTTATAGGAGAGGAACACTGTAACTTGCCATCTGTCTTCCATGGTTAGGACTTTTTAAAGGTCAACTAGCTGCCTCTTGCAGAGAGGCATCTTTCATTATTCATTCTTCATCCTTTTTACAGCTTATAAGTTTTCCTTTTGAGTTGAAACATGGCACCTTTCATAACTGCTTTAAAGATTTTCTTTTAACAGTTAGATGGCTGCATCTTTTTTGTAGCTCTTAAGTTAATGAACACATATGATATAAATCAAATGCTAAAGGGTTTTTTAAAGTGGAATTTCCCCCACTGAATGATTTCAGAGCTGTTTGAGAAAGCTCTAGCTACTCCCCCTCCCCCAGTATGTCTGTCACTCTAATATGTTAAGTTGCATTGATTTTAATTTGGCTATTTTTTAATTGTGTGTGTTTATTTGTTTGTTTTTTCCCATAGGCTACACTTAAAAGTACTTCAGATTGTCTGACAGCAGGAACTGAGAGAAGTCCAAAGATGTTCTTCATCCCATCTTTTCGTTTTCTTGATTTAAAAAAACGCACACACAAAAAAGGTTTTTTTTTTTTCTTCCTTTCATCAGACTTGGCAGCGAAGACATTTTTCCTGTACAGGATGTTTGCCCAATGTTTGCAGGTTATGTGCTACTGTAGATAAGGACTGTGCCATTGGAAATTTCATTACAATCAAGTGCCAAACTCACTACACCATATAACTGCAGAAAAGACTTTCGGATCCTGGTGTGCTTTCAAGTTTTGTATATAAGCAGTAGCTACAGAATTGTATTTGTGTGTGTTTTGTTTTTAAAATATCCATTCAGTCCAAGGAAAGTTTATACTCTTTTTGTAATACTGTGATGGTCTCATGTCCGTGATAAGTTAAACTTTTGTTTGTACTACCTGTGTTCTGCTGAACTAAGAATCACAGAGAACCAAGCTCTCCATTCTGCACCTTCATTGAACAGCTTTGGACCTGTTCATTTTGCCACATAATTCTCACGAGAACCAATAATCTATCAATCTGCTGAATTAATGGACTTGTCAAACTCTTTTGAAAAAAAGAATAGAGTAAATGCCAGCCGTGTACAGGTGTTTTCTATTTTCTTGTTTATTTTGTTATTTGCAAATTTGTACAAACATATAAATGGTTCTAATTTCCAGATAAATGATTTTTTGATGTTATTGTTGGGACTTGAGATCATTTTTGGAATAGATATTGGCCTGTAATGTTTTCTTAAAACTAGAGTCTACTTTGTTACAATATGTTTGTAAATTTGTGGAATTCCAGCTATTTGAGACAGCATCCATAATTTTCATTTTGTATTCTAACTGGATTAGTACTAATTTTGTACGTGCTTAACTGGTTTGTATACTTTGGGATGCTGCTTGGTGATGTTTCTGACTAATCTTAAAATCATTATAATTAGTATTTGCATACTCAATGTTTCTGGCCCTAATTTGGCAGGAGAGTGATGTATAGTTAAGGACATTTTGCGTTTCATGTTTAGGAGAACTTGATATGTTTTTATGTATGTATTTTAAAGAAATTACATCTGCTGTTACTTTGTGAACTAAGCGTACTGCATAGCATTGAGTCTTCTGATAGATACCTGTCTGCTTGTCATGGCAGAGACTCCTGGGAGGCCTTGGGATGTGGTAGATCAGAAAGGGAGATCTGCATCTAAAACGGCACTGCCTTCTCAGACAGGGTTTTGATCAACAACCATTTTAAGTTGAGCTTCAACAAAAGTTTTCCCTCATAATTCTGTGCTCTTTTTGGTTTAGGTGGAGGTTGGTTTTATAGCTCTGCCTTGAAGGGTATGGTATGTCAACACTCACACTTCATCGCTCTCTCCCTCTGTCCTGCAGATTACATAGCACACTCTGGGAAGTAAGTGAGGGGGGGTGGTTTGGAAATGAGGCTTCAGTGATTTGTACAATGCTTTGTGTTCATGAGTACAGATGGCTACTAAGTGGAAAATAACCTGTTTAAAAATTGAGGCAATTAATTTGAAAAACAACAAATCAGCTGTAAGTTGTATATTTGAATTCATTTTAAAAGCCTTTGCATAAGGTAAGAATTTCTTTAGCCTTTAGCAACCTAAATTATAATTCTGATCATTATGTTTTAATATTTTCCAGTTACCTGTAACTGACAGACCAAGTTAATTGGCTTTGTGTCCCACTTATGGCATTGGTATTTTCAAGTCATGTGGATGCCTGAAGTCAGCAAAATAAAACGAACAGCTGAACAAAAATGTTCCTCTTGCCTGCTTGAGAAGGCTCTGATTTCTATATACTTAACCCAGATCACATTTGCTTTGTCTTGTCTGTGAATTGCATCTCTGTTGGCTTGGTTTTTCCTACATGTTTAACAGGAACATACGTGTCCTTGATAGATTTCCTACAGGGGGCCAGCTTTGTGGTAAGCTTCCCACTGTAACTTGTACTATTTTAAAAATTCATTAAACAACCACCTCTCTAACCATCTTCATTGTTAGACACTCCAAACATGTCTGGTTTAAAAAACCCCAGTTCCTCTCAGCAGGGCCTCCTGCATGTGGAACAGAGTTTGTTGGTGTGGAGCCTGCGTGTCTCCATTCCACCACTGCCGCTCCCTGCCCGTGCCAGTCACAGGAGCCTCCGAGACAGCCCCCAGCATCACCGTTAGCACTAGACTGCTGCAGTGTGACTGTAAGACGTTTCTTCCTCCCACGTCTGTGTAAATATCTTTTTTTTTTCTTCAAATTTTTCTTTGTGCTGAAATTCTGACATGAATATTGGGTAGCTAGCTCTCGGGGTACAGTGAACTCCAGTGAAAGGCACCTTGTCTATTTTGAAAACATTATGTGACCTCTGGTGATGCTTTTCTGTACGAATACTGACTTTCCGGAGTAGTTATTGTGTCAGTTATTGTACATGATTGCTTTGTGAAATGTGCAAATGATACCGCCTATGCAGCCTTGTCTGACTTCTTTTCCCTGGTTTGTACTGTTATTAAAAGCATATTGTATTATAGAGCTATTCAGCTATTTTAAATATAAAGTATTGTTTCTGTAATATAAGCATATGGAATATATTTAGATAATAGACACATTACATAGAAAGTTCTGCTTTGACAAACTGACAAAGTCTAAATTAATTAGCAAATGTTATACCCCAGCGAGCAGTAAATCAACTGAACGTCCCAAGCAGAGAAGGACACTTAAAATGGAAACAGTTCTCCAAAGGTATACAATTTAGACTTGTTCAGCTGCTGGATATGTTACTTATCCCCACAAAATTTTTACATTCAGCTCTTAAGAGTTCTTAATTTATCACTGACTTTTAAATGAGAAGTTTCTCTTTTGATTTTAGTTTAGGAGTAATCATTCAGTAAAAAAAAAAACCCAGTGTGGTTTATGCAAACAAAGCTGCTGGGCGTGACTCTTGGCCTCCTCCTTGAGGGTGGTGCCCAGCCTGGCAGTGTGGCCAGGTGTGGCCATGTAAGTCCTGTCAGGACGTAGTCATGCCCTCCTGCATTTTGCTACTTGAGTTTAGTGACAGTGCAAATTCCATGTTCCTGTTCCAATATTCTGAGAAGTGCCTGATGATGCCGATGTACTTACAGACACAAGAACAATCTTTGCTGTTATTGTATAAAGCCATAAATGTACATAAATTATGTTTAAATGGTTTGGTGTCTTTCTTTTCTAATTGTGCAGAATAAGCTCTTTATTAGGATTTTTAAAACAATATTTTGCTATCATTTGAGTTAAACCTTTTCAACCACAGTGCCATGGTTTATTCAAGTCTGGTATTTTCTTTGGAGGGTGGGGTGAACATTCTCTGATCAGACCATAGCCCCCTAGAGTTAAGAACAAGTAAAATCCCTTGATAATAAACAACCTTGGAGTGTAGGTTCTTCATCTTTGGAATGCCTGAAACCACAACCTGGTACTATAATTACTGGGCAATTAAGTCTCATGTCAGAATAGACCATGCTGAAGGCAAAAGCACCTAAGGGGCAAGTTAGGGGGTCCTCACTAGGAGTTCACTGAGCAGGCACTGGGTGTGTGGAGAGCGGAGTGGCTATCCATGCTGTGCGCTGCTGTCACCAGACACCTTTCTGAAGGAGCGTTGCTTCCTCTTCCTAAGTGGCTGCAGATGGGAGGTTTTATATGTTTGCTGTTTTCACAATATGTTCTGAGGAATGAGCTAGGATTAGATTAATGATGATTAAAATACATTTTTAAACCAGGACGAAGGCCAGTGTCTCCTTGCTTTTGACTCTTACCAGGCAAGTAAATGTCTGAATGAGTTGGAGTAGCAACAAGGAAATAGATTATTCTCATGTTTATCTGTTTAGACACCAGAAGGTCAGTCCAGCCTTCAGGTTTTTGCCCCCTTCCAGCAATGTAATCCTCTGTTTAAGACTTGCGAGTCAGAAGCGCAGAGGGTAGAGAACTGATAAAACCATCTACTCGCAGACCCTGGGCTCATGCACGGATCACTTTGAAAACTGCTGATGTAGTCCAAATGCGGAAAAATACCTTGATTGTACCGCCAGAACTCAAACTAGCAGGCTCCTTTCATAATCCTCTTTGCATATACATAAAATCATGCATCTGATGTCATTTATTGAGATCCGTTTCTAAGTTTTACATCACTTGAGAGGAAGCAACATGGAAGGAAGTTTTCGCTGGTAGATTCCATGGGTGGAGCTGAAGGGAGAGGGGGAGAATGCCTTCCTTGGACAGTATCTAGGCCCCTGTGTGACCAGAGAGCCAAGGAAGTATCAGGATGTGTACCCAGGATTGTTTCTTGACCTGGGAACCAGCCACACCGAAGGACTTTACCTTGGCTGTTGTTTCTCCATGTTTGAGCTGACCTAACAATGATGCTGGTTAAACTTAGACTGGTTGGTGTGGTTAGGTAAGAGAAAGGCTCTTCCAAGAGGTACAATCACACTAAGTGGCAGTTGAAGTAGTTAGTGTCACTTATACATTGGACCTTGTGTCATTTGTTAGTGCTCCTAATGGGGCCATGGTTCTGTTGCTGGGCTGGTCCTCTAAAATGAGGGTGTGCTCATGGTCAGGTTCCTTATTCTAATTTACTAAGTTATTGTGTAAAAAATGATAACTGAAATACATGGACTCAGTTTAACTAGGAAGTGAGCGAAGTTTCTGTGGAATGGAAATGGAGGTGTGTGCTGGCATGAAGGAAGGAGGAAGACAGGTAGTCCCAGCTGGTGGTAGGGGAAACCAGGTGTGAAATGGAGACAGCTGAGGTATCTGGATCCTTTGACTGGAGGAAGCTACAGTGGGGCAAGGGCATATTGAAGTTCAAAAGTGAGCTTTAAGTTTTAGCAGGTGGCTGGGAGAGGCGGCTTTCTGTGCAGCCTGCTCGCTTTGGCAGTGCTGGGAAAGGAGGAAACTCCATGCTAAGAAGATACTCACCTGTTACAGGAAGAAGGAAAAAATGAGATTGGGGCAACTTTTCTTAGCTTGACTGGTGGCATGACACTGTCTTTCCCCTCTTCCCTATCACCACATGAACTCAAAGGCTAAGTGAACTATCTTGGCATTAATTCCCTTATCAAGTTCATGTCTTCCAAAAGTGAAAGTCTTGTTTGCACTGGAAACCTCTGGTGGAAAGCAGAGCTTTACATCCTCCAGGAAGGAGTGCAGATTATGAGGGCTTGTTGTTCGTTATTTACATCTCATTCTTTCCATGAGCTCCAATCCCAATCAACTTTCAGAATTCCTATGAAATTTAAATGTTACGTAGGATAGTAGCCTAGGAGCTGTGTGAGATTCTTATACTTGCTACAGTTTCTGCAAACATTATTGGGGTTGTAACTACTGAAATTGCTCCAGCAAGATGACCTTGGATGAAACAGCTGCTCAGAATAGGGCTCACAGTGGGCCATTTTAAACTCAATTCTCCTCTGATGAATTGAGATAGAGGGGAGGCCCGTTTTGTATTTTAGTGCTTGGTTCCAGAACAAGTCAGAGATGCCCACCACCTAATCCATGCTGGTGGCAAAACCCGTGAGTTGTTCTGATGCTTGGGCCGTGATCTCCTCACAGACAAGGGAAGTTGAGGATCACTTCTGTTACCTGGTTCGATGTGAGATTAGAGGATGAGGTAATGTCTGCAAATGGCTTCCTGTGTACGGATGAGTTAGTGTCAGCGTAGGTAATAGTAGCCCTTGGGGATTTGTTTCCTTTGTGGGGCTTCTGGACAGTCAGCATTTCCCTGTAGGATAAGTGAGAGAGCTGCTTGGGTCACTTCCATAATTTTTCTGCATTTTCATGTGCAGCCCTTTAGTTCTTAAGCCTGGGAGCACATAGGCAGTTGATCAGACCCAAACTCCAAGAGAGTTGGCAGGCCTCTCTTTTGTTGGAATGGAAGTGAAGGTGTATGAGGTGTATGTATCTTGGTACTTGCAGGTATTTTAGTAAGTTGTAAACCTGTTATACAAGGGTGGGCAAAAGTAGGTTTACATTGGTAATACAAATAAATAATCCAGTCATTAATAAATAATACAAGAATTAACTTGTGTACTCACAACTGTATACCTGCTTTTGCCCATTCCTGTATGCCCAGTACAAATTAGTTGTGATATTTGTTTCCCAAGATGTTCTTCGTGGACCCATACTAAGAAAATTTAGCGACACTTTAGACGACCTTGACATCACCCTAGTCATGTTTACCTAGTAGACTGGAGGATGCCAACTCCATGTTCCCTTTTTAGGCTGACCTGTAGGATACGCGGAGAGGAGAGGAGAGGAACAGACTGATGTTGAGGGGGCTATAGTGGTGTGTTGGAACTCAATTGGCCAGTTTGTGGGAACTGATGGTTAAATTTGAAGGAATTTAACTTAAATTAATTATATTAAAAAAACAAAAATACTCAAAATCGATTACAACCTAATGTACTGCATTTTACTCTTGTCTGCTCTTGAGGTATTTACTTTGGTTTTTATCTCTATCGTGGGGTGGTCATACAGTAAGTCCTCACTTAACAGCGTTGCTAGGTTCTGTGACTTTCAGTGAAATGGCATATAACAAAACCGATTTTACCATAGGTTAATTGATATAAACAAAGCTTAAGTTCCTAGAGCATCTTGTCGACATTATGACGAAACAACATTATTCAAGGACCTGCTGGATAATGAATGGTGTGTGCTACTGTTTATGTTGAAGCTGACCAGTTTCAGATTAATGTAGTTTGTACAAGGGTGACAAGTAGTTTAAAAGTAAGTTATATCGGTTAAATTTGTTGAGAAAATAAATGTATTGAGAAAGGAGTGGGTTGAGATTTAAGTCCAGTTGTTAAATCCTGGCTGAATTGCCACCACCACCATATGTTGGCTACAGATGAGTTTGGCAAAAATCAATGAAAGGATTCTGTGAGAATCAATTGGCCTGATAGAATTCACAAAAAGCATCGTATATTTTATTATTTGTAAATTGTATGTCACACATCCTTTATATCAGTAAATGTGTAATAAATGTACGTATATACAGGCATGCATTACTTCCCCACAGAGCAGGTTAAACATTTACCAGCACGGCACTGCTTGGGTATAATGAAGGCATTAAAGAACTGGTGGTTTGGGTGATATAGAGGAAATTAGGGAGTGAGAACAGGAAGTAGCAAGGTCCAGGGTGTGGTCATGGCAGCAGGTGACTGGGAAGCAGTGAGGTTTGGGGCCGGAGAGTGGAAGAGGTCAGGTGAAAATAAGGTCTGAAGATTGCATGGGGCATTCAAATTAGATTTCAGAACCAACCAAAGGGACAGCCAGACCTGGGGTGGAGAGGAAGTCTCAAATTCAATGCCAAAGCCTTAAATCGGGGAGAAACCAGGACCCAGGTTGCAGGTAGGTGTCAGTGGGTGGGAAGGGTATATAGTGAAGTAGCTGGATGCCCCAAGCATGAGAGGCTTTTTATTTTATTTATTTTTTAATGCTCACCCAAAGAATATTTTTCTATTTATCTTCAGATAGAGTAGGAGGGAGGGAGAAAGAGGAAGAGAGAGAGAAACATCGACGTGAGAGGGACACATTGACTGGCTGCCTCCCGCATGACCCTGACCAGGGCCAGGGAGGAACTGCAACCGAGGTACATGTCCTTGACTGAATGGAACCTGAGACTCTGGTCTGCGGGCTGACGCTCTAACCACTGAGCCAAACTTACCTTTTAGAAGGTGAGGGTGGAAGAGGAAGATTCTGGAGTTGGAAAAGGAATGCAAAAGGGTGCTAGTTCTACTTTTAAGACTCATAGTTGATCAAATCAAAACAATTACACTTAATTACTGGAGTTACTGGGGGAATTAATGACCTGAGTTAATTAAGACCCTGTTTCAATGCCTAGTACATAAAAAGGGCTTAGAAAAAGGAGTGACCAAATATTTTGGTATGCCCAAGACAGACTTGTGCAAATTGTGTCCAGCATAATTATTAATAGATGCTGTTGTCACTGAAGTGGTTAATTATATGTTCATCCTACCAGCAAATGACTAATTTTCAGTTAATTCCTAGAGCTCTCACCTCTCAGTGGACATACTAAGAGCACCGGGTGGGTAAGAGAACTCAGGCCCCTCTAGAAGAAGCTGTCCCTTGCTGGAGGGTTATTCTTCCAAAGAAATATTAACCCGGTGTCTAAATAACATAGATTGGTTTTTTTAAACAATATTTTTTCTTTATTGTCTTATTTTTAGAGAGTGAGGAAGGGAGAGGGAGAGAGAGACAGAAACATCGATGAGAGAGAACATTGATTGGCTGCTCTTGCACACCCACCACTGGGGATCGGGCCCACAACCTGGGCATGTGCCCTGACCGGAAATCGAACCAGTGACTGCTTGGTGCCTGGGACAACACTCAAACACTGAGCCACACTGGCCAGGTGCATAGATTAAAGTTTTACCTGTGGCATACAAGTTCCTTCCCAGCCTTCCTTTGCGTTCTCGTCTCCTCCACCTTATGCACCAGTTACACCTGGCAGTGTTCGCTTTTATGCTTCCAGACTTCTCACATGCTGAAAATTTTGTTTGTCTGGAATGCCTTTCTCCTTTCCTTATCAACAAGGTCCAGCTCAAAACCTTCCTCTACCCTCTACCCTGCACCAGCCCCTCGTATCAGAGTACTTACTTACACATGTGGGCTAGATGAGTTTCAGGCCTCCTTTTCCAAATAGAGACATGTAGCCAAATAAAAATAATTCTCAATAGTCCTCCCAAGGCAGCCCTATGGTCATCCTACTTCAGAAGTTCAGAGCCAAGCCTGACTAATTTGAGTTATCACCAAACTCCCAGTAAGCCTAAAGCTTGACCACTGGACACAGCCAGAGGCATTCCGCTTTGGTGAGCCCGTCTGCGCCTGCCAACATTCTAACAAATTAAAAGCAGACCAAGAAGCCCAAGGTATTTTGACAAGTCTGGAGCTGCTGTTCAGTTTCTTCAACTAAGGAAAGTTCAAAGGCAAGAGAGGGGATATGGCCAGCGATGAAATGCCTAAAAGGGATTATTGGCTTTCCTTCTAGCCAGTCATCACGGGCCACATAATCCTCTCTCCATATAGCTCTTCTCTGGGCTCAGAGGCCAGAACCAGTTCCTTTGACTTAACTTCTACCTCCAAAGTTAACAAGACTTGAAATGCCAGTTTACTGCTTTACCTCCTGAAGGGTTGCATGTCTATAGAAACAGGTTGTGCCAATCTGTAAACAGTCATTTTAAAAAAGGCAGTTAAAAAAAAAAGGCAGTTGGTTACCCTTAGATAGTTGCTGATTTGTTTTCACAGAATCTCATCTGAGAAAGACATAAACTTTGTCATTTGTAACTTTGCCTTAATGTTGTCATTGGGTTGTCTTGAATGGGATTGGATAAAATATGTGGATGTTGCATTCTGGTTTTTAAACATTATTTTGAAATATTTAAATTTTTGAAATAAAATATTATTTTGAAAGGAAGGTAATTATTCTTTACAAGACAATTTTCCCCCCTATTTCAATTCACCTACCAAAACAATGACTTGGTAAAAAGGAGACATTTTCTGAAGTCAAGCGATTCTATTTAGAAATTCTTGTGAAGTTGTGATAAAATGTACCCTGAATAGAAAATTTCATTTATTCTTGTAAATGTATCTTAGGAGATCTCAAAAGTTCTTAGAGCCCTAGGGGCTATATGTTAAATTAGTATTATCTGTAAGGTTCCAGTTCCCTTCCAACTCCCCTTTTCTGTCTTAATTGGTATTCCATTAAAAGCATGAATAATTTTCAAAACCCTAGATGGCTGGAAGCATTTAACAGCTGTATGGAATCTCATGTAACCATCATGTGCCTTTTTTTTTGGAAACAACAATTGTCCTTGTCTTTTCAAGAAAATCACATGATGAAAAAAATAGATGACTAGCAATAATTCTGTTGTCACGTGGTTACTGGCAGGAGTAGGGATAGGGAAGAAGACAGGAGAAAAATGCATTCTTGGATCCCTCAGCCACACCAACCTGCAAACCTTTCTGGAATAAATAATTTCCTTTGTCATTTCTGAGTAACTAAAAAAAGGTTTCAGAATGTTTCCAGGACTGGGCATTATATTGTGCAATACCTTTGGAGTTTTGAGTTATCTTTCTTTGCTCAAAGAGTTGGCCCAAAACCCAGCCATCTTCCCCCTGCTGGATCTGAGTGTCAGAGAAACTGATGTGAATTGAATGAATGAAAAATCAGTCTTTAATATGGACAATAATACTCCCTCTGGGATTAGAATTTCTTAATATACTGGACAGCAAAAAGAAATTTGAATAAGCTTTGGATCTCAAAGATTTAAGCATCTTGAAATGAAGCTTGCCTCTGTCTTAGATGACCCCTCCTGGAAAGAGAGCTGCAGGCTTGCCATGGAGGGTGAGCTTGCTAACCTGGGCGAGAAGGCCTCCCGTTTAGTGTCCAGAGAGTAAATGCCCCAACTATGAAATGTTTGAAAGCAGCAGGGCTGGTTGTTGACCAGCACAAAGGAAGTGTTGGGATTGAGTATTTCTCTGTGAAATGAGCTGATGATTTTTCCAGGGCAGTTCTAAATAAGACTTGTGGAAGAAAAACTGTGATTAAGAAAAGCGGGTGGGTTATTAGGAAAGGTTTTTTATTCAGAAGGTTTTGTGATTATAGTGGCACTTTGAATGTGTAATACCTTCCGTCAAAGGATAGCAAGTATTAGCCAATGCTGGTTTCTCAGTCTCCCTTGGAATTCAAAAGAGCAGAGCAGAGCCCCTCTCTGTGGGCAAATGTCCTCTGTGTGCGAATCACTTCCTGGAGATCCCAAGGAAACGAGACACGATGTTTTTCAAAGTGTGAGCTACTGACTGTGGGTAACAGACTTATTTGAGAAGATTTGTAAAAATGCAACTTATAGGTCTTCTCCCCAGACCTACGGGTTCAGAATCTGGGATGGGGGGTGTGGCAGCTGAGAAATCAGCATTTTAACTATTCCAGCTGATATTTGGACACGAGAACCACCACCAGTCTGTGGAGATGTTGTAACATTTACTGCTATTCATTCATCCACCTATTCATTCTTTCAACAATTAAACATCTACTGAGCACTTACCATGTACCAGCCCCTCTACGGAGTGCTAGGGCTTCTCTGTGACAGACACATTATCCACCCTCGTGAAGCCTTCACTCTTCTCTGTTCAGACATGTAGTGAGGTTTATCAGAAAGGTGCCATGGAGTATTCTTTAAAAATAGTCTGCTTGGATCAGATAAATACTGGGCTGATGACTGGTCCTGAAACTCTAAAATTTCCGTCATTCATCAGGAGCTTAACATGCTGTGAGTGCTGAGTAAACTGGTTGAGCAGACTGTCCTCCTGTCTTCTAGGTGCTTACAAATTGAGGCCTGGTTTGACTTCTGCAGCATGAGGGTCAGTCCCTGAGCACTGTGGAGCGACACTAAGCAGCTGGAGCCCAGACAGAGGCAGACCTGGAACGCAGCTGACTTCATCCATAGTGACCAAATGTCTCAGCTACATGCATCCAGGTCTGAGGAAAATAAGTCAGCCCCTGAAGGGTCTGCTTTCCATTGGAAATGAGCCCCCCACCCCTTTTTTTTATAGCTGCGGGAGAGAAGCAGCTCCTCTTGTAGATCTTTGAGGAGACGTAAGCTGGACCCAGTGTTCCACTGAGATGAGCTTACCATACGGAGCTCAATGGCCCAGGCTGGGCAGGCACTGCCTTGTTCCTGGGCCAAACTTGTTGCAGCTCTAGGGTAGGGAGCCTCTTCCAACCCTGCTGAGGAGCAGCAGCGTCTGAGCTGCCCTGGGGCAAGGTCACACACTCCATGATGATAATGCATTGACGTTTCTTTTGCGTGGTGTCCTCAGGCTGAACTCTTCCACACTAGGAAGCTCTCTGGATCACTGTAAGTCACTGCCTTTTTTCTATTTTGTTTGATAAGTGACCCCAAAAGTAGGACAGGAATATCTGTTGCAAAAAGAACCATATCCAGTCCCACCTGACCTTTTCTGATGACTCAGGGTCATCACAAGAGTATCTGTGACTGAGCCAAGTTGTTGTCCAGAGATGTCCTCAGGGCTGTATCTCTGTTGTTGGACGCTTTGTCCTTTCTCTTTCCCTCCTTCCTTTCCTTCCTCCTTCCCTTTCTTTTTCTCTCCAGCTCTTTATCATGAAAAACTTTAAACATAAGCAAAAGTAGGAAGAATAAAAAGTATAATGGGCCTCCACATACTCATCACCTAGGTTAAATAGCTATCAACTCATGGCCAAACTCGTTTCATGTATATTTACCCCGAACACTGGGTTATTTGAAGAAAACCCCAGATATTACAATTTCACTTGTTAAAAAATACGTTTGTGTGTGTGTACTGTAAAATTATGTAGATACGAATCTTTTTATGTTTAAAATATTTTTAGTGACTCATAATTTGCATACATGACCATTGCATATCAAGATGCATCATGTTTTTATCCCTTGTGCCCTTTCTCAACCAGTTCCTTGCATAGAGAGCAACCACTGATCTGATGTCTACTGTTCCTGGTTGTTTTTGCCTCGTCTAGAATTTGTCCCAATGGGATCATGTGCTGGGTCTTCCTGCTCCTGGCTTCTTTCCCTCAGTGTTATTTTTGAAACTCATCCATGTTGTTATTTGTGTCAGTAGTTAGTTCCTTTTATTTTTGAGTAATATTTTATTGTATGGATATGCCAGTTGGTTAATCCATTTTTTCTGTTGATGGGCATCTGGGCTGTTCCCAGTTTTTGACTAGTATGAATAAAGCTGCCATAAATATTCTGGTACAAGTTTTTGTTTTTTTTCGGGGTTTTTTGTGCACATATACTTTTCTTTCCCTATAGTAAATACCTAGTTGTGGAATTACAGGATCATATATATATAACTTTTTAAGAAAATGCCAAGTGGTTTTCCAGAAGTGGTTGTCCCATTACAACACTCCCGTCAGCAATTTATGAGACTCTGGTTGTTCCACATTCTCTCCAAAATTCAGTCTTTTTCATCTTTTTTAAAAGAATATAGCTTTAAAAAATTATTTTAGAGAGAGAGGAAGGGAGAGGGAGAGAGAGAGAGAGAGAGAAAGAAACATTGATGTGAGAGAGAAACATCGGTTGCCTCTGTATGCACCCCAAATGGGGATTGAAACTTCTGTGCACAGGGTGATGCTCCAACCAACTGAGCCATACAGGCCAGGGCAATATTTTTCATCTTTTTTTTTTTTTCTTTTATCCTCACCCAAGGACATTTTTGCATTTCAGATAGAGCGGGAGAAAAAGAGGGAGGGAGAGAGAGAGAAATATCGATGTGAGAGAGACACATCGACTGGCCGCCACCCACACAACCCCAACTGGGGTTGGGGACAAACTGCAACCGAGGCAAGTGCCCTTAGCGGGAACTGAACCCAGGACTCTCTGGTCCATGGGCCAATGCTCCAACCACTGAGCCATACCGGCCAGGTCAGTATTTTTCATCTTTTTAATTTAAGCCATTCTAGTGTGTGTAGTGGTATTTCATTATGATTTTAATTTGCATTTCTCTGATGATTAATGATGATGAACCCTTTTTCATGTACTTGTTGTACGTTTGTATGTCTTTTGTGAAGTGTCTATTCAATGTTTTTATCCATTTTTAATTGGATTGTCTTTATTATTGAGGTGTAGAAAGTCTTTATATATTCCGGATACAAGATGTAGGTGTTGTCCTATCTGTCTGTCTGTCTACCTATGTATCTATCCATCCAGATACAGTTGTTGCACGTATTTCTCCCAATCGGCTACCTATCTATTTTTTTGATATTGTCTCTTGATGAATAATACTTTCAAGTTTTGATGAAGTTCAGTTTATTTTTCCTTTTATGGTTTGTGCTTTCTGTGCCTTCACCAGTAAATCTTTACCTACCCCTGCATTCTCTGATGTTTTCTTTTCATCACTTTGCTGTTTATATATGAGATCAACAACTACAACAGAGACATAAACACAATACCATTATCATGCTTAAAGAATTAAAAAATTCTTAATATTATCAAATATCCATTCAGCACAATGTTCAAATATTGTCAATTCTTTTAAAATTTTTTCTGGTTTGTATATTCAAATCAGAATCCAAATAACATTTATATATTGCTATTTGTAATATGTCTCTAAAAATTTTTTTTGCTGCCTTTTAAAAAAACTGGGTCATTTGTCTTGTAGAGTGCCTCACAGTTTGAATTATGCAGATTGTATATTCTTTTTAATTTTTACTTCTTGATTTTAGAGAGAGAGAGGAAGAAGGAGGGAGAAAGCGAGAGAAAGAGAGAAACATTGATTTGTTCCTTCACCAATCCATGCATTCATTGGTTGCTTCCTGTATGTGCCCTGACCAGAGACTGAACCTGCAACCTTAGTGCATCTGGATGACATTCTAACCAATTGAACTACCTGGCCAGGACCAGATTGTATTTTATTGGTGTCATTTAGTGTATTTCTCATCTCTCGTATCTCCTGAAAATTAGTAGTTAGATCTAGAGGCATGACCATACTTAGGTTCAATTTTTTTTAGAATACTTCATAATATTCTGTAAAAACATAGTGGGGAGGTACGTGATGTTTGATCGTCTCTCTTTTTTTTTGATGTTAGCATTGATAATCATTATTGTCATTATTTTATTAGGGTGATAAAATGGTGATATTCTAATCCTATCATTTCTTCTAACTTCATTAGCTGCAAACTTGTATGGAGCATCTTCCCTGAAACAACTATTTGGATACCCTGTGGACTTTATCTTTAATAATCCCAGGAATGCCAATGTTTTTAGAGTTATTAACCTGCTTTGTATCACTAGTTTTAAGTTTTCCCTAGAGCGTTATGTACAACAACAACAACAATAGTCACTATATGCTGAGCACTTTGGGGGCAGGTTCTAACCTAAGCACTCAATGTATTTCACTAATCAAATACTCTGAGGTAGAAATTATTACTCTTAGATCCATATGGCTTTCATCATAAGACAATATGATTTATCTAATGACCTCTGATCTACTTCTGTATGGCTTTCTCCCAGACCACTGTCTCCACTATGGATGTATAGAAGACTTTTCTCCTCCTTAACTTTTTAGGTTTGAAAAGATTAATATCATTAGTCTTTCCCTGTGTGAAAAATATGAACTCAAGATAAACACTTATATAATAGGATGTTGACTCTTCCCATTAAAGTTAAAAGAGAAGGGCCATGGCTACAGCATGAGTAATCCTAGTTCTGGGTGCTTACTGATTCTAGCCAGAAATTTAAACAGATCTGTTGCTCCTTACAAAGACTCCATTTCCTCCTTGGTGGAATGGAAAAAATAATAGTGGATCGTGACTTGTTGCCAAAGAGGTGTTTCCCACTATAGACCAAATGGAGATAGCTTGGATAGATGATGCGGGTCTGTAACGGCTTCCAAATAAATATAGGAGAACAACATCCCAGAGAACACACCCTTCCTGGTGAGAGTCTCCATTTTCTTCTTCTTCATGGCTCGTGTCTTTTAGGAGGAAATGATCTAAGTGACTGGGTGTTTGAAGGAAATTATTAAGCAGAATACTTAAAATTGGCTTTGACTTGAAAGAAGAAAATGTTTAAGAGTTGAAAGACAATTTAGCTCATGCTACACAGCAGTCCTTTTTACGGGGACACACACCATACACCAGGCTCGTGGGCAGAGAGGTTTGCATTCACTTTCTCAGTTGGAGGAGGGGAATCATTTCTTTCCTATCAGGCTGCTTGTGACTCCTCCTGCTTCCTGGCCCTTGATTCCATTCCACAAAAATATCTTCCACATGCCTATGCCTTTGCACATGTAACTCAGCTGTGAGACAATCTATTTTCCCTCAAAACCTTAGTGAGTATGGCTGTTGGCTTTTCTGAAGATACAGATATGTTTAGTAAAAGTTGACCTGTTTCCATGGTTTTAAGCTGGGAATTCTGTTTTACAAAAAATGATTATACATCTCAGTTTTCCCAGGATAACCTCAATTTATGCTTGTTGCTCAAATGCTAAAATTAATAATTATTCATAATTAATTCACTTTCAAAAGTGCTCTACTTTGGATGATAAATCATGTAGTCACCCTATTTATACACAAGAATTACATATTCCCTCTCTCAGGCCCTGGGCATGAAATGGTGGCAGAGTGCCCCGGGGAAGAATGAAGACAGAGTCGGAAGCTGAGCAGAGTAGACCTCCTGGCTCCTCCTGGATACATTCATGACTGTCCCCTACTCTCATATGGTCAGTGAGACTGAGAATGCTACCTTATTATTTTCCAGATTTGTTACTTTTGATAACTAAGAAACATTCATTGTTTTTCACCTGAAATCACTCCAAGTCAACCATGATACAGCCCGTTACAAGCTATTTTAGCAGCCACCATGTCACACGTTAGCCTGTCCACATGGCTCTGCCTTGCGGTCCTGCAGAAGGAAGCCAGATGTTCACGGCTGGGTGTAATACTCCAAAGCTTTTGTCCGACAACTGAAAACAGTGTTAAGAGTGTGTGATGCTATTCACTTCAGACAGGTATCTAAGTGCTCTGGGTGTGAAGAGTAGACCAGCATAGTCCAGACTAGCAGAGTGGCAAGGAAAATTCAGCTTGATTCGAAACACAAACACATAAACAGAAACAACCAAAGATCTACTCCTAAGAGTCCTAGACAGAATTAGCCTGAATCAGAAGTAGTGACTGAACATAGCTAAAATAACCAAGCGTTTTGCCAAATAGGGGCTCTTGGAACTCAAATAAGGAGAAGCAGATAGAGTTGAATTCCCGAGAGAGTTCAACTTAACCTCTTTCAGATATTCTTAATTATTCATGAATTACTCTGGTCATTATTATTCATATGTCCTCACAATGTAAGAATAAAGATAAATAGTCTGAGAACATTTTTAAAACTAAAATGAGTATAAATATTAAGTATTATTATTGAGAATCAACTATTTTTGTGTTATAGGACTATGGAAACAAAAAGACCAGTAAGACACAATTCTTATTTTCAAGAAACTTATAATCTAGTAACCCAAATAAGCCAAAACAACAAAATAAATAATGGTAATATTTCTATTTAATATAATTTATATCTAATATATATAATTTATAACAAATATAACTTAATATAATTGTAAGTTCTTTATATAATATATGACTATATAATTATATTTAACATTAATTTTTATATAAAATAAATACCCTTGCATTCATAATAAGTATAAATGATTGAAATAAATATGTGAAAAGGGGGGACAACTCTTTACGAAAAACTTTTTAAAAAGTTCATTTTTCAGTTATGATTGACATACAATGTATTAGTTTCAGGTGTACAACTTAGTGATTAAACATTTAAAAAACATTCTAATGAATGAATCCAGAAGGAATGAGGGAAATAAAGATCACCATTAGAATATCATAGTAATAATTGCTGCGGGAAGATACACTGATGAATGGTAAGCTAGACAGGAAAAGTTTAAGGAGAAACAGAATATTTGCATAGGCTCAAAGTATTTCCCCCCAAATATTTTCTAATGATATAAAGGGAAATGATGAGATTATAGTAGGGATTCCTGGCAGATAACACCTCAGCCAAGTGATTGAGGTTGACGCCACCCACTAGTAGTAAGACCTTGACATCATGTACTTGTTGACATGGTGTTCTGAGAAGGGCGCATCCTATCTATAGCATTCTTGCTGAAAATGAATGATCTCAATCTAAAAGTGTCAAGGTCATAAAAGACAAGGAAACACAGAAGAACTGTCACAGATTGGAGGATACTAAGGAGACATGATGATTGAATGCAATGAGGGATCCTGGATTGGAAAAAAAGGACGTTATTGGAAAAACTGGTGAAATCCAAGTAAAGCCTGTACTTTAGGCAACAGTGTTATACCACTGTTAATTTCCTGGTTTTGCTTATTGTACAATGGTTATATAAATAGTTAACTTTAGGTAAAGTTGGATGAAGCATTTTAAAAAACACTATTACTTTAACGACTCTTCTGCATGTCTAAATTATCTCAAGATTTTTAAAAAAAGTTAAAAAATGTATATGTGTCCAAGAGCTAAGAGTGAAAAATAAGTGCCACAAGAAGTTTGAAAGTGAAGTTGATTCATAGTTCAGCCCTACTGGGCTGCTGGGATGGAATTAACTGCCCCGGGTGTGAGTTGTATGCCTGCAACGGAGGACGTGGACCGGGTGTCAGGAGTGCCTTCCTGGGCAGGGGAGCATTTCTGGGCCTTACAGGCCAGGGGAATTTTGATGTGCAGGTTTAGGCAGGGTAGGTGAGGTTTAAGGTGTATGGTCTTGTAAAAATCTGGACCAAAGTACAAGGGCAGGAAAGGGCAGGAAAAGAGTGCACGATCAGGTGCGGCCGGAGGTCAACAGCCTTGAAGAGGGATATGGAGGCCAGGGTCCTCATTGCAGCAGGAGTGTGGGAGCTGGAAACCAGGCCAAAGTCGTTGAGAACACTCTTTGAGCACCCACATGAGATTTCATTCACTGAAGGAATCAGGGATACAGGATCTAAACCTGTTCCCATTGCTTCGAAAGCAACGAACGGTGTGTGGGAGCAAATGATGTAATTTTAGGGCCTTAGTGGAGGTTGAGGACTCAGTAAGGTAATGACCAGGAGACCACTAAATGCACAGAGGCAGGTGAGGACTCCCAACCCACAAAGGCATTTATTCTGTGCATACAGATCACTCGGGAAGCAGGTGTGGCCTCCTTGGCTGCTGTGTGCTCTGTGCCTCTCTTGAGGTACAAGGATTCCTGTTGTGACATGGAACCTTACCTGCTCAGAGAGAAAATAATCTTGTCAGAGCTTTCACTCTCTGGGAACCAGCTTCTTGGCCCACCAGGGTCACTGGGGCCAGGGGAGGTCTTCTGTGGGTACATTGAACATCTGGAGTATCCCCCATGGATATAAGGTGCTTGGCCTAATTCCTGTCACTCCCAGTGGAAATGCTGTCTCTGGCGTCTGTAAAGCAGGCTGGGGTTCTAGCATGAATGCTCCTCTAAAAAATGTGCCGGATTCTTATGTCATGGCTAGACAGACCATGCTGGGCCTGTTTGCTCTCTCTTTTCCTTTACTCCCAAGTGGTGTCAGGAGATTTGGGGAACTTCTGACTCATGTTAGCAAGTGACTGTGGTCATTCTGCTGAGAAGCCCTGTCCCAAGGGAAGAGGCAAAGGTAGCCAAGTAGGTGCTGGCAGGTCCTGAGATGACAAGCTCAAATGGGACTTTATGGCTGAGTGTGACGGAAATCATAACACATGATTCTGGGGTGCAGAGCACTGCTGGCTGGGAAGGTATTTGGCTCAGTTTGTGTTTGAAGAGTCTGACAACAGCTATAAAGTTTAGCAGCTGTGAGGTTTATCAGGTATCACAGGACTTTTGGGCTTAAGTTAACCCTGAGGTTTTGAGACTAGACTGGGCTTTAAAGAATTCAAACAATAAGACAACACTTACTTAGAACAGTAAACACTTGACCTGTCTGCATATTCAGTTCTGGAAACTCTGCTGAGAGAACCCCTTCCATTAATTAATTTTCTGAAGAAATGGACTTTAGAGGTGTAGTCATATTTCTCTTTCCAGGAGTTAACCCCTAGATGCCAGATAAACATCCCCTTGATCTTCTGTGGCCTCATGTTTTCACATGGGCCCACTGTACACAAGAAAGCTAAGTCCTTCATGGAGAGTCAACAGCAAAGCTAGGGGGCGATCAGCCCCACCTCTGCTCTGCTGCCTCTTTTCACTGTGAGAGGAATTCATGAAATCATGGGCATTCATAGAGATCTGAGAAGTCATGTCCCGACACAAACGCAGTCTCGGCCTGTCTGTGCCCGGGGCGGGGAGCTGGGAGGCAGCAGGAAGGAGTGGCTGGAGGGCTGGGATCTGTTCTCAGACTCAGTACTAATCCTGGCTCCTCCTCATCACAGTTATGTAACCTTGGGCAAGTGCCCTCACTGAGCTGAGCCTTTCTTTCCTCCCTGACAAAATGAGATAACTCCCCTTTTCCGGATGGTGACTGTGAGCTCCCTGCACATGCCGGGTCCCAGGTGCAGCCTCAGTGGGCATTAGCTTCCCCCATTACTCCTGCGGGACTTTCTTTTAACCTCAGTGAGGAAGATATGACCATCTTCATTTTCAAGGGAGGAGGTGGAGGGGAAGCAGCTTGGCCAAGGACGCAGAGGCGAGGCCTGTCTGACTCCGGCCCGCTCTGGAGGCCGTCAGACAGGGTGCCTGTGTGGGCTCCCAAGAGACTTCTGCAGACTTTTGAAGCTCTTTCAAATGTCTTCACCATTGCAGAAGCATTGCTGGAAAAATCTGTTCATCAGACATGTGCCCTTCCAGGTCATCTAGCAGCCCAAGTGTTTTATTTATTTAAATTTAAATTAAAATTTTTTTATTTTTATTTTTAGAGAGCGAGAGAGAGAAACATCGATGTGAGAGCAGAACTTCGATCAGCTGCCTCCTGCACACCCCCTACTGGGGATCGAGACTGAAACCCGGGCAGAACTGGCAACCTCTCGATTCAGGGGATGATGCCCAACCAACTGAGCCACATCAGCCAGGGTCAAGTGCTTTGTTTTTAAATTGAAAACATTTTTTTTGCCAGTGAAGCAGGCTACAAGTTATATCTCCAGTTCAATTTCCTGCAAGTCTTGGCGTTAGGAACAATCATTATGGATGTTTTTGATTAAAATGTCTTATGTGCCAGGCAGGGTGCTAAAAGCATCGCTTGCATTATCTCACCTAATCCCTGCATCAACCCTGAGAGGAAGGTGTTTTCACTCCTGTTTTCCTGATGAGGGGTCTAGGGTTAGAAAAGAATTTATTCCAGCTTGTTGAATAGAGCCCATCTGTCAGCAGGTCACGTTCTTTACCACCATACTGTTACCTAACTCAGACAAATCCAGAGGAAACGTTAGTCGTTTTCTTTAGTTGAATGTCCAGGGCAAGTGACTAGAAGGCCATGTTCAGGTACAGAGAACACACTGCACGTCCGCCAGGTGTAACCCAGCACAGGCCACGCCGCACGCCGCTGCTGGAAGGCGGAGGCTTTGCACCAACACCGGTCCAGTGCAACGGCATCCCTCTCACTCTTCTGGAACTGATGACTCTGAAACAAATAACCCAGGACTCAAGAGAAAAAGGGGGTTGGAATGGAACAAATTGTATAAACCAATGAGCAATCATTACGCAGAGCTGTGGTGAGAACTTTAGACTCTGAAAAGGCTATTTTACTAAATTCTGCGGGCAAAGCTCACTTCTACTGAGACTCTCCTTGCTATAACACTACTCATGGGTGTGTAAGCTCTGACTTTCATGAAAGAATGTCAAGTTATTTTACTTTAAAAAGAAACCATTTAATAGGTCTGGCAATCTTACTTCACCATCTTTATTCTAGTAAATGATATGACGTCTGAGTGAGGCACCAGGACATTCAGAAACCACCACTGACATGCTCAACTCGTTGCTCAGCCGTTCAACTTCCATTGGTGGGATCAAGTCCATGTATTGGTGGCTGGTTTCCAGTTTTGTCACAACATGCCTGGGGTGGGAAGCAGTAGTTTCACGCTTTATATAATTTGAAGACATGGGACCTGAGTGACAGTGTTATTATTTCTATGCCATCTAGTCCCACAAGGCATTTGCATTAGTATCAAGTGGAACGATAAGAACCATTTGGTATCCTAAGGTTGACTTTGAATATGAAAAGCAAGATAAATGCTTAATTTTTTTTGCTTTAGTTACCATTTTTCCAAAATAATGAGTTGATTTCTCAGCATCTTCCAAAGGCAACCACTGAGTTTTGTTCTGTTTTTTTTTCTTTTTCTTTTTCTTTTTAGTGTCATTATAAAGTCAGAGAGTTGAACATACTGGAAGTGCTTCAGTTTGTTGTGGTTATTATCCTCCTTCATTTCCAGGTGTTCCATTTTGGCCCACTGGAAACTTGGCACCTCCATTTTTTGGACACGACTCCGGTAGCTATTGGTAGCTTGTTTTCTTTGTGGTATGACAAGAATCTCCAGGTTTATCTGGTACGTTCTGTGCTACAGATGTGGAGTCAGTCACGTCTTCAAGGAGCACTTGTCCCTTCAGTGGGAAACTGTAGTCAGAGACCATAGTCTAGGCTCGAGGAGACTCGCTAGTACCGGATAGGTCATTTTTCACTACAATTTTTAGTGGACAAAGCTACATAAAAATAAGATAAAATACTTCATTAATTCATTCTGTTACTTCCGATTCAAACTTGAGACATAGGTTTTTATTTAGTCTAATTGCCTGTACATTTGTATCTCCTTCCTCCACACTGAAAATTGTCATTTTCAACTACATCAATATAATCACATATTTGTTTTATCAATATAGCAGTTTTAGAATTACTATACCAGCATTATTACAAACAATATGCTTACTGAAAACAATTTAAGCTTTTTAAAAGTTTTTTTTTTCCTTTTCAGGGATATTCTAGTAAGGGATGATATTCTATTAATATCACTGAGTTTTAAAGTCATTTGGAAATAATCTCTCTGTGTGGTTATTCCACTAAAGCATATACAGTTATGTGCTTTAATTTGCGTTCAATTTTTAGAAAGTACTTTTTTTCTTTCTTTGTTTAACAGCTTTATTGAGGTATGATTTATACATCATAAATTCACCCATTTTAAGTGTGAAATGAAATAATTTTTAGTAAAGTTATAGAATTGTACAATCAACAGCAGTCTCCAATTTTGAACATGTCTATCACCCCCAAAATATTTTTTGTTTGCAGTCAATGCTCAGGCCCAGGCAAATACAATTCTGCTTTCTGGGTCCATAGATTTCTTTTACCTGCATATTTCACACAAACAGAACCATCACTATGTAGTCTTTTGCATCTGGCTCCTTTTACTGAGCATAAGTTTCTGAGGTTCATCCATGCTGTAGCCCTCCTCAGTAGTTTGTTCTTTTTTTATTGCTGAACAGTATTCCATTGTACAGATATAACACATTTTGTGTATCCATGTGCCAGCTGAGATATATTTGGATTGTTTTCAGCTTTTGTCCGTTATTAATAATGCTGCTATGAACATTCTCATACAAGTCTTTATATTAACATGTTTTAATTTCTCTTGAGCAGATACCTAGGTGTGGGATTGCTAGGTCATGTGGTAAGTTTATATTGAACTTTTTAAGAAACTGTCAAACCGTTTTCCAAAATGGTTGAACCATTTCGTACTGCCACCAGCAGTGTACACAGACTTCCACTTCTCCACGTCTTTGCCAACACTGTTCTGCCTTTTCTGTCTGTCTTTTTGATTATAGCCATATTAGTGGGTGTAAAGTGTGTTCTTATTTTAGTTTTAATTTGCATTTCTTTAATAGTGATCATCTTTTCAAGAGCTTATTGGCAATTTGCATATTCTCTTTGGTGAAATGTCTATTTAAATCTTTTGCCTAATTTTAGAAACTGGGTTCTGTCTTATTGAATTCCCTAAGTTCTTTATATATTCTGGATTAAAATCTTTTGTCAGATACCTAATTTGCAGATATTTTCTTCCAGACTGGGGCTTGTCTTGTCATTTTTCAAATGGTGTCTTTTGAAGTACAAAAGGTTTTAAATTTGAAAAAGTAGAATTTAATAATTCTTTTATGTCTCATATTTTTGCTCTGGTTTCTAAATCTTTGCTCACCCCTGAAAAATGTAGATTTTTCTCTTATGTTTTCTTCCAGAAGTTTCACAGTTTCAGTTTAGTTTTTTATTTATTTAAAACAATTTTTTTTTCTTTATTGATTTTAGAGAGAGAGGAAGGGTGAGGGAGAGAGAGATAGAAACATCGATGAGAGAGAACATCCATTGGCCGCCTCCTGTATGCCCCCCACTGGGGATTTGGGCTACAACCTGAACATGTGCCCTGACTGGGAATCGAACCGGCGACCTCTTGGTGCATGGGACGATGCTCAACCACTGAGCCACACTGGCCAGGACAGTTTTAGTTCTTATATTTAGGTCTTGGGTCCATTTTTTTTTAAAAAAATATGTTTTTATTATTTTTTGAGAAAAAGAGGAAGGGAGAGAGAGATAGAAACATAAATGTGAGAGAGAAACATTGATTGGCTGCCTCCTGCATGCCCCCTACTGGGGATCAAGCCCACAACCTGGACCGGAAATCGACCTGAGACTTCTCAGTCCACAGGACGATGTTCAATCCACTGAGCCACACCGGCCAGGCTTGGATCCATTTTTGAGTTAACTTTTGTGTATGGTATGAGGTAGGGTCTAAATTAATCTTTCATGTCAATATCCATTTGTTCTAGAACCATTTATTGAAAAATCTATCTTTCCCCATTGAATTGCCTTGGTATTTTTGTTGAAAGTCAATTGACAATAAGCATAAAAATTTATTTCTTAACTCTTGATTCTCCTCCATTCATCTATATGCCTGTCTTTACACTAGCACTCCACTGTTTGCACTAGTACCACAATTGGCTAGTATCACTTTACAGTAAATATTGAAATCAGGAGATGTAAGTCTTCAATTTTCTTATTCCTTTTCAAAATTGTTTTGGCTACCCTAGGCCCTTTGCATTTCCATATAAAATTTAGAATCAGTTTGTTGATTTCTGCAAAAACATCTGTTGGGATTTTTGCTAGGGTTTGCATTAAATCTAAGATGAATAGCATTTTTCTCAAGTGCACATAAAGCATTCTACAGGGTAGATCATATGTTAGACAACAACAAAAAAATCTTAGTAAATTCATATCAAGCATCTTTCCTGACCACAATGATGTTAAACTTGAAATCAATTACAAGAAGAAAACTGGAAAACTCACAAATATGTGAAGATAAACAACATGCTCCTGAACAACCAGTGGGTCAAAGAAAAATAAAAAGAGAAATAAAAAATATTTTGAGACAAATAAAAATAGAAAAACAACATACCACAATTTATGGGATGCAGCAAAAGCAGTTCTAAGAGGATAGCTTGTAGTGATAAATGCCTACATTAAAATAAAAGAAAGAGCTCAGTCCTGGCCAGTTTCACTCAGCGGTTGGAGCATCAGCCTGCAGACCTAGGGGTTGCAGATTCAATTCCCAGTCAAAGGCATGTACCTGGGTTGCAGGTATGATCCCTGTCCCCGAGGGTCATGCGGGAGGCAAACCAATCGGTGTGTCTCTCTCACATTGATATTTCTCTCTCTCTCTCTCTCTCTCTCTCTCTCTCTCTCTCTCTCTCTCTCTCTCTCTCCCTCTCCCTTCTACTTTGTCTAGAAAGCAATGGAAAAATATCCTCGGGTGAGGATTAAAAAGAAAAAAGAAAAAAGAAAAAAAAGAAAGAGCTCAAATAAACAGCCTACCTTTACACCTCAAGGAACTAAAAGAGAAGCATAAACTAAGCCCAAACAAAGGCCAACAAACTAAACCAGTTTAGAAGGAAGGAAATAACAAAGATCAGAGAGGAACTAAATGAAATAGAAAATAAGACAATAGAAAAGATCAATGAAACAGAGTTGGTATTTTGAAAAGATAAAATAGACAAACCTTTAGCTAGACTTGCCAAGAACACAAAAGACTCAAATAAATTAGAAATGAAAAAGGAGACATTACAATCGATACCACAATAAATATGAAGTACTGTAACAGACTACTATAAACACTGTACACCAACAAATTGGACAACCTAGAAGGAATGGATAAATTCCTAGAATTCTACAACCTACAAAGACTGAATCATGAAAAAAGAAAAGAAAATTTAAACAGACCAATTACTAGTAAGGAGACTGAATCAGTAATCAAAAGCCTTCCAATAAAGAAAAGTCCAGGAGCAGATGCTTCACTGGGGACTTCTACCAAACATTTAAAGAAGAACTAATACTAATGCATCTCAAACTCTTTAAAAAAAAAAGAAGAAACACTTTCAAACTAATTTTTGAGGCTAGTATTACCCTGCTACTAAAGATAAAGACACCACACCAAAAAAATTACAGGCCACCCCGCCAGTGTGGCTCACTGTTTGAACGTTGACCCAAGCATCAAGAGGTCGCCAGTTTGATTCCCGGTCAGGACACATGTCCAGGTTGTGGGCCTGATACCTGGGGGGGGGGGGGCGTGCAGGAGGTGGCCAGTGGATGTTCTCTCTCATCGATGTTTTTATCTCTCTCTCCCTCTCTCTCTAAAATCAATACAGAAGAAAAAAAGAAATTACAGGCCAATGTCCCTAATGAAAATGGATGCAAATTTCTTAAAATATTAGCAAACTGAATTCAACAATACATTAAAAGGATTGTACACCAAGATCAAGTGGGATTTATTCCAGGGATGCAAGGATGGCTCAACATCCACAAATCAATAAATGTGGTACACATGTTTGCTACTTCTATTTAACACAGTACTAAACGTTTTAGCAGAACAATTAAGCAAAAACAAAAGATACTAAAATTGGAAAGGAAGTAGTAAAATTGTCTCTATTTGTAGATGACATGATATTATATATAGAAAACCCTAAAGATTCCACCAAAAAACTGTTAGAACTAATAAATTCAGTGAAGTTGCAGGACATAGAATCAGTATAAAAAAATCGATTGCACTTCTACACATCAACAGTGAACTATCAGAAAGACAAATTAAGAAAACAATTCCATTTATAATAGCATCAAAAAGAATAAAATACTTTGGAATAATTTTAACCACGGAGGTAAAAGATCTGTCATTGAAAACTATAAGACATTAATGAAAGAAATGGAAGAAAACACAAATAAATGGAAAGATAATCTGTGTTCATGGGTAGGAAGAATTAGTTGCTAAAATGTCCATACTACCAAAAGTGGTCTACAAATTCAATGCAATTCCTATCAAAATACCAATGATATTTTTCACAGAAATAAAAAAACAATTCCAAAATTTGTATGGAATCACAAAAGACCTTGGACAGCCAAGGCAATCTTGAGAAAGAGAAACAAAGGTACCACAATTCCTGATTTCAAACAACATTATAAAGCTGTAAAAATCAAAACAGTATGGTATTGGCAATAAAAGAGACACATACATGAATGGAATGGAATAAAGAGCCCATATACAGTGAATTAATTTACAACAAAGAAATGAAAAAAAAAAATACAATGGGGAAGGGATAATGTCTTCAATAAATAGAGTTGGGAAAACTGGATAGCTGCAAAAGAATGAAATTGGACCTCTATTACACCACACATAAAGTCAAATCAAAATGGATCAAGGACTTGCATGTAAGACCTGAAACCATAGAACTCCTGGAAGAAAATAGAGATGCCCTGGCTGGTGTGGCTCAGTTGGTTGGGTGTTATCCTGTGCACTGAAAGGTTGCTGGTTCAATTCCCAGTCAGGGCACATACCTGGATTGTGGGCTTAATCGCTTGGCGGGTGGGGGGTAGGAGGTGTGTGGGAGGCAGGTGATTGATGTTTCACTGTCACGTCGATGTTTCTTTCTCTCTTTCTCCCTCTCCCTTCCTCTTTCTCTAAAAAAAATCTTAAAAAAAAAAATAGAAAGGCTAAACCCTTTGATATTGATTTTGGCCATGTTTTTTTTTTAAAACTTTTATTTTGGCTTTAGACACCAAAAGCAAAGGCAACAAAAGAAAAAATAAACAAGTGGGGCTACATCAATTAAAAAAACTGCTGCACAAAATGAAAAGGCAACTGATGGAATGGGAAAAAATATTTGAAAATTACATATCCTACAGGAGATTAATATTCAAAATATATAAGGAATCATACAACTCAATAACATAAATAAATAAATAACCAAATTAAAAAATGTGCAAAGAGCCCTGGCTGGTTGGACTCAGTGGTTAGAGTGTCGGCCTGTGGACCAAAGAGCCATGGGTTCGATTTCAGTCAAGGCACGTGCCTCGGTTGCTGTTCGGTCCCTGGCCCTGGTTGGGTTGTGAGGGAGGCAACCAATCGATGTGTCTTTCTCTTGCATCGATGTTTCTCTCTCTCTCTCTCTCCCTCCTAGTCTATCTGAAGACAAATGGAAAAATATCCTCTATCCTCGGGTGAGGATTTAAAAAAAAAAATGTGCAAAGGACCTAAATAGACACTTTTCCAAAGAAGACATATAAATGACCAATAGGTACATGAAAAGGTGTTTAATGTTACCAGTCATCAGGGAAATGTAAATGAAAACCAAGTGAGTTATCATTTCACACCTGTTAGGATGTCTATATCAAGACGAGAGATAACAAATATTGGCAAGAATGTGGAGAAAAGGGAATCTTTGTGCACTGCTGGTGGGAATGTAAACTGGTACAACCGCTATAGAAAACATTATGGAGGTTCCTCAAGAAATTAAAAATAGAACTAACATATGATTCAGCGGTTCCACTTTGGGTATATATCTGAAGGAAATGAAATCATTATCTCGAAGAGATATCTTCACTCCCATGTTCACTGAAGCATTATTCACAATAGCCAATGTATGAAAACAACTTAAGTGTCTGTTGATGGATGAATGGATAAAGAAAATGTGATGTTATATATAGATATATAGGTATCTCTCTATATATACAATGAATGTATTCATCCTAAAAAAAACAAAAACATATCCTGCCATTTGTGACAATATAGATGAACCTGAAGGGCATTATGCTAAATGAAATAAGCTAGACAAAGACAAATACTACATGATATCACTTATATGTGAAAACTGTTTAAGAAAAAAGTTGAACTCATAGAAACAGAGTTGAAAAGTGGTTTCCAGGGGCTGGGGGTGTGTGAAATAAGGAGAGGTTGGTAAAAGGGTACAAACTTTCAGGCATAAGATGAATAAGGTCTGAGGACTGAATGGACACCATGGTGCCTATAGTTGGTTGCACTCTATTGCATCATTGAAATATGCTAAGAGAGTAGAACTTAAATATTTTTACCCTCCCCAAAGTAAATTAAATATGTGAGGTGATGGGTGTGTTAATTAATTCAATGGGGAGAGAGTCGTTCAGAGTGTATATGTAACTCAAATCACATTGTACATGCTAAATATCTTACAATTTTAACCAAGATCTGGCACTGGGTGTGCTTGTTGCCTCTGGTGTGTCATCACTTCCCCCAGCCAAGCAAGGAAATATACTGTGTATACTAACCAGTATATATACACATACCAGTAAACAATTCTATATGAAACCATATGTGTCCATATTAAGCTAAACATGCATTGATGCTGATGTTTCCAGTTCTAATCCATTACCACCCAGATTATTCCAGCCTCCTCCCCTTGCTTGTCTGTAACTTCCCATTATAATGGTGAAACACCTGGCTTCCACCATCCACCATCCATGTACTTAATTGTTCAGTTTTAGTATACATGTATAGCAGTATCAGAATTATTAACCTGTACCTTTGTCAAGTAGATTATGGTGCTCATATGCAATTTATTTTGCCTTTAGTCTTACAGATCCGACTAATTTCTGATGATACTTAGGACAATACATTTTTCCCACACCCCTTTCTGTGAGGTCATTTCATACATTCACAATAGTTAGATTGTTTTATCACATTCTGAATTCTATCCTGGTGTTTCCTAATCTCCTAAATTATGTTTTTAAGTTCTGCGTGTCTTGATAAATGCAAAGTTACATATCCAGAATTACTGTATCATACAGAATAGTTTCACCATCCTAAAAAAATCCCCCTGTGCATCACCTATTAATTTTTCTTCTCTTATCCTGCACTCCAAACAACAACTGATCTTTTGTTATTGCTATACTTTTGCCTTTTCCAGGCTGGCTTCTTTTACATAGCAATATGCATTTAATACCCATGTCTTTCTGTGGTTTGGTAGCTCATTTATTTTTATCACTGAATAATATTCCATTGTATAGAAATACAAAAGTTTGTTTATACATTCACCCATTGAAAGACATTCTGACTGCTTCTAGTTTTTTGTGATTATGAGTAAAACTACTATAAATATTCATATGCACGTTTTTGTGTGGATGTGTTTTCTGATCAGTTTGGTAAATATCTAAGGATGTGATTTCTGGATTGTTTGCTAAGAGTATGTTTGGTTTTGTAAGAAAGTGGCAAACTGTTTTTCAAAAAGGCTGTACTATTTTGCATTTCTAGCAGCAATGAATGAGAGTTACTGTTGTTCTGTATTCTCATCAGCAACCACTTTAGATTTTAAAAGAAATTTTAGCAATTCTAATAAGTGTGTAGTGGTATCTTATTTTAACTTTCAATTCCCTAATGACAAATATTATTGAGCATATTTTCATTTCCTTATTTGCCATCTATTTATCCACTTGGTAAGGTGTCTGGTCAAATGTTTTGCCCATTTTTAAATTGGTTTTTTTCTTATTGTTCAATTTTTTTCTTTTTTAATGAATGTATTGGGGGTGACACTAGTTAATTACATTATATAGGTTTAAGGGGTACAATTCTATAATATATCATCTGTATATTGTGCGTTCACCACCCAAAGTCAAGTCTCCTTCCATCACCATTTACCCCCCGCCCATATCCTCTTCAACCCCCTCACCCCCTTCCCTCTTGTTAATCACCATTTTGTAGGCATATAAGTCCTTTATCAGATATGCTTTGCAAATATTTTCTCCTAGTCTGTAATTTTTCTTTGGATATTCTCAGCTGTGTGTTTCACTAAAGTTTTAAACTTAAATAAAGTCCAATTTCTCATTATTTTTTTTTCTTCCATGGGTCATGCCTTTGGTGTTGTGTCTAAAAACTCACTCCCGAGTGATGAAGGCCAAGGGAGGGGTGGTGGCGCTGGGTGGAGGTGGGCAAAGGGGGAGAAATGGGGAACATCTGTAATAGAGTCAACAATAAAAAAAACTCATTGGCAAATCCAAGATCACCTAGATTTTCTCCTGTGTTTTCTTCTAGCAGTTTTTGACTATTGCATTTTACATTCTGTCTATAATTTAATTTTGTGAAAGATATAAGGTCTATGTCTAGGTCTGTGTTTTTGTATGAATGTCCAAGTTTTCTAGCATCACTTATTGAAAAGAATGTCCTTTTCCCATTGAATTACCTTTGCTCATTTGTCAAAGATCAGTTGATTTTGTGTTGAACTATTTCTGAGCTCTCTATTAGGTTCCATTGATGTATGTTTTTGTTTTTTGCTAATATCGTGTTGTCTTCATTTCAGTAGCTTTAGAGTAAGCCTTGAAATCAGATAGTGTGAGTCTTCCAAATTTGTTTTTCAATATTGTGGTGGCCTTCCCATATAGACTTTAGAAACATTTTGTCAACATCTGCAAAAAACTTACTGGAGATTTTGGGTCAGATTTCATTGAATCTATAGGTCAATTTGGGAAGAATTGACATCTTGGCAATATTGAGTTTTCCAACTCATGAATGCAGAATATCTCTCCATTCTTTATCTTCTTTGATTTCTTCCATCAGAGTTTTGTAGTTTTCTGCATATAGATCATATATATATATATATATATATATATATATATATATATATATATATATGTATGTATTTATTATCCACTTTCTTTTTTTTTTTTTAATCCTCACCCGAGGACATTTTTCCTATTTTTTGTTCAGATAGAGTGGGAAGGAGAGAGAGGAAGAGAGAGAGAGAGAGAGAGAGAGAGAGAGAGAGAGAGAGAGAGAGAGAAACATCGATGTGAAAGGGACACATCGAGTGGCTGCCTCCCGCACGACCCAACCAGATCAGGGCCGGGGGCAAACTGCAACCGAGGTACGTGTCCTTAGCGGGGACGAACCCGGGTCTCTCTAGACCACAGGCTGACTCTCTAACTGCTGAGCCAAACCGGCCAGGGCATTATCCACTTTCTTTAAAAATTGTTTTTAATTGTTGAAAGTATGACAGATGTCCTCCCTTTATTCCCCCATTGATCCCCTCCTTCCTGCTCCTACCCCTCTCCTTTCCCCAACCTAATGTCTGTGTCCATTGGTTGTGCATATATGCATACAAGTTCTTTGGTTTGTTTCTTTCCACCCCTCCCACCCCTCCCACCCCTCCCACCTCCATCCCTCTGAGGTTTGTTAGTCCGTTCCCTACTTCCATGACTCTGGATCTATTTTGATCGACAGCTTATTTTGTTCATGATGTTCCATAAATAAATGAGATCATGTGGTACTTGTCTTTCTCTGACTTGCTTATTTCACTCAGCATAATACTCTCCAGTTCACTCCATGTAGTCTCAAAGGGTAAGAGATCTTTCTTTCTTACAGCTGCATAGTATTCCATTGTGTAAATGTACCACAGCTTTTGTTTTTGGTATGTGCCCCTAGTGGGAACTGAACCCGGGACTCTCTGGTCCGCAGGCCGACGCTCCAACCACTGAGCCAAACCAGCTAGGGTTGTACCACAGCTTTTTTACTCATCTATTGATGGACACTTGGGCTCTTTCCAGATCTTAGCTATTGTAATAGTGCTCCTATGAACATAGGGGTACATATATTCTTCCTGATTGGTGTTTCAGGCTTCTTAGGATATATTCCTAGAAGTGGAATCACTGGGTCAAATGGCAGTTCCATTTTTAATTTCTTGCTGTTTTCCACAGTGGCTGCACCAATTTACAATTCCACCAACAGTGCATGAGGGTTCTCTTTTCTTCACATTCTCACCAACACTTGTTTGTTGATTTAATGATGATAACCATTCTGACAGATATGTAGTGATAATTCATTGTGGTTTTAACTTGCATTTCCCTGATGCTGAACATCTTTTCATATATTTGTTGACCATCTGTATGTCCTTTTTGATTCTCACCATTTTTAAGTGGGTTTCTAAATATTATCATTAGTAGCTATAAAGAATGTAACTTCTGCATATTGTGAAAAGTTTTGCTTTTGTTAAAAAATTAATTATATTACTTTTAAAACTATGTCTAATGGAATCAAATTACTGTATTAATTTGATATTTACCATCATCAATTCATCCATTTTAAAACTACAAATAAGCTTATCTATAACTGTGGGAAATATTACGTTATTTCTTTTTCTCCTGTACTTGTATTTCCAGCTTAGAATTTATCTTATTGTGACATATTCTTTATGCCTGAAAACCTTAATACTTTTTTATAACATAAAAAACAAAATTTTTATTATAAATACATCTTATTTTTAAATAGACTTAGTTCAGATATCCATGGCTGAATATGACTTATTGCCTGAATATTAGGTCGAACATTAATTCTGTTACTATTTTTTTATTTTTATAGATGCAAGTGCTAAGAAATCTTGGCTGCATACATAAATAGATAGAAGTGGGAAGGTTCTGTTAGAGTAATGTCACTCAATTCTCTGAACTCCTTCTGAGTTAAATGCCAAAAATCACTTGGTGATTTTTCATCAAAAATTATTTTTAGATAGCTATAGTGAATAACCGTATTAGGAACTCCTTCCATTTTGATAAAGGTAATGAATTAAAACTACTCGAACGACAAGGAGATATTTTATTTAGTCATTAGTGTCATGTACTTTCTCTTTTTTAAAAAAAAATATTTTTCTTTATTGATTTTAGAGAGAGGGAGAGAGAGATAGAAACATCAATGAGAGAGAACATTGATTGGCTGCCTCCTGCATGCTGCCCACTGGGGCTTAGGCCCACAGCCTGGGCATGTGCCCTGATGGGGAATCGAACCAGCAACTTCTTGGTGCATGGGTCGATGCTCAACCAGTGAGCCACACCGACCGGGCATCATGTACTTTCTCAAACACAACCTCAACATTTCAAATAAACATTTGACTGACAAGCTAGAGGTTTTGCATGGACATTCCATCATTATAAGACTTGGGATGAGAAAGAGGTAAATATGTATCTTGTTAATTAGAAGAAGGATCTATTTTGAAAGGGGAGGTGAGAAGAGGGAACTTGTAAGATACTTGACCCTAGTCATACTCAAGTTGAACAAATTTAGAAAAGAGTGCAGGTAGAACTTGAGGCTTTGAAAAGTTTTCCCCTTAACACTATATGAGTGTCTAGGTATTTCTTGGAAAGATTTTGTGTATCTGGGGGCATATACCCTATTTTTTGAAAAAAATATGTTTTTATTGATTTTTTTATAGAGAGACAAAGGGAGAGAGATAGAAACATCGATGTGAGAAACATCGATCGGCTGCCTCCTGCCTGCCCCCTACTGGTGATGGAGCCCGCAACCTGGGCATGTGCCCTGACCTGGAATAGAACCGGGACCTCTCAGTCCATGGGACGACACTCAATCCACTGAACCACACCAGCCAGACTATTTTTAAGACCCTTCTATGGAAAAGATAGGAAGGCATTCTTAATAAAATGGCATTTGATGAGAGACCTGAAAGAAGTGAGAATGGAACCATGTAACTATCTGGGGGAAGAGCACGTCAGGCAGAAAGAACTGCAAAGATAAAGGGCTTGAGGTAGGAGTGGGCTTGGAATGTTCTGGAAATAGCAAGGTCAGTATTAGTTGTTACAGAGTGAATGAGGGAGAGGAATTCAGAGAGGCAGTCAGCAGCATGTTAGGTAGGAATTTGGGGTTATATTCTGAGTGAGATGAGAAGAATGGCTCCGGATCAGAGGATTTTGAGCCAGGGGGAAGGGGAGGGGAGTGACATGACCTGACTTTTGTTTTATTTATTTATTAAATATTTATATTTATTTTTTAACTCATCTTTATTGTTGAATGTATTACAGATGTCCCCCCCTTTTTCCCCCGTTGACCCCCTCCTCCCCATTCCCATCCCCCACCTGCCTTCCCCACAGTATTGTCGGTGTCCATTGGTTATGCATATATGTATAGAAGTTCTTCGGTTTATCTCATCTCGTCCATTCTCCCCCCCTTCCCATTGAGGTTCATCAGTCTAACACCCAATTTGTAATTCTTTTTTTTTTTTAGATTTTTTTTTCCTTTACTGATTTGAGAGAGAGAGGAAGTGAGAGGGAGAGAGAGATAGAAACATTGATGAGAGAGAACATCGATCGGCTGCCTCCTGCATGCGCCCCACGGGGGATCGGGCCCACAACCTGGGCATGTGTCCTGACCGGGACTCAAACCAGTGACCTCCCAGTGTATGGGTTGACGCTCAACCACTGAGCCACACCGGCCAGACTAATTTGTACTTCTTAATTCCTTCATCTTTTTCACCCATCCCCCCAGCCCCCGCTGATCTGACAAGCAACAAAATGTTCTCTGTATCTATGAGTCTGTTTCTGTTCTGCTTGCTCATTTTGTTTGTAGATTCAATTGTTGATAGATATATATTAATTGCCATTTTATTGTTCATATTTTTGTCTTTCTCCTTCAAGAAGACCCTTTAACATTTCATATAATACTGGTTTGGTGGTGATGAAATCCTTTAGCTTTTTCTCCTCTTGATACGTCCATCAATTCTAAATGATAGCTTTGCAGGATAGAGTAATCTTGGTTGTAGGTCACTGCTTTACATCAACTTGAATATCTCTTGCCACTCCTTTCTGGCCTGCAAAGTTTCTTTTGAGAAATCAGCTGACAGTCTTATGGGAGCTCCTTTGTAGGTAACAGACTACTTTTCTCTTGCTGCTTTTAAGATTTTCTCTTTGTATTTAACCTTTGGCATTTTGATGATGATGTGTCTTGGTGTGGACCTCTTTGGGTTCATCTTGTTTGGGACTTTCTGTGCTTCCTGGATTAGTGTGTCTGTTTCCTTCACCAAGTTAGGAAAGTTTTCTGTCATTATTGTTTCAAATAGGTTTTCAATTTCTTGTTCTCTCTTCTCCTTCTGGCACCCCTATGACGTGAATGATGGCACGCTTGAAGTTGTCCCAGAGGCTCCTTACACTATCTTCATTTTTTTGGATTCTTTTTTATTTTTGCTGTTCTGATTGGATGTTTTTTGCTTCCTCATATTCCAAATCAATGGTTTGCTTCTTGGCTTTACCTACTCTACTATTGATTTCCTGTAAATTATTTTTTTCCCCCAATTTTTATTAATTTATTTTTGCTACAGATGTTTCTCCCTTTCCCCCCCTAGACAAACTCCTCCTCATCCTGCCCCCTCACCCCCCTAGCATTGTTGTCTATGTCCATTGGTTATGCATACATGCATATAAGTTCTTTAGTTCATCTCCTCCATCCTCCCTGCCCCCCTACTCTGAGGTTTGTCAGTCTGAACCATACTCCTTTCTATGTCTCTGGGTCTATTTTGTTCATAAGCCCACCTTGTTCATTTTATTTCACAAATAAGTGAGATCATGTGATATTTGTCTTTTTCTGATTGGCTTATTTCGCTTAGCATAATTATCTCAAGGTCCCTCCATGTTGTCTCAAAAGATAAGAGATCTTTCTTTCTTATAGCTGCATAGTATTCTATTGTATATATGTACCACAGCTTTTTTATCCACTCATCCATTGATGGACACTTGGGCTGTTTCCAGATCTTAGCGATTGTAAATAGTGCTGCTATGAACATAGGGGTACATATATTCTTTCTGATTGGTGTTTCAGCTTGTAAATTATTCTTTATTTCAGTTAGTGCATCCTTCATTTCTGACTGGTCCTTTTTTATGTTGTTGATGTTCTCACTAAGTTCCTTGGATGTCTGCTTAAGTTCCTTGAAGGTCTCACTAAGTTCCTTGAATGTCTCTCCAAGTTCCTTGAGCAACCTTATAACCTGTGTTTTGAACTCTGCATCTGTTAGATTGCTTATATCCATTTTGTTTAAATCTTTTCCTGGAGTGTTGTTATTTTCTTTCATTTGGGAGCTATTTCTTTGTCTCCTCATTTTGGCTGCTTCCCTGTGATTGTTTTTATGTATTAGGTAGAGTTGCTATGTCTCCCTGATCACCCCAGCTGGGCTCTTGAGGTGCACCCCTAGTGTGGACTGTACACTCTTCTGTTGTAATTGAGTCTTGATTGCTGTTGGCATATCAATGGGAGGGAGTTACTCAGGCTGATCAGCTGCAAGGTCTGGCTGTGCCCACTAGCCACTGGCCTCTGAATACCTTGGAGGATCAGCTGTGCAGGGGCCCACCACACAGAGCAAGACTTACTTCATCAGAGCTCTGGTACCCACTGAGTCTGCTCATTGAGTGTGTCACTTGTGGAGGTGGTTGGGTGGTGGTGTTTCCATGTGTTCTGAAGCTCTGACTTTTGTTTTCAAAAGTTTACTATGGACATTGTGTTGATTATTACATGTAAATATTGTTGCCTTTGTCATTTATGGAGAGTTTTGTTAATAATTCTTTCTGGATTCACAACTCTTTCTGGATGAGTTTTAACTGCATATGCTTGTAAAAATAATCTGGCTTTTGAGGAATTTGGGCTGCCAGCTCAGTCTGAGTGTGGTATTCTTAGATTTATTGGCCTCAGAACTCTTGTCATCAAAAGGGACTTCCTCCCTCTGGCTGTCACCTTGTTTCACTTGAGCAATAAATGTTCAGGTTTGGAAGTCTGATAAGTGCATTAGGGTCCTAGCTGATGGCTTGCAGATCATGCACTCACAGTCCCCAGAAAACAGACTCTGAAACTCAGGTTTGTGTGGGGGAACTTTATTGAGGAGTGCTCTCACAGACATTACCTGTTACAGATAAGTGGATCAGGACTGGATAGAAGGAGGTGCTGGATTGTGATGCAGTTGCAACAGAACTGTCAGCCATCCTAAAAGAGGATGGCCCTTTAGAGTTTTCTCAAATGAGATCTGAGACCCAGGCCTTAATACTGTTCACATCAGCTAGTCAATGATTGTGGGTACTCCCTAGAAAAGGAATGTGAACTTGGGCCAAGATGAGTTTTGTGAAGGGAATCAGCTGTGAGATATCAGCAGCCAAACTCCAAGCAACCTGGGAATGTGTCCCAGTCTTGAAGGGGATATCTGGTGGCATAACATAGTTTCCACTACAGGTGATTCCCTGGAAGGGCCCTTTGAAGAACATTATCCCTGTTCTAGACACCACCATTTTACAGCTAAAAAAACTGAGGCCCAAAGGGAGTATAAATATAGTTTATCTGTTACTCATTTTCTCTTTGTGAATTACAATACAAAATAGTTTCAACATTTATGCTTTACTTTCTAAAGTAGGGAGAATAGCAAACATTCTTTTAAAAAAATATTTTATTTTTATTGATTTTTACAGAGAGAGAGAGAAACATCGATGTGCAAGATCAATCGGCTGCCTCCTGCATGCCCCCTACTGGGGATCTAGCCAGCAACCTGGGCATGTGCCCTGACTGAGAATCGAACTGGCAACCGTTTGGTGTATGAGATGACACCCAACCAATGAGCCATGCTGGCCAGGGCTAGAAAATTTATTCTTGATTTTAAAAAGTAGGTATTTGCAGACTTCCTTTAAGATGATGGAGTAGATAAATTCTGTGGTTAGAATAGGCAAGTTTCACACCCACGTGTGGCAATTAAGAATCAGGAGGGATATCTCAGCTGTGGAGATCCTTCCAAAGAGCAAGGGGTCCCAGCCCCACACCAGGCTCCCCAGCCTGGGGTACCAGTGCTGGGAAGAGGAGATCCCATAAGATCTGGCTGTGTAAACCAGAGGGGATTGTGTATCAAGAAAGACCCAAGGGCTGCAGGAGAATGAGACATGCTGCTCCTAATGGGCAAGCACACAAACTCACTTACTCTAAGCTCCAACACAGGGGAAGCAGCCCCCAAAGCATCAGGGACACACAGGGAGGTACTAAATTGACTAAATTCAGGGCAATGGCTAGAATGGTAGGAGTTGGGGCAATTGTCTCTAAGGATGGAAGCATTGGTAGATGCTATTGTTCCTTTGTGCAGCTATTCTTCCACCCAGCTGGACTTCTAAGGGAGTCACCAATTCTGTGCTCTCCATTAACCTGGCTAACACCATTCACCCAACCCTGGTGATTCTCTGAAACCCTGTCTAACCCAACTCACTCACCTAGCCTGAGCCTCTTCTGGCGGCTCCTCTAAACAAGCAGTCTGTCTCGGCTCATGCCGTGTACTTCTATATCTCTTAAAGGTCTAAAATTCCAAACAAGGAGTGGCCAGCTTTGGTGTATCTTGTAGCTCTTGCTAAATGGCCCCAAGCCCAGCACAAAAGGAGAATGGTCTCAACTTGCACTGTAACTCCTATCAGGTGGCCCTAAGCCTGGCATAAGTGGTGGCCAGTTTAGCCTGGAATGTATCTTCAACAAAGTGGCAAAAAACCCAGCAAAGTGGTGGGTGGCCTCAGCTTACATCATGGTGCCCACCAAAGGATCTCAAAACTGGCAAAAGTGGCAGCCAGCCTCAGTTCACAGCATAGCCTCTCTCATGTGCCTTCAAGCCCAGCATAAGTGGCAACTAACTGCAGATCATTTTGTAGCTGCTGCCAAGTGACACCAAACCCAGAGTAAGCAGCAGCTGACATTGGCCTGCACTGGAGACCCTTCTGAGAGGCTCTAAACCCAAGATATCTGTGGGCAATTTGAGACCATACCAGAGCACCACCCAACCAGTTCTACAAATAATACACCCAAAGGGCATACTTTGTTGGCACCAGAGCCTCACTAAAGTGACTCCTGCTTCATGAGGTCAGCCCTCACACAACAGCTCATTTGCTGTAGTCGTATCACAACCAGTCAGCCTGAAGGTCTACCCCACCTACTGATGTGTCAACAGCAGTTGAGGTACAACTACAACAGGAGGGCAAAAACAACCCACATGGGGGACATCCATGGAGCACCCATCTCAGGTGACAAAGGAGATTGTACCACTTGGCCCCACAGGACACCTTCTACATAAGGCCACTCTGTCATGACTGAGAGATGTAGCATATCTACCTAATAAAATACAGAAGAAACATATCACAAATGAAAGAATAGGACAAAACTCTGTAGAAAGAACTAAATGAAGGGTGAGCAATCTACAAGATACAGAGTTCAAAATACTGGTTATAAGGATGCCCAATGAATTTAGGGGAAGAATAGATAAACTCAGTGAAAATTTCAAGAGAGACATAGAAAACATGAAAAAGGAGATAGAACTGTAAAAAAAAGTCAGAAGTGAAGAATAAAATAAATGAAGAATACATTAGAAGAGAAAAATAAAAAAGAAGAAAAATGAAAAGAAAAACAATACACTAGAGGGACTCAACAGCAGATTAGATGAAACAGAAGACGCAATCAGTGATCTGGAAAACAAGGTCACAGAAAACACCCAATTGAACAGCAAAAAGAAAAATGAATAAAAAAAATTAGGATAGTTTAAGAGACCTCTGGGACAACACCAAGTATACCAACATTCATATCAGAGGGAGAAAGAGCGAGAACAAGGGATTGAAAACTTTTTTTTTCTTTTTATTTATTTATTTATTTTTAAACTTTTCTTTATTGTTAAATGTATTACAGATGTCCCCCCTTTTTTTCCCCATTGACCCCCTCCTCCCCAATCCCACCCCCCACCTGCCTTCCCCACACTATTGTCGGTGTCCATTGGTTATGCATATACAGTTGGCCCTTGTTTATTGTGGTTAATCAGTTCCAGACTCTACCGCAATAAATGAATTTCCGCGAAGTAGGATTCTCTATTTATAAATAGAATATTTTCACAGTTAGAGCATAGAAAACCTGTTTATGACCTTTTAAATACATTTTTTAACATTATTAGAGCCCTCTAGACATGAAATAACACCCTTTAGTCACCATTACACTCATATTACCCAATATATTAGACAAAATAAGAGAAAAGACATATTAGACATTACAAATATCATATTATTATTGTACATTTAATTACACACACATAGTTCTTACACACAACCATTACCCTATGAAAATAGTGCAGTTTGTTCAATGATAAAGTGATGAAGATGAAGAGATGTACTGCACAGCAAAGAAGAGCAAGGTTATTGCTCCTCTGAATGCACGACCTCAGTAGGAGAGTCTCCAGTTGGTGCAGTATCTTCAGCAGGTGCATTGTCATCTTCTTCCGATGAAGGAATACTAAGAGTAGGCAGTGGGTATCTGGGTGCACGGTTGAAGAACATTGTGATAGGCAGTTGCTGGTGCTGTCTTTTCATATGCGTGAGGAGGCTTTTGTATGGTTCTATCGCTCCATGAAGTGCATTCCGGAACCGCAATGCATGCATCTTTTGTGGGTCCCATTCACCAATCCCGACTTTCGAGAGACACTCAAGTGTAAGGCCAACTTCCTCCTTCTGACCCCCAGGAACCTCTGGCTGCTCTTCCTCCTCCTCACTCACAGACTTAGTCATCTCCACCAGATCCTCATCAGTTAAGGGATCCGAATGTGTCTTCAGCAGCTCATCCATGTCATTGCGGGTCATATCCCAGCATCCGGGCTAGCCTAACTGCTTTATCCACTGCCGAGTTGCTTATATCCTCTGGGGTGAATCCTCTGTAGTCGTGGACAATTTCAGGCCACAACATCTTCCAGCTGGCCTTCATGGTCTCTGTCTTATGTCCTTCAACGTGGCCTGGATGTTCTTCAGACAGGTCGCAATGGTATACTGCTGCCAGTACTCCTTCAGCAAGAAGTTCTCCTCAAGGTCCATGCCTTCGACCAGGTGCTGCAGGCTGTTTCGCGTGTAGAGGGCCTTGAACGTGTGAATAATGCCTTGATCCATGGGCTGGATCAGCAAAGTGGTGTTGGGAGGAAGGAACTCAATCTGCACACCATCGTAGGATAGGTCTTGCGCATGACCTCCAGCACTGTCCATGAGGAGAAGGACATTAAACTTGAGTCCCCTCTCCACAAGATACAGCTTGACTTGGGGGATGGAGCACTCGTGGAAGCAGTCCAATGACAGCTTCTTCATGATCCAGCCCTTGCATTGTGCACCCAATGCACTGGCAGCAGGTTCTTGTTTTTATTCTTCAAGGCCCTAGGGTTCTTGGCCCTGTAGATAAGGGCAGGCTTGAGCAAAAATCCCTCCCTCAGCATTTCCACACATAACGATAGTCACGCGATCCTTATATGCCTTGAAGCCACGGACATTGGCCTCATACTTGAAAATGAGTGTCCAGGAAGGCATTCTTTTCCACAACAGTCCTGTTTCGTCCATATTGGACAACTGTTCTGGATGATACTCACCCTCCTCAAGGATCTTCTGGAATGTGTTGTTCACGTAGTCCTCTGCTGCAGACTGGTCAGCAGAGGCAGCTTCTCTGTGGAGAATGACACTCTTCAGATGATACCTCTTCTGGAACTTCTCAAACCAGCCCTTGCTTGCCATGAAATCCATGAACGTTGCAGAAGAGGGTCCTGGTTGAGCTTCATCTGCCGTAAAGCGCTGGTAGAGCTGCCTCGCCTTCTCCCGGATGACCAGCGAATCCAACGGAATGTTTTTCTTGCGGTTGTCACTGATCCAAATGGCTAGGGCAGACTCCGTTTTCACTATGAACTTATTATGACTTGTCACAACACGCTTTGCTTCCTTGTTGAAAGAGACAGTAGCCATTTCATGGATGTTCTTTTCATCTTTACGGATGGAGCGAAAGGTAGACTCATTCAAGTCATAATGGAAGGCAACCTCCACGATTTTCTTGCCATCTTTGAACATATCCAGGAGTTTCACCTTCTCCTGGATGGTAAGCATCTTCCTCTGGTGCTTAGTTTCATCATCAGAAGGCTTAGAAGAAGCAGCACGTTTAGGAGCCATCGTGGGGCTTATATAAAAGTTCTCAGAAATCGCAAACACTTACAAGAGCAAAGATGCTTTCAATGCATAGCGATGTAGAAGTGTATATGAGAGAAATGAACTTGCATGAGGCTGAGCCAATCAGTGGCCAGGATAGGAAGAGGATAGGATAGCCAATCAGTGAACTGCATGCTCTAATTGGCTTGGTTTCACCGCACCTGATTTTTTTGAAAAAAGTTATTGCCCACACACAAGGAGTGGTCAAGCAGTTGCACCTGGTGTTGAAGGATTTGTGGGGGTGCTCGAATACATAGGCCTACAGTACATACGTACAGTAATTTTAATTTTAATTGTAATACAGGGGTGTATAATTGACTCGGACAACCGAGCATGCACTGTATCATTTTCACTGTCTCAACTTTCTTTTCTTTTATTAATTTATTTTTGTTACAGATTTTTCTCCTTTTTTCCCCATTAACACCCTTCTCCCCATCCCCCCATCCCGTCCCCAGCTTTGTTGTCCATGTCCATCAGTTATGCATACATGCGTATAAGTTCTGTGGTTTATCTCTTCCCTCCCTCCACACCCCCTCTTCTGAGGGTTGTCAGTCTGTTCCCTACTTTCACATCTCTGGGTCTACCCTGTTCCACAGACTGTTATGTTCATTATATTCCACAAATAAGTGAGATCATGTGATATTTGTCTTTCTCTGCTTGGCTTGTTTCGCTTAGGATAATACTCTCCAGGTCCCTCCATGTCGTCTCAAAGGATAAGAGATCTTTCTTACAGCTGCATAGTACTCCATTGTGTATATCCACTGATGGACACTTGGGCTGTTTCCAGATCTTAGCTATTGTAAATAGTGCTGCTATGAACATCAAGGTACATACATTCTTTCTGATTGGTGTTTCAGGTTTCTTAGGGTATATTCCTAGAAGTGGGATCACTGGGTCAAACGGCAATTCAATTTTTAATGTTTTGAGGTAACACCATAGTGTTTTCCATAGTGGCTGCACCAGTCTGCATTCCCACCAGCAGTGTACTAGAGTCCCCTTTTCTCCACACCCTTGACAACACTTGTTGTTTGATGATTTGTTGATGGCGGCCATTATGACAGGTGTGAGGTGATACCTCATAGTTGTTTTAATTTGCATCTCTCTAATGATTAGTGATGTTGAGCATTTCTTCATATGTCTCTTAGCCATTTGTATGTCCTTTTTGGAGAGGTGTCTATTTAGTTCCTCTGCCCATTTTTTAATTGGGTTCTTTGTCTTCCTTTTGTTGAGTTATATGAGCACTCTGTATATTTTGGAGATTAACCCCTTATCTGATGTATCATTGACAATTATACTCTCCCATACAGTGGGTTCCCTTTCCGTTTTGATGGTTGTTTCTTATGCTTTGCAGAAGCTTTTGAGTTTGATATAGTCCCATGTGTACATTTTTCCCTTTGTTTCTCTTGCCTTAGGGGATGTATCAGTGAAGATTCTGCTGCATATGATGTCCAAAATTTTGTTGCCTACATTTTTTTCTAGGATTTTTATGGATTCACAAGTCACATTTAAGTCTTTTATCCATTTTGAGTTTATTCTTGTGTATGGTGTAAGTTGATGGTCTAGTTTCACTTTTTTGCATGTAGCTGTCCAATTTTCCCAACACCATTTGTTAAAGAGGCTGTCTTTGCTCCACTGTATGCTCTTGCCACCTTTGTCAAATATTAATTGAGCATAATGTCTTGGGTCAATTTCCGGATTCTCTGTTCTGTTCCACTGGTCTCTATGCCTGTTCTTGTGCCAGTACCAGGCTGTTTTGATTATAGTAATAGTAGCTTTGTAGTATAACCTGATATCTGGTATTGTGATCCCACCTACTTTGTCCTTCTTTTTTAAGATTGCTTTGGCTATTTGGGGTCTTTTTTGGTTCCATATGAACTTTTGAAGTATTTGTTCTAGTTCTGTGAAATATGTCACTGGTATTTTGATGGGGATTGCATTGAATCTATAGATTGCTTTGGGTAATATGGACATTTTAATGATGTCAATTCTTCCAATTCATGAACAAGGTATGTGCTTCCACTTTTTTTATATCTTCCTCTATTTCTTTTTTCAGTGTCCTGTAGTTTTCTGCAAATAGGTCCTTTAATTCTTTGGTTAAGTTTATTCCTAGGTATTAATTTTTTTGCCGCAATTGTAAATGGGATTGTTTTTTTAGTTTCTCTTTCTGTGAGTTCGTCATTGGTGTATAAGAATGCCATTGATTTCTTGACGTTAATTTTGTATCCTGCTACTTTTCCAAATTCATTTATTAGGTCTAGTAGAGTTTTGATGGAGTCTTTAGGGTTTTCTATGTATAATATCATGTCATCTGTGAATAGTGACAGTTTCACTTCCTCCTTTCCAATTTGGATTCCTTTTATTTTTTCTTCATGTCTGATTGCTGTGGCTAAGACTTCCAGTACTATCTTAAATAAGAGTGGTGAAAGTGGGCATCCCTGTCTTGTTCCTGTTCTTAATTGAAATGTTTTTAGTATTTGACTATTGAGTATGATGTTGGCTGTAGGTCTTTCATATATCGCCTTTATTATATCAAGATATGATCCCTCTACTCCCAAATTGCTGAGCGTTTTTATCAGAAATGGGTGCTGGATTTTGTCGAATGCTTTTTCAGCGTCTATTGATATGATCATGTGGTTTTTATCTTTCATTTTGTTTATGTGGTGTATCACATTTATTGAATTGCGAATATTGAATCAGCCTTGCATCCCTGGGATGAATCCCACTTGGTCATGGTGAATAATTTTTTTGATGTATTTCTGGATCCGATTTGCTAGTATTTTGTTTAGGATTTTGGCATCTATGTTCATCAGGGATATTGGCCTGTAGTTTTCTTTCTTTGTCGTATCTTTTTCTGGTTTTGGAATTAGAATTATGCTGGCCTCATAAAACGAGTATGGAAGTCTTCCTTCTTCTTGAATTTTTAGAAATAGTTTGAGGAGAATGGGTGTTAGTTCTTCTTTGAATGTTCGGTAAAACTCCCCCGTGAAGCCGTCTGTGCCTGGGCTTTTGTTTGCTGGGAGAGTCTTGATTACATCTTCAGTTTCCTTCGTTGTCATTGATTTGTTCAAGTTTTTTCTCTCTTCCTGGTCCAGTTTTGGGAGACTATGTGTTTCTAGAAATTTGTCCATTTCGCTTAGATTGTCGAATTTGTTGCCATATAAATATTCATAGTATTTGTTAATGATCCTTTGTATTCTGTGGTGTCAGTTGTTACTTCTCCTTTTTTGTTTCTGATTTTGTGTATTTGGGTTCTCTCTCTTTGTTTCTTGGTGAGTCTAGCTAAGGGTCCATCAATCTTGTTTATCTTTTCAAAAAACCAGCTCTTTGTTTCATTGATCCTTTGAATTGTTTTTCTGGTCTCTATGTCATTTATTTCTGCTCTGATCTTTACTATTTCCTTCCTTCTACTTGCTCTGGGATTTTCTTTTTGTTTGCTTTCTAGTTCTTTAAGTTGTGAGGTTAGATAGTCTATTAGAAATTTTTCTTGTTTCTTGAGGTAGGCCTGGAGTGCTATGAACTTCCCTCTCAGAACTGCCTTTGCTGCATCCCATAGATTTTGTGTTGTTGTGTGTTCATTTTCATTGGTTTCCAGGAAGTTTTGAATTTCTTCCTTGATCTCCTCAGTAACCCATTCATTGTTTAATAACATGCTATTTAGCCTCCATGTGTTCATATGTCTTTGCATGTTCTTGTTGCAATTGATTTCTAGTTTCATGCCATTGTGATCTGAGAAGATGCTTGATATGATTTCAATCTCCTTGAAATTGTAGAGACTTAATTTGTGTCCTAACATGTGGTCTATCTTTGAGAATGTCCCTTGTGCGCTTGAGAAGTATGTGAATTCTGTAGTTTTGGGGTGTAATTCTCTGTAAATATCTATTAAATCCATTTGGTCTAGTGCTTCATTTAGAGTCTCTGTTTCCTTGTTAATTTTTTGTCTAGAGGATCTCTCCAGTGATGTCAGTGGGGTGTTGAAGTCCCCTGCTATGGTTGTATTGCTATCGATTTCTCCTTTGAAGTCCTCCAGAAGATTTTTAATACATTTTGGTGCTCCTATATTGGGTGCATATATGTTTACCAGGGTTATATCTTCCTGTTGGATAGACTATTTCAACATTATGTAGTGACCTTCTTTGTCTCTAGTTATGGCCTTCATTTTGAAATCTATTTTATCAGATATGAATATTGCTACCCCAGCTTTTTTTTCCTTTCTGTTTACTTGGAAGATTTTTTTCCATCCCTTCACTTTCAGCCTATGTGAGTCTTTTGTTGTGAGGTGGGTCTCTTGTAAACAACATATATATGGGTCATGCTTTCTTATCCAATCTGCTACTCCATGTCTTTTTATCAGAGCATTCAATCCATTTACATTTAAGGTGATTATTGATATGTACTTATTTATTGCCATTTTTGTACAGTGTGGTTCTATTTTCCTTCCTATTTCTTCTACTAATTACAGCAGTCCTTTTAACATTTCTTGCAGTGCTGGTTTGGTGCTAATGTATTCCCTTAGCCTTTTTTTGTCTGGGAAGCTCTTTATTTGACCTTCTATTTTGAATGATAGCCTTGCTGGGTACAGTAGTCTTGGATCCTTGTTTTTCATGAACTTGATTACTTCATGCCATTCCCTTCTGGCCTGTAGTGTTTCTGTTGAGAAGTCAGCTTATAGCCTTATGGGGTTCCTTTGTAGGTATCCTGTTGCTTATCTCTTGCTGCCTTTAGGATTCTCTCTTTGTCTTTAATTTTTGGCATTTTAATTACTATGTGTCTTGGTGTGGGCCTGTTTGGGTTCTTCTTACTTCGGGCCCTCTCTGCTTCTTGAAAATGAATGCCTTCTTCCTTCACCAAATTAGGGAAGTTTTCTGTCACTATTTCTTCAAATATATTCTCTAACCCTTGCTCATTTTCTTCTTCTTCGGAGACTCCTATGATGCGAATATTATTACGTTTCCAGTTGTCCCACAGTTCTCTTAAGCTCTCTTCCTGTTTTTCAATTGTTTTTTCCTTTTGGTTTTTAGATTTTTTCTACTCTGTTTTCTAATTCACTGATCTGGTCCTCTGCTTCCTCTACTCTGCTGTTTAGTCCTTCCAATGTGTTCTTCATTTCTGCTATGTCCTTCTTTACTTCTTCTTGGTGCTTCTTCATTTCCAATTGTTTGATTTTAAATGTATGTCTTTACTCATGGTGTTGATGTCCTTACTCATGCTGTTGAGCTTTCTCAAGATCATGGCTCTGAATTCTAGCTCTGTTAACCTGCTTAACTCTATTTCATTTATCTTATATTTGATAGAGGTCTTTTGTTCTTTCATTTGGGATTTGTTTCTTTGTTTCACCATTTTGACTATCTCAGTGGGTTTTGGAGCCTACCAAATTTTCCCTGTGGATGTTGGTGTTCTGCTATTTGTGGCTCCCTCTACTGGGTTTTGATGAGTGTGGGAGGACCCACGTTAAACACCACTGTCAAGTCTTACTTTCCTGGGTAGATTTGCAAGCCCAGGAAAGGTTCAGTTATCCTCTAGCTTTTTGCCTAGAGGCTATTAGTCGTGATTACTTGAAGAGCCTTGGGTTCTCAGTTGAATGAAAACCTCCCTCAGGTGCTCAGCATAAGAGGGTTTCCTGAGGATGGGGCAGATGCTGGTAATTAATGAGCCTCAATTTGCATTTCAGTGGCCCACCTGGGTGGGGCTGAGTCTTCAAGTGAGGGGCTGCCACCTCTACCCAGAGCCCTGGGAAGTAGTAAGATGTCTACCGTCCTGCATGGCCACAACTTAGCAAAAGCTCCGAGCACCCTCCAAATCCCTAGTGTCCCCTCCCTCTGCTGGAGCCCAAGGTGAGTGGCTATGGCTATTTTAGTGTTCTGTTCTGGCCCTCTGCGCTGTGGAGCAGGCTTGGGGTTTAACCCCAAGGTCGCTGCTCACAGCTAAGACTGCTGCTGACCATGGGCTCCCAGCCCCCCTCTCTCACCTCTGCAATCCTACCAGGATCGATTCTGTGTCCCTGGATGTGTGGTCCTCGCAAGCTGCTTTTCTGTTGCTTTCCCCCGATGATTTGCCTTTATTTTAGTTGTAATTCCAGTTTGGTCCTGGGAGATGGTCTGTGTAGCTTCCATTCACCCCGCCGCCATTTTTGGAATCTCTTCTTTTTTAAAAAAAAAAAATTTTTTTTCCCTTTATTGATTTTAGAGAGAGAGGAAGTGAGAGGGAGAGAGAGATAGAAACATCAATGAGAGAGAACATCGATTGGCTGCCTTCTGCATGTGCCCCACTGGGGATCGGGTCCACAATCTGGGCATGTGTCCTGACCGGGAATCGAACCAGTGACCTCCCAGTTCATGGGTTGACGCTCAACCACTGAGCCACACCAGCTGAACCAATTTGTACTTCTTAATTCCTTCATCTTTTTCACCCATCCCCCCAGCCCCTGACTATCTGACAGGCAACAAAATGTTCTATGTATCTATGAGTCTGTTTCTGTTCTGCCTGCTCATTTTGTTTGTAGATTCAATTGTTGATAGATATATATTAATTGCCATTTTATTGTTCATATTTTTGTCTTTCTCCTTCAAGAAGACCCTTTAACATTTCATATAGTACTGGTTTGGTGGTGATGAAATTTTTTAGCTTTTTTCTTGCTTGGGAAATACTTGATATGTCCATCGATTCTAAATGATAGCTTTGCATGATAGAGTAATCTTGGTTGTAGGTCGCTGCTTTTCATCAACTTGAATATCTCTTGCCACTCCTTTCTGGCCTGCAAAGTTTCTTTTGAGAAATCAGCTGACAGTCTTATGGGAGCTCCTTTGTAGGTAACAAACTACTTTTCTCTTGCTGCTTTTAAGATTTTCTCTTTGTATTTAACCTTTGGCATTTTGATGATGATGTGTCTTGGTGTGGACTTCTTTGGGTTCATCTTGTTTGGGACTCTCTGTGCTTTCTGGACTTGTATGTCTGTTTCCTTTACCAAGTTACGGAATTTTTCTGTCGTTATTGTTTCAAATAGGTTTTCAATTTCTTGTTCTCTCTCTTCTCCTTCTGGCACCCCTATGACGTGAATGTTGGTACACTTGAAGTTGTCCCAGAGGCTCCTTACACTATCCTCATTTTTTTGGATTCTTTTTTCTTTTTGTTGTTCTGATTGGGTGTTTTTTGCTTCCTTATATTCCAATTCAATGGTTTGCTTCTTGGCTTTACCTACTCTACTATTGATTCCTTGTAAATTATTCTTTATTTCAGTTAGTGCATCCTTCATTTCTGACTGGTCCTTTTTTATGTTGTTGATGTTCTCACTAAGTTTCTTGGAAGTCTCCTTATGTTCCCTGAAGGTCTCACTAAGTTCCTTGAATGTCTCACCAAGTTCCTTGAGCAACCTTATAACCTGTTTTCTGAACTCTGCATCTGATTGATTGCTTATCTCTATTTTCTTTAGTTCTTTTCCTGGAGTTTTGTTCTTTTCTTTCATTTGGGACATGTTTCTTTGTCTCCTCATTTTGGCTGCTTCCCTGTGATTGATTGTTTCTATGTATTAGGTAGAGTTGATATGTCTCCTAAGCTTCATAGAGTGGCCTATTGTAGGTGTCCTGTAGGATCCAGTGGCACAGCCTTCCTGATCACCACAGCTGGGTCCTCGAGGTGCGCCCTAGTGTGGACTCTACCCCCTTCTGTTGTAATTGAGTCTTGATTGCTGTTGGCACGTCAATGGGAGGGATTTATTCAGGCTGGTCAGCTTAAAGGACTGGCTGTGCCCACTGACCACTGACCTCTGACTCCCTTGGAGTATCAGCTGTGTAAGGGCCCACCACACAGAGCAAGGCTTACTTCATCAGGGCTCTGGTACCCACTGAGTCCACTCATTGAGTGTGTCACTTGTGGAGGTGGTTGGGTGGTGGTGTTTTGATGTGGTCTGAAGCTGTCCACTGGGTGTGCTGGCGCTGGGGCAAGGTCAGCCACTGCCTCTGTTCTTTCCGGGGTAACTGGGATAATCTACAAAGTTATCTACAGATGGCTGCTTCTTGTGCTGGGCTTGGAGGTGCCCAGGAAAAGCCAAGTTGTGAATGAAAGCTGGTTGCTTTTAGTGCCAGGCCTAGGACCACTTAGTGAGAGGTATGGGGCTTGCTGAGACCATCTGCTTCTTGTTTGAGAGATTTTAGGAAACTCTGAAGCAGGATCCAAGACAGGCAAATCCTATGGTAAAGCCTTTGGAAACACCTTGGGTGGGCCCAAAGGTTGGGTGGGGCGAAGCCTCAGGGAATCACCAGGGCAAGGCAATCAGTGTGAACCAGGTTGTTGGAGTCCCAGATATGGTGGCCATCTGCTTCCCCAGGGAAGGGCTCACCAAAGGAACATCAGCCTCTGCCAGCACATGTGTCCAGGAGAAAGCCACCTCTCTAGCCCTCAACCCCAGGCCAATACAGTTCTTCCCTGTATGTCTCTGGTGCCCCTCAAGGTGCCTCCCCTTTGAGCTTAGAGGGAGCAAGTCTGAGTAAGTTTATGCACAGACCCTTTAAGAGGAAGTACCTGGGGCTCCCACAACTGCAGTCTCCCTCAGCCTCAGTTCCTGCTGGTTTTTCCAGCCAGAAGTGATGGGGAATTCTCTTCCTGGCACTGGAACCCTGAGCTTGGTGTCTGATGTAGGACAGGGACCCCTCACTCCTCAGGGAAGACCTTCCCAGCTGAGGTGTCCCTCCTGATTTTTACCCGCCACATATGGGGTGGGACCAGCCCATCCACGCCTCTCCCCTTCCTACCAGTCTTGGTGTGGCTGTTTCTTTAGTTTTGTAGTTGTAGGACTTCCATTCAGCTCGATTTCAGGTGGTTCTGAATGATGGTTTTATTGTAATTTAGTTGTAATTTTGATGTGGTTCTGGAAACCTTTTTGAAGAAATATTAATAATGATCAAAAACTTCCCTGAGCTGGCAAAGGAAATAGACATAAACATAAGGAAAGTGCAGAGAGTCCCAAACAAGATGAACACAAAGAGGCCTACAGCAAATCACATCATAATTAAAATGCCAAAGGTTAAAGAGAATTTTGAAGGTATCAAGGGAAAAGCAGTTAGTTACCTACAAGGAAGTGCCCATAGAACTGTCAGCCGATTTCTCAAAGAAAGTATTCAGGCCAGAAGGGAATGGCACAAAATATTCAAAGTGATGAAAGGCAAAGACCTACAACCAGGATTACTGTGCCCAGCAAGGCTACCCTTTAGAGCAGCAGTTCCAAACCTGTGGGTCACGACCCCTTTGGGGGTCAAACAACCCTTTCATAGGAGTCGCCTAAGAACATCGGAAAACTCATATTTCTGATGGCGATTCAAAACAGTAACAAAATTACAGGTGTGAAGTAGCAACAAAAATAATTTTATGGTTGAGGGTCACCAGAACATGAGGAACTGTATTAAAGGGTTGCGGCATTAGGAAGGTTGAGAACCACTTCTTTAGAGTCAAAGGAGAGAAAAATATAAAGTTTCCCAGACACAAAAAATATAAAAAGGATTATCACCACTAAACCAAAGTTTTAATAAAAGTTAAAAGGAAATCTTTAAGAAGAAAAGATTAAAATTATAAATTAGGAAATATAGGAAAGAAGAAAATGCTCACGGACAAAGGCAAACACTTAGTATAAGCAGTAGATTAACCAAGTACAAAGCTAGTACAAAGATTAAAAGACGTGCCCTGGCCGATTTGGCTCAGTGGTTAGAGCATCAGCCTGTGGTCCAGAGAGACCCGGGTTCGGTTCCCGCAAGGGCACATACCTCAGTTGCAGTTTGTCCCTGGGCCCCAGTTGAGGTTGTGTGGGTGGCAGCCAGTCGATGTGTCTCTCACATCTATGTTTCTCTCTCTCTCTTCCTCCTTCTCTCTCTCTCGCTCTAACTGAAGATGAATGCAAAAATGTCCTCGGGTGAGGATTAAAAAAAAAAAAAGATTCAAAGGTTAAAAGACAAAAGTAGGAAGATCATGATAATTACAATAAATTGAGGGATACACACAAACACATAAAAGAAGTAAATATGATGAAAACAAATGTAGAGGGAGTGAGTAAAAATTGTAGTGATTTTAGAATGTGTTTGAACTTGAGTGATTTTCATCTTAAAATAGACTTATAAACATAGCTTGGTATATATGAAGCATATGGTAACCACAAACTAAAAACCTATAAGAGATATACAAGAAGTAAAGGAAAAAAGAAAAAGAAATAAAGAGAAAAGAATCCAAACACAACACTATAGAAAGTCATCAACATACAAGAGAGCAAGAGAATAAGAAGGGAACAGAAACAACTATAAACAAATTCAGAAAACAGTTAATAAAATGGCAATAACTACATATCTACCCATAGTTACTACATATTACTACATACATAATTGCTTTAAATGTAAATAGACTAAATGCTGCAATAAAAAAAAACATAGGGTGGCTGACTGAATGAATTAAAAACAAGACCCGTACATATGCTTCCTGCCAAAGATCTACTTCAGATCTAAAGACCACTCAGACTGAAAGCAAAGGGGTAGAAAAAGATATTTCGTGCAAATGGAAATGGAAAAAAGAGCTGGGGTAGCAATACTTATACAAGACAAAATAAACTTTAAAACAAAGGCTGAAATAAGAGACAAAGTAGAGCATTTCATAATGATGAAGGGATCAGTCCAACAAGAGAAACATAACTGTTGTAAACATCTACATACCCAATGTAGGAGCACCTAAATTTATAAAGCAAATATTGATGTACATAAAAGGAGAGAGAGAGAGTAGTACAGTAGTAGTAGTAGATTTTAACCTCCTGTTGACATCAATGGATAGATCATCTAGACAACAAGGAAATAGTGGCCTGTAATGACACATTAGACCAAATGGACTTAATTAATATTTTTAGAACATTTCACCCAGGAGCAGCAGAATATACATTCTTTGCAAGAGCGCATGGAACATTTTCTTTTCTTTTTTTTAATCCTAACCTGAGGACATGTTTCTATTGATTTGAGAGAGAGAGAGGAAGGCGGGCCAGGGAGAGAGAGAACATTAATTGGTTGCCTTTTGTATGCTCCCCAACTAGGGATTGAACCTATAACCTGGGTATGTACCCTGACTGTGAATCAAACCTGCTACTTTCTAGTGTACAGGACAATGCTCTAACCAACTGAGCCACACTGGCCAGGGATGGAACATTTTCCAGGATTGATCACTTGTTAGGCCATAAAAGTAGTTTCAATAAATTTAAGAAGACTGAAATCATATCAAGCATTTTCTCCAATCAAAATAGTATGAATGTAGAAATCAATTACAAGAAGAAAACTGAAAAATACACAAACACATGGAAGCTAAATAACATGATACTAAACAGTGAATGGGTTAACAATGAGATCAACAAAGAACTCAAAAGGTATCTTGAGACAGATGAAAATGAAAACATAACAACTCAAAAATCTATGAGACACAGCCAAAGCAGTTTTAAGAGGGAAATTCATAACAATGCAGGCCTACCTCAGGAAATAAAAAAAATCTCAAGTAAACAATCTTACCTTACACCTACAGGAACTAGAAAAAGAAGAACAAACAAAGTCCAAAGTGAGCAGAAGGAAGGAAATAATAAATATCAGAGTGGAAATAAATAAAACAGAGCCCCCCAAAATAATAGAAAAGATCAGTGAAACCAAGAGCTGGTTCTTTGAAAAGATAAACAAATTGATAGCCGGACTCATTAAGACAAAAAGAGAGATGGTGCAAACAAATAAAATCAGAAATGATAGAGGAGACTACCAACACCACAGAAATACAAAGGATTGTAAGAAAATGCTATGAATAATTATATGCCAGCAAATTAAACAATCTTGAAAAAAAATGGATAAATGTCTAGAAACATGCAATCTTCCAATACTGAATTAGGAAGATACAAATTTTGAACAGACTGATAACTACTAACCAAATCAAATCAGTAATCCAAAAGCTCCCAACAAACAGAAGTCTTGTATTAGGTGGCTCCACAGGTGAATTTTAGCAAACATTCAAAGAAGAATTAATACCTATTCTTCTCAAACTGTTCCAGAAAGTTGTAGAGGAGTGAGTCCTCCCAAACTCATTTTATGAGGCCAACATTACCCTGATAACTAAACCAGACACTACCAAAAAAACCCTCAAAAACAAAAATCAAAAATTATAGGCCAATATTCTTGATAAACACAGATGTAAAAATTCTCAACAAAATATTTTCAAACTGAATTCAGCAATACATTTAAAAGAGTATACACCATGATCAAGTGGGATTTATCCCTGGGAAGTAAGATTGGTTCAATATCTTCAAATCAATTATTGTGATACAGCACATAAACAAAATGAAAGATAAAAATCATATAATCATATCAATAGATATAGAAAACATTTGACAAAATCCAACATCCATTTATTATAAAATCTCTTAGCAAAGTGGGAATAGAGGAGACACACCTCAATATTACAAAGGCCATATATGACAAACCCACAGTTAATATAATAATCAGTGGTAAAAAGACAAATTTTTTTTAAAATCAGGAGCAAGATAAGGATATTTACTTTCACTCCTTTTATTTAACATAGTATTGGAAGTCCTAGCTAAAGCAATCAGATAAGAAAAAGAAATAAAAGGCAGCCAAATTGAAATAAAGAAGGAAAACTCATTATTTACAGATGACATACTGCTATTATAGAGCACTCTAAAAATTCCACCAAAAAATTATTAGAACTGATAAATGGATTCAGTAAAGAAGAAGAACACAAAATTAATGTATAGAAATTGACTGTACTTTTTAAATTTTTTTAAATATGTTTTTATTGATTTTTTTTAGAGAGAGAAGAAGGGAGAGAGAGATAGAAACATCAATGTGAGAGAGAAACATCTATTGGCTGCCTCCTGCACACCCTCTACTGGGGATTGAGCCTGCAACCTGGGCATGTGCCCTGACCGGGAATTGAACCAGGACCTCTCAGTCCATGGGATGATGCTCAATCCACTGCCAAACTGGCTGGGCTGATTGTACTTTTATACGCTAATAATGAGCTGTCAGAAAGAGAAATTAAGAAAACAACCCTATTTACAATGATCTAAAAGAATAACATATCTGGGAATAAATTTAACCATGAAAGCAAAATACATGTTCTCAGAAAACTATAAAATTGAAGAAAGTGAAGAAGATACAAATACATGGAAGGACATATCATGCTCATGGATAGGAAGAATTTACATCATTAAAATATCCATACTGGTCAAAGCAATGTAGTTATTTAATACAATCCCTATCAAAATACCAGTGGTCCAGAAAACTCCAGAAGAAAACATAGGCAGTAAAATCTCTGACATTTCTCTAAGCAATAATTTTTCTGATATATCTCCTCAGGCAAGGGAAACAAAACAAAAATAAACAAACTAAAAAGCTTTTACACAGCAAAGGAAACCATCAATAAAACAAAAAGACCACCTACTGAATGGAAGAAGATATTTGTCAGTGATATATTCAATAAGGGGTTAATATATAAAATTTATAAAGAACTCATACAACTCAACACCAAAAATACAAATAATTAACTTAAAGTCTGCAGAGGACCTAAATAGACACTTCTCCAAAGAGGACATACAGATGGCCAACAGACATGAAAAGATGCTCAATGTCACTAATCATAGGAAAAATGTTTAAAACCACAGTGAGATATCAGCACACACCTGTCAGAATGTCTGTAATCAATAAATCAAAACAAGTATTGATGAGGATGTGGAGAAAATGGAACCCTCATGCACTGTAATGGGAATGCAGATTGGTGCAGCCATTATGGAAAACAGTATGGAGGGTCCTCAAAAAAATAAAAAAATGGGACTTCCTCATGAGCCAGCAATTCTACTTCTAGGTATATATCCAAAGAAACCCAAAACACTAATTTGAAAGAATACGTGCACTCCTATGTTCATTGTAGTGTTATTTATAATAGTCAAGATATGGAAGCAACCTAAGTACCCATCAATGGATGAGTGGATACAAAAGCAATGGTACATAAATGGAATATCACTTGGCCATATAAAAGAATGGAATTTTACCACTTGAGACAACATTGGATGGACCCAGAGGGTATTATGCTAAGTGAAATAAGTCATACAGAGACAGACAAATATCACATGATTTCACTTATAAGTGGAATCTAAAGAACAAATTAAACAAACAAACAAACAAAAGAGAAACAGATTTATAGAGAACAGACTGATGATTGCCAGAAGAGAGGGAGGTTGGAGGGCTGGGTGAAAAAGATGAAAGGATTAAGAAGTACAAATTGGTAGTTATAAAATAGTCACGGAGATGTAAAGTACAGCATAGGGAATATAGTCAGTAATATTGTAATTACTATGGTGCCAGGTGGGTACTGGGCTTATCAGGGTGATGACTTCATAACATATAAATGCCTAACCACTGTGCTGTATACTTGAAACTAACACAAAATAATATTATTTGTAAACTGTAATTGGAAAATAAAATTTTAAAATAAATTATTTAAAAAATACTAATGGCATTTTTCGTAGGATTAAAACATATCAGTTAAAATTTAAATGGTACCAAAAATGATTCTGAATAGCAATCTTGAGAAAGAAGAACAAATTTGGAGGTATCACACTACCTGATATCAAGTTATACTTTGAAGCTATAGTACTCAAAACAGCATGGTACGGGCATCAAAACAGACACATTGATTAATGAAACAGAATAGAACCCAGAAATAAACTTATGCCTATTTGGTCAAAGTATGAGAAAGGGAGCAAGAACATATAATGGTGTAAAGGTAGTCTCTTTCATAAATAGTGTTGGTAAAACTGAGCAGATACATTTAAAAAATGAAATAACCAATTTCTTATACCATATTACACACACACACACACACACACACACACACAAAACCTCAAAATAGATTAAAAATTTAAATGTAAGACCCCCCCCAAACCCTGAAACACCTAGGAAAAAACATAAGCAGTAAACTTTTTAAAAAAAATCCTCACCTGAGGATATTTTTCCATTGATTTTTTTCAGATAGAGTGGGAGAGAGGGAGAGACAGAGAGAGAAACATCGATGTGAGAGAGATACATTGATTGGTTGCTTACCGAATGACCCTGACCAGGGCTGGGGATGAAACCGGCAACTGAGGTATGTGCCCTTGACTGGGAATTGCACCTGAGACTCTTCGGTCTTCAGGCTGATGTTCTAACTGCTGAGCCAAACTGGCAAGGGCAGCAGTAAACTTTCTGATACCACTCTTAGGAATATTTATTTGGATATGTCTCCTTGGGCAAGGGAAACAAACAAAATAAAAGGGACTACATCAAACTAAAATTATTTTTGCAGTGAAGGAAATCATCAACAAAATGAAAAGACAACCTACTGAATGGAAGAAGTTATTTGCTAGTGATACATTGACAAGAAGTTAATATCCGAAATATATAAGGAACTCATATAGCTTAACACCAGAAAACCCAAATAATCTGATTAAAAAATGGGCAGAGGACCTGAATAGATATTTCTCCAAAGAGGACATACCAATGGCCAATAGACAAATGAAAAGATGCTCAATGTCACTAATCATCAGGGAAATGTAAATTAGAAGGTTTCTAAACCTCAACAAGATATTGCCTCATACCTGTCAGAATTGGTATCATATATTAATCAACAAACAACAAGAGTTGGTGAGGATGTTTTGAAAAGGGAATCTTTGTGCATTGTTCATGGGATTGTAAATTGGTGCAGCCACTATGAAAACTAGTCATGGAAATCCTTTTAAAAATTAAAAATAGAACTACTTTATGACCCAGCAGTTCAACTTTTGGGGATTGGTCTGAAGAAAACAAAACACTAATTCAAGAAGATATATGCATCCCTATGTTCATTGCAGCATTATTTACAATAGCCAAGATATGGAGATAACCTGAGTGTCCATCGATAGATGAATGGATAAAGAATAAGTGGTATATATACATAATGAAATATTACTAGGCCATAAAAAAGAATGAAAATTTTACCATTTGTGACAACATGGATGGACCTAGAGGGTATTATGCTAAGTGAAATAAGTAAGACAAAGAAGGGCAAATACCATATGATTTCACCTATATGAGGAATCTAAGAAACAAAATAAGCAAAACAGAAACATACTCAGATATGGAGAACAAACTGATGTTTGCCAGATGGGAGGGGGCTTGGGGGATGGGTGACAAAGGTGAATGGATTAAGATGTACAAATGCCCAGTTATCAAAATAGTCTCAGGGATGTAAAGTACAGCATGGGAATATAATCAACATTGTTGTAATAACTATGTATGGTATCAGGTGGGTACTAGAGTTATCAGGGTAATCTTTTTGTAAGGTATATAAATGTCTAATCACTATGTTGTATCCCTGAAACTAAGATAATGTTGTATGTCAACTGTAATTGTAAATAAATTAAAAAAGATAAAAAAGTATTTTGGTCTCACTTATTTGTGGAATATAATGAACAAAACAAACTGATGAACAGAATGGACCCAGAGACATGGATGTGGGGTAGAGACTGACAAACCTCAGAAGAGGGGGTGGGGGGGGAGGGAAGAGATAGACCACAGAACTTATATGCATGTATGCGTAACCAATGGACATAGGCAACTATGCTGAGGGGAGAGGGGGCGCGGGGTTGGGAGGAGGGTGTCAATGGGGGAAAAAGAAGAACCATCTGTAACAAAAATTAATTAATTAATAAATAAAAGTGTTTGTATATTTCAACTAGTAGTTTGCAGTTATTCTTAGGGCTACATATATTTATTTATTTTAAAGTAACAGTTCTTTACTTCAGAACAACCACATAGACGGTTGAAGGTATCCCAGTGTTCACTTTGCACCCCTTCCACACACAGTTTGATAGCCTCCTGGGTTCACACAGTGTTCATCACAGTGAACATCCACTCTGTGCCTGCAGCAGTGACAATGACTCACTCACCACACTGAATGATTTCAGCCCTCACGGAGTGCGCTGCTCGCGTTACGTAGTTTTCTTTGCTTGGGTGGTTCTATCTTCTTGCATTCATTGTGAAAGGAAGGTCTTTGCCACCCAGCAGTAATGTTGCCTTATTTATGAATTTTTTTTTTCCAAAAAAGAAATTGTATAGTACTGAAACACCCTAACTTTGTAATGTGTGGACTGAATTTAATAAACCAACTTTAAGGAGACATTTAGATACAATTCTGGACAATTGAATATATTAAGAAATAATATTATGGAATTATTACTTTCCTTAGGAGTGATAATGGATCTGTTTTCATGTTAAATTTAGGTTTTTATGGGCTGGAATCAACACTGAAATATTTACAGGTAAAATAATATAAAGTCTGGGACTGGCCTAAAGCACTGTGGACTGTGTGAGGAATGGATGGAACAAGCACGGCAAAGTGGTGACAGTGGTTGCAGCCACGCCATGGGTTAATTTTTACCACTTTTTGACTTTTGTGTGTGTTTGAAATTTTTTCCATAATAAAAGCTAAAAATTATTTTATTATATGTTTTTTAAACTTTCATTTTACTAAATAGAAGCTAAAATCAGGGGTTGTGTAGTTCAGCATTGACTCCTGCAGTTTAAGTGCCCTAGTTTAGGGAAGAGGCATTGCCCGGCCTACAAAAGTGCCTGGCTGGACCCCATCTGATTATGCTTCTGCAGGGCAGCATTACCACCCACTCCGGGTTTCCCCGGGCGACCTCAAGCATGACTAAAGGAAGGGTGAGCTCACAGAGCAAGCAGGCCTGGGATCAAACCATTTCTCATTTATGAGTATAATGATCTTCCGTAAGTATAATAAATATAATGATCTTATGTCATTTGTGCCCTCTCAATCTCATTTATAAACTGGGACTTGTTTTGACGGTTGGAAATAATGCATAGAAAGTCTGTAGTGTATAGCTGATGTCTTATAAAGTGAAAATCATTACTAATAAAAAGTTGTCTATTCTCCTACCCTGGGAAACAGTCCTTTCTCTTGCGCCACAGCAGTTACCCAACCAGAAGGCAGGAGCTGTGTTGTGGCAGAAGTGTTCCCTGGGAGTTTATCTTTGTCTAGGAGGAATGAGTCCTTCCTGCCTTTCACAGGGTCCCACATCACCCTCAACTTCTACCCGTTACTCCTTTTATGCAAGTTTATTTATCAGTCTGTCTTTAGGACTTGGGTTAGTAACTTGAAATACATGTTTATTTTAAGCATTAGGATGTCCGGCCAGTGTGGCTCAGCGGCTGAGCATCGACCCATGCACCAAGAGGTCGCCAGTTTGATTCCCGGTCAGGACACATGCCCAGGTTGTGGGCCCGATCCCCTGTGGGGGGCATGCAGGAGGAGGCCAATCGATGTTCTCTCTCATCGATGTTTCTATCTCTCTCTCCCTTTCACTTCCTCTCTCTCTAAAAATCAATAAAGGAAAAAAATAATTTAAACATGAGGATATAGAAGGAAGCTTAAAATGTCACTAAGACATTTTTTTTTATTATTGGGTGTTTTATTTTGTTATTTTGGGATCTGATGCCTTAAGGCCACATGGCTAATCAAATAAGAATCACTGAAGTATCCTGATTCCTTGAGTGGGGGCTCTGTTCCTTAAAATGGGAGTCTGCTCCTTGCAAAGTGTAGGCAAATAATGATAATAATAATAATAATAATAATAAATTCGTGAATGAATATCTTTCAATAGTATTTTAATTATATATTTTTTGCTTATAAAAGTAACACAGTATGAACTCAGCTGGTGTGGCTCAGTGGATTGAGCGTCATCCCATGGACTAAAAGGTCCCAGTTCGATTCCTGGTCAGGACATGCCTGGATTATGGGCTCGATCACTAGTGGGGGAGCATGCAGGAGGCAGCAGATCAGTGTTTCTCGCTCACATTGATGTTTCTATCTCTCTCTCTCCCTTCCTTTCTCTCCAAAATATATCAATAAAAATACATTTAAAAATAAAATAAAATGTATTAGCCTCCTTTAAAAAAAAGTAACACAATATGAAAATCCACCCAGTTCATTTGTCTGCTTCATAAATACTTCTTCAGTTTTTAAAAATATGTATTTTTTATTTCATTTTGTTTATTCTAGTGACCTTCCTGTGAGCTAGAGAGGTGGCAAATAATATAATTTGGACACAGAAAGAGCCAAGGTTAAGGACTTCATTCCATACACAAGAGCTCACTTCCACCCCAGACATCTATCCATTCATTAGACTCAGGCTTTTCCATGGGCAGATTGTAATCTATCCATTGATCTTGAAGTCATGCCTGGTTAATTTCCCAGCTGACAACTGCCACCCTTTGCCCTCCCCATGGGAATTTCCCAAAGGGAACCTGGCCAGCACTGACTCAGCCGGCCCACACCTCACCCAGTCTTCCAACAGCTGCCACTTCACCCACCTTGATCACACTTGAAGGAAATAAAAAGTAACACCTTGTTGGGAAAGGGCTAGGCCGCTTGCCATAGATGATACTGCCTCCCACTCAGCAGTTGGTATCTTGTTCATTCGGACTCACAGATTGGGTTGGGTTTCAAGGACCACAACTGGGGGGAGAAACTCATTTCCTGGTGGTCTGTGAGAGTGGTAGAAGCTGAGCCTCTGAATCGCCTACTTCTGTGCTTGGGGATAACAACAGAGAGCACAACACTAGTTCCTCTTCCATGGTGTCCTACTTATTTTCTAAGTTTCTGAGGTCAAAGGTCTCAACAGAGAGCCTTTCATTGACTAGCAGTGCTTCCCTGTTTTTATCAGTTTGAGCTGGATGTTAATAAAAGCTATTATTTATCAAGCCTACGCCATGCACCAGGCACTGTGCTGAGAAAAAGTCAGTCAACAATTATGGAGAATACAGCTGTGAATAAAGCTCTCCCAACGCTCATAATCCACTGGGGCGATAGCCACTGAACAACTGTGTGGTGTGTATGATTGCTAGGGAGCAAACTAAACTTCCCTGTAGAGGGGGAGTTTAGGGCACTTTGGGAGTCTATAACTGACATTATTTTATTCTCACAATAGCTCTTGGAAGTTGGCAAGCTATCCCTCATTTTTCAGACAAGACAGTGACGTACGTTTCTTAGTGAAAAGGAGTGCTGGGATTTGACTCATGATCTATCTAATGCCAAGGACTTGGAGGACTCTTACCCTGTGCTTAATGCTCATACAGTAAACAAAACCACTCACTGTGTTGGAAGAGCACATCTTCTACAAGCTTAAGTTCAGTCACATCATTGTCGTGTTTGAACAGCGACTGTCAATGGGTGTGCTGCAGCAATTTTAAAACATGCCATACCTGACTACTCAGTCTGGGACACTGACCTCTTCTCCCTAGATTGTCAAATGAAAAAATGACAATAGCCCTGGCCAGGTGGCTCAATTGGTTGGGGTGTCCTCCTCTACACCAAAAGGTTGCCCATTCGATTTCCCGTCAGGGCACATACCTAAGTTGTGGGTTCAATCCCCAGTTAGGGCACGCATGGCAGGCAACTGATGAATGTTTCTCTCACATTGATCTCTCTCTCTCTCTCTCTCCCCCCTTTCCTCTCTCTCTAAAAATCAATAAGAACATATCCTCAGGTGAAGATTAAAAAAAAAAAAAAAGACAACAGCCAGCATAACAATAGCCATCCGATGTGAATAAATCAAAACTATACCAATTTTTTTTTGGTCAGATCGGCAAAAAATATATACATCTTTTGGTGTGCTGCAGAATTTTAGTAATTAGTTTATGTGTGCCATAAGATGAAAAAGTTTGAAAATCTCTGTATGAAAACATCAAATGTTCTTACCCCTTGGAGAGGCTTTGAGGGACCTGTGAAACTGCAAATTTTAGGAGACGTGTGTGTGTGTGTGTGTGTGTGTATTTCTCGGAGAGTCCCTAGATCATACCATGTTCTCAGAGGGATCAATGACACTGAAAGTATAATAACCTTTGAGTTAGTTCATGTATTCCTACCCCTGCTCCTGACCTTGGTCTCAGTCCACCCAGCAGGCAGCTGAACAAAACCAGTGCAAAAAGAGGTGAGTGTTCACTGGTCCCCACATTTTCTCAGGGTGTCAGTAGTGATGATCTAGAGTCCATCCACATCTCAGCCTTGCTTGTTCCCCGTACTGCCAGGCCCCATGGTTGGGACAGGTAGAACAGCTGGTGCAGGTCTCTCCTGGGGCACTGAGCAATTTCCCCGGATGCCTCTCTCCCAGAGTCGTTAGTGCCTGATAATGAAGGCAGCATGTTGGCTGTGGTTTTGGTTTCCTGGGCTGCACTAACAAAGCACCTATGCAACCCACAGGCTAAAGCAACAGGAATATCGTCTCTCACAGTTCTGGAGGCCAGAAGTCTGCAATCAAGGTGTTGGAAGAGCCATGATTCATCTGAAGGCTCCAGGGAAGACTCCTTCCTCGCTTATTACTGGCTGCTGGTCATTGTTGGCAATCCTTGGTATTCCTTGGCTTGTGGCTACATCACTCCAATTTCTGCTGCTTCACGTAGCTGTTTTTCTTCTGTCTCTGTATCACCTGCGGACTTCTAATAAGGACACCATTATTGGATTTAGGGTCCACCCCAATCCAGTATTACTTCATCTTAACAATTATATCTGCAAAGACCCCATTTCCAAATTAGGTCACAATTTGAGGTTCTGGGGGGACATGAATTTTGGGAGGACACTATTCAACCCAGTACAGATACATTTTTTGTCTTTGTCTTTTGCTAACAAAATAAGTACTTCTCAGTAAAAGAGCAGTAGCATCAGAAGGTTTCTCAGTAGTTTACATACTAGTGTGAATGAATTTAGCAGGTCTTTTTCCAAAAGCAGGCTGTTTGGACAGTAGGTATGAAGTTTCTGGGTACTTGGGGGTGTGAGGAAGGCAAAAGCTCCTAGCAACTGACGAGGTAAGCTGGAGACACCAAAGACAAGCTTTCTTCACTTTATAGTTTTGCTTAGGATAGGTCTTGTTATGGAATCCATTTGTTTGGTGATATAGTCATTCTAAAAATATTGACTGTTTGATATGAGTGAGGAATTGTGGGAACAAGAAGTGAATCAAATGTGACCTCTGCCCACAAGGATGTGAACAGGTCGAAGGCAGAAAGCAGTGATGTCCCACCTGCTGACTCCGAGGGCCCTAGCGGCACTGAGAGGTGGGGACACATGCACCTGTCTATCCCAGGAGTGGGTCAGGCAAGGCCTCATGACAGTGGAGGTAGCAGAACTAGGTTTCAAAGACAGAAAGGTGGAGAAGCAGGAGAGAGGCAAGGGGAACGGCAGGACAAAGCCACCAAGAGGGGATCTCAGCATAAATGGGAAGCGGCACAGTGGGCTTGAGTCTAGTGAGCATGAAGCAACTGGGTTGTAGGGGCCTTGAATGACAGGCTAAGAAAGTCAGGCTGTAGATTTTAATTCAAGGGCCATGAGGAGTCACTGAGGGTACTGGAGCTATGAAAAACAGGATTAGGGTTGTGCTTCAACAAAGCTCACTGGGCTCTGGCTGGTGTGGTTCAGTTGATTGGAGTGTTGTCCCATATACCAGAAGGTGTCGGGTTCGATTCCCAGTCAGGGCACATGCCTGGGTTGCAGGTTTGATCCCCAGTTGGGGCATGTGCAGGAGGCAACCAATAGATGTTTCTCCCTCACATAGATGTTTCTCTCTCTCAAAATCAATTTAAAATAAATAAAAAAGATTATTATTATTATTTTTTAAAAGTCTCACTGGACAGCAGTGGGTATGATGGGAGGAAATAATGGATAGGGAGTTTGGAAGCCACAGGGGGGTTCCTGGGGAGAGGGGTCCAGGACTGGAAACTAGACAGAGTCCATGTGAATGGGGCAAAAAAGTGGGTAAATAAGCATGAGACAGAATATGTAATGAGGGCAGGGCTGGGCAACTCACTCGATGATGCCAAGTGCTGTTGTTTTTATTTTTAAGTTGGAAACATTGCCCTAACATTCATTTTTTAAAATTATGTTTTTATTATGCAGTAGTTTGCACACACAAAGGAATATAGGTAATGTATGTGTAAGTTATGAAGCACAAAAGTCAAATAAGCATCCTCGATCCTATCAGTTACCACTTACAGTCACACCTCTGTGCCTGATTTCATTCCCCTGCTCCATCTTTAATTTTGTGTTGACTACTTTCTTTTTTTGTTTTTTTTAATTATATTGATTTTTTAGAGAGGGAGGAAGGGAAAGGAAGAGAGAGAAACATTGATGAGAGAGAGAAGCACCAACATTGATTGGCTGCCTCCTGCATATCCTCCACCAGGGACTGAGCCCAAAACCCGGGCATATGCCCCGACCGGGAATTGAATCAGTGAATGGGTCGACGCTCAACCACTGAGCCACACCAGCCAGGCGTATTGACTACTTTCTTGCCTTTTTCTTGTAATTTTACCATACCTGTTTGTTTGTATCTGTGAAATATTATTTTTGTCTTGTTGATTTTGAGCTTTATAAAAATACTCTTTCTCTCTATATATGTGTTTAATTCAACAGTCTGTTTCTATAACTTATTCATGGTGGATGGTTTTGACTTTCAAAAAAAAGGAAAAGACCATGGGTGTTACTTGGACATTACCATTTCATGGACAGAAGACACTTCTGGCTGGAGACTTCTCGAGAAGAAGATGTCTAGTCCTTCGAGTGCTACCCTGGAAAGCATTTCAGAGGAGCTGGCTTAACCTTCTCTCTGTTCCAGCCCCACCCTGAAGAGCAGCTTCTGCTTAATGGGAATGGAGGGGCAGGCACCATAGTAGCACCTTCTGTCCCAGGAGGCTTCATAAAGAAAACTTGCTGGCTTAGAAACAGCACCACCAACAACATTGACTTTGCTCACAAATCTTCAGTGGGACAGCGTGAAGCCTGAAACCATCTGCAGGCGCCTTCATTCACATTCTGGTGCCAGGGCTGGGAAGACTCAAATGGTTGAAGGCTGGAACAGCTGGGCTCCTCAGGCAGCTCCCTCTCCATGTGGCCTCTCTACATATTCTTTCCATCATAGCTGCTTTGAAGGGTCAAGCTTTTGTTGTTGTTGTTGTTAATCCTCTCCTGAGGATATTTTTTTCATTGATTTTTAGAGAGAGAAGAAGGGAGGGGGGGAGGGGCAGAGAGACAGAAAGGAAAAGAAACATCGATATAAGAGAGACACATTGGTTAGTTGCCTCCTGCACACACCCCGACCAGGGCCAAGGATAGAACCTGCAACCCAGGTACGTGCCCCTGTCTGGGAATCGAACCCATGATCCTCTGGTCACAGGCAGATGCTCTAACCACTGAGCAACACCAGCTAGGGCAGGGCCAAACTTTTTATATGGTGGCTCATGGATACCAATGCATGTGTCCCAAGAGAAAGAGAGCCAGGTGGAAGCTGTAGTGTCTCTTATGATCTAGCCTCAGAAGTCATACAGCCATACTCTATTGGTGGAAAGTTACAAAAATCCATTCAGGTTTAAGGGGAGGGAACATAGACCCCATTTCTTAATGGAGAAGTGTCAACATCACATTCTAAGGATGGAAAATAATGGTGTGGCCATCTTTGAAGAATACAGTCTGCCACAGATTCTGACTTAGAAGAATGAAGTGCCTTGATGCGTTTTCAAGGAGAATCCTGAGAAGGAATAGGAACATGCATATGAAGAATAATGACCCAGAAAATAACCAGCAAGGCACCTGGGTCCAGGTCTAAGACACATCTCTCCTGTTTCAGAAACAAAGGAAATGCCACTGACCCACAGAAATCGGGCTTAACTTGTGTGACTAGAAAATCACTGCACAGTAGCATTTAATTCAAACGGCAAGAATTCTTTCTGAGCTCCTGTTTCTGGTGAGGTGCCGCGGGAGGTCCCGGCACGCGCAGACGGTGCGAGGTGCGTGTTGTGACAGCCTTCCCGGCTGCTTACCGAAGAACCCGGTGGCCAGACCGGAGACAGCAAGGCGATGAGAGTTAAGGAAGGCGAAAGAGGGACAAAGGAAAAATGGACAAGAAATACGACTAAATAAAGGGAAATAAAAAGGATGGAAAGAAGAATTTTTTAAAATGTCTATTTCTGTCTGAGTCTCTATTTTTCTGCTCCAATATAAGTTTTGAGCTCTTCCCTCACAATCTCACACAGCAAAAATTTTAACTACTAGGTTCTTGGAGGAATTTGCAACAATACTGTGTGAAGACAATAAAACAATGTTTTTTATACAAAAAACTCAAAGCGTCAGGACTCCGTTTTGAGGTAAAGCTTCAAATACCACACCAGAATCCTCACAACTTGCACACTGTTGGTCGTTCTCTAGTTTCCTTAGTTTCAACTTCTTGGGACTCCATCCTCCAAACACGTTGTGGCCCCTCTTTTGGGGGTTCTTACAGGTAGACAAGAGTCATGTGATTGGGCTTGAGCAAGGAAAATGAACCCCTTATTTGCAGTGTGACAGTTCTATTTTCTTGGGGGAAGAGGCTAGTGCTCTGTTTCTCTGTATCTCCAAAAACTTTTGACTGTGCAACTAAAGAAGGGAAGGGGGACAGGGAGTTCACATGCATTCAGTAACTGGTTCAGGAGTCACTTCCAGGCTCTATCTATCCCTGCAGTTACTCAGGTGGTTCTGTTGCCAGCCCTGGCTGCTTTTGCTGGAAGAGGAGTCTGGGACCCATTAGAAGTTCTACAGAATTGGTTGTCCAAGATGAGGAGGCTTCTGAAATTTCCATTATCTTTTATAACAGTTTTATTGAGGTACAACTCACATACCATACAATTCACCCATATAAAGTGTACAATTCAATGGTTTTTAGTATATTCAACTGTGTAGCCATCACCACAAATTTTAGATCATTTTATCAACCAAAAGAGGAAACCCTGGACTCATTAGCTTTTACTTTCCATTTCTCGATAACCACTCTCCTCCACAGCCCCACCTCCAGGAAACCACATCTATCACTAATAGATCTATTGCTATTCTGGACTTTTCTTATATATGGAATGCATATATAAAACATGCAGTCTTTGTGATTGGCTGTTTTGAAGTTTCTTCCATGCTGTAGCATTTATTAGTGCTTCGTTCTTTTTATTATAAAATACTATTCAATTTTTATGGATATAGCACATTCTGTGAGTCCATTTATCAGTTTATGGACATTAATTTCTACTTAAAAAATTTTTTTTTCTTTATTGATTTTAGAGAGAGAGGAAGGGAGAGGGAGAGATAGAAACATCAATGAGAGAGAAAATCAATTGGCCGCCTCCTGCATGCCCCCCACTGGGGATCAGGCCCATAACCTGGGCATGTGCCCTGACTGGTAACCGAACCGGCGACCCCTTGGTGCATGGGCTGATGCTCAACCACTGAGCCACACCGGCTGGGCAGTTTCTACTTTTTGACTATTATGGATGCTGCTGCTCTGACCATTAGTGTACACGTTTTTCTGTGGGCATGTTTTTATTTCTCTTGGGTGGATACCTAGGCATAGAATTGCTGGATCATGTGCTAACTCTATGTTTAACCCTTAGAGGAACTGACAACTATTTTCTAAAGTGGCTGCAGCATGTTCCAATTTCTCTGCATCCTCACCAACATTGTTATTTCTGCCTTTTTAAATCATATTCATATTAGTGGACATGAAATGAAATTTCATCGTGATTTTGATTTGCATTTCTCTGATGGCTAGTGATGCTGAGAATCTTTTTATGTGCTCATTGACCATTTGTATATTTTCTTTGCATAAATGGCTCTTCAGATCCTTTCCTCATTTATTAATTGGGTTGTCTTTTTATTATAGAATTATAAAAGTTCCATGTATTATAGATACAAGTCCCTGATCAGATATATGATTTGTAATTATTTTCTCCCATTCCATGGGTTATTTTTTATTATAGAATTATAAAAGTTCCATGTATTATAGATACAATATATGATTTGTAATTATTTTTTCCCATTCCATGGGTTATTTTTTACCTTCTTGAATAAGTTTAAACACAAAAGTTGTTGATTTTTATGTCCAATTTATCTGTTTTTTGTTTTTATTGTTGTTGCTTGTGCTTTCGGTTTCATAGCTAAGAAAACATTGCCTAATCCATGGCTTACCTTTTACATTTAGGTCTTTGATACATTGTGAGTTCATTTCTGTATATGGTTTGAAAAAGGGGTCCAAATTCATTCTTTTTGCATGTGGATGTGCAATTTTCCCAGCACCATTTGTTGAAAAACGATTCTTTCCTCCTTGAAATGTCTTGGCACACATTGCTATGCTTTATGGCATGGAGGAAACAATGAGAAACTAAAGAAATTGCAGAGAAATTTCTTGATGAATCGTGCACAGTAATGGTTTATGGTAGCTCACTATGCTGTACATTATCTCATTGAATCCTCACAAAAACTCTTTGAGGTAGATTTTGATGGTTCCCATGTTATAGATGAAGAAATTATTAGAGGTTAAGAATCTTGTCCAACAGGCCATTGCTAAGAACCAGTGGTGCTGGCCTCTGAATCCAGGCCCATCTGACCCCAGCACTGCCATGAATAATTAATTACTGGCCCATGCCGGAAATAACAACGGCAGCTAACTATGTGTCAGCCACTATTCTAAGGACATTACTAATTCATTTTATTCCTACAATAGCCATAAGAGGAGTGTGTATTACTTTTATACCCACATATGGATGGATAAACTAAGATACAGAGAGTTTAAATAATAGCCCAAAAAGTAAGTGGTAAAGCTTGGATCTGAACCCAGAGTCTTTGATTTTTCACTGCCATACCATACTCTTCCAAGCGTGGTTGATGCACTTTTCCATTTTTAACAGCAGCTTCCTTTTTGGGATAGCTTTATGATCTACTCATTTTGTGATTTCCACAAACAAGGTGCATTGATTTTGCCGGGGCTCCTTGATTCAGGGGTTGCTCACTGTAATAGTCTTGAAGAAATTTCCAGGAGGTATTTTTGTCTTAATGAGATGAGCAGTTTTCATAATACTGAGCATCTGCTTTTCTAAATTAAGGGAGTTGCTTGTAATAACAGGAGCATCAATAGCCTATAGGAAATCAACCAATACCCAGTGTGTATTTCATTTAAGGTAAGATGGATGGCTTTCACCCTTTGGGCCTGTGTGCCATTGTTCATGGCCTACACAAGTGTAATAAATGCTGCAGTTCAAAAAGATCGCTGTCATTGTGCTCTCCGTTTTTACTGCTTCTTGTGAATCATGAAATGCCAGAGTTCATTAATTCCATTTGTTCTTTTTGCAGATGAAAAAAATTGAGTCCTCCCAAAGTTATGAGACTGGCCCAGTATTTCTTATCCTGGTCCAGTGCATTTCCTGGTCCCGAGGCTACTTCTTGGTGATGTCAGTACATTTGTTTTTGTTTTCTTGGGGTAGACTGTCCCAAGGTGTCTGCTGTTAATGTTTTAATGATGGAATGCAGAATGATATAATGCTTTTCAGCTGTTCATTGTGAATTTACTCCAGATAGTTTTTGTTTAATTAGAGCAATATTTCCTAGGTTGCCAGGCAACGTAATGATAAAGTTTCAGGCTTTATTGCCCGCCAATGAAGTAGAAAGGGCACTATCTCTTGCTTCTAGTATGAACATCTCTTTCTCTCTTACTCTGTTTAGATTTGTGTTTGTGTTGAGGTCAAAGAATCAAATAGGCGTAAAGATAGAAGTGGAGAAAGCTCATTTAAGAGGATAGATATAAGCATCCTTCTTTGTGGTTTCTGCACCTGAATAAATGTTTAGTGTGGACATTCAATCTGTGTGTGACACTCTGTTAGGTGGGAAAATTGGCGCTTGGAGAGTTACATTAAAGCTTGACATAGACCCGGCCAACTGGGGGAGGAAACACAGTCAGTTAGGATGAAATTAAAAGGTTATAACCACAGAGAAACTCACTTAGGTAAAATATGTATCCATCTACGGAAGGACTGCTGTGAACTTGGGAGCAGAAGGGCAGGAGAAGATCAGGCGCAAGTACAGGTTTGAAATGGAGTGAATTCCAAGGGGCCCATGTGAGAGGATCCAGGACCTACCTCATACAAACCCATTAAGTCACTGGCTTCATGAAGGCCCTTTGTCACCCTCATCTTGACACCGCCCTAGCCTGCCTCTGGGCCCCAAGGGCTCTACTCTGCTTTGGGTCCTAGCCCCTCTTTTTGGGTACCCTCTTTTATATAATAAAACCCAGCTGTTTGGCCCTGTTTAGAGTGGTTCTTCCCTTCCCCCTTACTCCCTACATCCGGCGGCATGTATCCACACTGAGTGTCTGTAATATACAACACTCTTCCAAAACTTCTCTGATCTGATTTCCTCTGCCTCCCCTTTGCCAGAATCACACTTGCCAAGCTTTCCAGTGACTCGTAGCCACCAACACAAAGGACTGTTTCCCATGCTTGCTCGGTCACCTGTTCTCCTAATAACAGAGCTATTTATACTGCACTTGCACATGCGGACACAGGAGATGAAGCGTGCAGGCCCTGCTTTCTTACACTCTGGTGGAGGAGAAAGTAATAAGCAGACACTCATGTCTGGCTCTTGACCCAGTCTCAGGGTGGGCAGTGTGTTGGTAAATGCTTCCTAGGACTCTCCAGAACTTGGTAGGCTAGGTCATCAATTTACAGCTCAAGTCCTAACTTTTTCTGATGTACATCTTTTGCCTTTTAACTCAAGTTACTCTTTGCCTTTTAATTCAATATCCTCCTTTGGAGATATGTTGTTCTGTGATCCTGCCTTTGTAAAGCCCCTTAATACAACACAGATTTTGAAATGACTACTATATTTAGATCAAGCTGCAATATCACTAAAAAATCAAAGAGATTAAGAGTCCAGAAATTGAGAGTTTAAAGGAAGGCAAGAGTGAATGGTTTAATAAAACAAAATAGCACTTGTAACGTGTTAGAATGAGGATGTGGTCTTTACAGGCGTTTATCCTCTGTGGATATTTATGAACATTAGTAGTCAGCATTCATGGAGACTCATTCATCCAGGTGATGGAGCTGCTCATGACCGGCATCTGTTCTGATTGGATGGTGCCAGAGCGGATTTGCATGAAGATAATCAAGCCTCTGCATCAGAACCCTTTGGAGCTGTGTGACAGACCTAGGAAAGTGTTCATTTCCAGTGTGACTTCCTCGCCATCGCATTTCCCCTTGAACTGGTAGCTGCAGGCACTTTGGGGACCAGGGTAAAGGAACTGGAGTTACGTGAGCATTTCGTTTGGGTTAGTGGGATATATTTATGAGGGTCCCATTTCCTTCTGTGTACTGGTAAATATTTCTAGCCACTCTTATTTAGGACCAGTTTCCAGAAATACTCCCAGTGCCCACCGAATTGACTCTGCCAGCGACTGGCTGACAGTGGGTGTGAACAGGCGCTGCAGCACCTGACAGAAATATGTGGGAAGCAGAAGATCACTGAGGTTTGAAACTGAAGGCATGAGAAACTATTTTGTGATAAGTTATTCCAGTGATCAGATATGTAAAATTTTAAGCCAAGGATTTAATTCTCATCAATACCTTGTCAAAATAAAAGTTTCCTAGTATCCAGTAAAGACTTGATAATGCAGCATCCACAATTATAAATGCACCACATAAAATTATTTTTCATACATTTCCATAGGAAATCCATGGAAATATTCTGATATTAACAAGTGAATTGTAACAAATATTTTGAAATAATAACAAAAGCAATAATACATTAAGAAAATAAAAATCTTTGAAAAGAAGTAATGGATACACTCTTGGATTCTCGACAGTCTAATTAACGACAAGGAGTGATCTGATGTCACCCCCAGATGCCAGCAAGATGGGCCTCTGCTCTGGGTTCCTGCTCCCAAGGCTCCAGCTCTTCACCCACCTTGCCTACTCCAAGGGGAGGCACCCAAGGGGGGCAAGGGGACACTTGCATTTCAGTACTGTTAACTAGTGGCGCATTTTGGGCAAGAAATCTATATACCTGCTGCCCCAAACTGGAGACCAGTATTTGGAAAGCACATTCAGAAAAAATTTTTAAAAAGCACCCTGGAGATAGAGTGGCAAACCAGGTCCTATAGCTAGTGTATTAGAGATACCAGACAATGGAAAATAAAGCACAATTTTGTGACATGTAGAAAATAGCCACCCACTTAGGCCACCACCCCACAGGAACTAGAGAGAGCCAAGTACCTCAGAATAATGGAGTTAAGAGGAAGCTGGCTAGTGAGCAAGGCCTTTACAGAAATGAATGTCGTTGTGAGGGGTGGATGTTGGCTGGCAAGGCTGTGAGGATGAGAGCCTGTGCTTTGCCTCCCAGAGCCAGGAGGAATGAGTGGTGACCCTTGCATCCCGCCTGCCTGCCTTGCTGAGGCTGAGCCAGACTACCAACTCAAATGGAAATATCCTTCTAAGGGTATTTCAGGTTCAAAATCCAGTTGGCTAGTGGGAGGAAAAGGATATTATCTGATTGCAGATAGTGGCAGCCAATGTCTGCCTGTTACTCACAGAGTCAACATGTGCTGGGAATTCCAGGGCAGTGCATGCCAGAAGGCCTGCATCCTAGTACTGACTTCTGGTTTAGGGAAACAATGCAGCCTGAGGGTGGGGGAGGGAGGGGTGTGTGTCTGTGGAACGGAATATTCGTCTCTAGATATGGTGTGGCTGCAGCCATAAGGTCACTCCACCATTCCTCATAAGCTTGGGGGTTTCTCAGAAACTAAATTCTGGAGTATGGTGCTTACCTCTATTCAACTCACTGCACAGATATCTATGGTGAGCCTGCTCTGTGCCAGCCAGCTGTGCTAACTGGACAGTAAAGACACAAAAGACAGGGTATCTCCCTCTTGGGTTTTGCAAATTTTATGTTATTATTATTATTTTAATTTTTAAATTTTTTTTGTTAATCCTCACCCAAGGATATTTTTTCTGTTGATTTTTAGAGAGAGTAGAAGGGAGGGGGAGAGAGAGAGAGAAACAGAGACAGACAGAGAGACAGACAGAGAGGGAAACATAGATGTGAGAGAGACACATTGATTGGTTGCCTACTGCACACGCTCCAACCGGGGCCAGGGATTGAACCTGCAACCCAGGCACACGCCCTTGAACCCACGACCCTTTGCAAGGGCCAATGCTCTTAACAACTGAGCCACACCAGCCAGGGTCGGTTTTGCAAATTTAATAGGGGATTTGCAGAATTATGTTATGACAAAGAATGACCTAGCAGGGACAGGCAGCTATTTGTTAATTCCGTTAATTCTTTGGAAGCTGGCATTGGCTGAATTATGTGAATGAATTTTAGACTGGGAACAAAAATGGGGCCTCAAGACTTTCTGCTTTTTTTTTTTTCTTGTTATGTATTTTATTTTTTAAATTAATTTATTTTTGTTACAGATGTTTCTCCTTTTTCCCCCCATTGACACCCTCCTCCCCTTCCCACCCTACCCTGTCCCCAGCTTTGTTGTCTATGTCCATCGGTTATGCATATATGCATATAAGTTCTGTGGTTTATCCCTTCCCTCCCCCATTTCCCCCTCTTCTGAGGATTGTCAGTCTGTACCCTACTTCTATGACTCTGGGTCTATTTTGTTCATCAGTTTGTTTAGTTCATTATATTCCAGAAATAAGTGAGATCATGTGATATTTGTCTTTCTCTGCTTGGCTTGTTTCACTTAGGATAATACTCTCCAGGTCCCTCCATGTTGTCTCAAAGGATAAGAGATATTTCTTTCTTACAGCTGCATAGTACTCCATTGTGTATATGTACCACAGCTTTTTTATCCATTCGTCTACTGATGGACACTTGGGCTGTTTCCAGATCTTAGCTATTGTAAATAGTGCTGCTATGAACATAGGGGTACATAAATTCTTTCTGATTGGTGTTTCAGGCTTCTTAGGGTATATTCCTAGAAGTGGGATCACTGGGTCAAATGGCAATTTATTTTTAATTTTTTGAGGTAACACCATAGTGTTTTCCATAGTGGCTTCACCACTCTGCATTCCCACCAGCAGTGTACTAGAGTCCCCTTTTCTCCACATCCTTGCCAGCACTTGTTGTTTGATGATTTGTTGATGGCGGCCATTCTGACAGGTGTGAAGTGATACCTTGTAGTTGTTTTAATTTGCATCTCTCTGATGATTAGTGACATTGAGCATGTTTTCATATGTCTCTTGGCCATTTGTATGTCCTGTTTGGAGAGGTGTCTATTTAGTTCCTCTGCCCATTTTTTAATTGGGTTCTTTGTCTTCCTTTTGTTGAGTTGTGTGAGTAGTCTATATATTTTGGAAATTAATCCCTTATCTGATATATCATTGGCAATTATGCTCTCCCATATAGTGGGTTTCCTTTCCATTTTGATGGTTATTTCTTTTGCTGTGCAGAAGCTTTTTAGTTTGATGTAGTCCCATGTGTTCATTTTTTCCTTTGTTTCTCTTACCTTAGGTGTTGTATCAGTGAAAATTCTGCTGCATATGATGTCTGAAATTTTGTTGCCTGCATTTTCTTCTAGGATTTTTATGGACTCATGAGTCACATTTAAGTCTTTTATCCATTTTGAGTTTATTCTTGTGTATGGTGTAAGTTGGTGGTCTAGCTTAATTTTTTTCATGTAGCTGTCCAATTTTCCCAGCACCATTTATTGAAGAGGCTGTCTTCACTCCATTGTATGCTCTTACCACCTTTGTCAATTATTAATTGAGCATTTTGTCTTGGGTCCATTTCTGGGTTCTCTGTTCTGTTCCATTGATCTGTGTGCCTGTTCTTGTGCCAGTACCAGGCTGTTTTGATTACAGTGGCTTTGTAGTATAACCTGATATCTGGTATTGTGATCCCTCCTACTTTGTTCCTTTTTTTTCAAGATTGCTGTGGCTATTAAGACCTTCTGCTTTTTGACAAATTTATTTTTCCTGCACTCTGCTTTCCAGAGTATCCTGGTCAACTGCTTCATGGGTCTCTGGATGAGTAGGAATACTTTGAGCCTTCAGTAAAGGTCATGACTCTCTGTTACTAATCTTGTAACTATCTTGGGTACAAAACCCTCCAGAAGCTCCTTCCAAATTGGCCCATGGCTGCATGGATGGTGAAGGTGGCTGATGCAGTCCAGCCCTAAATCTGGGGACTACGGCACCAGCTGCTGGGAGTTTTGCCAAAGCCAGGATGTACTTCAGTTAACCCTGCAAATGTACACAGTGGTTCTGCTGTACATGCGTATACTCCTCCTTCAAGAGAGCCACTGGGGCCAAAACAGTGGAATGTTTTCAGGACTCTAATGTGAGTAAATTCTGAAACAAATGGCCACGGAGTCAGTGCTTTATCTTCTTCCAAAGGTAGAAACACGAATGCTATTCTGTGCTTTCAAGTTTAATGGCTTATAGTGATAGGGCAGTATGTTCTGACGATCTGAGGCACAGGCTGTCCTGTGTGATGCTCAAGGCTGACAGCCTCTGTGTGTGGGAAAAAGGGAGAATGTCCTAAAACAAAAGACTGGAAAAGTGAATAAAAGTTCCATAAAAAGTGAGAGTTAATGGTGACAAGGATTACCATTTAGTGATAGGATTGCCCCTGTGAACTTTGAAATTAAAGTTGCAGCAGTAAGACTACCATTGTTCAGTGGGATTGTGGGCCAACTCCTGGGAAACAAACGATTTAAGCTTAAAGAGCACCCGGCTACAAATGTCCAGGCAAATGCGCTCTTCCTTGCTTTTACCTGCTTTTTAAACTAGTCAGTTTGAATTATTTGTATGGCTAAAAATTCATGCTTATGTGATACACTTTGCTTTGTAGCTCAGAAAAGTGACAATAGTCATAGTTGCTTCTCGAACAGGTTTAAATTCATTGTTATATTTGATAAATATCCTCTTAAGCCTCTCAGATATACTTCCTAAGGAGAGCCTGAAGCACTCCTTCAGTGCCTGGATAGTCCTCTGACTGCAGTGAGTGACTGGAAGTTGCCGCTGCGCTGCTGGGTTGCTGACAGTGATAGTGGAGATGGCCAAGTCCGCTGATGGGAGAGCTCACCGGCACCAGGCTTCTGCTCTGCACTGTCTTCGTTAGCTATTTAACCTTCACCACTGTACGATCCCGCTTCCTCAGCTCTGTCTCATCGATGAGGAGACTGAGACAACAAGAGGAAGTCACTAGTGTACGTTCAGATGGTGTGTATACAGCCATTCAGGGGCGGGGGCAAGCGATTCACTGTAAGCTCTTAATCACCCTGCTCCACCGATTTTGTGATGCTAATGAACCTTGACCACGCTCTGCTTCTACCCTCACCAGACATATATCAAATCACATGAATAGACCAGGTTGTTTTCCCCAGATAAAGAGCTTATTGTTTTAAAGGATGTATTTCAGCTTTTAAAAAAAGCAAAATTGGGAATCCATCTTCTTTTTTATTTTTAAATATGCTTTTATTGAATTTTTTTAAAAAAATATGTTTTTATTGATTTTTTTAGAGAGAGAGAAAGGGAGAGAGAGAGAGATAGAGACATCGATGTAAGAGAGAAACTTCGATTGGTTGCCTCCTGCACGTCCCCCACTGGGAATCAAGCTGCAACCCGGGCATGTGTCCTGACCAGGAATCAGACTGGGACCTCTCAGTCCATGGATGATGCTCAATTCACTGAGCCACACCAGCCAGGCAGAATCCCGTCTTCTTTTAATGGGATATTTGAGGCCAGATCCTGGGGAGTATCTTGAGATGGTATTCCCTTTCTCACTAACAGACTCTTCATTTTTGTTTTTTCCCTTTCTTTTTAGTTACTGAAAAGAAACAAAAAAAGAAAAAAAGGAAAGAAGATGAAAATGCTGTCCTGTGTGTCAAGTAGTTCTGGTGAGGAGACTCTAGTTTCGATCTGATCACCTTCACTCACAGGCTGTGTGGTTAACTCCACGATACTTGACAATACATCATGCAGAAAACTCATGGAGATCAGACAATTTGCTTCCCACCTGGTAAGGATGTAATGGGGTTTTAATGTAGGCAGAAGTGATTTTAGTCTCTCTATTGGATGATGTAAGCCAGTGGAGTTCATGACTCTTTCTTCCTTAAAACTTAAGAAAAGATTTTCCAGACTGGGCAACGAAATTCTTAATTAAATCATGTTCGAGACACTAAGAAAAGAATATGACAAAGGACAAAGGAGAATTTGTGTATGTTTAGTGAAGAGGACATGGTTTCAGGGTGCCCCTCCAGCCAGCGCTGACTGCCCATCAGCGTAAACATTCAGTGCTTGTCTGAGGGAGAGCTGGGCAAAAAGCATGATGAGTACCTGGGAGCTGGTCCAGTGTGATGAGGACAGAAAACAGCCCTTGGAGGAAAGCCTTGAAGGGGGAGGGGAACCCTTACAGAGATGGCTGGTGTTCACAGGGAACAGGGCAAGGACAATGGCCACAGTAAGAATATTGTTATTAACCACAACCCTCCTATCACCTATTATTATGGCATCTTTGTCTTGTACTTTCTAAGACAACTGTACATATAGTGTCTCGTTTTCTTGTTTGAACTGGAATCCTGTGCAGAGATCATCCTATTTTATGCTTGAAGTGATGGGGGCTCAGAGAACCAGACTGACTTGCCAAGAGTTGGTTTACTGTGTGGACCCGGATTCGAGGCTCCTTGGCTGGGCAGTTGCTTGTGGCACAAGGGTTCCATCTCTAATGTCATGATAGTGTCCAGACAGCAACACCAGAAATGATAGGGAAACAGTTTTCAAATGGAAACATTTAAAATGCATTTGGGCATATAGTCCTACAGATGTGCAATTTATTCTTGCTAGTGAGCCTAGAGATTAATTTAAGGGACTTGAGTGTCATTTTTTCATAACTCTACTTTTTATCTCTTTAAAGAAGAAAAAAATCAGCTCAAACCCTATCATTTTTCCTTGTTTCCCCCACAGTGAACATGAATTTGTGTTTTCTTTCTGACTTTAAGTAATAAAGCATAATCATTATATAACATTCAAATAATACATGAAAATATAAAGAAGAAAGTAGAAGAACCCCAGCTAGTCACCATTCTCAGTTTGAAGGTCATGCGTCTACTCTTTGGGCTGATCCTTAGTGCTTCCTACTTACAGAAAGCTAGGCTAGCAGTCTTATAAAGAGAAATACTCCCAATTTTCTTTTACAGTACAGATTTTTCCTAACACCAGTTTGCTGGTGCATACCTATGCTTGATAAACCACCTGTCAAAAATAGAGAAAATGAGTACATTTGGGGCAAGCCAGTATTTTGAAGAAGTGGTGAGTTGTGGGACATGAAGGAAATAGCTGGTGTAGACGCTGAGGAGGGGTTTAGTCCGTCCAGTTCAATAGGTTTATCTGCGTTCCTATTCTGTGACAGGCACAGGGACACAGAGAAGGCCAGGTCCTGCCCTATCACGCATCTCGCAGGCCTGTGTGGCAGATAACTTCTGAGCATGTGGGCTGTGGTGAGGTTGATCTGAATGTGGAGCCAGGGCTAGGGCTCTTGAGCCCAGGTTACTGTGTGCTGGGGAAGGCTTCCTGGAGGAAAAAAACACCTTATTTGGGTTTTGAAGGAGTTAAACTGGTGTTGGAAGGGTTCCAGAAAGAAGGAACAGTGTGTGAAAAGGCATGGAGGTAGAAGGAACAGTGTGTGAAAAGGCACGGAGGTAGAAGGAACAGTGTGTGAAAAGGCACGGAGGTAGAAGGAACAGTGTGTGAAAAGGCACAGAGGTAGAAGGAACAGTGTGTGAAAAGGCATGGAGGTAGAAGGAACAGTGTGTGAAAAGGCACGGAGGTAGAAGGAACAGTGTGTGAAAAGGCACGGAGGTAGAAGGAACAGTGTGTGAAAAGGCGTGGAGGTGCAAGGAACAGTGTGTGAAAAGGCACGGAGGTAGAAGGAACAGTGTGTGAAAAGGCACGGAGGTAGAAGGAACAGTGTGTGAAAAGGCACGGAGGTAGAAGGAACAGTGTGTGAAAAGGCACGGAGGTAGAAGGAACAGTGTGTGAAAAGGCGTGGAGGTAGAAGGAACAGTGTGTGAAAAGGCACGGAGGTAGAAGGAACAGTGTGTGAAAAGGCACGGAGATAGAAGGAACAGTGTGTGAAAAGGCACGGAGATAGAAGGAACAGTGTGTGAAAAGGCACGGAGGTAGAAGGAACAGTGTGTGAAAAGGCACGGAGGTAGAAGGAACAGTGTGTGAAAAGGCGTGGAGGTAGAAGGAACAGTGTGTGAAAAGGCGTGGAGGTAGAAGGAACAGTGTGTGAAAAGGCGTGGAGGTGCAAGGAACAGTGTGTGAAAAGGCACGGAGGTAGAAGGAACAGTGTGTGAAAAGGCACGGAGGTAGAAGGAACAGTGTGTGAAAAGGCGTGGAGGTGCAAGGAACAGTGTGTGAAAAGGCACGGAGGTAGAAGGAACAGTGTGTGAAAAGGCGTGGAGGTAGAAGGAACAGTGTGTGAAAAGGCGTGGAGGTGCAAGGAACAGTGTGTGAAAAGGCACGGAGGTAGAAGGAACAGTGTGTGAAAAGGCGTGGAGGTGCAAGGAACAGTGTGTGAAAAGGCACGGAGGTAGAAGGAACAGTGTGTGAAAAGGCACGGAGGTAGAAGGAACAGTGTGTGAAAAGGCGTGGAGGTGCAAGGAACAGTGTGTGAAAAGGCATGGAGGTAGAAGGAACAGTGTGTGAAAAGGCGTGGAGGTGCAAGGAACAGTGTGTGAAAAGGCGTGGAGGTAGAAGGAACAGTGTGTGAAAAGGCGTGGAGGTGCAAGGAACAGTGTGTGAAAAGGCATGGAGGTGGAAGGAACGCTGTGGACGAGGGAAATCTGCGGACAGTTCAGTACTGCTGGTGTGTGTGTGTGTGTGTGTGTGTGTGTGTGTTCAGTATTGCTGGTGTGTGTGTGTGTGTGCTCAGTACTGCTGGTGTGTGTGTTCAGTATTGCTGGTGTGTGTGTGTGTGTGTGTGTGTGTGTGTGTGTGTGCTCAGTATTGCTGGTGTGTGTGTGTGTGTGTGCTCAGTACTGCTGGTGTGTGTGTGTGTGTTCAGTATTGCTGGTGTGTGTGTGTGTGTGTGCTCAGTACTGCTGGTGTGTGTGTGTGTGTGTGTTCAGTATTGCTGGTGTGTGTGTGTGTGTGTGTGTGTGTGTGTTCAGTACTGCTGGTGTGTGTGTGTGTGTGTGTGTGCTCAGTACTGCTGGTGTGTGTGTGTATATTCAGTACTGCTGGTGTGTGTGTGTGTGTGTGTGTGTTCAGTGGTCAATGAGGAGAGGTCAGTCAGGTCAAGTGGGTCTTGAATGTGAGGGTAAAGAACTTAAGAATTAACCCTGGAAGCAACAGACAAAGCCTTCACATGGTAGGTTTGTGTTTAGAAAGATCACTAGGGTAGCAGGGTGAGCAGGGCAGATGTGAGAGAGCAAGATGGTGCAGACAGGAGACTCCAGAGTCCAGGTGAGAGACAGTGAGCACATGGGCGAGGCCAGGTGCGGGGCATGGAGAGAAGGGCTGGAAGGGAAAGTAAAGGTGTCAGGAAAGGACTGCTGAGGCAGACCAGGAGCGGCTGACCCCAGGGCTCTAGCAGCTGACCTCACCACCCAGGACCACCCTTCCGGAGGCCGGGGCACCAAGGAAGCAAGGAGACTATCCCTTGAGCTTTTTCCTCAGGTGAGCCAAGGCACTGGAGAGAAAGTTTGTTACCTTTATTGGGAAAGAGAAAAGAATAAATTAAAAAAAACAACAACTGGGATCTTTGAAAAAAAGAGTGTAGGAAAAATGTACAAATTTGGCTTGGCTTTCTCCCAGTCCAGAAATCTTCTAAGAGATGTGAAAGATTTGGAAAGGAGACGAGGGAAGAAGTTAAGAGTAAGGGATGCTGGGCGCTCACCCACACAGCACTCATTCCTCCGGCAGCCAGGGGTGGTGGCAACTGACGGCTCTCCACAGAGTCCTCGCTGAGATTTGTGGGGGGCCGTGGTCCTGCTCACTTTCTGGGGCACTGTGCACCCAGTGACTATTTATCATGAGGTACCAGGAACAGCCACCTTGACATAATTTGGGGCACTTCTAACCCCACCCTGGGTAAGCTAAGGCTTGGGTTCTTACAGCATTGAAGTTCGATGTCTCCCTCCACCAATCCTGTTTCCTTAACACTCCCACAGGTCTTGACCCACAGAGCACTTCTTAGGAACCTTCCTGGACCCGTCTCCGTCGGAAGTGTTTCCTGGGAACCTGAGTTAAGTGGATGCTCTGAGTGGAGCCAAACTGGCTTCTTCTTTATTAGGAAATCCGTGGTAAGAATTTACCTTATCAGTAGGGTGGTGAAGGTGTTGCCTGGAAAATGGTTGGCCAAGTCCCCAGAGAATGGGCTTTGATGTCAACAGACCTGAGTTTGAATCCCTGCTCTGTTGCTTATCAACTCTGAGATTTTGAGAAAGTCAGGAGCCTCATCTATAAAACAGGAAGTCATACTAGCCTTGCAGTCATATTCACTTTACAGCCACACTTACCACCTTCACACTGGGACAGGGAAATGGCTGTTCTTATGAATGCCTAGTGCTGGCAGAGTCGGGTCCTCAGCGAGTGCCGTGGAGTGACAGGTGAGCAACGGGTGGCAAGGGTCATTCAGAGTGCCCTCGGCAGTAATCCAGGCTTCAGAATGTAAGGAAAGAGGTGTAAAGAATAAAAGGAAAAGATATCATGGTGGAAAGAGAAGGTTATTGCTGCCAAGACCTAGATGAGCAGACTGATCAAACTACACATATCTAATTCCCGAAAGATATCCTAGCAAGTCAATTCAGTTAAGAACATTTTAAAGCATCTGTTATTAATGAAATGCTGGGGAAGACCCAACATGATGGCCAGTTTCTAAAGGACCCTGATTACAACTCTGCTAGTGACTTACAGAATTTATTTTATGAGAAAAGAGTGTATATGATGTAGTCAAGGCAGTGATTAGGTACTCAAAAGTATTTATTGAATGAAGTATATTATATGAGACACTTCAGGTTGTTAAGCGTCTTTGGGCCAGTAGAATTTATACCGTATAAGAATGAGATATTTAAAAATGAAGATGATATGTCACAGAAGTTAGCCAAAAGAAAAAGGGAAAATTAACTAAGAAAGAGTAGAGCATTTAATAGAAGTACATGCTTAAATCTAAAGGGGCTCAGTGAGTGGTGGGTGGGTACAGGATAAGGAGCTTGAAAGTTCTGAATGGACTGTTTTATTTTTACAGCAGCATGTACTTATTTTATTCTAAGAGAATAAAATGCAGTAAAAGAACCAGCTTTTATTTTTGTTTGCCATCTATAGAATTGAGTTCTGTTTGCTGATAAAAAATACCAGTAACTCACTTGAGGACCACACTACCTTCTGAAAATGCCACACACCTGCTTCTTAAATGTGTCAAAGTCACAGCACATCTTAGGCTTGTCCAGAGCTGAAGCAACAAGCAACCGACTGCTCTTGAACAGCAGGTGCTTCCCGGCCTCAGCTCTGATGGTCGGGAGCAGCCGTGGAGCAAGGTGATGCAGCCAGAGAGAAAAGACTTTTTATTTAAAGGCAACCCCCCTAGATGGCTCTCTGGCATCTACTCTTCGCTTTGTACACAATTTCCTAACGTCAATTTCTTTATTTTGAAGGAATTGATTTGGATTGACTCATTGAGAATGGTGTCTATTACCTAAGTAAGTAATGAGAGAAAGAGATCTCTGTGGTTACATGTAAACCTGTGACAGGTCTACAGATGAAGAGGTGGAGAGGGTAGTGAAGAAGTCAGCAGCAATCCATCTATGTGAAGGTCACACCAGCTTCACTGTACACTTTGAAGACTTTCTCAATGGCCCTGACGTAGGCAGCTGTTCTCAGGTCCAGGCCCAGGTTATACTTCATAGCTGTGCACGTGATTTGCCTGGCAGAGTGCTCCATAGTGTAAGCTAAACCAGAATGCACAATGTCTTTCTCGGATGCCCCCGAAATCCGATCCTGGAACTCTGCTGTGGGCACACCAGGAATAGTTCCACCATGTTTTCCAAATTTTCTTTCCAAACTCTCTTGAACGGAATTGAGCCAGTGGTAGTTAGAATCCCTTTAATATCTGAAGGTTAAACAACCATAACTGACATGATTTAGGTTCTTTAGCCACTCAAAGTAAGATACTGTTCCTCCCCCAGCATTCACGTAGAGATCTGGAATAACCACAATGCTCCTCTCCAGGAAAATCTTATCAACTTCTGGAGTTGTCTGTCCATGACCTCCAGCCATGACCTTGGCTTTGATTGTGGGTGCACTGGACTTGGTCAGCTGTTTCTCACTGGCAGCAGAGATCGATATGTCACAGTCGGCCTCTAAGATGCTCCCTTCATAAAGCTGTGCCTTGGGGAAGCCCAGGATTGATCCATGTTGCAGTTTGAAGTCCTCCATTTCCTTCGGGTCAATACCATCTGGATTCCATATGCTCCCATCAGATTCACCAACACCAACACATTTAGCACCAGAGCGATGCAAATATCTCAGAGTGCAGGCCCACATGACCAAATCCTTGAACAACAACGTTTCGTCTCCAAACCCTGATGCCATTCCTAAAATGTTCATGTAAGAAGCTTTATTGATGAAGTTTTCAATCCCATGGAAAATTCGCCAGCCAGTAGCAGAGATCCATCCACGGACCCCACCCTGACTGATGGACTGACCAGTGACACAGGCACGGGCATTAATAGCATAGTGCCCTGTGGTGCTAGCATAGGTGTGAGCAATCCAGGACATCTCCTGCTTGTCTGTGCTCATGTCTGGGGCAGGCACATCAATGCCAGGATCAATAAAGCCCCTTTTTGCCAGTCCCAGGGTGGACTTCCTTGTGATCTTTTCCAACTCATTATCGGTATAGTTCTTGGGATTGACGTTAACACCAGCTTTAGCACCGCCAAATGGCACATCAACCACTGCACACTTATATGTCATCAGAGAGGCCAATGCTCTCCCTTCGTCTACACTCACATCAGTGCTGTAAGCAACACCTTGCAGGGTGAGTTGTGCTGATACTGGGCCCAGTAGCCCTGGATGACCTCCTAGGAGCCATGGTGGCACTGGATGGGGAGGACAGGCTCAGCACGGGGGTGCAGGGCTTGATGATCCGCAGGATGCCACACACCTGCTTCTACTCCTGCCTCTCACTCTCCTGGGTCTGGAGGTCCTCACCAGCTTGTCCTCCACATTGCTGCATCGCTGTCAAAGGAGCCCTCCACTGTGTTGACAAAGTTGGGGTCATTGTCGTGGTCAGCTGCCTGTATAGTGTATAATTCCATTTATATCACATTTTTAAAAAGCAAAATTATAGAAATGGAGACTAGATGAGAGTTGAGCAAGGAGTCAGGCAGGGATGGGGTGGTGATGGGATGGGTGTGGCGCTTGTGAGGGATCCTTGTGGTGATTGAACTGTTGGTATCTTAACTTTATCCTGGTTGTGAGGTGGTACTAGAGTTTTGCAATATGTTACCTTTGGGAGAAACTGGGGGAAAGGAACATGGGATTTATCTGTATTATTTCTTATAATTGCATGTGAACCTATAATTATCTTCAAATAAAAATTCAATTGAAAAAAGGAATAGTGGGGACTGTGGTGAACTAGAGAGTACATCACCCTTTCATGGACAATGAGATTTCAAAAAATGTGGCCGCCCGGCCAGTGTGGCTCAGTGGATTGAGCGTCAACCCATGGACTGAGAGGTCCCAGTTCGATTCCTGGCCAGGGCACATGCCCGGGTTTCAGGTTTAGTCCCCAGTGGGTGGGGGGGTACAGGAGGCAACCGATTGATGTTTCTCTCTCTCTCCCCCCTGCCCCACTCTATCTGAAGATAAATGGAAAAATATCCTCGGGTGAGGATTTAAAATAAATAAATAAATAAATAATAAAAATAAAAATGCCGATCCCTGATCTACCTACTTAAGCTCTAAAAAATTTTAACTATTTTAGGTATGTCTTTTAAAAATGTATTACACACATCTCTGCCTTCTTAAACATAGTATACTGAACATAGTAAAATAATTTCAATTGTTCCTGGAAGCAGTATACCTTTGTCTGCAAATCATAGATAACCTCACTAGAAATGGCTTCAATGCTGAGAAAAGGGTGTTGGTTTGTATAAGAAGTTGGGATGGACGGTGTTACATGAAGCGGAGCTGCCATGCATTAAGGGTTATAATTGCTTTTAGGGTTTTTCTGTCTTTTTTACTGTCAGGCTCATAGCAGAGTTTTATTTCCTTCTAATTTATTGTGTGCTTGGAGAGTGGGTAACAGAACCTATTGGGAAGTGGTGTGTGTGTGTGTGTGTGTGTGTGTGTGTGTGTGTGTGAATAGGTGTCGAGTAGGAATCTGAGGGACTGAGTTTTCATTCTTTTATGTATATTCTTTGTAACATCCATTTTGACAGCTCGAAGACCATATTGGTTCCAAATAGTCAAGACTTCTGACAGGCTGTATTTTGAAAACATAAAATGAAACTTAAAATTGGAAATTGCACGGTGCTTTGCTAATTTCAAACTGGCCAGAATAATCCTTCTGAGCAGCAGCATTTAAGAGAATTAAGAACCACAACTCTGCAGACAGACTGTCTGGTTCAAATCCTGGCTGTAACATATACTAGCTGTGTGGCTTTGGCAAGTTATATAACCTCTCTGTGTCTCAGTTTCTTTACCTGTTAAACGGGGATGATAACAATAATATCTATTTCATAGTGTTGTTACGAATAAATGAGCTATATGTGTAAGTAACTGAGAAGAGTATCTGGTGCATAGTAAGTGCTATATATGTCTACATATGTTAAGCAACAGTATCATTATGAATAAGAAATGTTGCCAACCCCTACTTGCCATCCTCATGTAACTCCCATGACCAGCAGGTCTGGCAGGTTTTCAACCATAGGTAAGGTCATATAATGCAGTTTTCCCGAAGGTTTCTGAATTATTATCACCAGGACATAAGGTAGTACCTGAGTGCTTCCTCTAGACTGTGTGTCTCTGGGAATCACACATTTGCGATAGAGGGAGGGAGGAGGGGAAATGCAAGTTGTTTCATATCATCTTCCCATACCTGGGCCCACCCTTCCTCTGCTCCAATTATTGCTCTGGTTGCCTCTTTTGGCCTCTGTCTGCTGTCCCTTTGGGTGCCAATTCCGGGTTCTTGGGAGAGACTGTCTGATGGGCTATGCCTGGTCCAGTGTGGACATCAGCTGTGGCTGGGGATGGTGGTCTTGTGTGGATGGTGATGTCATGTGGATGGTGGTCTCAAGTGGTGTAAACAGGGCTGAGGGACTTGTCATAGAAAGTGAGAGGAGCAGTTATGGAAAGTTGTCATCATGAGAGCGGCAGGAACTCAACAATGTGCACTTTGCATTGATAAATCAGAGCAAACGCAGTTTGGGGTGTGGGAGACGTGGGAGCTGGAGCTCGCAGCTTGCTGGTAGGGTGACTGTAGAGCAGCCATTTAACCTGCCTAACCCTCAGTCTCCTCATCTGCAAAATGGTGATACCTGTGTTTTTCTTTTTTTAAAATATTCAATATTATTCTATATTAGTTTCAGGTGTACAGCATAGTGGTCAGACAATCATATACTTTATAGAGTGGTCACCCCAATATTTCAAGTACCCACCTGGCCCCATACATAGTTATTATGATATCATTGACTATATTCCCTATGCTGTACTTTACATCTCTGTGACTGTTCTGTAACTACCACTGAACACCTGTGTTTTTCTTACCTGCCAGGCCAGGACTGGCTATGTAGTTTGTGGGCTCCAAAATAAAAATGTGGAACCTTTGTTCCAGAATGATTAAAAATAACAAGCCAGTGGCAGTGGCTCATTAAAGCAAGCGCACGGGGTGGGGTGGGGGTGGGGGGTCCTTGGTGGCTACATGCCCAGGAAGCCCATCCTGCACAAAACTGTAAATAATGACCAAACGCAAAGCCTCTTAATACATTTTGTTGTTTCAATCTAAAAATAGTTGTTAAAAGAAGAAAATTTGAAGGCTGCTCCAGAGAACTGATTTTTAGACGTTGTGCCTGGGAGAGGCCAGCCTGTTGTCATCACCGAAAGCACTTATGCTGTTGGGATTGTGGAGGGCTTTCCAGCCTCGCCCTGCACACAACTAAAGAGGGCGGAGGGCGGGTGTTTCTGCTGCCTCTTTCTCTGTTCTGGCTTTCACCACGCTTGGACGGAAGACTCCATGAGGGGCTTCTGCAGGGGGCTTTGGGACATGGCTGGGGAACCCAGACTTGAGAGGGCCTGCCTGACTCCCACCTCCCTCCAGAACTAGGGCTGGGAGCCCTCCCTTGGGACTGGTACCTGGGAGGGGGCTTTCGAGGTGCACCAGGTGGCTCTCAGAGAAGGAATTCGTTCTCCCCTCAGAGGGGAGGTGGCCTTGTTATCTTCACCATCTAACAGATTATTTATGCTTTGGTATGCTCTACATTCTCCTCTCACTCGAGCCAATCTGCAACTCACTGTCAAAGCACTCTGACTGTCCACGCAGCTCGCTCACTGCTGGACCAAATCCTTGTCCCTTTCAGCCCTCTGTCTTTACAGCCGTCTGCTTCCTCACCCTGCTCATCACTTTCTTTTTTTTAAATCCTCACCGGAGGATATTTTTCCATTTATCTTCAGGTAGAGTGGGAGGGAGGGAAAGAGGGAGAGAGAGAGAGAAACATCGACGTGAGAGAGACACATTGATTGGCTGCCTCCCCATGACCCCGACCAGGGCCGGGGACGAACCCCAATCGAGGCAAGGTACATGCCCTTGGCTGGAATCGAACCCAATACTCTTTGGTCTGAGGGCCGACGCTCTAACCATTGAGCCACACCGGCCAGGACCTTATCACTTTCTTGATCAGAAGGGGCTGTAGAAGTTTCCTAGCTTCTGAGTCTTCTCTCTCTCCTTGCATTTTCTTTAGCCTCTGTTTGGGGGGCTTACAGCAGGTTGCCCCGAGGCCCAGTCTTGCTTTTAGTCTTCCTGCCTCCACGTTTCCACATGGCGACAGCCAGCTATCTACCCCGGCCAGCTCCCTCTTTCTTGTAAAGCTTACCCTAACTTCCTTCTGGGACATCCGAAAGACCCACGGATAGTTTATCAGCTAGTAAAATGGCGTGGAGGAAGGAAAAGAGGAAGAAGGCAGGAGGGAGGAGAAAAGGAACACCATCTATCCAGAGGAAATTTAAGATAACCACATTCCTCACCTCTGAAATAATGGGAAAAAAGGGTCTAATATTTTATGGCAGTTTCCTTCTTACAAATGGCTTTAATTCCAGATCCCAGGGAAGCTACTTGGAAATCAGAACCTATTTTCCTAAGAAACACTATTATGCATAGCGATTCTCAGCCCAGCCCTTAGAAGCCCTTTACAAACAAACCTGAAATATTACACCAATAGACCAGGTGAACAACATGCGACTTTAACAGGGTCTATGGTGCACTGATGGAACCTGGTACAGTCTGGAATGCAGTGACAGGGGACGGTCCTCCAGGCTCCAGTACTCAGCATAATTAAAGACACTTCGACCTCTTGGGAGGCTACTTATCAGGTAGAACAACCTCATAAAGGAGGTGCCTTTTTTGAGAGGCAATCATCCTACTTGGCAAAATTTGCCTGATGGAGGGGAAGATTGGATTCCAAACCCAGACTTCCCTGTTGCCAGTTGCTCACAAGAAGTGTGAGAGCATTATTGTGTGTGTTTCACAGACAGCCCATTCTGTATGCGCTCAAAGCAGCTGCCGACCTCAAGGACTTGACTGTTTTTATAATGATGATGAATAAAAGGAAAGTCTTTTGCCCTCCCCTATGTCTCTCCCCTCCCCCTCTCCTGCACCTCCACCCTTAGCCCATCCCCCCACCCCGCTCCATAACTCAGCTGAACCAAGCAGCCTGGCCCTGCTGTGGAGGACACCGTGGGATCTGGGCTTGCACATTCTCACCTGCTCCCTCTCCTTCAAGAGCAGAGCCTTTTCCTTTCTGTCACGAAAGCAGGTCTGTGAGGCTCAGCCAGGCATAGGGCCCACCATGCAGCTGGTCTATCCAGGTGAAGCTCTCAGTTGCAACAGCAGGACCCACTGGAGCTTGTGTGAGCAGAAGGGACCTTACAAATGGCCTCACAGAAGGTGCCAGAAGGTCAGAGCATCAGGCTTGAGGCTTCAGGGCAGGCCACAGCACCCAAACCACAGAAGTCCCCCAGCCCTGTGCCAGCCCCCAGCCCACATAGCCAGCACATTCAGCTTCTGTGAGGGGGGTTCTGCTCAGTGGGGACGCGGGAGATAGCCATCATCTCATTCAAAGTCAGGTCAGGTGGAGTCCACTTGGTCTGAGGCTGCCAGGTGAGCCCACGGTCAGCACGTATCTCTTGTCTGCCCAGAAATGGGACCCCCGAGCAGCAACATACGTCCTTTAGGTGAGGACTCACCTGGCTCTCCCAGGAGGTGGAGAGAGAAGTCCCTGAGGGTAGGGGAAACAGGAGAGAACAGAGAGGAGGACAGTTTTGTGAATGTCAGTCTTCTAACATTTTAACTAAGCCACAGCCTCGGGGAAAGTGCTTTCAAAACACAGATATGATAAAGAACTAGTATACAAATGCCTATGTACAGGGTGTCCCCAAAAATGTATACACAATTTGAACAATTATTAAATCAGTGTTTATTAACATATAGTTCATTTTGAAAGTTTAAAAGCGTCTACAGAAATGAATGACTTTTTTTGTCAACACCTGTTTTCGGGCTGATGGCCCCTCTGGCCCAGGCACCGCTGATGATGATGACGGGAAGCAGTGGAACAGCACACGTCAGGAGTCATTTCGCTCGGTGTCTGTTTGCATTCTCTTCCAGTAGCTGCCCTCAGTGCATCCAGTGATGCCAGTTTTGTACCATCACCCTTATCTTTTATGTATCCTCATAAAAAGTCTGTGGATAAATGTTCTTTGTTCAAAGCTTAAAAAAAAAGCAAAGTCTTTGAAGAAAAAAATTCATTTTGGTTTTTCAAGGCAAGTCAGCAGCAGCCCCAGAGACGTTCCCATCCTTTTTGCCCCCTGCTCCCTGCTCAGAGCCCACTGCGTGTTGTTTGCTGTGACTGAACACCACCTTCGTCTCTAGCAAGCCGAGTGGATGCAGGTGCGTCTGGGATTGTCAGCTCAGAACTGTCCCCAGTGGCTGGGAGCCCTGAGACAACCCCGCCGGCCCTGACAGAGCCGCCCTGTCGGGAAAGCTTGCTATGGGGCCTGCTTCTTGCCATCCGGAGCTATCTGGGATCTCGTTTCTATTTATGAGGCTTCAGGAGATGAAAGCAGAAACCACCTTAATTAGTGCAAAGTGCTTTTTACTTTTAAAGTGCTTCACTAGCGTTAATTAGTTATTCCTGTTTTCAGCATTCTGGTGAGGTAAGTCAGGATTGTTACCCCTATTCTACCTTGGAGGAAATGAAGACAGAAATTTAATGACTCCCCGGGGGACCTGGGGGAAGTCAGTCTCTTAGACAGGTTTTCAAGGTGGTATGTCTGGCTTCCTCCTGGGGTCTTGCTTATCTGTCCTACCTTGTGTCACAACTAGTGCCCTAAGAGCTTTGTGTGCAGCGTGATTTCTGTCTTCCTTTGTCAAAAGAAGTTGGACTTGCCGGAGGCTGGGCAGTTGGACACAAAGGTCCTCTCTCAGTTCACACAGAGCAAGGATGCTTGTTGCTCCTCGTCCTTAAGGCCCTTTATTTTTAAATCTTTAAAAAAAATTATTATTTTTAAAATTTTTTTGTTAATCCTCGCCCGAGGATATTTTTTTCCCCATTGATTTTTAGACAGAGTGGAAGGGAGGAGGAGGAGGAGGAGTAGGAGGAGGAGGAGGAGGGAGGGAGAGAGAGAGAGAGAGAGAGAGAGAGAGAGAGAGAGAGAGAGAGAGATTGGTTGCTTCCCACATGTCCTTTGAGCAGAAAAGTGTCCTTTGACCAGAATTTAACCCTCTGGCCAGGGAGGTCCTTTGCCCCTTTAAAGTAGGCAGGGTTGGGAGGAGGGGCACTCCTGGTCAAATGCCCTCTGAGGGTGATGGAGAAGGGGAGAGAGAGGAGGCTTGGGGATGCAGCCCTTGCTGAGCACTCCTGCCCTGGCACAGGCTTTCTCACCTGTGTGGGTCGCAAGCAGAAGTGCTGACGTTGCTGTCTCCTACTCCGCCCCACTGCCCCATGGCGAGTGCGCGCGTGCTTGGGCTCTCCCAGCCACCTGGCTCACGCCCTCCAATCCATCTTCCGAACGGCGTTAGAGTAATAATTCTAAAAACACACCTCGAGACCTCACCTTTGCTATGATTGAATGCTAGGCACTGTGCTCAGCATTTGACATGTATTATGTTATGTAATCCTCACAACAGCCCTCTGAGTGGATATCATTATGTCAACTTACAGATGAGGGAATGGAGGCTTTGAAGGATTAAGGATCTCACCAGAATTTACACCATTAGTAAGAGCAGAGATTCCATATGAGGTCCGGTTGACCCCCAAAACTAGTACCCCCAACCCTCCAGCTGTACAGACTATGCTGTACTCCCAGATTAAAAACCTAAAATGACTGACAGCACCCCCCTCAGTGCAGCGTCCCCCTCATCCCGCACTGCCCTTGGCCCCGTGGCCATCCCAGTGGCTCAGTGTGGTGCTGCCTCTGATGTCCTGCCCTGGCTGCAGCCCTGGCACTCTGCTCCTTTGCCTGGAATGTGCAGTTGCTCAGTCACCACTAAAATCTTGAGTCAGCTCAAGAGTTGGTCCTTTTGAGAAGCCTTCCCTCCCTGCCCCTCTTCAAGCACTCAGGATAATTGGGCTTCTTCTTGTGCCCTCCCAGCCTTTCCCCAGCATGACCCTGCGGGCAGTTGTTGGTTCTCATGCCATCCCAGAGGACAAGGGCTTTGGTGTCACCCTCCTTGCATCCCTGAGCTCAGCTTTGGGTCTGGCGGAGAGCATGGACCGTAATTCCTGCGGGAGGAATGAAGAGTTGCATAAATGATGAACGCCTTTCTGCTTTGCCGGCTATAGTTTCCACAGACCAGACCCAGCAAATTCCCACGGTGCTAGGCCACTGGGAGGATTTTGGGGGAAACCAAGCTAATAATCTTCTGCCCTCTAGGAAAAATGTGTGGTGTCATGGTAGGTCACCCTACCGTCCAGAGGGCAGTTAAGTCTGTCCTTGGACACCAGAGAATTGGGTGCTAGACTATTTGCTGGAGATCATTTTGCACAACTCTGAAATCCTACCAGTCAGAGTAGCAGAGGTAAAGTGACTTGCTCAAGGACCCTAGAACTAAAGGACAGGGATTGGGATGAAAACCAGCGACCCTTGGTTTTGGGCTGGAGCACATTTCTCAGCCCTTGAGAGGGTTCACTGAGGGTGAAGTGGGTTTGGGGCCAGCTTTGAAATCCTTGGGACCATCTGGTGAGGCCAAGAAAGAGCAGCAGCCCTACTTGAGAGGCTGCGGGCTGATCAGGGTACCTGAGCTGTCTCCGGGACAGGAAGTAATACTTTCAGAGTTTTAGCCCCAAAACCTCAGAAACTTTTTGATGATGCATTAAATGTCAAGTATATTGCCGACAGGAGGTAAAAAAACCCCCAGGTATCAGCCTTTGTTACTGAGATGACAGGAGATACTCAGTAATATCACAGGAAGTCATGCTGTCAAAATATAGAGAGGGCAGCATGTGGGGACCACACCTTACAATAACCGTCCTTGGTGCAGGAGCCCCTTCAGAGGCAGAGCTGGAGGAGGTGTGGGGGTGTGGTGGGGGGCCCACTGGGTGCCACCTTTGCTGTGAATTGCAAAGCACAGAGTTTGACTGAACAACTGCTGCAGGGGAGCAGCTCAGTTAATACTTGCTCAGTGAACAAAACACCGCGTCAACATGAGGCTCTGTGCTTCCTTCCTCTCGTCATCTGCCTGTAAATGCCACACAGCTGCTGAGAAAGCCAGCAGAGCAGCTCAAGGACACTCACGAATCTCTGAAAATAAAAAGGTCTGTCTCATCTTCTTATCATCGCAACGCGTGCTGGGACAGCATTTTCTGCTTTGAACCCCTCAAGGAGGCACATGACTGCCACACTGAGACTAGCGTGCCCCCTTGTCACTCACTAAAGAGAAGACCCAGCCATTCCCACGGAAAACCCAGAGCTCCAAGAGGGCTCAGAAGGACGCTGTGGCAGCTGTTCCACTGCCCTCGCTACCTAGGCTGCAGAACGTTCCCGCCAGGAGGGTCCCATCATCGTCGAGCTCTTAGAAACCCTTGCAGCCTGCTTCCCTGGGCTGCACCCTGCCTCTGCCTCCATGCTCAGCTTGCAGGAACCACGGTGGCCAGGGATGTGTGCCCGCTGTGTGGCTCTCCAGCATCCCCAGAGATATCCCTCCTACAAGTCCCCGAGTGGTCTCCAGCCCCGTGTCAGGACCCTGGCTGGGGCCATGTGTGACAGGGACTGCACATTTGCAAGGGAAGCAGCATGTCTGCCTCCCTCACGGGGAGGCCGCCAGCTCTGGGTAAACCCACCCTCGGTGCTGGCTGTGGCCACCGGTAGACATGCTTTGTCTCACACTGTTGAGAACCCACTGGGCACCACTCACTGTGCTTCATATTCTTTTATGTTTTCATCCTTGCAAACAATTCTCTGAAGCAGGTTTTTAAGCCCCATTAAAAAAATGTTTTTGGAAATCCTGGATCCCTAGGAAATCTTCTTTCTTTCTTTCTTTCTTTCTTTCTTTCTTTCTTTCTTTCTTTCTTTCTTTCTTTCTTTCCTTTCTTTCCTTTCTTTCCTTTCTTTCCTTTCTTTCCTTTCTTTCCTTTCTTTCCTTTCTTTTCTTTCTTTTCTTTCTTTTCTTTCTTTTCTTTCTTTTCTTTCCTTCCTTCCTTCCTTCCTTCCTTCCTTCCTTCCTTCCTCCTTCCTTCCTTCCTTCCTTCCTTCCTTCCTTCCTTCCTTCCTTCCTTCCTTCCTTCCTTCCTTCCTTCCTTCCTTCCTTCCTTCCTTCCTTCCTTCTTTCTTTCTTTGTAATCCTCACCTGAGGATTTGTTTCTATTTATCTTCGGATAGAGTGGGAGGGAGGGAGAGAGAGAGAAACGTCGACATGAGAGGGACACGTTGACTAGTTGCTTCCTGTACGACCCCGACCAGGGCTGGGGACGAACTGCAACTGAGGTACGTGCCCTTGACGGGAATCAAACCCGAGACTTTAGTCCATGGGCTGATGTTCTAACCACTGGGCCAAAACGGCCAGGGCTAAGTCCCATTTTTTTGACCGAGGGAACTGAAGCTCAGAGAAGTCACATGATCTGCAATAGGACCTACATCAGTGAGTGGCAGTCCAGGAGTTGACAGAACTGGGTCTGTCCCACTCCTGAACCCACAGTTTCACAGCCCCAACAGCCTGGCATTGCAGTCCCTGCTCCTTCCACACACTGGGGGTTTCCGGGGCATGGGGTTTGCTCTGCTAAAACCAGGAGAGTCCAGATAACCTGACCCATCCAATCTAGAGACCTCAAAGTCACCTTCTTGCTGTCCCCACCCCTACTTCCTCCTTTCCATCCCACTGGCCTGGCCTCATGCCTCAGCATCCTTCCTGCGTCACTACAAGTGTTCTAGATGGTTTCACCGTCATTTGCTCATTGGTTAGTTAATTGCTAGATATTTCTATAGAATTGAGCTGTTAGTATTTCAAACTGGCTTCCCCTAACTGGATTCAACATCGTCCTTCCAAATCTGCTCTCATTCCTGTATTCACTATCCACCCCCACCCCTGCAGACAGGGGTGTTAGAGCCAGCCTAGTCTAGGTTTGGGATAAAAGGAAAACATATCATTTAAATTTATTTTTTCCCTTTCTGGCTCTTTGCCAATCAGCTTTTAAGATGCATGTGTTTTCTTTTGTCATTTCTGTCTAAATGACACTTTATATTGAATGCCAGCCAATATTTGAAGTTTGGTTGGATCTGGCCTTCAATTACAAGCTTGTTGGGATATTCTTTTTGATAGCAGGTAGGATTTCAAGGTTGACTTTGCATTGGCTCTTCTTATGTTTTCCCGTCATGCCTTGGTTGTCTTTCTTCATGTGATAATTTAGCAAGTCTTGGTCAACTTTGAAATGATTTTGCGCAGGTCATGCAGGTTATGGGTTTACAGGTTAACAGCAGCAAAGCCTTCAGCAGCCTCTGCTGAGACACGGGTACACATGCCCCACTGGGTCTTATCTGAGGGTGGACCCAGGGAGGCGGCAGGAAGTCTGTGCTCCAGGATCCCCAAAGCTCCCTGCCATGTGCTCCTTTCCTGAGGAGGGCAGAATCTAGGGCTCCTCTGTCCACTTTGGCTCCTTACAACACTGTCTGGTGACCACCTATGACTGCTAAGCCATTTTTGCCAACAATGCTCAGACAAGCTTTTCTTCTCAGCCTTGCCCTCCTAACCATCTCTGGTCTCTGTTTCTCCATCTCCTTTGGCCTTCCACAAAATAGCCTTTGTGATCTTAGATAGTTTTTCCTACAGCTAATCTCACTGACCTTTCTAGTGGCCAATGGGGATTAACTCCAGTTAATCAGTTAAAGAGATTATTTAGCTAAAAGGTAAACAGATGAAGACATTCTAGTTAATTAATGAGAAAAAAGTTATAAGTTTAAAGGAATCCCCTCGACTTGTCATTTTTTAACTGAACAACTGGATTGGCACCCCTTCTGTAGGCACTGACATCAGCCACTCAACAGTCACCAGGAGTGAGGTCCAGGCGTCCGTGCTGTCACGTGCTCCCAGGCAATCCTGATGCACCCTGACATCTGAAACCTGCTGGCTGCTCTGACCTCACCAGCACCGCAGGCACCTGAACAGGGAAGAAGGCGGGGACCCCTGTGCACCTCTCCAATTCATTAGCAATCTCTTTGCCCTTCAGTTCCTAAACTTGTTCACTAGTTATTTAATTCGTAGACATTTCTATAGGATGGAGTTGTTAGTATTTCAAACTGGCTTCTCCCAGCTTAATTCCACATCGTCCTTCCAAATCTGCTCTCACTCCTGCGTTCACTGTTTCAGGTACCTGACCTCACTATCCACCCCCACCCCTGACCCATCCAATCTAGAGACCTCAAAGTCACCTTCTTGCTGTCCCCACCCCTACTTCCTCCTTTCCATCCCACTGGCCTGGCCTCATGCCTCAGCATCCTTCCTGCGTCAATGCAAGTGTTCTAGATGGTTTCACCGTCATTAGTCTACGGTGTGGCCTCCCAGCATTGTCAGAGTTATCCTAAGACACAGTCAGAGTACAGGGCCCTCCCCACACCTCGGTCACGTTCTGTGTCCTCCCTGTTCTCATGGTCTCCCAGGGTTGGCCCAGCTGACTTGCAGCTCAGCCTCTCCTTCCACCTTGTGCTCTGGCCATACCACAGGCTCTCCTGACTCCTAGTTTGGCTTGTGCTTTTCCCTCATCCTGGCTTTTCCGGTCATGGACATCCTCACCTATCCTCACAAGCCATCTCCTCTGTGAAGCCTTCTTCGGTTCTCCTAAAATAAAGGAATTGCTCAGTCCTCTGTGCCTGTCAGCACTTTCTCTGTCCATCTTTATTCCCCTCTGCCATGTATTATTGTTAGTCTCTCCAAGGCATGGATTGTACGTGCCCATGAGGCGAGGGCCTGTGTATCGGCTGCACAGTTACTACGAGCATCTGGGCCTGCCAGTGGTGCCAGTAACTTCACTACAACATGCTGGAGGCCTTGATCTCCCCTTAAAGGGTATTGGGGTTTCCCTAGAAACTGCCACTTCAAAGCCATTCAGAAAAAAAAATTAGAGCTAAATTAGGCAACATTGTTTACTTCTTAAGAAGATGCTTTGGTGTTCCTTCCTGCACCTGTGAGAAGCCTCCAGTTCCTCAACAGAGCTGTTAAAAGCGAGGCCCCGGGAGTGTGTGTGAGGGTGCCCGGAGAGGTGGGGGAGTTGGGGCTGCCCTCCAGGCAGGGTTACTCTCACTGCACCCCAGCCTGGGAGAAAGGGTGCAGGATCCCAGCTTAATCGCCTACACAGGAACTTTCCTAACTTGGCCCAGAAAGTCTGCTGCCTTCTGTAAGTGACCACACTATCTTTTTGCTCTTAAAATATCAGCAGGGGGTTGCTCTGGGCTGCCTCCTGTGTGGGAGTCTTGCCTTGATCCTGAATTCTGGGCATCCACATTTTCATAACAGCCCTTTGTGGTAGGTAGGTCCTTGCCTCCTTCGAATGACCTTGAATAACACTGTCCTCTGCACCCTTTCTGGCTACCACAGGAAGAGGCATGGCCACTCTGAGTCTAGGACCTTGAAACCATTTTAGGCTCAGGCAGGAAAAATAAACAGATGGGTGAGGTGTCTGCCCTTGAGTTCTCGCTCTCATTATTCGCCCAGCACTGGTGGTCAACGGATCAAGTTTTTAGGACTTGGATTTGCAGTATGTCAACTGATTAAACAAGAGGGCTTTATTGAGCAACTCACAGGGGCCCATCTCTCCAAGGCCTCTTTTACAGAGGGAAAAATGGAGTGACAGCAAAGAACTTACACTCACCCCAGAACCAAACACAACCGGGGCTGCCATACAAGCCCTTCTGGTGCCGAATTACAGAGCCTGATTGCTGCCCAGAGCGAAGGAAAACAGCCTCCTGTGGTCGATGGACTTTTACTGCTTCCTTTTCTTACTTACTCAACTCCAGCTGATCTGAGTCCTTGCCTGGCCACTCCTGAGTGTCCTACAGACACGGGACTTCGGGCCAGGTGGGCCCCAGGGGAGAGACCAGAAGGACTGAAGAGCAGAATAATCGGGCTTTCTGGCTGACAGGGTGCAAACCGCTGCTCTTTTCTCAGCCATCACATCTTAGCAGTCGGAAGGCGTGTGTTGGGGCGGATGGGCTGCAGGCAGGGGAGGGGCCTGACAAACAGTCTTCATCACCAGGCTCTGCCACCAGCTCCTTCAGGGGCAGCACAGGAGCCTGATGAAAAGAGCAGGGGTGCCCGCCAGGGAGGCCCAACCGGGGGCTTTCTTCCCCCAGTGCTGTGCCCTGGGCTTGCCAAGTCCCACGAGTCAGCTAACTGGAGAAGCATTTTCAAAGCAAGGCCTTTGCCCTCCTTGGCAGGCTCCTCAAAGCTGACTCACTCTCACTGCGCCTGGGAGACACTGCAAAAGGCGCTTTTTGTTCCCACTTTTCAATGGGACATCCTCAGGGAGCCTTGGAGAGGCGCGGTGTGAGCAGGAGGACACTTGAAGCAGGGCCACTTGGGTGGGCAGAGGAGGGAGCAGGCCAGGCAGCTGGGGGAGCCGAGCTGGGGCGGGGTCAGGGTTGGAAGGTGGCTGGGAACCACGGACACTGCGCAGGAATAGTGTTTAGGAACTGAGAAACCCCGCCTACGAGGACCTTCAGAGGTTGGAGCAAAGAACGCTCATCCTTTTTTATTGTTATGGTTTCAGTGGTACTGCAGTGTTTGGTGATGGCTGCTTAGGAACAGACAGAAAGAGAATTTGCCTTGGAATTAAGTGGCTTCAAGATATAGTTAAAAAATTTTCCAAACCTCAATTGATAATTTTTCACAGAAAGGTGCGTTTGTCATCAGCTCTGACATAAAGGCCACCTGTGCTTCGCATGAGCGTGATTCATACCAGAGTCCAGCTCAGAAACCATGAGCGATGGCCCACAGGACGCTGTCAAGTATAAGTACCTGATAGAAGCACAGATTCCTGGGACTGGAGACAATCTCAGAGGCCCATCCCACTCTTTGTCTCTGGTAAACATTTTTACATTAAAAAAATTTTTATTTTTATTTTTTATTGATATTAGAGAGAGAGGAAGGGAGAAGGAGAGAGAGATAGAAACATCGACGATCGAGAACATACATTGGCTGCCTCCTGCATGCCCCCACTGGGGATTGAGGCCCACAACCTGGGCATGTGCCCTGACCAGGAATCGAACCAGTGACCTCTTGGTTCATGGGTCCACGCTCAACCCCTGAGCCACACCAACAAGGCTCTGGTAAACATTTTTAATCCAATTTTTTTGTAGTGAGCATGATAGTTTTCTAATTCAATTATATTAACTTCTTAAGATACCTTGACCTAGCCTTTTTATTCATAACAATTGATTATTAAATATCATTGAACTAGTTGAAGTTTGTATGTTTTCTATAAATAAACAATGAATTTCATTTGGACCTGGTGAAAGATAAATTAACAAATTATTCCCTAAGTACAGTAAGAATGTTGAAGAAGAAAATGGAAATTGAACAATTTTTCTTTTGAAAAATTCTTAGTAAGCCAAAACATAAATAAATAATAAAAAATCAATGAACTAAACTAAATAAAACAATAATAAAAGACCTTTCCAGTGCTGTGTTTAGTCCAGTTTGTACAAAGTTCATACCTGGTTTTATGACCTCACTTTTCCCCTATTGTTTAAGGGATGTGGACATTATCTTTTAAACATGCCATTTCCAAGGAAAGTCTGGATTGGTTTGCTTTGCAGAGCATTCACAAAGCAGGCTATCGAACAGTTGCACAAGCAAAACAGAGGCTCTGGAAAGATGATATACCTTCCTTCCTGAGGCAGATATTTCAGGATTGGGGAAGCAGGGTTTCCTGTGTTCTCACAGGGGCCGAGATAAAGAAACCCCGGCAGCTTCAGAAAGAATCGAGCCTGGCGCGAGCAGGCGCCGTTGCTTTTGTGTGCAGGGCCTCGGTCTACACTGAGAGGCAGGCAGGGCAGAGACCGCATGTGGGCCGGACGTGACGCGGGCTGGATGGGTTTGCAGCCTGTGATGTCAAGGAGCAGGGCTGCAGAAGTCCCAGGGGCTGCTCCTCCCGGCCGCCTCCCGCCCGCCAGAGCGCCCAGCCCCTGAGCGTCCACTGGTCTCGCCTCTGCCTCTCCCACAGCAGAGGAGCAGCGGGCATCTTGATGTCCCCTGGGAAAGTCCATGCCATTTACATGATGCCTTCCCCTTCTCTCCACATTCCACAAAACGCAAAAGGGAGGTAGGTAAAATTTGCTTTCCGCTTATTTCCCCACCCTCCATTCAATTTCCCTTTCTGTGCTTCCGCCGCCCTTCCTCCTAGCGGCCCACAGCTTGGGAACCCTACAGAATGAATGAAATTTGAACATTTAATTCACCCAAAGACACTCGTGTCTGGTAACTGTGGCCTCTTCCAGATATTTATGCATTTGAAGAAGTCCACGAAGGAAAAAAGACCCAACCACCCAGCAACTACCAAATGTAAAAAAAGTAATAATAATAAAGATACTAATATAACCATAAGGAAGGAAAAAAACTCAATAAAATAACAACAAAAAGTTTATTTATTTATTTTTGAGTAGGAGTAAATGGAAAGGAAATGGGAGAAATTATAAGATTATTAATTTTCTCATCTTTCTTAGTTGGAAGATAATGGATAGTATTTGATATCTGAAGCTAATTAAGAAATAGAAATTTAAGCATCTTATCAAAAAGGTAACCACTATTAGAACTAAAATTCAGACTATACAGTAAAACAAAGGAAACACAAATGAAGCATTAAAAACAAAAAAATATACAAGATGGTAGTATTATGACAACTGTATTATAATAAGTGTAAATGAGATCAACTCATTTATTAAAAGAAATAAGCTCATAGAATGGGTATAAACAACCCTACACCCAACTGTGTACTGTCTTAAAATATATATATATATATATATATATATATATATATATATATATATATATATACCTAAAACAAAGTGACTCAGAACCAGAGATAGTGCTTACACTCCCAGAAATATCTCTCTAATGGTGGAATTCCAGGCACTGTGGCATTTGGGAGGGGTAGATATTTTTGGACTAAGTTTCCCAGCCTCTAAAATCAGACTGTGTGGTTGCCAGCTCATGAGACCAGCCCTATGTTTGTTCTAGATTGCTGAGCTTCCAAAGGGCAGGGGCTGTGCCCGCTTTGTTTAATTCCAGGCATTTCTGAGGACCATGTGAGGACATACTTTATGATGTGGTGGGTGAGAAACACTCTCATCATCAGTCCATTAAGGTAGAGTGTTTCTGGGGAAGTCCTCAGGAAGTTACAGTAACTAATTTTGGGCCTTGAATGTGCTACTTGGTATTTCCAAGCATTTATATTTAACGGGTCAGGGCTTGATTTATCAAAGTTCCCCTATGTGTCATGATTTCTGAGAGGTGGAGTTAGACAGACCTGGGTTAGAATACCAACTCTTTTAATTTTATTTATTTATTTTTTAAATTTTATTAATTTATTTTTGTTACAGATGTTTCTCCCTTTTCCCCCATTGACACTCTCCTCCCGATCCCGCCCTCCCCCCAGCATTGTTGTCTATATCCATTGGTTACACATACATGCATATAAGTTCTTTGGTTTATCCCTTCCCTTTCCAGAATACCAACTCTTCTATTTATCCACTGTAAGAACTTGAATAATTCATTCATTCATTCATTCATTCATTCATTCAATAATAATAATAATAATAATACTTATTATTATTTTTTAATCTTCACCTGAAGATATTTTTCTATTTATCTTCAGATAGAATGGGAGGGAGGGAGAGAGAGGAAGAGAGAAACATCGACGTGAAAGGGACACTTCGACTGGTTGCCTCTTGCATGACCCCGACCAGGGCCATGGACAAACTGCAACCAAGTTATGTGCCCTTAACCGGAATCGAACCCACAACTCATTGGTCCATGGGCCAACACTCTAACCACTGAGCAAAACTGGCCAGGGCAATAATTATTTATTGAAAACTTACTATATGGCAGTCTCTATTCTGGATGCTGTGGATACAAAATCTCTGCTTTCATGGAGTGGGAGGGAGGGAGAGAGAGGGACAGAGAAACATCAACGTGAGAGGGACATGATCGACTGGTTGCCTCTTGCACGAACCTGACCAGGGCCGGGGACCAGACCAGCAACTGAGGTACATGACCTTGACTGGAATCAAACCCACAACTCTTTGATCTGCAGCCTGACACTCCAACTGCTGAGCCAAACCGGCCAGGACTCCATGACTATTTTTTTTAAAAATATGTTTTTATTGATTTCAAATAGAGGAAAGGAGAGGGAGAGAGAGGGAAACATGGATTGGCTGACTCCTGCATGCCCCCTACGGGGGATCAGACCTGAAACCTGGGCATGTGCCCTGACTGGGAATCTAACTGGTGACCTCCTGCTGCATGGGATGATGCTCAGTCCACTGAGCCACACTGGCATGGCCCCATGACTATTTCTATAACTGGCAATTTGTACTTCTTAATCCCTTCTCCTTTTTTGACCAGCCCCCCTTTCACCCCCCAAACCCTTCCCATTTGGTAACCATCAATTTGTTTTCTGTATTTATGAGTTTTTGTTTTGTTTGTTCGTTTATTTTGCTTTTTAGATTCCACATATAAATGAAATCATATGATTTTGTCTTTGACTTATTTCACTTAGCATAATATTCTCTAGGGCCAGCCATATTGTTGTAAATGGTAAGATTCCATTCTCTTTTATGGTTGAATAATATTCCATTGTATTTATCTACCACATTTTCTTTATCCAGTCGTCTGTTGATAGACTCTTAGATTGCTTCCATATCTTGACTGTTGTTACTAATGCTGCCATGAACATAGGGGTGCATATGTCTTTTTGAATAGTGTTTTGGATTTCTCTGGATAAATACCCAGAAGTGGAATCGCTGGGTCATGTGGTAGTTCTCTTTTCAATTTTTTGAGGAACCTCAATATTGTTTTCTTTGTTTTTAATTTTTATTTATTTATTTATTTATTTATTTATTTATTTATTTATTTTTATTAATTTGTTTTTGTTACAGATGTTTCTCCTTTTCCCCCCACTGACACCCTCCTCCCCATCCCCCCACCCCATCCCCAGCATTGTTGTCCATGTCCATCAGTTATGCATACATGCATATAAGTTCTGTGGTTTATCTCTTCCCTCCTCCCCCACCCCTCTTCTGAGGGTTGTCAGTCTGTACCCTACATCCATGTCTCTGGGTCTACCCTGTTCCTCAGACTGTTATGTTCATTATATTCCACAAATAAGTGAAATCATGTGATATTTGTCTTTCTCTGCTTGGCTTGTTTCGCTTAGGATAATACTCTCCAGGTCCCTCCATGTCATCTCAAAGGATAAGAGATCTTTCTTATAGCTGCATAGTACTCCATTGTGTATATGTACCACAGCTTTTTTATCCATTCGTCTACTGATGGACACTTGGGCTGTTTCCAGATCTTAGCTATTGAAAATAGTGCTGCTATGAACATGGGGGTGCATATATTCTTTTTGGTTGGTGTTTCAGGCTTCTTAGGGTATATTCCTAGAAGTGGGATCACTGGGTCAAATGGCAGTTCAATTTTTAACTTTTTGAGGTAACACCATAGTGTTTTCCACAGTGGCTGCACCAGTCTGCATTCCCACCAGCAGTGTACTGGAGTCCCCTTTTCTCCCCACCCTCGCCAACACTTGTTGTTTGATGATTTGTTGATGGCGGCCATTCTGACAAGTGTGAGGTGATACCTCATAGTTGTTTTAATTTGCATCTCTCTGATGATTAGTAACATTGAGCATTTTGTCATATGTCTCTTGGCCATTTGTATGTCCTGTTTGGAGAGGTGTCTATTTAGTTCCTCTGCCCATTTTTTATTGGGTTCTTTGTCTTCCTTTTGTTGACTTATATAAGCACTCTATATACTTTGGAAATTAACCCCTTATCTGATTCATCATTGGCGATTATGGTCTCCCATATAGTGGGATCCCTTTCCGTTTTGATGGTTGTTTCTTTTGCTGTGCAGAAGCTTTTGAGTTTGATGTAGTCCCATGTGTTCATTTTTTCCTTTGTTTCTCTTGCCTTAGGTGTTGTATCAGTGAAGATTCTGCTGCGTATAATGTCTGAAATTTTGTTGCCTGCATTTTCTTCTAGAATTTTTATGGACTCACGAGTCACATTTAAGTCTTTTTCCATTTTTGAGTTTATTCTCATGTATGGTGTAAGTTGGTGGTCTGGCTTCATTTTTTTGCAAGTAGCTGTCCAATTTTCCCAACACCATTTATTGAAGAAACTGTCTTGACTTCACTGTATGCTCTTGCCACCTTTGTCAAATATTAATTGAGCATATTGTCTTGGGTCAGTTTCTGGGTTCTCTGTTCTGTTCCATTGATCTATCTGCCTGTTCTTGTGCCAGTACCAGGCTGTTTTGATTACAGTGGCTTTGTAGTATATACTTAAATCTGGTAATGTGATCCCTCCTACTTTGTTCTTCCTTTTCAAGATTGCTGTAGCTATTTGGGGTCTTTTTTGGTTCCACAGAAACTTTTGGAGTGTTTGTTCTAGTTCCGTGAAATATGTCACTGGTATTTTGATGAGGATTGCATTGAATCTATAGATTGCTTTGGGTAGTAAGAACATTTTAATGATGTTAATTCTTCCAATCCATGAGCAAGGTATATGTTTCCACTTTTTTATATCTTCCTCTATTTCTTTTTTCAATGACCTATAGTTTTCTGTGAAGAGGTCCTTTATTTCTTTGGTTAAGTTTATTCCTAGGTATCTTAATTTTTTTGCTGCAATGGTAAATGGGATTGTTTTTTTAGTTTCTCTTTCTGTGATTTCATCATTGGTGTATAAGAATGCCATTGATTTCTTGATGTTAATTTTGTATCCTGCTACTTTGCCAAATTCATTTATTAAGTCTAGTAGATTTTTGATGGAGTCTTTAGGGTTCTCTATGTACAATATCATGTCATCTGCAAATAATGACAGTTTCACTTCCTCCTTTCCAATTTGGATCCCCTTTATTTTTTCTTCATGTCTAATTGCTGTGGCTAAGAAATAAGAGTGGCGAAAGTGGGCATCCCTGTCTTGTTCCCATTCTTAAGGGGAATGCTTTTAGTTTTTGCCCGTTGAGAAAGATGTTGGCTGTAGGTTTTTCATATATAGCCTTTATTATGTTGAGATATGGACCCTCTAGTCCCACATTGCTGGATTTTGTTGAATGCTTTTTCAGCATCTATTGATATGATCATATGGTTTTTATCTTTCATTTTGTTTATGGGGTGTATCACATTTATTGATTTGTGAATATTGTACCTTCCTTGCATGCCTGGGATGAAACCCACTTGGTCTTGATGAATAGTTTTTTTGATGTATTGCTGGATCCAATTTGCTAATACTTTGTTAAGGATTGTGGCATCTGTGTTCATCAGGGATATCGGCCTGTAGTTTTATTTCTTTCTAGTGTCTTTATCTGGTTTTGGAATTAGGATTATGCTGGCCTCAAAAAGGAGTTTGGAAGTGTTTCATCTTCTTGGACTTTTTGGAATAGTTTGAGAAAAATAGGTTTTAGATCTTCTTTGAATGTTCGGGAAAACTCCTCCATGAAGCCATCTGGGCCTGGGCTTTTGTTTGCTGGGAGATTCTTAATTACATCTTCAATTTCCTTTGTTGTTATTGGTCTGTTCAAGTTTTCTGTCTCTTCCTGGTTCAGTTTTGGGAGACTGTGTGTTTCTAGAAATTTGTCCATTTCTCCTAGGTTGTCCAATTTGTTGGCGTATAATTGTTCATAGTATGTTTCGATGATCCTTTGAATTTCTGTGGTGTCAGTTGTTACTTCTCGTCTTTCATTTGATTTGTTCATTTGGTTCCTCTCTTTTTGTTTCTTGGTGAGTCTGGCTAAAGGTCCATTGATCTTGTTTATCTTTTCAAAGAACCAGCGTTTTGTTTCATTAATCTTTTGAATTGTTTTTTTTAGTCTCTATGTCATTTATTTCTGATCTAACCTTTACTATTTCCTTCCTCCTACTAGCTCTGGGTTTTTCTTTTTGTTTACTTTCTAGTTCTTTAAGTTGTAGGGTTAGAAAGTCAATTAGGGCCCTGGCCGGTTTGGCTCAGCGGTTAGAGCATCAGCCTGCGGTCCAGAGAGACCCGGGTTCGGTTCCCGCTAAGGGCATGTATCTCGGTTGCAGTTTGTCCCCGGCCCTGGTTGGTCGTGTGGGTGGCAGCCACTCGATGTGTCCCTTTCACGTCGATGTTTCTCTCTCTCTCTTCCTCTCTCTCCCTCCCACTCTATCTGAACCAAAAAAATGAAAGGATGTCCTCGGGTGAGGATTAAAAAAAAAAAGGAAGTCAATTAAGAATTTTTCTTGTTTCTTGAGGTAGGCCTGTAGTGCTATGAACTTCCCTCTCAGGACTGCTTTTGCTGTGTCCCATAGATTTTGTGTTGTTGTGTGTTCATTTTCATTGGTTTCCAGGAAGTTTTTAATTTCTTCCTTGATCTCGTTAGTAACCCACTCGTTGTTTAATAACATGCTATTTAGCCTCCAAGTGTTTGAATGTTTTTACTGTAATTGAGTTCTAGTTTCATGTGACTGTGATCTGAGAAGATGCTTGATATGATTTCAATTTTCTTGAATTTGTAGAGACTTGCTTTGTGTCCTAACTTATGGTCTATCTTTGAGACTGACCCATGTGCACTTGAGAATAATGTATATTCTGCAGCTTTGGGGTGAAATGTTCTGTAAATATCAATGAAGCCCAACTGATCTAATTTGTCTTGTAAGGACTCTATGTCCTTGTTAATTTTTTGTCTAGAAGATCTATCCAGTGGTGTCAGTGGTGTGTTAAAGTCATCCACTATGATCACGTTGCTATTGATCTCTCCCTTGAAGTCCACCAGAAGTTTTTAAATATATTTTGGTGCTCCCGTGTTTGGTGCGTATATGTTTACCAGGGTTATATCCTCTTGTTGGATTGATCCTTTTAATATGTAGTGACCTTCTCTGTCTCTTATTATGGCCCTTGTTTTGAAGTCTATCTTGTCTGATATGAGTATTGCTACACCAGTGTTTTTTTCATTTCCATTTGCTTGGAAAATTTTTTTCCATCCCTTCACTTTCATCCTGTGTGAATCTTTTGTTGTGAGGTGGGTCACTTGTAGACAGCATATATATGGTCATGTTTTCTTATCCAATCAGCTACCCTATGTCTTGAATGGAGCATTTAAGCCATTTACATTTAAGGTAATTATTGATAGATAGTCATTAGTTGCCATTTTAATTTTATGCCTGTGTTACTCTTTCTCTCTGTGTTCCTTCTTTTTCTTACAACAGTCCCTTCAACATTTCCTACAGTGCTGGTTTGGTGGTGGTAAATTCCTTTAGCTTTTTTTAATCCATGAAGCTCTTTATTTCTTCTTCAATTTTGAATGATAGCCTTGCTGGATAGAGTAGTCTTGGATTCAGACCCTTGCCTTGCATTACTTTATATACTTCATGCCACTCCCTTCTGGCCTGAATCTTTTCTATTGAGAAATCAGCTCACAGTCTAATGGGAGCTCCCTTGTAGGTAACTTTCTGTCTCTCTCTTGCTTCCTTTAAGATTCTTTCTTTGTCTTTAATGTTTGCCATTTTTATTATGTGCCTAGCTGTGGGTCTTCTGGGGTTCATCTTGCTTGGGACTCTCTGTGTTTCCTGGACTTGTGTGACTTCTTCCTTTACCAGTTTAGGGAAGTTTTCTGTCATTATTTCTACCAACAGTTTCTCTATTCCTTTCTCTGACTCTTCTCCTTCCAGTATCACTATAATGTGAATGTTGTTACGTTTCATATTGTCCCACAGCTCCCTGAAACTTTCCTCCTGCTTTTACATTTTCTTTTTCCATTTGCTGCTCGATTTGGGTGTTTTTCTCTACCCTGTCTTCTAAGTCACTGATTCAGTCTTCAGCTTCTTCTAATCTACTATTGAACCCTTCTAAGGTATTTTTCGTAACAGCTATGTCATTCTTTATTTCCTGTTGATATTTATGCAAAGCTTCTACCTCTTTATGCGTAGCTTCTACCTTTTTTTTAAGCTGAAGTAGTTCCCAGTGAGCTCTTCATAATTCTTATTAAGTTGCTTGTAGTTCTCACCAAATTGTTTCAGCACCCTTAAAATCATTGCCTTGAATTCTTTATTTGACAAGTTGCTGCCCTCCATTTCCTGTAGTTCCTTTTCTGGTGATTCCTCTTTTTCTTTCCTTTGGGTGTTGTTTATTTGTCTCCCCATTTTAGCTGTCTGGTAGCTCTAGACGTGGTGAGGAATGTTTGGATGTGTAGGCAGCTCGCTGTATATCAAATAAGGCTACTGTGCCTCCCAGACTATTCTGTTGCATGTCGCCTCTTGCCTGCTGTGGATCCTGGAGGATTGACTACTGGGGGCTGGTATTGGTGTGTCCTGGTAGGTGCTGATGCTGGATCATGTGGGCCCCTCTGGAGCTGTGTTCCCAGCTGGTCACTGGTGCCACCTGTAGCTGTACAGCTCAGTCACTGTTGGAGCCATGCTCCCTGCCCGTACCTTGGGCAGCTGTGTTGCACAGGTCTCACTAGAGCCCTGGCTCCCTGCCGATCTTGTGGGCAGCTGGGTCATGCAGGCCTCTCTGGTGCCCCAGCACCCAGACGGTCCTGCAGGCGGCTGGATCACACAGTTCTTTTGGAGACCCAACTCCACGCCTATCTTGTGGGCTGCTGGGTCGCGCAGGCCTCTCTGGTGTCCCAGCACCCCGCAGGTCCCACAGGCGGTTGGATCTCACCGGTCCCTCTCGAGCCCCAGCTTCCCACAGCTCTTGTGGGCCACTGAGTAACACAGGCATCTGTGGAGTCCCAGTTCCCGCCACTGACACCTGGGGAGTGCTGCTGCCCTGTGGGGCTCAGCTCCTGCTCAGCCTTTGCTGTAGTTTGTGGGGATGGGTCTCAGCTGCTGGTCTGTGCTTCTGTTGCCTGGGGATGGATGTCTGCTCCCAGCCTCTGTTGCTGGGGGTATATCTCGACTGATGGGGTTGCTACTGTGGGGATGGTGCTGGGCTCCAGCCATTTGTGGCTTCCGCAACTGACACCTTGGCAGCTTCACTACTGTGCACTGGTCTGTGTTGACACAGGTGTCCACTGGTCCGAGGGTGCCAGGTGCACTGGTGGGCTCAGGTTGCTGGGCCCTAGCCGCTCCCACTGCCTCCCCCCAGGGAAGACCCGGGATCTTCCAAAATGGTGGGACCTCCCCGCGGCGCAGGGCGCGGTAGCCGGCTGCTCCTGTCCACAGCACAGGAACCTGCTGCTCCTCGTCTCTGCACCGCACGAGTTTGGTTGTCCACCTTCAGGTCCACTCACACTCTCTCACACCAGCTCACTCTCTCACGCACTCACCCTCCCTCCGGTCCTGCCCGCTGCCATCTTCCAATATTGTTTTCCATATCATGAAGTTTATATTCTAATGGACTAGGATAGAAGATAAACAACAATTAGCATACACCTGAAACTAATACAAAATAATATTGAATGTAAACTGTAATCTAAAAATAAAATTTAAATTAAAAAACAACAATCAGAAAATAAATTTATAATACGTCAAGTGGGATAAGTGATACAAAAAAAGTCAAATGAACCAGCTAACATCATTCACCTCACCAAATTTACCTGACCAAATATAGCAGGCTAATTTTTAAGTTGATAATTTTGTATGGCCCGTGAATGATGTTATAAATATCTAAATGGCTCTTGACAGAAAAAAGCTTCCCCACCCCTGATAGCCACCCTGTTTGACTGCTATATGTCCTGGTTGGGCTTTGGTATCATCATAACAGTGGGCATCCAGCATTTGGGACATTCTTCTGGGTTGAGTGAGGCATTCTTTTCTGAGCTAGGATACAGTCTGAGATCCTTCTCAACATGGGGCTTCAGTAAGTCCCTAACAACTGATCAGTGGCAAGCAAAATGCATTGGGTATGGTGTGGTGTGGTGTGTTGTATTGTGTTGTAGCGTGGTGTGGCATGGCGTGGCGTGGTGTGGTATATACTACCCATGCAGACTGCTGGGTTCCTATCCCTGCTCTGCCACTTGTTGCTCAAGTGGGCTTGAGTGACTCAGTTTCCTCACCTGATAACAGAGATGACAAGAGCGCTCTCCTCATGGGGCTGCTGTCGTAACATGTAGAAAGCACTTAGATTAGTGTCCGATGCACAGGCGGTGCTCAATAAATATCAGATTCTGTTTTTAGTGTGAGGTCCCTTGTCAGATACTACAGTCTCCTAGGTACTGTAACTAGGAATTTTGAAGACAAAGTCCCACAATGATTGTTTAAGCTGTCATTGCATTCCCTCTCTGACGAGAGGGTGGAGCAGGGAAGGAGCCCATAGTGGGAGTCGAAGCATCTGGGCACAAGTTCCTTGCCTTCTGGAAGGAGAGCATCCCTGTGAAACCTTCATAAACTGAAATGCCCTGAAGTGAAGAAGTAATTACCATTAATTTATATGGAAAAAATGTGAGCATCTCCAGAAACCCCAAAATAACCCACCAAATCATAAATAACACATAAAACCTAAAATAACACTAACATATAGTAAAAGCAGGAATGCACAAGATAAATTGACGTAAAGCACAGATACTCACACACACAGTTTGAAGCTCTGCGGGCTGATGCTGAGTGTACTTCCTGGGGAAGGAGCTTCCGGGCCTCTTACTGCTGGGGGGCGGGGCTCTCCAAAACAAACACTGAATGCTCTCTTCACCTGTTTTCATAAAAGTGAAAATCCTCCTGGGTTTCTTATGGTTATCAAAAACAGGTACAAATGTAGGTCTTTTATAAAAGGAAGTGGCTTAATGAGAACTTTTTAAAAGTGGGGGGATACTTGAACCCCTTCTCTCCCATCCTTCTCTCTCCCCTTGCCTCTCTGGCTCATCATTGGTCAAGCTGTTCTTTTACAGAGCAGTGCCAGTCTCTCAATCTGAATTCCAGGCTGGGAATGGCCTTAACAATGGGTGGGTTCAACCATTTCACCTGCAGGTGTCCCAGGAGCTCGGGGTCCCTTGGCTTGCTTGTCTCCAGGAGGAAGAACAAGGAGCCTTTGGTGGGGTTATGGCTTTCCCCCTCTCCTTGGGACCATGAACAACCACTAGGCCCCACAACCTCCAGCTTTGTGATTTCAGAAACATCAGCCAGTCCACCTAATGTACCCCTGAGTGAGGGTGTACACTGGCCAAATCCGATCTGGCCATTAGTGGGCACCTGGTGCTGCAGCCAGCTGGCCTTCATGCCCTCCTCCAATACTGAAATGTAAAGAACCCACATTATTGATTTAGGGGAGAAAGAGGTGTCATTGTGTTGGCAGCATGGAGTGTAGGTTAAATGCGGAGCCAGAAGATCTGGGTTCAAATGTTGCTGCTATCACTTTCCAGTTGGATCTTGTTGGATAAATTACTTAATTCCTTTTGACTCTGGTGCTTCAAAGGTGAAATGAGACCAATAACCATGTTTACTCACTGAGTGGTATAGGGTTCAAAGGAATAATGCTGGTGTAGTGTTTATTACAATTCCTGGCTATTTCCTTTTTCGGTTTCAAACCCATCAGTACCTCCTCTTCCTTACTCCGGTTTGGCAGGGGAAAGGAATTTGTTCCTTTAGTATTAAAAACAATCACCTGGAAAGCTTGTTTAAAATGTAGATTCTTGGGCCCAAGCCCTAAGATTCTAATTCAGTTCATCTAAAGTAGAGCCCAGGAAGCTGCACTGCTAATAAAACGTTTTCTGTGACATGAAGGCCATGCTTCCAGAAATCTTTCTCTAAGGAGTTGTTAATAAGAATTCAAAGTACTTTCCCATGTCTCCATTTTAGTAAGGACTCAAAATCTAAATATCCATTTAAACCTACTAAGGCTTAAAACTTAGTTCCATAAAAACCCTCTGTGATTATACTCCACTCCCATAGGGAATCTCTTAATTCTCTGCCTCCGCTCTTCATTCTAAAACATTTCTTCTGTTCTGCTGACTCTGTTTTCCCTCCTCCTGCCCTCTCCCGTGTATACAGCCCTACTGGGTGATGCTCTAGCCCAGCGCACTCCCCCAACCCCCACCTTTTTACTGACCCTTCCATCTGGATGGGTAACAGGCATCTCACACCACAGATGCAAAACGACTCATGACGGGACCCTGACCCAGTCCCGTCTCCCCCTTTTCAATCCATTCTTCCTCCTCCACGCAGTTGCTCAGGCCTCATCCCAATCCTCCTTTGTTCCTCTTTTTCTCTACCCCGTATCCAATTTTTTAGCAAGTTTGAATGCATCTACTTAAAAAACGTGTTATTTTATTAAAAAATGTTGCAGTTTTATTAAGATATAATCAACATATTGTATTAGTTTAAAATGTACAATATAATGATTTGACATACACCTACATTGTGAAATGATTATCACAATATGTTTAGTTACCATCCATCACCTCACATAGTTACAAATGGTTTGTCTTGTGATGGGAACTTTTCAGATATATTCTCTTAGCAACTTTAAAGTATACAAAACAGTATTTAACTACTTTCCTGGTATTGCTCAAATAGGAGCACTACAGCCAGTGCAGCTACTGTTAAATTAATTCAAGGAGGCCATGAGCCCCAGGAGGCCATGATGCTGGCAGCCTATGTAAGCAAACGAGAATCTACGCCTGTAATTGCCTCAAGGTTACAACGTCAACACTCTAAGCACAACCAGTCACAAACTAGGCTTTAAGCTATAGACAGTAATTTCTGTGCTTTGCTTCCTCTTTTCTCTATAAAAGCATCTTCCCAGCTCTTGTCAGAGGGGCCTTCCCACCCACTTTCAGATAGATTTTTGCTCAAGTAAACTCTTAAATTATTTTGTTGCAGTGTATCTTTTAACACGACTCTAACCCAAGTTGTATTTACCTCCTGCTTGGTTTACTTTATGGTCTCTTAATTGGTCACCTTGTCCTCAAGAGCATGTTAGCCTCTTTCACTCAAAACACATGCACACGCACACACACGTGCATGCACACACGCACCCACGCACCCAGACCCTTCACATGACTCTCAGAGCCTCACACAGTCTGGACCTTGCTGGTCTCCCTCATCTCACACCCTCCCAACTTCCTGCCATTCACTTTGCTTGAGCCGCTCTGACCTTGCCTGTCCTTGAGCACCGTGCTCCTGGCCCAGGATATTCGTTACCTCTCCCTGGAGAGCCTCCAGATCTGAACACGACTGGCTCCTTCTGGTTTCTCATCGTAGAGATGTAAGAATTGAGCAGAGACCACCCTGACCTCCACAGGCCTTTGAGATGGCCTCAGATCACCCTGGCCTTCCCTCTTGTCTTCTGTCACCCTGGGTCCTGTGAGAGAAAGCAAAGGGAATGCTTAGACACATTCACTGTGCTCCTTAATCCTTGTAATTCTCAGATTTTTGGGGGGCGGGGGGCTGGTTCCAAACTGAGTTGGGAGAATCAGTCTCTCACAAAGACTTTCAAATATAATTTATTGTAAAGAGTAAGTTCCCTGCAGGGAAGTTAAATTTAGGCTTTGTGTTGTTGATGCTATAGTTTCCTGAGTTGGTAGGAATTTTTGTAAGCTACATGTGGCCTTGTAACCAACTTCCATCCAAGGTGAGAAGGATTTATGCCAATGAGCAGGCTATCAATTTAGTTCTATTTGGAAAACGGATTCAAAATCCTCTTTCTGAAGTCAAGGTTGGCCTCGGACTCAGGATGGGCTCCTGGCAACCTTTTCTCCTGAGTTTTAGAAAGGTATGGAGTGGGTCCTGAAAGCTGGAAGGGACCCTTGATAACATCTAGCTTAGTACTTAAATTTTATTTTATACATATGTGAAAATGGAGCTTTTTGCTTTACAAGAATTGTTATCAGAGGAAATGGGGGGGGTCCTCTTCCCCACTGGGTGCTGGGTGGGGAGTCCTTGCAATGTCTCTAGAAAAGGAATTTTCTGAGACTTGCACAGGAAGATGAGATATGGTAGAAAGCTTTATTTTCATGGAATTACATCCCTGGGTTTCTAAAGTCCCATTTCCCTTAGTCCAGTCATAGAAGAAGTGTAGCTGGGGTTTCAGTAAAGCTAGAAGCAAAGCCAGCGTCCAGAGTGTCCTTGCCATGTTGAACTGGGTCCAGTTCAGCATCAGGCTAGCTGCAGTCCATTAGTCCATTGTGTATGGGGTTCACATGGCTGTGGGCCACATGGGAGAATGCAAGAGAGCGAGCCCCAAGCAGCAAGAGTCCCCAGGGTCCTGCAAGCACAGGACAGTGAGCTTCTTTGTTCAGGGAATTAGGATCCCAAATTTCCACATGCTTGCAGTGGCCACACCCATTCTAGCCAATGACCTTTGTTCCCAGGTGTGACTGACAGGCAGCACCTTCCCTGTCACCCCAACTCTACTGGACATGTGTCTATCTTCCCTTTGTCCAGTCCCCTTCCTCCAGTGTTTTACAGGGGACCTGCCTACAATGTCTGGCCTTCCTTTTGCTCCTTTCTTGTTATTAATAACCAGGTTAATTACAATGGTAGGAGGCCCAGTGAGGTGGATTGACCTGCCCAAGTTCACCTTGGGCTTCAGTCAAGTGATGTTTACCTATTTTTAGATCTCAGCTCTATAGAAGGATCAGGGCCCAGCCCATCCAGGACCCCCATGGGCCCTGAAGCAGGACTGCATGCCCCAGGGTAGGGCAGCTAGAAGCACTGTAAGGCAAAAGAGGAAGAAAGAAGAAGGGAGAAGAACAGAGCAGGGAGACAGGGGAGAAGGATGCTAGAAGGGAAAGGCTGTGAGGGATAGAGTGGGAGAAGTGGTGGGAGAGAGGGCTCTGCAATGTGAATTTCAAATCCCAAAGCACAATCTGCCTCTGAATGGCAAACACTTTGGCAGGATCCTGGCTCTCCAAGATCTAAGAGTGGCTGCCTGCCTCTTAGCATTTTAGGCTAAGTTTCCCTACACGCTTATCGTCTTCATTTCACAACAAACAATGGGCTATTGAGTAAGCTTTCAGAGCTGTGGGTGTTCTCAGAGGAAGGCTGCCCAGAACACCAGCATCTCCAGCTCCTAAGTGGGGCTCCATCTATTAGAAATATGAAACCCTAGAGTCTTCCTCCTCCTCACTTCTCAGCCTTAGGGGAGCTAAGGGGTGTGCGCATGTATGTGTGTGTGCGTGCATGTATGAGTGTGCATGCCTGGGGGTGTGAGTGCATGTGTGTTGGCAGTGGGGACATGTTAGAGAAGGACAAGGTGCATTTACCTGGCCAGTGACGTCAGCACTTCCCATGTGCACACCTCTCCTAGGAAAGGGCTGCATCGATATGAAGCAGTGTAGGCTGGAAAATGAGACGCCTTATCAATGTCTTTTCTTGGGGGGTGGACAAGAAAAAGTGCCAGGGTCCTTTTCTTCCCATGTCAGGTGAGCCAAGAAACCAGCTCCAAAAGCTTTCATGCTCACATGCACATAAACACTTGGCAAAGACACTGACCTCACCATTCTGGGATGTCTCACCCTCGAAGTCTGTACAGGAGTTAGCATCATGCTAACAAACACCAGCCAGCACTTTGAAAGGCACCGGCTGAAAAATGGTGCCCTGGGACCACTTCAGAGAAAGATCTTGAACCTTGGCTGGACAGCTCAGCTTTTTGCTTCTGAGGGGGATCAGGACACATTCCCCCCAAATATGCACGTTGGCATATTGAGTATTTCAAGCTGAAGGAATATGAGAAGTGGCATGTGCAGAAGAACCTTCCCTGGAGGCAGGTCACAAAACTCTCGTGCGAGAGATGCCCCGGTACCTGGAGGAAAGGAACATCCTTATCTCTGAAGAACACAGTGAAGGCACACAGAGAGAAGTGTGAACGAGGAGGTCTTACGTTTGCCCAGTTTACTACATTTAGCTTGTGCTCTGTTTACAACTCTCTGCTCTTCCTCAGACCTACCACCAAAACACTCAGGTTTGACTATTTCTTCAGGTCTTCACCCCTTAGGAAGGCTCCCATGTCATATAAAACTCACAGGAAATACGTTTGGGTGCTTTCTCCTGTTAGCCTGTGTTTGTTACCGAGACCCCAGTTGAGAACTTAAAAGGGTAGAGAAAAAAGATATCTTCCTCCTCTCCACTACAAACAGAGAAAACCTAAACTTGTTTTGAAATGTTTTGCAAGAGAGTTGTAGGGTAGACAAACACGGTGGAGAATTCCTGTCAGTCTCCCCGTCGAGGGCATGCCTGCCTCACGTCGGAGCTGTTGATATTAATAGCCTGTCCTTCCCTCCACACAGCTGAGACAGCACGGAGCACACTGTTTTATGCATCTCTCTCCCCACTCAGATGATGTTGGTGTCCTATTCATTTCTGTGTCTCCAGAATCCTAGCCCAGTGCCTGGAAAATGGAAGATGCTCCACAAGTGTTTGTTGAAGGAATGACTGGTAACCAGTTGGGCCAGTTCCTGCTTCCAGATTGGGGCATGTACTCAGGGAGAAAATGACAGAGCTTGTCCCCGTTGGAAGGCTGGCAGAGTTAGGCATCCAGAGTTCATCAGGCCCTTCACCTCATGTTCCCTGCCAGCCCCTCAGAGAGGAATGAGCTCTCCTGCTGGGAGACTGGGCATCACGTTTGGGTGAGGATGTGGTCTGTGAGAGGAGCTTCTGTACCCTCGTGAAGATGTCTCTCTGTAGGACCCTTAGTTTCCTGGTATGTTTTCAGTTGTCAGTTCCATGAAACCTTGGGGCATTGTCAGCAAATGGTTTCATAAACCCCGAGTTTGCTTCCCCAGCTCATTTCCCTCCTGGTGGGACCCTCTCCTAGGAGATGAGGCTGTCGGCATTGATCTCAACTTGCAGTAGAAATATTCTATGCAGTCCCCAAAGATCAATCAGTTTAATGGTCAAGCTTCTTCGTCCCTGTTCCCCTGACATTTGCTATTCTGAGGTAAAATATTTGAGAGTCCACTGATGGCTTTCACTTTTGCATGGGGTGACAGGAATGTTTGTCTTCCTGGGTTTTCACTTAGAACACAAAAAAGGCAAACTAGATCGCGGTGTCACTCGGGCCCAGATCCTGGTGATAGAAGCTGCTGGGGAATGTTGAGGGGCCAGTGTGTGCTTGTTGGCTTTCCCAGCCTGGTCACAAAGCAAAGTCTGTCTCCACTCTTCTCCTAGAAGCATGAGTAGCACCACATCAGAATATATCGGGACAGATTTCTGCTTTCCACTGAGACAGAGAAACAGAAACTGGATTTACTCTCTGACGTGCAGCTGCTGAAACATCGAGCAAGTGTAGGAATAGACACTGGGCACCAGGCAGTGGAAACCAGCGATCCCCAGGAGGGAGAAACAAACGTAGTGAACCCATGACTGCGCCAGCTTGCTGCCTTGAGAGAGTTTTCAGGTGATGTACAGGAAAGGGCAGCCCAGGTGGAGCCCAGCGGCCTCCCTGAGGTGAGCAGATGGAGCTGAATGCCCAGTGGGTACAAGTGTACAGGACCAGCACTCACAGCGCAGAGCGCTAGAGGAGAGGACTGCAGGGAGAGAGCTGTGGAGACCTGCAGAAGCTCCCCGTAGGTACTGAGCAGATAAGGATCTGCACAAGGCCCAGGTAAGAACCACAGGAGGCATTAGAGGGGATGGTGTCCACACTCACACAGGGCTGGGAACAGTGCCTGTTCACCAGCCAAGCGGGAAAGGCTCATAATACAGGGGCACTGGGAAAAAGACTCAGAAGGGTCTTGCATTGGACTTCATCAAAATGAGTAGCTTCTTCTCTTTGAAAGATATTGTTTAGCCCTGGCCGGTTTGGCTCAGTGGTTAGAGCATCGGCCCGCGGACCAATGAGACACCTGGGTTCGATTCCTGTCAAGGGCCTGTACCTCACGAGGTTCCAGTTCGTTCCCAGGCCTGGTCAGGGTCATGCGGGAGGCAACCAGTCGATGTGTCTCTTTCACATTGATGTTTCTCTCGCCCTCCTACTCTATCTGAAGATAAATGGAAAAATATCCTCAAGTGAGGATTAAAAAAAAATATATATATATATAAAATATATATATATATATAGTCTAGAGAATGAAATGACAAGCCAGGGAGTGTGAGAAAATATGTGTAAAGCATATATTTAATAAAGGACTTGTATAAAGAATAGATAAAGAACTCTCAAAGTCAGTGCTAAAAAAGCAAATGACCCCATTAAAAAAACAGGCAAATTATTTTAACAGATGCTTCACTAAAGAAGATGCTCAACATCACTAGTCACACAGGCAATGAAAATAAAATCATGAGGAAGTACCACAGTACTCCTATTAGAATGGCTAAAATTAGGAAGGTGATCATACCAAGAGTTGGCAAAGATGCGGACAAACTGGAACTCTTATACCCTGCTGGTGGGAATATAGAAAGATACAGCCACTTTGGAAAACTCTCTGGCAATTTCTTAAACAATAAGCATACATTTACCATAAGATCCAGCTTACCCACTCCCAGGTGATCACCTTCATAATTTTAGCATCTTCTTTAGTGAAGCATCTGTTAAAATAATTTGCCTGTTTTTTTTTAAATGGGGTTGTTTGCTTTTTTACCCCTGAATTTGAGAGTTCTTTATCTATTCTTTATACAAGTCATTTCAAAGAGAAAAGCTTACCAGACAAGAAAAAGCTAAAGGAGTTCATCACCACCAAACCAGTATTACAAGAAATGTTAAAGGGACTTCTTGAAGAAGAAGAAGAAGAAAAGAACATAAATATGAATGATGGAATGGGAATAACTATGTACCTATCAATAATTACTTCAAATGTAAATAGATGAAATGTTCCAATTAAAAGACAGGGTGACTGAATAGATAAGAAAACAAGACCCATATATACAGTCTATAAGAAACTCACTTCAAATTCAAAGCCAAAGAAGCCTAAAAATACTAATTCAATGAACATATGCACCCTTATGTTCATTGCAGCATTATTTATAATTGCCAAGATATGGAAGCAAGCTAAGGGCCCATCAGTGGATGATTGGATAAAGAATAAGTGGTACATATACACAATGAAATATTACTCAGCCATAAAAAAGAATGAAATTCACCATTTGCCACATGGATGGACCTAGAGAGTATTATGCTTAGTGAAATCTCAGACAGATAAAGACAAATACCATATGATTTCACTTATATATGGAATCTGAACAACAAAATAAACAAACAAAACAGAAAAGACTCATAGATACAGAGAACAAACTGATGGTTGCCAGATGGGAAGGGGGTTGGAGGCTGGGTGAAAAAGGGGAGGGGATTAAGAAATGTAAATTGGTAGTTACAAAACAGTCATATGGATATGAAGTACAGCTTAGGGAATATAGTCAACAATGTTTTAATAGCTATGTATGGTGTCAGGGTACTAGACTTATCAGGGGGAATCACTTTGTAATTTATATAAATATCTAAGTTATATGTAAGTTATATTAATAAATATGTAAGTTATATAAAAATCTGTACACCTGAGACTAATATAAAATTATATTGAATGTCAACTGTAATTGAAAAATTAAAAAATCATGCATTTGTAAAGACATATGCACCACTGTGTTTGTTACAGCATCATTCATGGTGGCCAAGACATGGAGACAACCAAAGTGTTCTTCCATAGAGGACTGGATAAAGAGGATGGGGTTCATACATACAGTGGAATACTACCCAGCCACAAGAAAAGATGAAATGCTGCCATTTGTGACAACATGGATGGATCATTAGAGCACCATGCTAAGCAAATAAGTCAGACGGGAAAGGCCAAGAACCATATGATTTCACTCATATGTGGGATATGAAACAGAAAGCAACAAACTAACAAACAAAAATTTAAAAAAACAAACAAACTCCCTTATAGACACAGACAACAGTATGGTGCTCACCAGAGGGGAAGGGGGTGAGGGTGGGGGAGGATTGAAGAGGTTAAACGTGGTCATATACATGGTGACGGAAGGAAACTGACTTTGGGTGGTGAGCACACAATGCAATGTACAGATGATGTGTTATAGAACTGTACACTTGAAACTTACATAATCTCATTAACCAAAGTCACCCAAATAAATTTAATTTAAAAAAAGAACCATGAGTTAATTACACACTTCTACCATGTCAGGTAACATATTCACAGGTTCTGGGGATTAGGGACATGGACATTATTCATGTATACATTTATCAAAACTTTTCAATTTTACACTTCAATATGTGCACTTTATTGCAAGTCAATTATATATCAATAAAGTTGTTTAAAAAAACCCAAACTGAGCCTAATAAATTGCTTGATTAGAAAATGCAACAGGGCTCTGCCTGCTGCATTCCATCAGCTTATCAGATGTCTTTGGACTCTTCCCAGTCATTGCTGAAATGAGTAAAGATTGTTCCACAAAACCAGAGCTCCTCCAGGGATATGTGCCTCAGTTTCTGGTGAAAGGACCCCCAGAGGGGTGCAGATGGCTGGCATGCTCTGCAGTGTGCCTCTTGTATTTTTATGCTGATGCGTCAAGGTAAAGAGAGGTATAATCATCAGAGAAGGGTAGCCAGTGTGTTCTATGCCTGGCAAACTGGTCCATTAATTATTGTTCTAATGGACTTCTCCAGTTTTACTTCCTGCTTTTCTGGGGCCACTACCTACATAACAGTGAATTCAAACCAGTTGAAGGAATTGCTCCTGATTGTATAATTAGGAAGAAAAGAATAAGGATAGGATAAGATATATCAGCTTTCTGTCTCCAAACCTTGTGATAGGTCCATGGCCACATCTGTGGGGAGGGTGCTAGGAGCTGAGGATGTGATGAAGGGCCTTGGGTCTTTCTGCAGCACTGACAGAGAGAAGTCACTGCCTTCTCAGAAGACTCCTGTGGGGACTGCTGTCAGCCAGGGACCCTGGCGATGCCTCTGCCCCTCATTGCTTGATACAGCTGACTATTCCCAGACAGGAGAAACTGATTCTACCAGAGTGCTCAAGTCTGCATGTGGTAGAGATTTTACAAATTGTTAGCAAATTTCTTTCTTTTCTTTTCTTTCCTTTCTTTCTAAATTGAGATATAATTGACATATAACATTATATTAGTTTCAGGAGTACAACATAATGATTCGATATTTGTATATATTGCGAAATGTTCACACAGTAAGTTTAGGTAACATCTGTCACCATGCATAGTAACAAATTTTGTTTTTCTTGTGATGAGAACTTCTACGATTTATTCTCTTAGCAACTTTCAAATATGCAATACAGTGTTATTAGCGACAGTCACCAGGCTGTGCGTTGCATCCCCAGGGCTTATTTATTTTATAACTGGAGGCTTGTGCGTTTTGACTCCCTTCACCCATTCCCCGCTTCTGTCGTTCATTTTATCTCCCTCCCCTGCCTCCTTCCCACCTTCCTCCCTCCCTTTCTTTCTCCCTCCCTCCCTCCTACCTTCTTTCCTTCCTTCCTTCCTTCTTTTGTTGCTATTTATCTTTCTCAGTTGTCATGGGCGTGTTGCTGTGACACACACCACCTAAAAGGCCATGAGAGAGGGCTTTTGACTCTGATGTCAATGTGGCAACGGAAGCCGTGAAGTAAATACTGAAAATGACGCCACGGCCAGACCCAGGCGAGTGGCCCTTGCGCTCTGTCCGGACGCCGCCCTGTGAGTGAACGCTGTGGGATGGGGTCCTTTGTGCCTACCAACGGAGCACGTGGCTGTATTCCACCCCGCACTGAATAGCTCTCAAGAGATGAGAACCTCTTTGCACCAAAACACATTTGACATAAGTGTAAATATTCTCTTCACTTGTGGAGGAATTTGTGCACTCCTCAAGGCAGGGGAGGGTGGTAAGGACATACCTTTTCTGGTTGAGAAAAGAGCTGCTTTCCAGGCCTGCTCCTTTAGGGTCATCCTGATCGCAGCTGTAACTCTGCTCTTGGCTGCCCCATAACCTGGAACAGCTTGCTTGCTCCCTGGCAGGCACATGGTGGAGAGTGTGTGTGTGCACGTGCATGTGTGTGTGTGTGTGTGTGTGCGTGTGTGTGTGTGCAGGCTGGAGAGCTAAAGCCGAGGGGTGGAATGACAAGATCCCTGAAGTAAGGCTTCACAGTGCTTCCTCCCATCTGTGTTCTGCCTGGGCTGGCAGACCCTGTCAGGCACAAGGAGACTGGCTGTGCATGTCCTGTGTCCCTAGGCTGATGTCCCAGTGAGGAGGGAGGCCCACCAATCTTCCCCTCACCCCATAACCCTGCCTCAGGGCAGAGAGACCCTGCTGTATTGGGTCCTGCATGAGGTGTATACACTATACATGTATTGGTATATGGAAGGAAGGAATTTTGGCTTGAAAAAATTCTTTTATCAGCAAAGATAGCAATTCTAAAGGAGATGTCAGAATTTGCCAAACTAAATCTCCAGAAGAAAATATAACAGAGAGTGTGAAAGAAATCCATGTTCAAACATTGGCAAGTATGAAACATTCAAGAATTTTTGTATGAACATTATATTGTCAAAGCAAAATTAAATTAAGCTGGTCTCTGGAAGAGTTTGGAAGGAGCACAGGATTGGAGCGAGCTGGTGGAGGCGCCAGCAAGAAGCCAGAAGGAAGTGTAATCAGGCAAAACCAGGGAACCAAGGGGGCTGGGCTCTTTTCTTCAGTTAGATGAAAAGAAGTTCGGTGCCCAAGAACTTAACTGCTTTGCGTCTCAAGGGTCCCAAGGAGCTATCCAAAAAAAAAAAAAATTTTTTTTTCTTCTGTTCCACAACTCAGTTACAGGCAGGGAAAAATTAAGTTTATTTCAAAATATTTAGTGAGCATTCCTACAATATTTGTTGAGCAAACTATTGTTTTAAGCATCAAAGGAGGATGGTCCTGAGACATGCCAGTGAGGCAGGACATAGCAGTACACAGACAGACAGTACACAGCAGTTTGCAGCCACCTAGTAAATCCTATCTTCCCTAAACCAGGGACACTTCAGAGGAAATGGTTTGCACTTCTCCCCAACCAGAGGGTAAATAGTTTAAATCACCCTACTCAGGGAGACAGCAACAGAAATCCAATTAGTGCCATCTGCCAACCACACCAAGGACAGATGAAGTTAAGAGAATAAACCTCATTTTGATACATCAGCATAAAGCTGATGAATATTCTATTGATCCTCCCCTAAGACCTTCCCTGAACACCCAGCCTTTAAAAACCCTTAAAATGAAGGTCTAGGGCACACTCTCCTTCCCAGGAGCACACCCACACCTCCCCTCCCTTTCCCCACCCCAGGCATGCATCTCCTAAACTCTAAGGGACCCCACGAGGCTTGCAACCAGGGCAGCAACAGGCAGTGGCAGTTTATCCCAGGCAAACCCCCTGAACCTTCCCCGTTTCCCCTTTTCTCTGACTTCTCAGTGAGCCAAAGTAGACCAGCCTAGGCTCATTTCCTCAGCCCTTCCTTGTTTCACTGTCCCCAGCTTTAATAAACATCCTCTAAAATTCACCTGGACTCGTGTTGTGAAACTTCCTGCACGAAGTCAAGAACCCACACACTACCGGCTGGCCCTAGGCAGACTGCTCAAGGCCAGGTCTCCTTTCCCATAGCAGTTCCACCTCTTTCACACAGTCTACAGTCTACAGATGTGAATTCAGCTGGCTAGGCTCAGTGGCAATGTGAACCAATGCCATGTTGGAGGTAAGCAAAGGGCTGGGGAATGTGGGGTTTGGAGTAATCAATTCTGATAAAGTAGCTTATATGGGGCCAGCAGAAAGTTGGGGAATACTTCACAGAAAAGAAGCAGGCATTTGAACTGAGTCTTGAAACATGTCAAATTTTGAGAGGAGAAAAAGAAGAAGGATGGATTACAGCTGAAGCTGACTCCAGAAGTTATAGGAATGCCAGGATTCAAGCTATGAACCAGAGACCTCATCCACCTCCTGCTTCTTGGATTCTCTTCCATGGTGTGTGTGTGTGTGTGTGTGTGTGTGTGTGTGTGTGTGTGTGTGTGTGTGTGTGGTGTGGTCTTGTTGATGTGCCAGAGGTGCCTGAGCAGCACCAGGAGGGCTGCAGCCCAGCAATGTCCTCCTGGGGGCAAGTCCTACTCCTGCCTCACTGACAACTCAGACAGTCTGCTCTCTTCCAGATCTTGGCATTCTCATTGTTCTTATATATTATGGGAGATTGGCAGATTCTGGAGTTGGACAGCTGGTCTGTATTCTCTTTTGGAACTTGTCAGCTACAGTTGTCGTATTACAACGTGGTGGTGTTTGGGGCGGGTCGGGAGCCAGGCCTCCATCCTCTGCCTCCTCTGAGGGCACAGGAGCTCCCCATCACAGTGGCTATTGGGTCATATGTGACAAGCAAGCCTGGGTGCAAGTTCTCTCCATCACGTTCCACACTTTGAATTTTTGGTGGTCAACATACTACCGGTCCTCTCTCTCAGGCTTTTGTTAGCAGCATCCTCGAGCTCAGAGGTCTCTTCTCTCCACCATTTCTGGTGTCCACAGACAGCCCCCGAGGAGCCCCAGGCTGCAGCTCTTTAGCACTTGGTCTAGTTTCCAGCGGGGACTGCTTTAGCTGGGCTCTGATGTTATGGACCAACTGAGGACAACTTGCTGGGAGCAGTCACTGCACGCCACAAGTGGTCCCCACAGGCACCAGCTATCCTCATTACTGGTGGCACACCTGAACACCTGCCATTGCCTTGATTTGGGCCAGCTTCTCCAGGAGCACACACAGTTTTCTCATTGCCAGTCTTGGTAATTGTTGTTGGTCCTAAGTTATGAGCTCAGTAAATGTTGCCAGACAAGGCCGAAGTTCTTCTGGGCATTTGCCTGAGTAGTTCACAGTGGAGATTATCTTACTCGGCACCATAAATTATCCAGAGCAGTTTGCTTGAGAATGTAAAATTGCTTACTGGATGCTAGAATTTTTGTTTGGAAATACCGCACTTTGAACCTACGGATCTCTTTAAGAACTGACATCTTTATAACATTTACACAGTTATTTGTTTTCTCTTTATGTCCTTCTATTATAGAGAATTATATTTTCTGAATGTACCCCACACTGTTTTTATTAAGGTGATACCTATGCATTTTGTGTATTGATGCTATTATGAAGTAGATAACTGTTTTCATTATATTTTCAATTCCGTTTGTGTGTGTGCATATATATATTTATAATAACATATAAAATATGTAAAAGCTATTGAATTTTTTTTTTTTTAAGAGAGAGAGGAATGGAGAGAGAGATAGAAACGTCGATGTGAGAGAGATACCTTGATCGGCTGCCTCCTGCACGCTCCCACTGGGGATCGAGCCCACAACCTGGGCACGTGTCCTGACCGGGAATAGAACAGGGACCTTTCAGTCTATGGGACAACACTCAGTCCACTGAGCCACACCGGTTGGGCTACTGAATTTTTATTTATTTTGATTTTCTGTTTTTGTTCATGTATGTGTGTGCCTTTGTGTTTTGCTTTGTTTTTACATAGATAGTTATGCATCGGAAAGAAATTTTATCTTTTTCTACTCTTGTTTGTTTTATGTCTTCTTGCATTGGCTAGAAGACACACACACACACACACACACACACACACACACACACACGAACTTTAAATATGGAGCTAAGAGTTGTTGTCTTTATGTGTCTCTTATTTGTCTGTTGATTTTCATAAGAGTATACATAACATTTCACTGTTAATTTAAATATCTACTCTTAATCTAAGAAATATTATTATTTGGAATGTTAATGTGGTATTCTATATTCCTAGTTTGCTAATTACTTCTTCAAAATTCAGGAATGGCTCTTAAGTGTTTGATATCTATTGGAATAATTATTTTATTTCTTTCTCATGTCTTGGAAGCAATGTGTTATATAAATTGATTCACTGATATTTAACCACCTGTACACTCACCAATAAACCATGTTGGGTCATTTATTATTTTTTGTTGTGTTGCTGAACTAGATTTGTTATTTTGTTTAGTCTTTTTATATCCATATTATAAGTGAGTTTAATCTGCAGTTTTTTATTTATGTTCTATTTGTTAGGTTGTAGAATCTAGGTTATAGTAGAGTCATAAAATGAATGGAGTTTATTAGATTTTTCTATGGGATTGAATATAGCATAAATAGTATTTATTTGTAAAAAATGTATATAATTTGGCTATAAAACTAACTGGTCAGAACTTTATGAGGAGATAGTTCTCTGATAAGGGTGTCCATTTCTTTTATGAATATCAGTCTCTTAAAATGTTCTAATTTAATATATATCATCTCCCCAAATTATGCATTTCAAAGTTATTAGCAGAGAGCTGCCCATCGTTTTCATGTAATCAAATAACTTCTTCATCATTTCCTTGCTATTCCCAATTTTGCCCGTTTGTACTACCTCATTTCGCAATTAAATTTAAGAGAAATCTATTAATTTTATTGCTTTATATACCACGTGCCTGGGTTTTTAAATTTTAAATTATTTACATAACACTTTAGTTACAATGCATTATCACAAAACTTGTAGAATTGAATTAATATAAATTAATTGCTCCTGGAACTCAGTATCAATGAATTAATATCAGTTAATTCTCTGGCAGGAGGCAGTTTTTGGTCAGTAGTTGGAAACAGACAGAAGGAGAACATAAGTGGCTCTCCTTGGAGAGACAGGTGATGAGCAGCAGAGGTATAGAAGGCCTAGCGAGGACAGCACACCTCTGGCCGAGTGCCAACCCTCCAACCCTGCAAGGTGTAGGTTGCACAGGTTATTAGCTCCATGTACACAGTGTCCTTTACCTCCTCTTTCTTCACTCATCACTCTAACTCTTTTCAAGTCTGCTTAATTCTGGAACCAACCTTTATTTTTTCCCTTTATCCTTCACTCCTTGTTTAGGCTTACACTGTGTCCCCAGATTGTGTCTTTGGTAGCAGGCCTGATCGTGGCTTCAAAAGAGGAAGTCTGCCTCAATTTGCTAAATTTGCTTCCTTTTTATGCCCTAGTTAGGGAATATTATTCCACACACACAAAAAATGTATATTGCATAAAAATGAGAATTGGCAACTTACCCTACAGACTTCATTTAAAAACAATTCTTTTATATTTAAATAATGGTGGGAGACACTTAGCAAGGCAATACTTTCTCCTTTTCTTTTCTTTGATTAATTTTAGGATATATAAATGGTAACTGATTTGAATGATTAAGAAATAAAACATGGTAGAAGGACTCAAATGTTATTGATATCTTTTAAAAGTGATTTTTCTTGTTAAATAAGTCTAGTATTTCTAACAAAATGGGTCTTTAATTTATATCCTTCGAGAGACTTAAGGTCTCTCAAGTAACTAAGTTTTCAATCAGGTCATTGGTTTCTTAATAAAAACCATAAAACCACTGGCAACTTTCTAAGGGAAGACCTGATCTTCAGTTTGCTTCTTTTTTGAGAAAAAGAAGAGAATCAAACCTGAGAAATGTTAAATCTTTCTCTCACCTGCTGTTTTTCTGAGAGGGAGATGCCAGGCATATTATTCTATAATGTCATTATGGAAAACTATGTATCTAGATCCCTGTTTTCAGTGAGAAGTGATCAGAGAAAGCTGAGTACATTTTATTTCTATCTTTGTGACAAAGATTATGTGATTGTCATTTTTCACCAACTTGCTTTCTTACTGGATGTTGGAAATGATATTGCTAGACTGGCACTGGAAGAGTTAAACCACAGGCAGGTCCTCTTTCTACATCAGTCTGGTTGAGTAAGTTCTGACCAGAGCTGTACACTGTTGTAAGGCTACTTGGGAGGTGACTGAGGGGTAAAGAATATGTCATCCTTTGCCAAAATAATCAGGTGCTTGAAACACCTTCCAGGACATGTTTTGCTCTGTTTTATAGACTTGTTAAGAACTCTGCTCCAAGAGAAACAAATTTGAAGATGATCCATGAAGTGAAATTCTACCCCATGTTTCTTCTCTGACTTTAATGAAAAAAATTATTCCACATTCAGATAATACTCAAACATTTCATATGAAATACATATTTGTCTTCACTGCAGGGTGAAGAGAGATGTCTTTTTTTTGTGCCAGTGGATCTCAAACCTGAGCCTGCTCCTGAATCAATGGAAGGCCTTGTTAAAACACAGATTGTTGAGTCCCACCCTCAGATCTCTGAGTTAGTAGGTTTGGAGTGGGGTCTGAGAATTTACATTTCTGACAAGGTCCCAGGAGATGCTGATGCTCCTAGGTGTTATTTGAGAATCTCTGCTCATTGTAAACTTGTGAGTTAAGTGAAAATGCTTATAAAATTTTTTGAATATCTAAGTTTTCTCATACCATAGTTTCACAGGTAAGTGAAAATTGGATTGGAAGTATATAGTTGGAAAAGAAAGCCCAGAAAAACATAGGCTGATGAAGCAATTATGGGCAAGTTCCAAATGAAACAGGATGATCAGCTTCACAGAACACACACCTGAATGATTCTATTGAACCCAGGGTTTGAGGCACCTCAGCTGTGAGGTAAGGCGTGTCACAGGGAGACCCAGTGTGACCTGGTTGTATGTCTCACCTTCCACATACGGGCTTCGTTGGGGAACATCCGGGAGAGCACCTTGTTCAGGCTCAGGGATTCACACAAGGGAACGCACTGCCTTCCTCAGACTGACCCACCAGTGCCATCAGCTATGCCGTATGCCGGACAAGGACCTGGAAGTCCTTCCTCAAATTACCAAAACACGGAAATGTACACACTTTCAAAGTGGCCATTTTATTTGAGTTGCCCCATCATGCCACCTCCTATGGAACTGGAGAAAATAGCTTTGCCTCTGGCTATGCAGGATCATCATCAGTAGAAACTCACTTTCTTTGCCAGGTTTGAAAGTGCTTAAAAGGAGAAGACCATTGTCCCTAGCCTGTGCCCAGGAAGACTTGTCAGATTATGCTACACAAAGACGGGATTCAAGCTGGTTCATTATGGAGCCCAAGGCCAGGGTCAGAATTTCTGCTGGCCTCTCTTCAGTTGCAGAGGTCATATCACAGGGAACAGAGCTCAACTTCCTCCTTGAAATCGTGTCATGAACAACAGAGCTGCCAAGCCTCAGGATCTACATGGGGAGGAAGTGAAAACTTGTGCAAAATCAGGCAGTTGGCTGATTCCCCCTGTGGCTGAGGGACCACAGTGAGGTCAGTCCGCTGCAACTGTCCTCTGGGATGGCTCAGTGTACTCCTTGACTGCCAGGCACCGCCACTCCCCTTCCGAATCCTGGAACCAGATTCAAGCTGGTTTGTCTTTGACAGAGTGGCCTTTGAATTCTTAAAATATGTTCTGACTGGTGTCTAGCCCGTGGGAGATGTGATTACAGTAATTGATGGGCCTATGATAGAGACTTCTGAATAGAGACTGCTTTCTGAAAATGCAGTGTTGGGTATTTTGAAAGTGATTCCATGAACGCTTATTTTTACATGACTCCAGTTTTCTGTATGTGAAAGAGAGGCTTGGGGCTAATGAGTCAAATGAGGACAATCAAACTACCAAGCTCTTTCCCCTAGGAGATCACAGTAGTAGAATTTAAGACTACAAAAATACAAACTTTTGAGACAATATGGTCATTGTTGTAAGATAATCTCTTTTACATTTTCATCATCATCATCATCATCATTATTATTATTATTATTATTATTATTTTGGCTGGGGATAGAGGGAGACAAAAATAAGGTAAAAATTTACACTAAATTCAGAATCTATGGTCACTTTTACCTGTATCCTGAAATATCCTATTTTATTTAGCAGGTTAAAACTGAGAGTTTCAGAGTTGAATATCTTTCTAGCACTCTGAGAAATAGCGACTTTAAAAAATGTGTTAAAAAGCCCCAGTAAATACAAAAACAACAGCAAGTATGGTTGTTCTTTGGTAAAATAACTATCTTTGGTCAAGGTTTTTTGGTGTAGTTGTTTCTTCCATTTCATTATTTAGTGATTGTTCTGTATCCTTGATTTAATGGGTTTATTGTGTAAGTCTCTATTATTTTAATTCCTTCCATCCACACAGGAAGGAATAGTAAACAGACCCAGGGCAATATAGATGATGTTTTCAACTGTTTAGTTTTATCTGTAATCTGTCTTCAGTGGTGATGACGTAGTTTGTTCCAGCCAGTAGGGTACTAAAATACTTTTATGCCCCTATTCTAGCTTGCGATGAAAAATGTGGTATAAATGTAGGGAGAAAATTGACCCCCAAATAAAATCTCTTTTCATCTGATATTTTGGTGCTTATCTGTAAGGTTAATTTTATTTCCATATTTCAACTATTTTCAAAAAAGCCACTGGGAAATATTTAATTATTTCAACATAACTTATTTACCAATCTTGTGAGCATGTCATGGCAATGATGCTGACAAAGTGTTATAACACTTCCATAGTCTGGAGAGCATTGAATTTTGTCATAGTCCTCTCCAGTCATTCAAGAATGAGGTTGGAAGAGATCATTATGCTATTTGCAAATGAGCAATAGTTATAGGTATGAAGAGACATGGCCATGACCATTCAACAGATGAAAGTTCCAAGCAAAGATGGCGCCTGCTCTCTTATGCCTCAGGTATCAATTTGTCCTGGGCAAGACCATGAGGACCACCATGATATTCAGAAGAAGAGACACTTGAGCTTTCCTGGGTGTTCCAATTTTGGGTCCCATAAAAGTATGTCATTTGCTTCACATACTTGCTAAAAATTGTGTGTGGAAATTGTTCCTACATGATCTGTATGGGTGCAGTTGCAAGTGGGCAAGTTGAGCCAGAGATGTGGTGGTGATTATGTCAGAACAGGCAATCTCTGCTCTCTGACCGTCAGTCAGGCTTGTGTAGTTCATGCCACCAGCTTACAATCATGCTTCCCCACCCAGTGCTGGATCCTTATCACAGCAACAGGTAAAGAGGGCACCCTAGGATACAATTGTGACATCATACAGAACTAGGTTACACTCCCTTTTTTTGTAAGAAAATATTTATAAATACTATATGATTCCATGTTCATGGATTTTTTTTTTTATTCATACCTTAGTGGTGAAGAATGGTCTAGCTGATTGAACTGAAAATCGGAGCCTGGTGAAGCCTCTCCCATATCAATGATGAAACCTCCAGGCCCCCAGATCGAAGCTTTTTGACATCACCTACAGGCTAGATCAATGGTCTCCTCTCTTTTGTGTGTCTGTTTTCCATTGTCAGCAACATCCTACTCACTGAGCCATTCCACTAAGAAACTGCAGACACTCCTCGACTTACATCCCAATAAACCTGTCTTATGTTGAAAATACCATTAAGTTGAAAAATGCCCTTAATACACCTGGCCTACCAAACATCATAGCTTAGCCTAGACTACCTTAGACATGCTCAGAACACTACATTAATCTACAGTTGGGTAAAATAATCTCACTGCTGCTGACTGGCATCTCGAGAGAGTATTGTACAGCATATTGCTAGCCCTGGAAAAGATCAAAATTCAAAATTTGAAGTATGGTTTCTCCTAAATGCATACTGCTTTTGTAAGTCAAACCATCATATGCTGGGAACTATCTGAAGTGTATTGCAATGTGAAGAATCTGGGATCACAAACTGCATATCAAATAGGAAATTTGTGGATATTCTGGCAGAGGACATGAACTTGTAACATGAGGGCCATGTGGCAGTTTTTAGAGGCAATGTCACCAGGCAGGTAATGTACTTATTCTCAATGTAAACACTGTGCTCCTCTTCCCTGTTCTAGCCTCTGCTTCACCCTTTTGTGTTGTCTACCTGGTTCTTATAGGTTCCTTGGGATCCTTGTTAGATTCATGGACTTCTAGCTGCACCTTCTTTAGAAGTTATGTTTCTTTTCCTAGTTTTACCTTGTTTCTGCCATGGTTGAATCACAGCTCTATTTAAACATTTCTGGTCCTTGTGGGAAAATGTTTCTTTTGTTTCCAGGTACAGCAATTGAATCCAGGCTATATTACTTCATCAAAAACTGCAAGACTTTGAGCTGTACTATTGTTCTTTAGACCTTGGCCCAGTGGTATCCCAGAATTTGCCTTCATATGGTGTGGTTACCTTTAACTTCCTCAGACTTTTCTTGGGCTCCCCACTCTCTACCCCCTACTCCAAGCCTAGGTCATTTGCCTTTTATCTGCTGTCCAGCTTCCTTCTAGATAATTTGTGATTCATTAAAATTAATGTTGGCAAAACTTCCTCACTGACATATGCTATATAAGATCATTCTTGTTTATAACTATGAAGGATGCACACTCCATACATACAACTGGAAAGGTTAATGTTCAATTGATAGTTAGTTATTAAATATCTACTATAGAGAAGACACCTTTCTGGTGCTTTCACCTATGCTCCTCCTTATGGCAATGGTGTGAGGTAGGGATCATCACTGTCCAGTGAAAAAAGGAAACTCAGACTATTTAGAGAACTTGTGTAAATTCATGCAACTGGTGAGTAGATGAGCACTGGTCAGGATTCACAAACCAAAGCTCTTTCTTAGCACAAGTTCAAGGGTTGGGGTGAGGGTAACACTGACAATATACCTCTTTGTTCAGGTCCAACCTGAGACCGCCCTGTAGGGCACCTGTGCCTGGAAAGGTTCTGTAGAGAGAGGGATAGTGGTGGGCAGAAGTGGCATTTAGCCCAGCCTGTATACTACAAGGTGCATTGACCGTCAGTCACTGTTTAGAGGCTAATTTGTGTAGAGGAGCAGCATGAGGCATCATCACAAATGTTCACTGTACTCTCAGATAGATCTCTCCCTGATAGCCTCATCTCACTGGGAGGTGGGAACAGAGACATAGGTTGGGGGCAAAAGGGAGCTGAAGATGCTGAGACTTCCCTGAGGATCTCTTGGGGGTGTGAATTTGGGGGTGGGGAAGAAGGGGCAGTTAGAGAGTTTATCCCTCAGGAGGATCTAGGCATATTTTGACTCCATTGTTCCCTTTCTCAGGACTCTTGTTCTGTACACAGAAAGGTGAAGGAAGGAATAGGGTAGGTGTGAAATGGTGTTAATACTGAAATCAATTTCAGATGTTACAGCATGTCACCAGACTTTCTTAGTTATCATATGTTGCATAGGACAGTTTTTAGAAGTTTCCTACATTTATCAATTGCTAGAACTTCAAGTTTTTTTTAATTCTCCCAGAGTCCTGTAGAGTTCTAGACACTCATATATTCTTAATAAATGTTTACTGAACAAACTGAATAAAATAATGAATAGATGAGATTTTCCATTTCTAATTTCTTTAGCTTTGTACTCCTTCTCAACAAATATGTATTCAGCTCCTACTAAGATGCACGTCTGTAATCAAGACAGATGAGAACTTTGCTCTCTGAGCTTACATTGTGGAGGTGCAGAGGAAGATGACAAACCTACAAAACAACTGAGCAAGAGAGTGACAAGTGCCATAAAGAAAATATAAAGTGATGGGGTGGGGATGATGTTCTTTAGCTAGAATGGTCGGGAAGGGGCTGGAGAAGTATTATATGAGCTAAGGTCTGTGTGGTAAGAAGGAGCCAAGCTGTGCATGGATTTGGAGAAACCTCTAGTGTAAAGGTACTTGTGAGTTGAAGCTGTTTCAGGAAACTGTGTGGACTGAATGTGAAGACTGAATGTACATATTAGGTTTGCTAGGGCTGCTGTAACAAAGTACACCACAAATGGAATGGCTTAAATAGCAGAAATTTATTGTCTTCGTTCTAGAGGCCAGAAGTCTGAGATCAAGGTTGGATGTTGGTTCTGTCTGATGGTTGTGAAGGAGGATCTGTTCCATGCCTCTCTTAGCTCTGATAGTTTCTTGGCAATCTTCAGCATTCCTTAGCGTGTAGATTTCTGCCTTCATCATCTTTATATTAGGTTCTCCGTGTGTGTGTGTGTGTGTGTGTGTGTGTGTGTGTGTGTGTGTGTCTGTATCCAAATTCCCCTTTTCATAGAAGCACCAGTCATTATGGGTTAGGTCCTACCCTAATGACCTCATTGGAACTTGATTACCTCTGTGAAAACCCTATCTCTTAGTAGGGTCACATTCTGAGGCACTGGGGGTTAATATCTTTTTTTGGGAGACACAATTCAACCCATAATATCACAACTAATAAATGTGCTGAAATGTCTGTTATATGTGCTCACATAAGTTTGTTTGGATTTTCTCCTCTCCTTGATTAGGCAGCAAACCCTCAAAGGTACGTGCATTAAAGATTCCTTATGGATCTTTCTAGCTCCTCACAGACTTAGTTCCTGGCTGATAAAGGAGTATCAAAAAAGCTCAATGTTTAATCCCCCAAACCAGGAAATTATCTTCACTGTGGGCAGTGTTGATTAATCCCTAGAATTTGGAGATTGTCTTCACTGTGGGAAAGTATTCTTCACTCAAATCTCCAGTGGATTTTAGGAGGAGGCCTAGTGAATTTCAAATATTTTTTAAAATATGTTTTTATTGATTTTTTAGTGAGAGAGGAAGGGAGAGAGAGATAGAAACATTGATGTGAGAGAGAAACATCTATCAGTTGCCTCCTGCATGCCCCCTTCTGGGGATCTAGCTTGCAACTTGGGCATGTGCCCCAACCAGGAATCGAACCGGGACTCTTAGTCCATGGGACAATGCTCAATCCACTAAGCCACACTGGCAGGGCAAATTCCAAATATTTGAGAGGGGGCTGGGCAATTGGATTTGTCTTAAAGAGATATATATAGGCTTTGTTTCCTCTGGAACATTCCGATCAAAACAAGCTGAGTAGGCCGTGCACATGGTCACAATAACAGGTGGTTCGAGAGGTCCCCTGTGGCTTGTTGGGCTGCAGAGCTTGTCCTCCTTAGGGCCTCAGAGTAAGGCAGCGTCATGGTTGGGCCCCTCGAGGAGGCCGGCCGTACACGAGGAGCCAGCAGTGCATGTCTGCAGCTGGCTGTGGCCAGCTCTTGACTCACGGAATGACTAACAGGGAAGTGCAGACAATGCTGAGAAAAATGTAGGGCAGAGAACTGTTGATGAAAGGAAGTGAGATTTGTCAGGGCATTTTCCTCTGGCTGCTCTCAAGATTGTGCTTGGTGAAGCATGCCTTTCTCCTTAAAGTCTGAATGGAATCAATCATTCCATAAGCCATAATGAAGATCTTGCCAGTCTTTTAAATAATGTCCCTTCTGTAGGAAGCACACCTGGCTGGGCACAGGTGGCCTGGGTTCAGGTTCCAGTGCCACCCCCAGTGTAGTTACATGACCTTGGTCAAGTTGCCCAACCATGAAGACTTGCAAGTTTCTGTCTATGAACTGACGTACAGTAAGGTACTGCTTTCCTCTGGTGGTTAGGAAAACCAAACAACTAGAGGAATGTGACTACCAAAGCATAAAGTGATCTATAACCCATTAGCAGTGTTACTTATATGATCTTCATATTTGTATATTTCATCATAGTTGATGAAATAGAAGGAAAACATCGAATCAGAAAACAGATGGAAAGAGAAAGGGAGGAGCAGACTCAGAAGGATGAAAGGCTCTTGAAAGTCACTTTGTCCTAAGCGGGGCCTGGATTTGTTTCCTCCAAGCAGGGCCCTGCTCTGGGCAGAAACCAAAACCACCTCACAAGGGCAGCTACTTCCTTGTATTCGAATGACAGAGATATGTTCCTGAACAATTTTTTATTTAGCTCACTTGGGATGTACCTCATGCTACCCATTAACAATATTCTTTAAACATGCAGAAAAAGTAGATTGGATTTAGGGTGGACTGAACCCAGTTGGTTTGTTCTATTTTTTTGGATTCTCTTGGTTTTGTTCCCTAGTCTGCAATTGATGTCCTCCTGGGGTGAGAAGTAACATAGACCCAGCCCTTCCCGCTGTCCCATCTACCATCACTTGCACTGGAGGAGGGAGGCCACCGACGGAACCTCTCTCATAGGCAATGAAGCTTCCTTTTCAGACCTGCCAGCACACATCTCCACAGTTCTTATTTCTAATTTAGTTACCTGTGATTCCAAGGGTAAGGGACAGGATTACCTTTAGGAACTGGGGGATGAGCTGAATAAGATCCATGTTCTTTTGGAGGAAGGGGGCCGAAGCTGGGTAGGTAGCCAGCATGACTTCCTCCATAGCAGAGCCCAGACTGGAACTCGGGCTTCTGGGTTCTTGCTTCAATACTCAGTTCCTAGCAGGAACTTAAGGTCAGTAAATTAAAGGAGGTAGAGACAAGCTGTGTAATGTCTGAGCTAGAGACTAAGCATGATTAGGATTAATTTAAATGGATAAGGGTGCTCTATGACATCATATTAGACGAACATTTGGGAAACCTTGTATTAAGTAGAGGGCTCCAAGCATGGCCCTGCACTTGGTTTAATGCTCTGTTGTCGCTGCCTTGAAATTCTTAATAGTTTTGAGCATTGCACTGGGTCTCATAAATTATGTAGCTTGTTCTGGTCTGGTGAAGTAAGAGACACAGGTATTATCCCCATGTGCATCTTTAAAAAATATATATTTTTATTGATTTTTTTAGAGAGAAAGGAAGAGAGAGATAAACATCGATGTGAGAGAGAAACATTGATCAGCTGCCTCCTACATGCCCCCTTCTGGGGTTTGAGCCTGAAACCTGGGCATGTGTCCTGACTGGGAATTGAACTGGGACCTCTCAGTCCATGGGATGATGCTCAATCTACTGAGCCACACCAGCTGGACCCCATGTGCATTTTATAGAGGAGGAGACTAAGGGTTAGACAGATTAAATGGCTTCCCTAAGGTCACCGTGCTAGTAAGCAGCTAACTCCGGCCCCATGTAGTATGCACATTTTTGAGAGCTTGCCCAACCCATAACTGCCCCACACCTGTGATGAGCCTCTCAGCCCTGTTTGTCCCAATGTGAATTGGTGCCCAAGCTGGGCCTGGATTGGCCCAAGTGTGGACCCCAGTGGTTTAAGCAGAAGAGTCAGGGCTTCACCCAGGGACACTGTGATAGGACATCATGGTGAGAGGTGGCTTCTGGACTTAATGCCTGCAAGGTCTCTGCAACTTGAACTTCTACAACTCTGGGTCTTTACTTTTATACTGCTTGACTAAAATCAAGAAACACTCAACCTTTGTTGACTTTAGAGTTCTACTTGGTCTGAATGGAATTGCCCTTATTTTTAATAGCAAGTAAATGTAGGAGGTTCCTTTTGAAATGGGCCATTGTCCTATACTACATTTTTGGTATAACAGAATTGAAGTAATCTAAAATATACCCTCTTAGCAGCCCCCTTCACCTTGGTAAGAATCTATGTCAATATTTTCAAGACTATTTTCTGTACTGAATAAACTTTCAGATGCTGGCCTTTGCGGCAGATATGCCATTTTGGTGACGCAATATACAGATTGCTAGATAATTACACAAACTCTGGGCAGCCTCATTTCCTAACATATGTGTGCCTCTTCTCATGGGGCCCAGGATAAAATACTTCCAATGCAATGATTCCAAGAAATTTTATTCAAATAACTCTCTCTGAAGAAATTCTCCAATTTAATGGGAGCTAGGGCATATAATTAACTTGAGCACTTGATTTAGAATAAGACACTAGGGATTTTAGAAATTGAGGGATTTAGAATATGAAACTACCTTCTAAGATTTAGACCCAACAAGAAAAACTTCATGGAAAAAAATCTTCCAAGCAAATGGAAAGGAAAAAAAAGCTGGGGTAGCAATACTCATATCTGATAAAATAGATTTCAAAATGAAAGCCATAACTAGAGACAAAGAAGGTCACTACATAATATTGAAAGGGTCTATCCAACAGGAAGATATAACCTTGGTAAACATATATGCACCGAATATAGGAGCACCAAAATATATTAAAAATCTTCTGCAGGACTTCAAAGGAGAAATTGACAGCAATACAATCATAACAGGGGACTTCAACACCCCGTTGACATCACTGGATAGATCCTCTAGACAAAAAATTAACAAGGACACAGAGACTCTAAACGAAGCACTAGACCAAATGGATTTAATAGATATTTACAGAGGATTACACCCCAAAACTATATAATTCACATTCTTCTCAAGTGCACATGGGACATTCTCAAAGATAGACCACATGTTAGGACACAAACGAAGTCTCTACAAGTTCAAGAAGATTGAAATCATATCAAGCATCTTCTCAGATCACAATGGCATGAAACTAGAAATCAATTGCAACAAGAACATGCAAAGACATTTGAATACATGGAGGCTAAATAGCATGTTATTAAACAATGAATGGGTTACCAAGGAGATCAAGGAAGAAATTAAAAACTTCCTGGAAACCAATGAAAATGAACACACAACAACACAAAATCTATGGGATGCAGCGAAAGCTGTTCTGAGAGGGAAGTTCATAGCACTACAGGCCTACCTCAAGAAACAACAAAAATTTCTAATAGACTATCTAACCTCACAACTTAAAGAACTAGAAAGCAAACAAAAAGAAAACCCCAGAGCAAATAGAAGGAAGGAAATAGTAAAGATCAGAGCAGAAATAAACGACATAGAGACCAGAGAAACAATTCAAAGGATCAATGAAACAAAGAGCTGGTTTTTTGAAAAGATAAACAAGATTGATGGACCCTTACCTAGACTCACCAAGAAACAAAGAGAGAGAACCCAAATACACAAAATCAGAAATGAAAGAGGAGAAGTAACAACTGACACCACAGAAATACAAAGGATCATTAGCAAATACTATGAACATTTATATGGCAACAAATTCGACAATCTAAGTGAAATGGACAAATTTCTAGAAACACATAGTCTCCCAAAACTGGAACGGGAAGAGATAGAAAACTTGAACAGACCAATAACAGCTGAGGAAATTGAAGATGTAATCAAGACTCTCCCAGCAAACAAAAGCCCAGGCCCAGATGGCTTCACGGGGGAGTTTTACCGAACATTCAAAGAAGAACTAACACCCATTCTCCTCAAACTATTTCTAAAAATTCAAGAAGAAGGAAGACTTCCAAACTCGTTTTATGAGGCCAGCATAATCCTAATTCCAAAACCAGAAAAAGACACTACAAAGAAAGAAAACTACAGGCCAATATCCCTGATGAACGTAGATGCCAAAATCCTGAACAAAATACTAGCAAATCGGATCCAGCAATACATCAAAAAAATTATTCACCATGACCAAGTGGGATTCATCCCAGGGATGCAAGGCTGGTTCAACATTCGCAAATCAATAAATGTGATACACCACATAAACAAAATGAAAGATAAAAACCACATGATCATATCAATAGATGCTGAAAAAGCATTCGACAAAATCCAGCACCCATTTCTGATAAAAACGCTCAGCAATTTGGGAGTAGAGGGATCATATCTTGATATAATAAAGGCCATATATGAAAGACCTACAGCCAACATCATACTCAATGGGCAAAAACTAAAAACATTTCCCTTCAGAACAGGAACAAGACAGGTATGCCCACTTTCGCCACTCTTATTTAACATAGTACTGGAAGTCTTAGCCACAGCAATCAGACGTGAAGAAAAAATAAAAGGAATCCAAATTGGAAAGGAGGAAGTGAAACTGTCATTATTCGCAGACGATATGATATTATATATAGAAAACCCTAAAGACTCCATCAAAAATCTACTAGACTTAATAAATGAATTTGGCAAAGTAGCAGGATACAAAATTAACGTCAAGAAATCAATGGCATTCTTATACACCAATGATGAAATCACAGAAAGAGAAACTAAAAAAACAATTCCATTTACCATCGTGGCAAAAAAATTAAGATACCTAGGAATAAACTTAACCAAAGAAGTAAAGGACCTATTTGCAGAAAACTACAGGACATTGAAAAAAGAAATAGAGGAAGATATAAAAAAGTGGAACACATACCTTGTTCATGGATTGGAAGAATTAACATCATTAAAATGTCCATATTACCCAAAGCAATCTATAGATTCAATGCAATCCCCATCAAAATACCAGTGACATATTTCACAGAACTAGAACAAATATTTCAAAAGTTCATATGGAACCAAAAAAGACCCCAAATAGCCACAGCAATCTTGAAAAAGAAGGACAAAGTAGGTGGGATCACAATACCGGATATCAGCTTATACTACAAAGCCACTGTAATCAAAACAGCCTGGTACTGGCACAAGAACAGGCATATAGACCAGTGGAACAGAACAGAGAATCTGGAAATTGACCCAAGACATTATGCTCAATTAATATTTGACAAAGGTGGCAAGAGCACACAATGGAGTAAAGATAGCTTCTTTAATAAATGGTGTTGGGAAAATTGGACAGCTACATGCAAAAAAATGAAACTAGACCATCAACTTACACCACACACAAGAATAAACTCAAAATGGATAAAAGACTTAAATGTGACTCATGAATCCATAAAAATCCTAGAAGAAAATGTAGGCAACAAAATTTCGGACATCATACGCAGTAGAATCTTCACTGATACATCACCTAAGGCAACAGAAACAAAGGGAAAAATGAACACATGGGACTACATCAAACTCAAAAGCTTCTGCACAGCAAAAGAAACAACCATCAAAACAGATAGGGAACCCACTCTATGGGAGAGCATAATTGCCAATGACACATCAGATAAGGGGTTAATTTCCAAAATATACAGAGTGCTCATACAACTCAACAAAAGGAAGACAAAGAACCCAATTAAAAAATGGGCAGAGGAACTAAATAGACACCTCTCCAAAAAGGACATACAAATGGCCAAGAGACATATGAAGAAATGCTCAACATCACTAATCATTAGAGAGATGCAAATTAAAACAACTATGAGGTATAACCTCACACCTGTCAGAATGGCCGCCATCAACAAATCATCAAACAACAAGTGTTGGCGAGGGTGTGGAGAAAAAGGGACTCTAGTCCACTGCTGGTGGGAATGCAGACTGGTGCAGCCACTGTGGAAAACACTATGGTGTTACCTCAGAAAATTAAAAATTGAATTGCCATTTGACCCAGTGATCCCACTTCTAGGAATATACCCTAAGAAGCCTGAAACACCAATCAGAAAAAATACATGTACCCCCATGTTCATAGCAGCACTATTTACAATAGCTAAGATCTGGAAACAGCCCAAGTGTCCATCAGTGGATGAATGGATAAAAAAGCTGTGGTACATATACACAATGGAGTACTATGCAGCTGTAAGAAAGAAAGATCTCTTATCCTTTGAGACGACGTGGAGGGACCTCGAGAGTATTATCCTAAGGGAAACAAGCCAAGCAGAGAAAGACAAATATCACATGATCTCACTTATTTGTGGAATATAATGAACATAACAGTCTGAGGAACAGGGTAGACCCAGAGATGTGGAAGTAGGATATAAACTGACACCCCTCAGAAGAGGGGGTGGGGGGGAGGGAAGAGATAAACCACAGAACTTATGCACATGTATGCATAAGTGATGGACATGGACAACAAAGCTGGGGACAGGGTGGGGGGATGGGGAGGAGGGTGTCAATGGGGAAAAAAAAGGAGAAACATCTGTAACAAAAATAAATTAATAAAAAAAAAGAAAAACTTCAAAATAAAATATAAAAATCATTAAATTTATAGTTCAAATTTAGAAACATGTAATTAACCTTCTTCTTCTTCCTTTTCCTTCTCCCCCTCCTCCTCTCCTTCCCCCTTTCTCCTCCTCGTCCTCCTCCTCCTCCTTCTCCTCTTCTTCCTTCTTCTTATGTGGAAGCTGGGAAATCCCAGATGGGAATTTTTTCTTTAATGTGAGAGAATAGAAAAACAAGTGTCTGGGGAATGACGGGTACTTATGACTTTTCTCCAGGCTCCTGAAGTGCTCTTTTGGGGACCTATGCGGAAGCAAGTACAGTTATTCATGTTGAAGACAGTACAAGAATGAACAACAAAACAGGAGGAAAGAAAGCAGAGACAAGAAATCCTTTTCACTCTTAGAGTCAATCTTTAGAGAATTGCTGTGCTTTTTGAATTATTGACTTATCAGTGTCCAGAAAGTTAAGGTTTGTAAGCAAGGGCATTTTTTCAGATGCTATCATCACATCTCAAGACACAGTTTAATGGCTAGATTTTTAATCTGCCTTTATCACAATGGTTCCAGATCTCAGCTAATGATAGATAGTTGTTTCAAAGTGCTCTCTTTAATAATGCTGACAACAAAACTTTCAGGTTCTAAAATCATTCTAGAACTTGAGCTTGTCATACACCAGCAATGCGGAGTCCCTCCTTCCCAAATGGCACCAAACACACAGCTCTTACTATGGCCTGTTCTTTTCTACAGCTATGAAATATTGCGCATCACTGGGCCGAAGTCATCAATCAATAAGAGATGTATGTGCTTCCTTCCATAAGACAGCCCCCTTGCTCACCACTCTCCTGTAAGGACCTCATTGGAAATCACTGGACCGATAACCAGAGGTCCGCAAAAAGACAAAATGCTCACCCTGACCCACAGCACTGGCCCCTTGCTTGGCCTAATCTTTCATCAGGAAGAGGATAGCCCCTTTTTTTGACTTATGCTTTTAGTTTCATGAAACTGGTCTTAAATTATAGACCATGCACCCACTTGGATTGAACTTCATGATTCTCACTAGAAGTGGCAACAACACTGGGCTCTTCTTAAGTCAATTAGTTTCATGATGGGTGCTGTGAACTTGGTTTATTGTCTCAGGAAAGTGGCCACCAGTTCAAGTGTCTTTTAACAATAAGATCTACAGGGCATTCTAAGATCTATAGGGCATTCTAAGATTTGAAAGCACGGAGTTCTAGAAATGTAAGAAATGAACTGGTTGAGAATGTATAAATATACACCATGGAATGACTTTTTAATAGTTAGTTTACTAAAGCAAATGTGCCTACATCACACTATAACATAAAGTAAATACCAGTATATCTAGAGTATGGGTCTGGTGTTAAGCCCAGGACTCCTCACCAGGGCACTGGTGATTCTGAAATTCTTTGTGCACATGGTGGGGAGTGATCGTGCTCACACGCACACTTGCACACATGTTAGGTGAGATGGTAGAGAAGGTGTCCTTCCTTTGGCTTATCAGATGTACCTTTACCCCTTTCTGTCCGCCACTGACCCATACCCACTTACCCTTAATCATGGTTAACCTCTTTCTATACAGAGCTAGTATATTTCTTACTTCCAACCTCAGCCTGGTTATTCAGAATTCAGTCTTAGAGAACATAGCTTTCCTGCCTTGACTAATCTTCATTATTTTCTGTAGCTCTAGCCATTTCTGTTTCCATTTATTACTGCACTAGTTGGTACAAAACCAGAAGTCAGAAGATCCAACTTAATGCATATGCACTCTGTAGAATATCTGTGCAGTGCCTGTGACAGCTGCAATGAGAGGCAGCTTCTAGGCCTCCTTATTTTATGATGTGCACATAGACATCCACTGGCCTGAAGATGACCGGAAAGTATTTCACAAACCCTTTACTTTAGGTTCTTCTCATCTGTATCCTGTTCTCTTTTCCAGGATTCTTTTCTCTTTCCCATTTACCTGGTGCCCTGACTATAGCAGCTGGAGTTATAAACTGCCTCTTTTGTAACAAAATTCCTCTCCACCAGGCTTTGCTCTGAATGACGAGTATTTCATTCTTATTGTGCATGCTATGAGTTACATCAACAAATTCTAACTCCTGGGGTTTATGAGCCAAGTGAAGGTGCTGACGGAAGAGCATCCAGCACACATCCTTATCTAACGTGTCAGTCCTTATTGGAGTCTGCATAGAGATGGTTGGGGCAGTCCTGTGATGCAGCCCATTTGCACGTGTCCAGGGCTGATCCTATTACTGTCATGAAGTGGCCAGGATGAGTGATGAGACACCTGGAACGTCTCACTGACCTGTCTCACCCAGCCATCCAGTTCAGGACACCTTTTCAGCCTGGCCAGTTGCTTGAGGGTGATGACAATTTAGATAAAATTCTTGTTCACAAGTTCTTTAAATCAACTGAAGTAAATTCAAGACTTATTGCCAGAAGTGAGAATGCATTAAAAATCCCACTGAGCCTGAAAAGATCCTGGACATGTGGCAGGGAGTCAACAGTCCCTCAGTGACATTGTACTTTAGGTGCATCTGGACATATCCTTAAGTAGGTTCTTCTTTGAGATCGACTTAGGGTCTTGTAATACATTTATTTGCAAATTTGCTTTACTATCTATTTCATGAAAGTGATGAGAGGTTTATTTTTTATAAGCAAGGATTAATCATGTTGGGTAATTTTTCCTTTATTTTATTTAATTAAAATTTTTTTTCCCTTTATTGATTTTAGAGATAGAGGAAGTGAGAGAGAGAGATAGAGAGATAGAAACATCGATGAGAAAGAACATCGATTGGCCGCCTCCTGCTTGCCCCTCACTGGGGATCGGGCCCACAACCTGGGCATGTGTCCTGACTGGGAATCAAACTGGCGACCTCTTGGTGCATGGGTTGATGCTCAACCACTGAGCCACACCAGCCGGAAGGGTAATTTTTCCTTTACAGGAAAGCATCAAATAAAGATGAGATTTAGAAGACTGTCCATATGTGCACATATAACAGGGTCAATCTGTCTAAAAGATCACGTTTGATGGGATTTTCCATAGCCAGCCTCTATTATTTATTATTCAGTTTGGATCTGGAAATACCTATAATATCAAACTGATGGAATGGTCAGTCATTTCAAAAGGCATCTGCATGTGAGCAATTATGACCATACTTTTTCCCTTATAATGAAGAGAAGCCACAAAACCATGCTAATTTTGAAAAAAATATTTAGTTTGTGTTAAAGCTGTTATTTGTAATGCAAAAAACATGGTGGTATGTGTTTAACACTTAGGATGCTTTGTCTGTGAGGGATACTTCTCTAGGCCTGAGGCTCAGGAAACTTAAAAGGGAAGCTCCAATTCCCATATCGAATTGCTTGCCAAGCTTTTGGTGAGTCTTGGCAGGCTTCCACGTTTGTCCTGCCCCGGTCTGACCTCTGGAGCCTGTGGGCCCTGGCACCCTCTGAGTACTAGATGGCATGAATGGTCAGTGGCAAGTGCCATCTGAGATGTCAATCAACTCAATACCAAAGGTTAATCTCTTTCATAAGAATCACCTAAGTAATTTGCTGCAGTTACTTCGTAGTGAAAATCCTTTTTCCTATGACACCTGTTGGTTCCTATTTTTAGGTAGGGCTTATGGGCCTCTTTAACTTCTGGACTCTATTTTTTGGCTGATAATTTTTTTCTGTTCTCATATTGATCTTGTCATTCATTCCTCAGCACTGAACAGATTACATTCATGGAGTTCTCTAGTCTGAGATGTTAATATATTTAATTTTTCTTGAACATTGTATCTGGGTTTGGAAATGTTTACATGAAAGACAGTAGTGCTTTTTAGACTTTCATGCCCTCTGAACATAGGGAAATGTGACTGATGGAATCTCACAAATGGGTGATGATTTTCCAGATCCCTTAGGAGTAGGCTAATGGGTTTTTATGAATGATATCTGTCTTACTCCAACCCATTCAAGATGATCAAAATCCTCATTCAGAAAAGCAGAAAGTCAGCTTGGGCAATTCCCTACTACCATAAAATAAGCAAATGTTATTGTATATTACTGTTGCTCTGACCTGCTCTGAAGGAAGCATGGAGTAGAGGTTCTTTCCAGAATGAGCTAGAACAATGTCCACACACATCTGTATCTTAACATAGGCGGCTCTGGGTCTGACTTTCATGTCCACCAGTTATTTGTTACCACATGTCCCAGGCAAATCTCTGAGCTTCTTTAAGCTTTAATATTCAGGGCCTTTAAAATGTGATTCACAATTCTCTTTTCCTAGAAGTTTGCGAAGATTCAATGAGATGATTGCCCATTAGGGCAAACCCTAGAAAATAGTTCCTTGCACTCAATAAGTGGGTGTTAAAATGATCGAAGTATTATTTCTATGAAGAGGGAATCAAGTTAAAGAACACATTAAAAGCCTTGGCCAGTTTGGTTCAGTGGTTAGAGAGTCAGCCCATGGCCTGAAGGGTTGTGGGTTCAATTGAGGTTCAAGGGCATGTACCTGGGTTGCAGCTTTGATCCCTGGCCCCTGTTGGGGTCATGTAGGAGGCAGCCAGTCGATAAATTTCTCTCACATTGATGTTTCTCTCTCTCTCCCTCCCTCCCTTCCATTCTATCTAAAATCAATGGAAAAATATCCTCAGGTGAGGATTCACAACAACAACAACAAAAGCATGAAGGAGGAAAGGAGGGGCCGAGTGTGTGTGAGCACGTGTGCACGTGTGCTTGTGTAAGTGGATTAGGCTGTGTTTCCTTGACGGTAATGATACAAAAAATGCTGCCATGGCGCTATGAGAAGTGTCCACAATATTGAGTGTATAAAATACAGAATCATTTATTCGGAGGTGAGTGAAATGACAAGAGTGAGCCTACACAGGGAACTGGTCAGTTCTGTGGGCCTGGAAGCCAACTGCCAATAGCATTTGTTCCATATCTGCACCATTGACTTGGAGTGCATCGTGGCCCAATTTCAGTGCATTTGAGTTTGTGGGATGGGGTGTATCTGAGGGGTTTAGCTCCTGCTCACTGCTGTAGCCATGTTTCTTCAGTTATTGACCAGCTGGTGTGTGGCCACTCTCCTTATTCCCTACAGCCTCGTGATGGCTTGGACCTTTACTGAGGTATCTTGGAGAGCTAGATTTCTAAGGGCTGGAAAGAGCTCTGAACCTAGCTGAGTGGCTTTTCTTCACTAACATAGAGCAAAAGGAGCCCGGGATGGGCAAGGAGAGATGCCCTAGAAGTGGAAGAATACCCAGAAATCTGGGATCCAGGGTTGAAGCTTCTCAGGAACCCAGAGAAGGCTGAGGAGCAGGAAAGGGATTGGAGGAGGGGAGGGTCAGGGAGAAAACAAACATTTTACATGCCTTATGAGGCCCCATGTCACCCATGTCATGAGCTGTAGTGGGCAAGCTCAAAGGCTTTGAGTGGAATGGTAGGCTAGTTACTGAAACTCACCATGCAGATGGCTTAGCATTAGCACAGTCTGTCATCTCTCTTATAAATGTTAGCTGTTGACATTTTTACAGGAACCAGCCTAAGAATCTACCTTTGTGTATTTCTACTGTCCTGACCACAGGTTCATTTCTTCTATCTCCTTCATTTGTCCCACTCTTTTCTTGTGTTCAAGAATCTTCCAAATCTGTATCAAAGGCATTTGTTCTGTACTTAAGTGCATGTGACTGTCTGCTGGATGGAGTAAAAGATCTGGCTTCCTACTGAAAGTGAAAGTAGTTTTCTAAGCCCAATTTAGAAAATATATTCCTGCTTGTTGGGTCCACTGTTCTGGGACCAGTAGGTGCTGAACAGGAACAGGGAGACTGTCTGCTGGTTATAAATCAATAGGAGCGGGAGGGAGTCAGGGGGCTGTTGTCAATCAGCTAAAGAGAAGCTTGAAGCATAGATAATGCTAGTCCAACTCAATGCTTAATAGAATGACAAGTGAATATTCAAAATATGGATTTAAAATAAATAAAAAAGGACAAAGAAAGAAAAAATTAAAAATATGGATTTAAGTATAGTCAGATTTTAAAACTTATAACTGTATTCCAGGCTGGTCATCTTTAAGCATTTAAAAAAAAATTTTTTTTTATCCTCACCGGAGGACATTTTTGCATTTATCTTCAGATAGAGCAGGAGGGAGAGAGGGAGGAAGAGAGAGAGAGAAACACTGATGTGAGAGAGACACATCGAGTGGTTGCCACCCACATGACCCCAACTGGGGCTGGGGACAAACCGCAACCGAGGTATGTGGCCTTTGCGGGAACCAAACCTAGGACTCTCTGGACCGCGGGCTGATGCTCTAACCATTGAACCAAACTGGCCAGGGCTCTAAGCATTTTTATAAAGCTGTTCAGCTACAGATACTACAAAAAAAAAAAAAAAAAAAAAAAAGAAAGAATGTATAGGAGGGTTTTAGATTATCGATGCATAGAAATGAGTACAATTTAACTATTTTTTAAAGAAAATAATTGATGTTAACACACACAGATGTTATTTTCAGTAAATGAATGTTAAGAAAACAGACTTTAATAAGCTTACACAAAGTAAAAAAAATCTATGGAGCCTACTTGCACAACAAGTAAATAAGTTCTGAAAAACTGGATTTTAAAATTTTTATTTATTTTATTTTTTGTTAATCCTCAACTGAGGATATGTTTTCCATCGATCTTTAGAAAGAGTGGAAGGGAGGAAGGGGGAAGAGAGAGAGAGGGAAACATTGATGTGAGAGAGACACATTGATTGGTTGCCTCCCACACACACTTTGACTGGGGCCAGGGATCAAACCTGCAACCCAGGTACATGTCCTTGACCGGGAATTGAACCCAAGACCCTTCAGTGTGTGGGCTGATGCTCTAACCACTGAACCACACTGGCCAGGGCAATTACTGGATTTTTTAAATTTTTTTTTTATTATTATTTTTTTTATAAACAAGAGGAATTTATTTTTCACACTCCTAGAGGCTGGGGGTCAGTGATCAGGGTGAGCATGGTTGAAGCCTGGTGAGGTCCTTTTCCAGGTTGCACACTGCTGTCATCTCATGTCCTCACAGGGTGGAAGCACAGAGGGAAACAAGCTCTTTTGAGGACACTAATCCCATTCATGAGGAGGGTCCAATCCCAATGATCTCACCGAACCCTATTCACCTCCAAAATCCTGCCTCCTCATACCATCAAAAGCAGGGGTTTCAACCTGTGAATTGTAGAGGGACACAAATGGTTAGTGCACAACAGATGTGGAAGATTTAGCCGGATAAAGGAGGCGGGGAAGGCCGTTCAGGCAGTGTGTGCAGAGGCCCCAACGTGCATCTACTGTATGTGCAAAACCAAAGAAGTCCCGTCTGGCCAGAGTGCAGACCTCTTGCTTTCCTTGAAGCAAATGGAAATCTCCTTAGCCTCCACCCTATAATTTCAATACCGGCTGTTTATTAAACCCCCCTTTACATTTTACTGAGTTCAACAGTGTTCCCCAAATTCATGTCTACCCAGAACCTCAGAATGTGTGGGCTTCTATGTAAACAGATCTTTGCAAATGTGATTAAGTTAAAATGAGATTATATTAAATCAGGGTGGGCACTAAATCTAATGACTGGTGTCCTTATATGAAAGGCATGTGAAGACACAAAGATGCAGGGGAGACACACAGGGAGAGCACCGGGTGACACGGAGGCGGAGAGGAGGGGGCATGTACAAGCCGAAGAATGTCAAGGATTGTCAGCAGCCACCAGAAGCTAGAAGAGAGGCATGGGGCTGATTCCCCCCCAGTACTTCCAGAAGGAACCAACCTTGCTAACGCCTCGATTTCAGACTTCTAGCTTCCAGAGCTGTGAGGGGATAACTTTCTGTTGTTATAAGCCACCCGGTTTGTAGTAGTTTCTTATTGCAGCCCTAGGAAACTGAAACAGCATTCTGGGTATCAGTAACTCTTCCAGGTAACAAGAAAGGACAGACATGGTCTGCCTTTGGTGAAGTAAATGCGTGTAATGGGTCATAAGCTATTCACTCTATTACTCACATGCCTTAACCAATGTGCAATGTGGCTGCTTACGGTTTTTTTTTGTTGTTGTTTTTTAACAAAGGATCTATTTTTTCTCACAAAACCACACACGCTGGTGGATAAGTAGTGTAAAACAGTCCCCAACAAGCCTTAAACTAGCCAACTTATCGTAGTCTTTTCCAGCTCAAATTCACTGTTTTTGATTATGAAGTCTTTTTAGGGCCTTTGAATGTCCTTCTCACCTGCTCCTCTCTCAGATGGTATCTGGATTAATGGAGAAACATTTGACTTTGTGACAGTGAGGGAGGTGGGAGCCTGGTATCTGTGCTGGGTCCTCTGCATTCTCTTGGCTCAAGCAGAGATCTTCATCTTGCCTGGGCCCTGCCCTCCATCAGGCCCAATATCCTCTCCCTGCTCCCAGTCTTGCTGCATTTGTTTTTTTTTTTTAATTTATTTTTGTTACAGATGTTTCTCCTTTTTTCCCAATTGACACCCTCCGCCCCATCCCCCCACCCCGTCCCCAGCCCTGTTGTCCATGTCCATCAGCTATGCATACATGCGCATAAGTTCTGTGGTTTATCTCCTCCCTCCCCCCCCACCCCCTCCTCTGAGGGGTGTCAGTCTATACCCTACTTCCACATCTCTGGGTCTACCCTGTTCCTCAGACTGTTATGTTCATTATATAAAACAAATAAGTGAGATCATGTGATATTTGTCTTTCTCTGCTTGGCTTGTTTCGCTTAGGATAATACTCTCCAGGTCCCTCCATGTCGTCTCAAACGATAAGAGATCTTTCTTACAGCTGCATAGTACTCCATTGTGTATATGTACCACAGCTTTTTTATCCATTCATCCACTGATGGACACTTGGGCTGTTTCCAGATCTTAGCTATTGTAAATAGTGCTGCTATGAACATGGGGGTACATGTATTCTTTCTGGCTGGTGTTTCAGGCTTCTTAGGGTATATTCCTAGAAGTGGGATCACTGAGTCAAATGGCAATTCAATTTTTAATGTTTTGAGGTAACACCATAGTGTTTTTCACAGTGGCTGCATTCCCACCAGCAGTGTACTAGAGTCCCCTTTTCTCCACACCCTTGCCAACACTTGTTGTTTGTTGATTTGTTGATGGCTGCCATTCTGACAGGTGTGAGGTGATACCTCATTGTTGTTTTAATTTGCATCTCTCTGATGATTAGTGATGTTGAGCATTTCTTCATATGTCTCTTAGCCATTTGTATGTCCTTTTTGGAGAGGTGTCTATTTAGTTCCTCTGCCCATTTTTTAATTGGGTTCTTTGTCTTCCTTTTGTTGAGCTGTATGAGCACTCTATATATTTTGGAGATTAACCCCTTATCTGATGTATCATTGGCAATTATGCTCTCCCATAGAGTGGGTTCCCTATCTGTTTTGATGGTTGTTTCTTTTGCTGTGCAGAAGCTTTTGAGTTTGATGTAGTCCCATGTGTTCATTTTTCCCTTTGTTTCTGTTGCCTTAGGTGATGTATCAGTGAAGATTCTGCTGCGTATGATGTCCGAAATTTTGTTGCCTATATTTTCTTCTAGGATTTTTATGGATTCACGAGTCACATTTAAGTCTTTTATCCATTTTGAGTTTATTCTTGTGTATGGTGTAAGTTGATGGTCTAGTTTCATTTTTTTGCATGTAGCTGTCCAATTTTCCCAACACCATTTATTAAAGAGGCTGTCTTTACACCATTGTATGCTCTTGCCGCCTTTGTCAAATATTAATTGAGCATAATGTCTTGGGTCAATTTCCAGATTCTCTGTTCTGTTCCACTGGTCTATATGCCTGTTCTTGTGCCAGTACCAGGCTGTTTTGATTACAGTGGTTTGTAGTATAAGCTGATATCCGGTATTGTGATCCCACTTACTTTGTCCTTCTTTTTCAAGATTGCTGTGGCTATTTGGGGTCTTTTTTGGTTCCATATGAACTTTTGAAATATTTGTTCTAGTTCTGTGAAATATGTCACTGGTATTTTGATGGGGATTGCATTGAATCTATAGATTGCTTTGGGTAATATGGACATTTTAATGATGTTAATTCTTCCAATCCATGAACAAGGTATGTGCTTCCACTTTTTTATATCTTCCTCTATTTCTTTTTTCAATGTCCTGTAGTTTTCTGCAAATAGGTCCTTTACTTCTTTGATTAAGTTTATTCCTAGATATCTTAATTTTTTTGCCGCAATGGTAAATGGAATTGTTTTTTTAGTTTCTCTTTCTGTGATTTCATCATTGGTGTATAAGAATGCCGTTGATTTCTTGATGTTAATTTTGTATCCTGCTACTTTGCCAAATTCATTTATGAATTCTAGTAGATTTTTGATGGAGTCTTTAGGGTTTTCTATATATAATATCATATCGTCTGCGAATAATGACAGTTTCACTTCCTCCTTTCCAATTTGGATTCCTTTTATTTTTTCTTCACTTCTGATTGCTGTGGCTAAGACTTCCAGTACTATGTTAAATAAGAGTGGCGAAAGTGGGCATACCTGTCTTGTTCCTGTTCTTAAGGGAAATGTTTTTAGTTTTTGCCCATTGAGTATGATGTTGGCTGTAGGTCTTTCATATATGGCCTTTATTATACCAAGATATGATCCCTCTATTCCCAAACTGCTGAGTGTTTTTATCAGAAATGGGTGCTGGACTTTGTCGAATGCTTTTTCAGCATCTGTTGATATGATCATGTGGTTTTTATCTTTCATTTTGTTTATGTGATGTATCACATTTATGGATTTGTGAATATTGAACCAGCCTTGCATCCCTGGGATGAATCCCACTTGGTCATGGTGAATAATTTTTTTGATGTATTGCTGGATCCGATTTGCTAGTATTTTGTTCAGGATTTTGGCATCTACATTCATCAGGGATATTGGCCTGTAGTTTTCTTTCTTTGTAGTGTCTTTTTCTGGTTTTGGAATTAGGATTATGCTGGCCTCATAAAACGAGTTTGGAAGTCTTCCTTCTTCTTGAATTTTTAGAAATAGTTTGAGGAGAATGGGTGTTAGTTCTTATTTGAATGTTCGGTAAAACTCCCCCGTGAAGCCATCTGGGCCTGGGCTTTTGTTTGCTGGGAGAGTCTTGATTACATCTTCAATTTCCTTAGCTGTTATTGGTTTGTTCAGGTTTTCTATCTCTTCCTGGTCCAGTTTTGGGAGACTGTGTTTCTAGAAATTTGTCTATTTCACTTAGATTGTCGAATTTGTAGCTATATAAATGTTCATAGTATTTGCTAACAATCCTTTGTATTTCTGTGGTGTCAGTTGTTACTTCTCCTCTTTCATTTCTGATTTTGTGTATTTGGGTTCTCTCTCTTTGTTTCTTGGTGAGTCTAGGTAAGGGTCCATCAATCTTGTTTATCTTTTCAAAAAACCAGCTCTTTGTTTCATTGATCCTTTCAATTGTTTTTCTGGTCTCTATGTCATTTATTTCTGCTCTGATCTTTACTATTTCCTTCCTTCCACTTGCTCTGGGGTTTTCTTTTTGTTTGCTTTCTAGTTCTTTAAGTTGTGAGGTTAGATAGTCCATTAGAAATTTTTGTTGTTTCTTGAGGTAGGCCTGGAGTGCTATGAACTTCCCTCTCAGAACTGCTTTTGCTGCATCCCATAGATTTTGTGTTGTTGTGTGTTCATTTTCATTGGTTTCCAGGAAGTTTTTAATTTCTTCCTTGATCTCCTCGGTAACCCATTCATTATTTAATAACATGCTATTTAGCCTCCATGTGTTCATATGTCTTTGCATGTTCTTGTTGCAATTGATTTCTAGTTTCATGCCATTGTGATCTGAGAAGATGCTTGGTATGATTTCAATCTTCTTGAACTTGTAGACACTTCGTTTGTGTCCTAACATGTGGTCTGTCTTTGAGAATGTCCCATGTGCACTTGAGAAGAATGTGAATTCTGTAGTTTTGGGGTGTAATTCTCTGTAAATATCTATTAAATCCATTTGGTCTAGTGCTTCATTTAGAGTCTCTGTTTTCTTGTTAATTTTTTGTCTAGAGGATCTATCCAGTGATGTCAGTGGGGTGTTGAAGTCCCCTGCTATGATTGTATTGCTGTCGATTTCTCCTTTGAAGTCCTCCAGAAGATTTTTAATATATTTTGGTGCTCCTATATTGGGTGCATAGATGTTTACCAAGATTATATATTCCTGTTGGATAGATCCTTTCAATATTATGTAGTGACCTTCTTTGTCTCTAGTTATGGCTTTCATTTTGAAATCTATTTTATCAGATATGAGTATTTCTACCCCAGCTTTTTTTTCCTTTCCATTTGCTTGGAAGATTTTTTTCCATCCCTTCACTTTCAGCCTATGTGAGTCTTTTGTTGTGAGGTGGGTCTCTTGTAAACAACATATATATGGGTCATGCTTTCTTATCCAATCTGCTACTCTGTGTCTTTTGATCGGAGCATTCAATCCATTTACATTTAAGGTGATTATAGATATGTACCTATTTATCACCATTTTTGTTTAGTGTGGTTCTACTTTCTTTCCTATTTCTTCTACTAATTACAGCAGTCCTTTTCACATTTCTTGCAGTGCTGGTTTGGTGCTAATGTATTCCCTTAGCCTTTTTTTTTTTTTTTTTGTCTGAGAAGCTCTTTATTTGACCTTCTATTTTGAATGACACCTTGCTGGGTACAGTAGTCTTGGATTCAGATCCTTGTTTTTCATGACCTTGATTACTTCATGCCATTCCCTTCTGGCCTGTAGTGTTTCTGTGGAGAAGTCAGATGATAGCCTTATGGGGGTTCCTTTGTAGGTAACCTGTTGCTTATCTTTTGTTGCCTTTAGGATTCTCTCTTTGTCTTTAATTTTTGGCATTTTAATTACTATGTGTCTTGGTGTGGGCCTGTTTGGGTTCTTCTTACTTGGGACTCTCTGTGCTTCTTGAACTTGAATACCTTCTTTCTTCACCAAATTAGGGAAGTTCTCTGTCACTATTTCTTCAAATATATTCTCTAACCCTTGCTCATTTTCTTCTTCTTCAGGGACTCCAATGATGCGAATATTATTACGTTTCCAGTTGTCCCACAGTTCTCTTAAGCTGTCTTCCGGTTTTTTCATTGTTTTTTCCTTTTGGTTTTCTGATTGGTTGATTTTTTCTTCCCTGTTTTCTAATTCACTGATCCGGTCCTCAGCTTCCTCTGCTCTGCTGTTTAGTCCTTCCAATGTGTTCTTCATTTCTGCTATGTCATTCTTCATTTCTTCTTGCTGCTTCTTAATTTCCACTTGGTTGGTTTTCAGTATTTCTATGTCTTTGCTCATGGTGTTGATGTCTTTACTCAAGGTGTTGATGTCCTTACTCATGCTGTTGAGCTTCCTCAAGATCATGGCTCTGAATTCTAGCTCTGTTAACTCGCTTAACTCTGTTTCATTTATCTCATCTTTGGTAGAGGTCTCTTGTTCTTTCATTTGGGGTCTGTTTCTTTGTTTCACCATTATGGCTATCTCAGTGGTTTTTGGAGCCTGCCAAATTTTCCTGTGGATGTTGATGCTCTGTTGTTTGTGGCTCCCTCTACTGGGTTTGGATGAGCGTGGGAGGACCCACGTGGAGTCTTACTTTCCAGGGCATATTTGCAAGCCCAGCAAAGGTTAAGTTATCCTCTAGCTTTTTGCCTATAGGCTATTAGTTGTGGTTGCTTGAAGAGCCTTGGGTTTTCAGTTGAATGTAAACCTCCCTCAGGTGTTCAGCGTGAGAGGATTTCCAGAGGGTAGGGCAGATGCTAGTAGTTAATGAGCCTCAGTTTGCATTTCAATGGCCCACTAGGGTGTGGCTGGATCTCCGAGGGAGGGGCTGCCGCCTCTCCCCAGAGCCCTGGGATGGAATAAGATGGCCAGGCCAAAGTCCCTCGTGGCCGCAACTCAGCAAAAGCTCTGAGCGCCCTCCAAATCCCGAGTGTCCCCACACAGTTCCAGTCCAGTCTGCCCTCCCTCTGCCGGAGCCCAAGGTGAGTGGCTGTGGCTGTTTTAGCGTTCTGTCCCGGCCCCTCTGCGCTGTGGAGCTGGCTCAGGCTTTAACCCTGAGGGCGGTGCGCTGCTCACGGCTAAGGCCGCTGCTCTCCGTGGGCTCCCAGGCCCCCTCTCGCTCCTCCGCTATTCTACCAGGATCGATTCAGTGTCCCTGGTTGTATGGTCCTTGCAAGCTGCTTTTCTGTTGCTTTTTCCCGACGATTTGTCTTTATTTTAGTTGTAATTCCAGTTTGGTCCTGGGAGATGGTCTGTGTAGCTTCCATTCACTCCGCCGCCATTTTGGAATCCTTAGATTTTTTTAATGAGAAAAAATAAGACACAAGAAAATATTTTCTTTGGTTGCAATGAAACTGATAAAGGAGGAAGAAAATAATTTCATGTTAAAAAAAGATGAAATAAAAATATGAATATGGAAAAAATAAAGGGAAAAGAAAAGAAAGCAAAGAAAACTGGGGCAGATTCCCAAGCAGCATACACAGGTGACAAAGACTTGAAAGAATAAGGTCAAACTAGCAAAAGCAGGTCATAAGACACCACTTGCAGAAGACAAAAGAACAAGAGAGTGCAAAGAAAATGTTACCTCTCTTTTTTATTAGACAGGAATGAAGAGCCAATAATAATGCCATCAAAGAAGAGAGATGTTTGATGCTCCTTAAAAAAAGTCTCTATATGCAGAAAAAACAAAGAAAAAAAGAACAGGAAATAGGAACAGAAGACATAAATCTGGAGGGTGGTGAACATAGGCATGGTGGATGATATTTTACATGAGTTAAGGGTATTAAAGTCAGAAGGCTTAATGTACTTGCATTTCAAAGTATGAAAATGAAGTTGCCGGAGACATTTCATGAATGAATTTGTGCAATTGGGGAGGAACCCCAAATTATAAAGAGCTGCCACACCCATATATACCCATACACATTGGTACACACACACACACACACACACACACACACACACACACACACACAGATGTAGGCAATGAACCCTAAAAAAGAGTCTCAAAATACATCAGCAAGCATCTTGAACAAAATACTATATAGGGTGAAATTTCTCATACTAAAAATGGTCATCTCTGTCTGGTTAAGGTGGTTTCTTGTTCTACAGAAAGCCTGGCCTAGTCATCAAGGGGACTTATTGGGTATAACATGATAACACGCTGGGCTTCAGAGTGGCCCTGTGTCTGTCCAAATGATGATTTGTAAACTAAATATGACCAGACCAGCTACCATGAACGGAAACACTTTTCATGCATCCTAGGCTCTCTGTGTCGAATTTGCCATTGGTTTTCCCTGTTTAATTTTATAGCAGAATATATTTGAAGATAAATGAACTTCATGCGTTATACAATGATTTACCTCTATTACAAAAGGTGTCAGACTCTTTGATGAGATTTGAAGTGAATTTTGACTTGACAATAATATTTCTATTGACTCTCAGTAGTAACCTAAAAACCGTTCTGTAGTTTTCATAGGCTTGAAATAAAGTAGTAATTTTTATAACTCAGTTGTGTTTGAGTATTTATTATTTAAAAAGACAAACTAGGAAAAGCTAAACATTTATAGGGGGCCGGGATCAGGAGGAGGGTGTCTAAGGGGGAAAAGGAGAAACATCTGTAACAAAAATTAATTAATTAATGCAAAAAGAATATTTAATAACATCCTATTTTTTGTACTTTTGCTGATCATTTTATCAAATTTCTTATAGAGAAATTCGGTGAATATTATTCTCACCCACCCTTATGGATGAAAACTATGCAATTTACCTACTATATGGAAGGAAACAGGGGTCCATAACTCAGCAAAATTGATATGGTCTCCATTTTCAGAAAAGGCTAGGAACCTTTTCTTGATGTACAAATATGTCTACAGGGTCTGATCATTCATTCAGTTATGCAACAATAGTTTCTGTGGTTCTATTATATGCAAAATAATATGCTGTTTGTTTTCTCAGAACGAGTGGGACCTGCTTTGAGGTGGGACCATGATGTAACCCCAATACTCATATTGTGGCCTGCATATAATGGTGCTTAATACATGTTGGGGGAATTGAAATAAGCACTTAGCATCTTCCAGACTCTGTGTTAAACTTTGGTTCTTACCCTTCTGGTTTTCTGCAGAAGGCCAAGAAGAAAGCTAAAATAGGGGTGGGGACAGAGGAAGGGCTGCCAACAGAGTAGAGGAGATATTCACTTGAACCACATCTAACAAACCTGAAAAATAAAGTCAGTGTTTTCCTGCCTCAAGCAACTCACTTTTATCTGCCCAAAGTTTATGAGAACATACACATTTAGTTTATTCTTCAGGGTGCTCCCAGCTTCAGTTTCCAAATACTGCTATTTGCACCTGGACATTTGAAGCAAAGTCAATGAACAGGCCTGGAGGGGATGTAGTTTATCTTCCTTGGTCACTACCTAGCTCATGCATGAAGAGCTGGGATTAAGGCATTGTCAATGGCATCAGAACTTCTTCCATCTCTTGCTGCTGTAAAGGGTACTGGAGGGAAAAGTCATCACTAGCCAAAATGATGTGGGCAGATGTAGATGAAATATCAGATACTTATGTTCTGAGATGGTTGGGGCTTACTAGGAAAGCTATATACATTGCTGCCAATAACATTAAAGAACCAGAGTTTACCTAGCCCACAGGGCATTTAATCTTTTTGTGTTCAGGTATATACATCTCTTCTGTTGAAACAATGGGGTCTATCTTAGCGGGAAGTTACTTTTCAGGGCCAGGCCCCATTCTTATTCATGGTGTCATACTGAGGGGAACCTGACCTTTTCATATTATTGATTTTATATTATTGTTTTTAGAGACTGTTTATATTGCTAAATATCACGAAACATATTCACTAATGGAAAGATTGTGAATGAGTTTATATTTCTCTCTGAGTGTATAAAATGTTTACTAATCATAGGGTCTGGCTTAAAAGTTTTTTCAAATCTTAATTTTAGTTGATAAATAAACTCTAATAATACATGTTATTTTTATTTTTATTTTTTTATCCTCACCCAAGGACATCTTTCCATTTTTTGTTCAGATAGAGTGGGAGGGAGAGAGAGGAAGAGAGAGAGAGAGAAACATCGACGTGAAAGGGACACATCGAGTGGCTGCCACCCGCATGACCAACCACGGCCGGGGACAAACCGCAACCGAAGTACATGCCCTTAGCGGGAACTGAACCCGGGTCCCTCTGGACCGCAGGCCGACGCTCTAACCGCTGAGCCAAACCGGCCAGGGCATACATGTTATTTTTTAAAACAAATAATTTATGCCACAAGCTTTTGTCAAGATGCATGTTCTTTTCTTCTCAAATACTAAATTCTTTAGGTTCTGTGAAAAAGATTGGTTAGCTGTCCATCAAACCAATTTCTTCTTTTTTCCTGGGTATACAACTAACTACTATTCTCAAAATAAGCCATATGATGGAATTCTAGACAAAAGGATGTGGGCAGAAATGATGTGTGCCATTTCTTTTTTTTTTTTTGTTCAGATAGAGTGGGAGGGGGAGAGAGGAAGAGAGAGAGAGAGAGAAACATCGACATGAAAGGGACACATGGCTGCCACCCGCATGACCAACCAGGGCCAGGGACAAACTGCAACCGAGGTACATGCCCTTAGCAGGAACCGAACCCGGGTCTCTCTGGACCACGGGCCGACGCTCTAACCGCTGAGCCAAACCGGCCAGGGCGATGTGTGCCATTTCTAAGCCTGGCCCGCAAATGATCCTCCATGACCTCCCACTTCCACCGTCCTAATGAAGATGGGCTTGACCACCATGGAAACCATAGATTGAAATGGTAGAGCCACAAGGTGCAAAGAGCCTGGGTCCTTGAATCACTGCTTAGAGGAGAGCTGCTTCCTATCAGGAACATTAATTTCAGATTTTATGTGTCCAAGAAACAAACTTCTATCTGAAAGGGTTAGCAATGTTTTAATGAGTGAAGGAAAAAGTTTGGAAAAGAGTGGAAACTATAGAAATTGTAATAATGAAAGGGTTAGTAATGTTTTACTGGGTAAAGGTAAAAGTTTGTAAAAGGTGAAAACTACGGAAATTGTGATGCTTGCATGACCTTCGCTCAGCCTTTTGTTGAGTATGTATAAGGGCCATCTGGATTATCGGCAAGCAATGAATAACCCAGCAGATGCCGGATAAGATACCAGCCCAGCCCAACTGCAAGGTGGACAATGGGCCATGCAGAGTACATCAGCAGGAATTGCCGGAAGCTAAAATTAGGGTATATAACAGATACTCCAACCCTAACGCGTGGCTAAACTTTTTTTCGGCTCAGCCCGTCTACACCCAGGCGCATGCAATAAAGCCATTTTGCTCTACACTGGCCTTGCATTGTGGATGTGATCTCCTGCTGACTCAGACATTTTACTATCCTGTTTGAGCCAATGTACAGTTTTGGGCTTGTTTCTTACAGTAGTGAATGTTACCTTAAGTGATATAGTCTCTGAGAAACCTTAAGAAAAATGTCAAGCCTGGCCAGTGTGGCTCAGTGGATTGAGCGTCATCCCATGGACTGAGAAGTCCTGGTTTGATTCTCAGTCAGCGCACATACCCGGGTTGTGGGCTTGATCCCTAGTAGGGGGCCTACAAGAGGCAGCTGATCAATGTTTCTATCTGTCTCTCCCTTCCTCTATCTCTAAAAAGTTATTAAAAACATTTTTTAAAAAAGAGAAAAATGTCAAGCAGTGCTACACAATAGAAAGATCATGCACTTTGGGGCACAACAGAATTGGGTTGAAGTCATGGCTCTGGGTGGTCTCTGGCAAGTTACTTTACTTTTCTGAGTCTCCGTTGGGACAGTGTCATTGCAGATGTGTCATGACTTGAGCTACTTGGTCTATACACACTTTGGGCTTGTGTGAGAATACCACTTCTTAATGGGCTTATTCTCTGGGGAAGCTGGTATGGTCCAGACAGAAAAGCATTAGGAAATTCCTTCCTCCTTCCCCCACCCCATCATGGCTGATGATTCAATGTTAGCTAGAGTTTCTGCTTTGCTAAGGGACCCAGAGAAGACGAGAGTGAACCTTATTCACATGAGATGTCAGAGTAGCTAAATCTGGCCTCACATTAGTGTTCCTCAGAGTGAAACATGCCAGGAGCCATATTTGCAATTACTATTGAATGAAAGCATCACTTTATCCTGCCCTGGAAAAAGAGATGAAATACATTTTTTTTTTTAGTAGAGAAAGGGAGGGCTTCACCAGCTACAGTTTGCATGTGAACAGATGAGCTTGCAGCTGAATAGCTGTTATCTGACCTAGACCAAAGGAAGCAAAATTCCTAGCTGCAGACACAGCCATGACCTCCCTATGGGATGCCTATTTAAAAGCCATCTTTGGCTTCTTCCTTTACTGACACTCAAGGGTAGATGGTTCTTGCTGGGTTAGCAGGTATGAAATACTTTCTCTTTTCAAGTCCTTGGCTACTTTCTCCTCTGCAGAGTTACTTGGGCCGTGATGTATGTACCTAGAGAGCTTAATTAAGTGGCCCAACTGAGGAAGGGAGAACTGAGTAGTTGGGAATTTACTTTTTCTCTAGGGAAGGACTCAGCCAGCTTAGAAAACTGACACTTTTGAATTTTAGATTGAGTTGATATTGACTTTTAGAGACGGTTAAATTGCTAAATGTCATGGAAAATATGCACTAGTGGAAAGATTGTCAATTAATTTTTATCTCTTTCTGAATATTTAAATTATTTCTTGTTTGTAGGGCCTGTCTTGATGCTAAGTTAGACTCATAGGGAGATATCTCCTTGGTCTCAGGATTGGATTATCCAGACACTATTTTCAAATGCTGACTTTGTTCTGCCAGTGTAGACAGGCAAAATCAGAACCCCCCCCCCTTATTTTGGTTTTCAAGTGCCTTTTATTTTGTAAAAGTAGATGCTAAAATAGAGTTCATCCAGGCTACTTGTATCAACCTATAACCATGAGTAGAGAAGGATAGAAATTTAAATTCTTATTTCAATGATGAAGAAAAATAAGAACACTTTTATTTAAAGACATCTATCTGTTGGGATAACAGGAATGTGTTTTTGTATTATTTGGTACAGTCCCTCTGGAATCTTCTAAGAACTCAGGTCATCAGCAGCAATGGTAAACTGCACAGCACGGCAGGACACTGCTGGACAAGAGTCTGTCTATTGTATGGAAATAGGTTGTTTACTCAAGAATGGGGTTGTAGTAAATTCTTCTTTTTTCCCCTCTATCTTTCTTAGGTCCCCAGATTGTAGGGACAAATTGACTGAGCAGTTTAAGAATGTAGGACTAAGAGCAGTGATATGGGGTTTCTGACCAATGAGACAACTTTCAGTACCCAAGGCCTAAAGGAGTAGACATGATTGTTGCTATGGTGCACTAATGATGTTGTTTGTCATAAAAAGGAATGCAAGCCTGCTGAGCATGTACAAGGTCTGCCTTAAAAGGAAGAGAATGGGCAGAGGTGGACAGGAATCCTCATGCTGAGCTCACTTCTATCCTTGGCTTCCCTGTCCTCCCAAAGACCAAGTGAAATCACAGTGAATCTTTTTCTTACTCAGTTTCTGGGTGAACATGTGTGCATTCTCCAGATGCACATGTGAATGTATGTAACAACATTATGGCCAGTCTTAGATATTAAAGGAGTGGTATGAACGGCAAATCCAAGTTCAATGGTTTGCAGCTTGATCACTTCAACCAACCCTTGCCATCATTAGTGTTGATGTCATGTCTCTTTCTCTTTCCCTGTCTCTATTTCACACACACACACACACACACACACACACACACACCCCTGGAGAAGCATAGCTGCTCACTAAGGAGGAAGTAAAGCAGGTTACAACCTGATTTTGTACACTCACTTGCACCCTGTGAGCGGGTGCTGACTGACTATGTTTTCTCTGGAGAGAGCATGCAACAACCATCAATAACTGGACCATTTCAGAAGACCTCCAGATTTCTAGAATTAGTAGTGTGCTCTCATCTCTGAATGCCTGCATGGCTCTGTAGGGCCCTGGCCTGTGCTTCCTGGGCGGATGTTTCTGGCCTGTGTGCTCAGCAAGCCTGGCACCCGCAATAGGTCTAAGGCAGGCCTGGATGGGCTTCCCAACCCTTATTTCTCTCCTTTTTCCTATGGGGGCTGAAGAACAGAGAACGGCTTCTGGCCATCTGTTTTCCTTCAGTCCAAGGGCTTATGGGCAAGGTCTTTTCCAAGCTGTGTAACCAAGCAGAAATCCCTAAGGAACATCTAAATTCAAACTTCTGCCATGCTGGGAAGGAACCTGCCATACCACAGATTCCTTATCTGCCACCAACTTGACATTTCCCACAGGGAGCAGTGTGTTCTGTAATCTCGTGACACGCCTAATTCATGTTGTATTTTGAATATTCTTGAAAATGTCCCTATAATGAGATGAAAACAGTATGTGTCTAGGAAGAGTCTTGACTCCATGTGCAAATCCTTCACTTGGCAGAAGTCACATTAATGATAATGAAATCTGAATGCTAAAACCCTGTCCTGCAGTGGGTGGATGGTCTCCTCAGTGCTAAAACACATTTTCTTCTCATTAGTCCCACATCTTTATTAATATTAACAGCAATAATGAGAATTAGGGAGGCTGGCTGCCAGCAGAACCCAGAGTTAGTGGGAGGGGGGAAGATGAACAATTGAGAAGTTTAAGATTTACTGTGATAGTGAAAAAACTGCATCCTTCTAGGATCCTTGTAAGAGTAATTTTGTCTTAAATGAGGTATATGGTAAATCACTGTCACCCTGCAGTTGTTACCACTAATGGAGAACTTCCCACAGCCAGAGCCCTGGTTTGCTCCTGTGATGGTTTTACAGTTGGCGCGTGCACACTTGTGTGTGCGTGTGCATCTTTATATACAGGGATCTATAGTAAACAGCCAGCTTAATCAGGATTTATTCACCGTGAGAAGATTTGCTACAAGGATCCATTGTTTAATGTACATCCATAAGCATTTTATAATTTTAATATTTTAATAACTGTCTCACTTATTATATGAAATATTTGAAAGAGAAATACAGCGAGAGAAGTGGGGGCAGGGTCGGGGAAACTCTTTCATAGCAGAAGAGAAATTTTCATGCTGTGAGAAAAAAGTGGTGAATGATCTGTCTCCTACTGATTCCATTCCCCTTGGAAGTTTCTCAAACTTTTCTGCTCATTCAAGCATTTAATGTCACTATATCAAATCCCCCTACTGTTCCCAGGGCTGCTTGTGACTCTGGGAGTGGTTGAGACACCTATATGTTGTCCTCAGGCAGGCAACCTACAAGGGCCATATGGGGGTGGGGAGGGGTGAGGCTACAGCGAGCGCAGTTTCTTGAGAATTGCTGGTTTCCTAATCCTCCAAACAACTACTGTACCATGAGGATTACAGCTGGGAGCAAGACTGATTCAAATGTGTTCCAAGCAGCTGGAGACCATGCCTTTTACACTTAGAGGATGTCTAACCGGCACGCACTGGGGCAAAAGAAAGGAGAGCATCTCTAGCTGCTCGGTCTCATTGTGGAGCTGGGTGTCAGAGGTAATGTGCTCACACCTCCCTTTCCCATTAGGATGGTTCCATGGAGACTGGAGACAGTGTGGTGCAGGGAAAGAACACCAATTTACAAGCTAGAGGACCCAGGTTTGGGTCCATGTGCCAACAACATAGTTACAACATCATGTTGACGAAAATCCTAGTGTGCTCTTAGGGAGCGTGAACAGAGGGTGCCATCTAGAATGAAGGGGAGGATGGATCCACTGGGAGGGTCGTGTCCACAGAACTAAATTCTGTTTTGTGTACCACACTTAAAAAGCAATAAAGACAAGTCAAAACACATTCAGAGGAAGGTGTCCAGGCATGGAGGGGATGTGAAACTTCGTCACATCAGGAACTCGAGAAGGAACTGAGGCCCCTGCCAGGCCTGAAGAAGTGATTTAGAGGAAGGCGCTCTCTGGAGAGCTGTCACAGGGAAGAGGAATTAGATTCTTTTGGTGAGGCCCTAGGTGAGGTCTGGGACCCTGGCACAAATTACGGAAAAATACATTTTAGTGGCTTATAAAGAAGATTTTTCTAATAGCTGAAAAAATTTCAAAGATACTTTAGATTTTTGTTTATGGGGTAATCTTACCAAATTGTATAATTCTGACATGACTGTTTTGATGTCATGGAAATTTTGATGTAGTGTTGCAGTGAATTGACATCATGGACATTTGGACATGCCTTTTAGGTTAAAATCAAACCTTTTTGGCAATGGCAGCTTATAGCAAATGTTTTTACACACACTATAAACTTCCTGCTATTTTTAAACTAAGTGCATAATAAAAACCTTAGGTCCATTTTCTCCCTGTGCCCCCGCTCCCCAGTTTTCTCCCAGTCCTGATTCACAGCTCTTCCCTGACTCAAGCCCCATTCTCAACATATCTGTGGGACCCACCTCACTGATCATGTGTCCCTTTTGATTAGTTTAAAAATAAGGACCTGATGGTATTGACAATTAGTGACAGATCTCTGGGGTGGAGGTGGGGTTAGAGCTGAAAACACTGAAAGGATTTGCATCTCTATGTACATTTTGGAGCAGTTGGTATGTTCTTCTATTACCAACAACACTCAATTATAATTTTATACTCAACATGTTAAGATGTCCGCATGTCAAAATAGTCTCATCAAAATGTTGTTCTTACAACTTGCTGGACACACACTAATCAAGTATATTACCCAAGAAACTCAAGCATCATAGGGGTGGTTGAACATGGCTATTTTATTTTACTATTATTATTTGCTTATCTCTTTTTAAAAAAATATTTTTATTTTTCAGTTACATTTGACATTCAATATTATGTTAATTTCAAGTGTACATCATAGTGACATTTATATAACTTACAAAGTAACCCCCTGATATGTCTAGTACTCACCTGGCACCACACATAGTTATTACAGTATTATTGACTATAGTCCCTGTGCTGTACTTTCTATCCTGTGACTATTTTGTAACTGCCAACTTGCACTTTTTAATCCCTTCTCCCCTTTTCTCTCAGCCCTCAACCCTCCTGCCATCTGACAACCATCAGTTTGTTCTCTGTATCTATGAGTGTGTTTCTGTTTTGTTTGTTCATTTTGTTCTTTAGATTCCACAAGTGAAATCATGTGGTATTTGTCTTTCTTTGTCTGACTTATTTCACTTAGTATAATACTCTCTAGTTCCATCCATGTTGCAAACAATTAAGATTTCATTCTTTTTTATAGCAGGTAATATTCCATTGTATAGCTGTACCATTTCTTCTTTATCCAATCATTTTTCGATGAGTACTTGGGTTGCTTCCATATCTTGGCTATTGTAAATAATGCTGCAATGAACATAGGGGTGCATATATCTTTTCAAATTAATGTTTTGGCTTTCTTTCAATAAATACTTAGAAGTGGGATTACTGGGTCATAAGTAGTTCCATTTGTAATTTTTAAAGGAACCTCTATACTGTTTTTCATAGTGGCTGCACCAATTTGCAATCCCACCAGCAGTGCACAGGGACTCCCCTTATATCACATAAACTTGTTTGTTGATTTATTGATGATAACCATTCTGGTAGATATGAGGTATCTCATTGTGGTTTTAATTTGTATTTCTATGATGATTAGTGATATTGAGCATCTTTTCTTTGGTCCGATGGTCTTTGGCCATCTGGATGTCCTCTTTGCTAGAAATATCTATTCAGGTACTCTGCCCATTTTTTAAGCTGCTTTTTGTTTCTTGGTGTTAAGTTGTATGAGTTCCTTATACATTTTGGATATTAACCCCTTGTTGAGTGTGTCATTGGCAAATATATTCTCCCATTCAGTAGGTTGTCCTTTTGTTTTGTTGATGGTTTCCTTTGCTGTGCAAAAACTTTAGTTTGATGTAGTTGTAGTCTCATTTGTTTATTTTTTCTTTTGTTTCCCTTGCCCGAGGAGATATATCCAAAAAAATATTACTAAGAGCAATATAAAATAGTTTACAGTACATATTTCCTTCTAGGAGTTCTATGGTTTCAGGTCTTACATTTAAGTCATAAATCTATTTTGAGTTCATTCTTGTATATGATTTAAGAAAGTTGTCTTGTTCTATATTTTTGCATGTGTCTGTCCAGTTTTCTCAACTCCATTTATTGAAGAGAATGTCTTTACCTCATTATATTTTCTTGCCCTTTTTTTGTCATAGATTGACCATTGAGGCATGGGTTTATTTCTGGGCTCTATTCTATTTTATTGATCTATATGTCTGTTTCTATTCCAGTACAATGCTGTTTTGATTACAATGGGCTTGTATTGTAGTTTGATATCAGGTAGTGTGATACCTCCAATTTTGTTCTTCTCTTTCAAGATTGTTTTGGCTATTTGTGGTCTTTTATGGTTTCATATAAATTTAAGGATTATTTGTTCTAGTTCTTTGAAAAATGCCATTGACATTTTGATAGGGATTGCATAGAATCTATAGATTGCTTTGGGTAGTATGGACATTTTAACAATGTTAATTCTTCCTACCTGAACATGGTTAATTTAAAGATATGTTGTAATTCTAAAACTGTGTTCTAACACAATAGTTCCTAGTGGCAAGTCCTAGAACCATGCTGGTCTATGACAAAGTTTTCACCATCTGTATTAAAATGCAGAAAAATAGATTTTTCCAAAATGGCGGCAGAGTGAATGGAAGCTACACAAACCATCTCCCAGGACCAAACTGGAATTACAACTAAAATAAAGACAAATCATTGTAAAAGCAACAGAAAAGCAGCTGGAGAGGACCATATAACCAGGGACAGGAAAAAAGGACACTGAGTCAAACCTGGTAGGTCTGCAGAGAAATGAGAGGGCAGGCTGGGAATCCACGGACAGCAGCTGTTTTAGCTGTGAACAGCTCCCTCAGGGTTAAAATCCTAAACCAGCTCCACAGCACAGAGGGCCAGGCCAGAGCACTAAATTAGCTAAAGCCACTCACCTTGGGCTCCGGCAGAGGGAGGGCAGACCAGACTGGAACTCTGTGGGGACACCTGGGATTTGGAGGGTGCTGAGAATTTTTGCTGAGTCACAGCCACACAGGATGGTGGCCATCTTGCTCCTTCCTGGAGCTCTGGGGAGAAGCAGCAGCCCCTCCCTCGGAGATTTAACCCCACCCAGCTGGGCCAGAGAAATGCAAATTGAGGCTCATTAACAACCAGCATCTGCCCCAACCTTGGGAAATCCTCTTACGCTGAACACCTGAAGGAGTATTTCATTCAGCTGAAGGCTACAAACCAAGGCTCATCAAGTAACTGAGACTAATAGCCTCCAGGCAAAAAGCTAGAGGATAACTGAACCTTTCCTGGGCTTGAAAATCTACCCAGGAAAGTAAGACTTGACAGTGGTGTTTAACATGGGTCCCCCACATTCATCCAAACCCAGTAGAGGGAGCCACAAACAGCAGAACACCAACACCCATAGGGAAAATTTGGCAGGCTCCAAAACCCACTGAGATGGCCAAAATGGGTGAAACAAAGAAACAAATCCCAAATGAAAGAACAAGAGAACTCTACTGAAGATGAGATAAATGAAATGCAGTTAAGCAAGTTATCAGAAGTAGAGTTCAGAGCCATGATCTTGAGGATGCTCAACAGCATGAGTAAAGACATCAACACCATGACTAAAGATATGACTAAAGATATAGAAGCACTGAAAACCAATCAAGTGGAAATGAAGAATGACATAGCAGAAATAAAGAACACATTGGAAGGAATAACCAGCAGAGCAGAGGAAGCTGAGGACCGGATCAGTGAATTAGAAGACAGGGTAGAAAAAAATCAACCAATCAGAAAACCAAAAGGAAAAAACAATTAAAAAACAGGAAGACAGCTTAAGAGAACTGTGGGACAACTGGAAATGTAACAACATTTGCATCATAGGAGTTCCTGAAGAAGAAAATGAGCAAGGGTTAGAGAATATATTTGAAGAAATAGTGACAGAAAACTTCCCTAACTTGGTGAAGGATGAAGGCTTTCAAGTTCAAGAAACACAGAGAGCCCCAAGTAAGAAGAACCCAAACAGGCCCACACTAAGACACATAGTAATTAAAATGCCAAAAATTAAAGACAAAGAGAAAATCCTAAAGCCAACAAGAGAAAAGCAACAGGTTACCTACAAAGGAACCCCCATACGGCTATCAGCTGACTTCTCAACAGAAGCACTACAGGCCAGAAGGGAATGGCATGAAGTAATCAAGGTCATGAAAAACAAGGATCTGAATCCAAGACTACTCTATCCAGCAAGGCTATCATTCAAATTAGAAGGTGAAATAGAGAGCTTCCCAGACAAAAAAAAAAAAAGGCTAAGGGAATACATTAGCCCCAAACCAGCACTGCAAGAAATGTGAAAAGGACTGCTGTAATTAGTAGAAATAGGAAGAAAAATATAACTACAATAAGCCAAAATGGCAATTAATAAGTACATATCAATAATCACCTTAAATGTAAATGGACTGAATGCTCCGATCAAAAGACACAGAGTAGCTGATTGGATAAGAAAGGATGACTCATATATGTTCTTTACAAGACACCCACCTCACAACAAAAGACTCACATAGGTTGAAAGTGAAGGGAGTGAAAAAAAATCTTCCAGGCAAATGGAAAGGAAAAAAAAGCTGGGGTAGCAATACTCATATCTGATAAAATAGGTTTCAAAATGAAAGCCATAACTAGAGACAAAGAAGGCCACTACATAATATTGAAAGGATCTATCCAACAGGAAATAGAATCTTGGTAAACATATACACACCCAATATAGGAGCACCAAAATATATTAAAAATCTTCTGGAGGACTTCAAAGGAGAAATCGACACCAATACAATCATAGCAGGGGACTTCAACACCCCGCTGACATCACTGGATAGATCCTCTAGACAAAAAATTAACAAGGAAACAGAAACTCTAAATGAAGCACAAGATCAAATGGATTTAATAGATATCTACAGAGACTTACACCCCAACACTGCAGAATTCACATTCTTCTCAAGTGCACATGGGACATTCTCAAAGATAGACCAGATGGTAGGACACAAATGAAGTCTCTACAAGTTCAAGAAGATTGAAATCATATCAAGCATCTTCTCAGATCACAATGGCATAAAACCAGAAATCAATTGCAACAAGAACATACAAAGACATTTGAACACATGGAGGCTAAATAGCATGTTATTAAACAATGAATGGGTTACTGAGGAGATCAAGGAAGAAATTAAAAACTTCCTGGAAACCAATGAAAATGAACACACAACAACACAAAATCTATGGGATGCAGCAAAAGCAGTCCTGAGATTGAAGTTTATAGCACTACAGGCCTACCTCAAGAAACAAGAAAAATTTCTAATAGGCTATCTAACTTCACAACTTAAAGAACTAGAAAGCAAACAAAATGAAAACCCCAGAGCAGCAAGTAGAAGAAAGGAAATAGTAAAGATCAGAGCAGAAATAAACAACATAGAGACCAAAAAAACAATTCAAAGGATCAATGAAATAAAGAGCTGGTTTTTCGAAAGATAAACAAGATTGATGGATCCTTAGTTAGACTCACTAAGAAACAAAGAGAGAGAACCCAAATTCACAAAATCAGAAATGAAAGAGGAGAAGTAACAACTGACACCACAGAAATTCAAAGGATCATTAACAAATACTATGAACAATTATACAGCAACAAATTGGACAATCTAAGCGAAATGGACACATTTCTAGAAACACATAATCTCCCGAAACTGAAGTGGGAAGAGATAGAAAACTTGAACAGACCAATAACAACTAAGGAAATTGAAGATGTAATCAAGACTCTCTCAGCAAACAAAAGCCCAGGCCCAGATGGCTTCATGGGGGAGTTTTACCAAACATTCAAAGAAGAACTAACACCCATTCTCCTCAAACTATTCCAAAAAATTCAAGAAGAAAGAAGACTCCCAAACTCGTTTTATGAGGCCAGCATAATTCAAATTCCAAAACCAGAAAAAGATACTACAAAGAAAGAACATTACAGGCCAATATCCCTGATGAACATAGATGCCAAAATCCTGAACAAAATACTAGCAAATTGGATCCAGCAATACATTAAAAAAATTATTCACCATGACCAAGTGGGATTCATCCCAGGGATGCAAGGATGGTACTATTCGCAAATCAATAAATGTGATACACCACATAAACAAAATGAAAGATAAAAATCATGTAATCCTTTCAATAGACTCTGAAAAAGCATTCGACAAAATCCAGCACCCATTTCTGATAAAAACACTCAGCAATGTGGGAATAAAAGGATCATATCTCGACATAATAAAGGCCATATATGAAAAACCTATAGCCAACATCATATTCAGTGGGCAAAAAGTAAAAGCATTTCCCTTAAGAACAGGAACAAGACAGGTATGCCCACTTTCACCACTCTTATTTAACATAGTACTGAAAGTCTTAGCCACAGCAATCAGACAGGAAGAAAAATTAAAAGGGATCCAAATTGAAAAGGAAAAAGTGAAACTGTCATTATTTGCAGACGACATGATATTATACATAGAAAACCCTAAAGACTCCATCAAAAACTTGCTAGATTTAATAAACAAATTCGGCAAGGTAGCAGGATACAAAATTAACATCAAGAAATCGACGACATTCTTATACACCAATGATGAACTCACAGAAAGAGAAACTAAAAAAGCAAACCCATTTACCATTGCAGCAAAAAAATTTAAGATACCTAGGAATAAACTTAACCAAAGAAGTAAAGGACCTATTTGCAGAAAACTACAGGACATTGAAAAAAGAAATAGAGGAAGATATTAAAAAGTGGAAGCATATACCTTGTTCATAGATTGGAAGAATTAACATCATTAAAATGTCCATATTACCCAAAGCAATCTATAGATTCAATGCAATCCCCATCAAAATCCCAATGACATATTTCACAGAACTAGAACAAATACTTCAAAAGTTCATATGGAACCAAAAAAGACCCTGAATAGCCACAGCAATCTTGAAAAAGAAGGACAAAGTAGGTAAGATCACAATACCAGATAGCAGTTTATACTACAAAGCTACTGTAATCAAAACAGCCTGGTACTGGCACAAGAACAGAGAACCCAGAAATTGACCCAAGACAACATGCTCAATTAATATTTGACAAAGGTGGCAAGAGCATGCAGTGGAGTAAAGACAGCCTCTTTAATAAATGGCTTTGGGAAAATTGGACAACTACATGCAAAAAAATGAAACTAGACCATCAACTTACACTATACACAAGAATGAACTCAAAATGGATAAAAGACTTAAATGTGACTCGTGAATCCATAAAAATCCTAGAAGAAAATGTAGGCAACAAAATTTCGGACATCATACGCAGCAGAATTTTCACTGTAAATCACCTAAGACAACAGAAACAAAGGAAAAAAATGAACACATGGCACTATATCAAACTCAAAAGCTTCTGCACAGCAAAAGAAACAACCATCAAAATGGAAAGGGAACCCACTGTATGGAAGAGCATAATCGCCAATGATACATCAGGTAAGGGGTTAATTTCCAAAATATATAGAGTGCTCATACAAGTCAACAAAAGGAAGACAAAGAACCCAATTAAAAAATGGGCAGAGCTAAATAGACACCTCTCTAAACAGGACACCTCTCTAAATGGCCAAGAGACATATGAAGAAATGCTCATTGTCACTTATCATCAGAGAGATGCAAATTAAAACAACAATGAGGTGTCACCTCACAACTGTCTGAATGGCCACTATCAACAAATCATCAAACAACAAGTGTTGGCGAGGGTGTGGAGAAAAGGGGGCTCTTGTATACACTGCTGGTAGGAATGCAGACTGGTGCAGCCACTGTGGAAAGCAGTATGGTGTTTCCTCAAAAAATAAAAAATTGAATTGCGATTTGACCCAGTGATCCCACTTTTAGGAATATATCCTATGAAGCCTGAAACACCAATCAGAAAGAACATATGCACCCCTATGTTCATAGCAACACTATATACAATCACTAAGATCTGGAAACAGCCCAAGTGTCCATCAATAGATGAGTGGATAAAAAAGCTGTGGTACATATATACAATGGAATACTATGCAGCTGTAAGAAAGAAAAATCTCTTATCCTTTGGGACAACATGGAGGTACCTGGAGAGTATTATGCTAAGTGAAATAAACCAATCAGAGAAAGACAAATACCACATGATCTCACTTATTTGTGGAATATAATGAACAGGGTGGGCTGATGAATGAAATAGACCCAGAGACATAGAAAGGATTATGGTTCAGACTGACAAACCTCAGAGTAGGGGGGTGGGAGGGATGAATGAGATGAACCAAAGAACTTATATGTATGTATGCATAATCAATGGACATAGACAACAATGCTGGGGGAGGTGGATGGGGAGGTGGGGATATAGGGGGGAAAAAGGAGAGACATTTGTAACAAAAATAAATTAATAAAAATTGGAGAGAAAAAATAAAATGCAGAAAAGTAGAACAATGGATTTAGTTTTATCTAAAGCTGAATTTATTCCATTTTATAGACTTCCTATATTCTGAAATAAGGGTCTTTATTTTCTCTTTGTTCTTCTGGCTAAATTATTCTTTTATTTTTAAGTAATGGTGATAATAGATGGTATTTAAAAATTTCAATGGACAAAATAAATATGCCCGTCTCACTATTACACTTTTTCTCTACTGATATTTAAAATCTCAAAGTCTAGGAACCCTGATTTAAGTAACCTTATCTTTGCAACCTCATTTATTAATTTGTGAAATGGGCATAGATTCACCTGGGGTACCTATCAGTATAGCTGTAAGTTTCACATAGCCTAATGTTCTTTATAGACAGTAGTGCCATATGTTTTATACAATATAAATGCCCTGAACACTGAGTGGACAGCAATGCCAATATTGGTAAAATCAGTTGTGTGGAGGGATGGCTGAGCAAAAGTAAACTCCTCTCACCCTATTTTTTCTTGACTAGCATTTCCTTCTCAGCTTCCAGTAGTACAAGTGAGCTGGGACGCTTTGCTGTGTTCTTTCAGAATCAGTATGACAAAGTTTCTGTCAGGGCAGCTGGAAGAAGGCTGGTGTGCCCAGGGAAGCTAACACAGCCCTTCTGCAGAACCTCGTGTGGGCATGGCGAGATGGAATGTGGGGTTGGGGGAAGAGTCCCAGAAGAGGGGAGAGCAGTGGTTTTCCTGTCCGCTTGCATGCACTCAGCGTGTTTATCGGCAATACTCTCCAGCCAGATGTGCAGAACTGTGTTGTGCCACTGGGCCCACAGCACACAGCCACTAAATCATGAATCTCTGGCCATCCTAAGGCATTCTAGGCAATAATCATATATAGCTAAGAGAACTATTGCTCTAAGCTCTGAAGGGGATACTGAAAACAATAACCTAGTTTTAGCTCTTCTGCGCTGATTGATTGCTATAAAATGGAGCAAATTTCCCCCTTCAGTTTTCAAGGAATCATGGCATCCAGCAGGGATTTGGTTTTGTGCTCACTCTATGGCACCTTGATCTTCATCTTTTGTCTTAACAACTCACTGGAGGATGAATAATGTACTGAAGTTAAGTGGCTTCTGAAGAAATTCTTGCCTTGTGCAAGGATATCCAGAGCAGCAGTGTTTCCAGTGGTGGGAAGATGGAGAGAACTCAGTGTCCATGCTTAGACCCACAGGCACATCGATGATGATGAAATGGAATACCGCTATAGCAGTTCAAGTGAACAAATGGAATCCATAAGTATCATTGTATTACGTGTCAAGTATAATGCTGCATGAAAAAAGCAAGCTACAGGACAACACATAGAGAATGGAACAATTTGTGTGGCTATTTAAAACACACAATTCAACTTACTACTTACTGTTACAAATATCTTACTGTGTCTGGACATCTACACAGGTGATATAAGTAAAAGCTTAGAAGGGCATACAGCAGACCCACAACCATGGTTATGTTGGGGGAAGGAGAGAGATGGAATTGGAGAGCAGTACAAAGGACATTTCAATTTAGTTAAGTGCCTTTATAAAAAATAACTGAAGTAAATATGAAAATGATTATATACATTTCAGGTTATAAGTACATGGATATTTATAGTACATTGTTTATTCTTTATTGAAGTTTAGATGTGTTTTTGAAATTAAAAAATATAACTACTGAAATAAAATATCCTCTGGATTAAGGTCTTCTTGGCTTCAAATCTCGGTTCTTCCATTTGCTGTGTGTGTGACTTAGCTATTTCACCTTTCGAGGCCTTTATTTCCTCACCTGTAAAATGAAGACCACACTTTGCTCAGGGCCCGATGCACAGTAAGCACACTGGATAGGCTGCTATCAATGTTAAAATCCTCTGATTGAGATGATACAGAGTGACTGCTTCTAGTCATCCTTTGAACCCAGCTCCAGCATTATCCCCACCTTTCCTAAACATTCCAATTAGGTGCTCCTATAATCCCCTATTCTACTCTGCTTGGTGTCCTACACACTATCACCTTCTAGTGATGATGATTAATGTTTATGGAACATTTATTATGTGCCAGACACTTTTCGAAGCACCTTGCATGCTTGCATAGTATTTCATTTAGTTCTCACAACATCTCTTGGGTTTAGTATCATCCTCATTTCCATTTTACAATCTAGTTTACAATTACCTGTTAGTGTGTCTCCCCTAATAAGTGGTGAGTTTGGAGGCTAGGGACAGTGATTGATTAAGCTTTGTACCCTCCCTGCCTTGCACAGTGCCTAAGAAAAATAGGTCATTCAAGAAATTGCCGAATGAATGATGTATGAATTAGGCAATGTTAACCTAGCCCCTTGGTCACTACCTGGCTAGAATGTGAGATGGTTCGGGGTCTTTTAAGGACTCCTTGGCTACTTCATTGTCCTGAGTGCCATGTCTCTGAAGGATCATAAAATATAATTGGATGGATGTCTCCTCTTAGGGACAAAGTTCACTAATTATTATGTAGTTAAAAATGTGTGACATGTGCTCCTTCCCAAAGCTCTTTGCCTAGCTGACTCTTACTACCCTTTAGATCAGCTTAAACATTCCCTCCACAGGATAGCTTTCCTGGTCCTCTGAGCAGAAGAAGACTCCAGTCAATACCTTTACACATTCCTGTGTGTTTCCTGGAATGTGTTAACAGTTGCTCTTAGATGGCTTTCTGTGGGGTTACTGCTTACTCTCTGTCTTCTCCTTGAGCTGCATGCTCCATGAGGGAAGGTCCTTGTCTGCTCTGTTCTCTGCTGTATAAGGAGCTTGGCATGTTGCAGGAACTCAGAGCATTCTTGATGAATGAGTGGAAGTCAGGAGAAGCTGAGAGTGGGAAGGAGTGGGTTATTGAAATTAAGGTCAATATTAAAATTCACAGCTGCTACTGATAAAGACTGTGGGTAATGTGTTCAGGCCAATATTCTGGGGGCTTGTGAACCTCTCTGAATGTTGGAGCTTGGCACGGCTGATAAATGACCTTTTAAGAAGGAATCTTGATTAGTGGGCAGAATCTTCTGTGGTAGGAATCACTCCAGAGCTTCTTCTCTGTTAGAGTCATTCACAACTTATACTTTGAGTGAGTCAGGATCACTTCTGGGCATTTAAAATACAGTTATTGCCCCTGCCCTGCCTCTATACCTATATACAAACTGATACACACCCTGAATCAGAATTTCTGGGGTGGAGCACAGGAGGGCATGTTGATTCCCAAAGTTTTAAATTTAATTTTTATTATTTATCTTTATTGTTGAAAGTATTACAGATGTCCCCTTATATTCCCCCCCATTGACCCCCTCCTCTCCACTCCTACTACCATCCTGTTGTCCCACACTATTGTCTGTGTCCACTGGTTATGCATATATGCATATCAGTTCTTTGGTTTATCTCTCCCCCCGCCCTGTGCCCCCTTCCCTCTAAGGTTCTTCAGTCTTACACCAATCTGTACTTCTTAATCCCTTCACCTTTTTCACACATCCCCCCAACTCTCTTCCCATCTGGCAACCAACAAAAAGTTCTTTGTATCTATGAGTCTGTTTCTGTTTATTTTGTTTGTAGATTCAATTGTTGATAGATATGTATATATTGCCATTTTGTTGTTCATATTTTTTATCTTCTGCTTCAAGAAGACCCTTCAACATTTCATATAATACTGATTTGGTGGTGATGAGCTCCTTTAACTTTCTCTTGTTTGGGGAGCTTTCAATGTGTCCATTGATTCTAAATGATAGCTTTGCAGGATAGAGTAATCTTGGTTGTAGGTCATTGCTTTTCATCACCTTGAATATCTCTTGCCATTCCTTTCTGACCTGCAAAGGTTCTTTTGAGAAATCAGCTGACAGTCTTATGGGAGCTCCCTTATGGGTAACTATCTGCTTTTTTCTTGCTGCTTTTAAGATTCTCTCTTTGTCTTTAACCTTTTGCCTTTTAATTATGATGTGTCTTGGTGTGGGCCTCTTTGGGTTCCTCTTATTTGGGACTCTCTATGCTTCCTAGACTTGTATATCTGTTTCCTTCACCAAATTAGGGAATTTTTCTGTTACTATTTTTTTCAAATAGGTTTTCAATTTCTTGTTCTCTCTCTCTTCTCCTTCCAGCATTCCCATGATGTGAATGTTGGTATGCTTGAAGTTGTCCCAGAGGCTCCTTAGCTTATCCTCATTTTTTTTGGATTCTTTTTTCTTTTTGCTATTCTGATTGGGTGTTTTTTGCTTCTTTATGTTCCAAATCGATGGCTTGCTTCTTGGCTTTACCTACTCTACTATTGATTCCCTGTAAATTATTCTTTATTTCAGTGCATCCTTCATTTTTGACTCATTCTTTTTTATGGTCTTGAGTTCCTCACTACTTAGGAAGTTCCTGACATACCTACCTTTCAGGTGGAGAAAATGGATTAGGTTTTGAAGGGCAAAAAGAAGGATTTTATTTTTTCTTGCACAAAAATATGGACTTTCTCTTGCTTCCTTTTATTCTCATTCATCCCCGCACTCTTTCTTTCTTGTCTTTATTGAAGCATTCTTACCTGAATCTTAAGAGACAGATGGAGAAATAGCCTGAAACATAGAAAGGTAACCTCAGGACTCAGTCCTTTCTGGAGGCTGTGGGTGGCTTGTGGCCTCACCAACTTGGGAATGCAAACAGAGACTGTGGCATGTTTGGAGAGGACTTGTTATAAAACGGGGCCTTCAAAAGGCACCGTTACTAATTTGCTGGTTTAATAGCCATATTTGTTGCTATTCACCCTTTTAAGCTTAAAGAAAGAATTCTGTCAAAACAACACAAAGTGTCACAGATGTAAATCTTCAAGTCTTTCTGAGCATGTGAAACCATTCCTTGGCTCTCAAGATGATTGCAAATGAACCTTTCTTCCCACTATCCTATAGCATCAATTCTACATTTCCCCATGCCACTCCCAAGGAGGTGAGTCGGGTGTGGGGAGGGATTCTGTCTCCAGTCCCTCCTCACTGAGTGGACCCATTGCCAATTATCTTCATACCACAGCCAGGGTACAAGTCGCTTGCCCATCACTCAGTTACATCGTTGTAAGAACACTGCCAATAGATGTTCTACGCAGCTCTTTAACTTATAAGAACACTTGCGAGGTCTGAAAAGGTAGGTGACTTGCAAGCAGGGAGCAGACATTGGCCCTGAAACCCAGTTGCCTGCATGTGTGTAGGGTCTTCTCCACCCCTTCTTCAGCTCCACTGCCCTCGTTGGTGGTAGACCCCAAAATGTGTGCAGAGGTGCCATGGAGATAATTTGACTCCATGGGACTCAGACCAAACATTTCTCTTGATAAATGTCCCTGTCCTCCCTTTGAAGCAGGAGCCTCAACCTGAGCAACACTTAAACTTGACTGGAGGTAATTGGAATGAGAATGTGGTCTGACTGAGATATTTGTTAAGGTCTATAGGGAAGAATAAAGGTGCCCCTCTCTTACTCCATTAACCCTGTTTTTATTCTACTTGATATTATGAAATTACCATTTTTTAACTGCTTCATGCATCACATATTTACCGAGGACTTGCTGGGTGCCAAGCACTGGTATAGGGCTGGGAGTGCATCCATGTGGAACGCTCAGAGAGTTGGAACAACAGAGGCCCTGGGACGGGAGGAATGTGCTGGGAAGGGTGTGAGAGTGGTGTTCTTTAGCCAAGAGGCTCAGAGAAGTCCTCCCTATTGGGCTGAGTCTATAGGGAACAGCTCTCTTCAAAGCTGGCAGGTGGGAGCAGGCTTGGAGTTGGGGAAGGAACAGCCAGGGGCCCTGTGGTTGGAGCAGGATCAGGGGAGGAGCACAGCTAAAACAAAGACTAGAAGTAGACTTGGGATTTCATTCTGAGAAAGATGGAGAGCCTCTTTGGGGTGTGGAGCTCTGATTTAGGTTCTTTAAGGATAGTGCTGAGGGAAGTGGCAGATTGGATTAGGGTGGGGGTACAGGAGCTTCAGAAGCATGATAAGATTCAGGATTTGTTCCGAAGGCAGAGCCAGCATTAGCTGATGCATTGAGTGTGAGGCAGTGAAGGAATGAGTTATTTTGGATGAGCAACCCCATGTCTAGGATGTGCATATCTGGGAACATTCTGTGGCCATGGGCATTTCAGGAGGTTCAAATTTGGGAGGCTCCTGGCAGGAGATGGGCCATCATGAATAAGTACCTTCTCTGCAGCTGCTGCAATGACATCCTGGCTGGTCTCTACTCTGACACCCAAGTTATCTTTCTAAATTTTTTTTCTTTATTGATTTTAGAGAGAGAGAGGAAGGGAGAGGGAGGGAGAGATAGAAACATCGATGAGAGAGAGAACATCGATTGGCCACCCCCGGCATGCTCCCTACTGGGGATCAGGCCTACAACCTGGGCATGTGCCGTGACCAGGAATCAAACTGGTGACCTCCTGGTGCATGGGTCGACGCTCAACCACTGAACTATACCCGCCAGGCTAAACCTCCTTTAGAAAGGAGGTTTAGCTGTTTTCCTTTTCCCTAGACCAGCAGTATGTCCTATTGCCTTTAAACCAAAGTCCAGGCCAGCTGAGTGGCATTTAAGACCTCAACCTACCTTGTCAGCCTATCTCCAGCCATTTACTCACCTGCCTCCCATCCATGACATCATAATCTCACACCCATGTCTGAATTTAGGCTCCTTACACTTTCCTACCTTTCAAGAGCCTTTGAAAGCAGTTAAAATTCTGCCTTCTCCAAGTTCACATCTGATATTTTTCACAATGGAATTATTTGTCCACTAAAACTTGATTTGTACATTTAGTCTAGTCCCCATTTAATTTTTCTCTGTATTACAGTTATATGTCTTTAAATGTATATTATATCTATCTAGATTTTATATATAGTGTGTTTTGTATTATAGTCATATAGCACCAGAATATTGCTTTTATTAATGTAATATCTCCATTGCCAGATTATGCACTTGTCAAGGATGAAGCTGGGTCTTACTCTGCATCTTAGTCTAATCCAGATTTTTAGACCCTCAGTAAATGATCTGAATCATATTGATGAGTAAAGTTAGAAAGGGGCTAAGAGAGAAGTTCTGAAGCATCAAATGTCCTTTGATTACAATCATTGGTGGTATAAGGGCGTAGCAGTAAAGTGTTTTTAAAAGTGTGGAAATAGGGTAGTTTTTGTTTCAGATGAAGCTAGCACTCTCCAAAAAATCCAGTGTCCCACTATATTCCTCAGCCTCCTTTGCAGTTAAATTGTTCATGTGATTAGCTCTGGTCAATGAAGTGTGAATGGGAAGTCAGATGTTCCCTTTGGCTGAGACTCCTATGAGCCAGCATTGTTCTCTGTCTTTGTTGCCTCTGCTGCAGTGATTCTGAAGCCATATGTTCATATGTAGATCATGGAATGGATGGAACCTGGATCCATACTCACCAGATGGAGGAAGACCTTAACATTTCACATTAGACTTTGCAAGATTATGAAATAAATTGTTGTTGTGCTGAACAAATGAGATTTTGATTTATTTGTTACTTCAGCATAGCTTATCTTATCCTGACTACTACATCTTCTCAAAGTAAAGCTAGTGAAATCTGCATATGAGGGATGTAACTAGCCATCTGAGAGAGCATAGTCAGAAATGGTCTATTAGTAGAATTTGCAGGCATCAGACATCACATTCAAGGTGATTCAGAGAATTAGCTCCTGGAGATAGAAGTAGAATATGATTGGAAACGAACAAACAAAAGAAATCTAATCTGTTGTGATTACTATGTTTCAGAAGAGGAATATAAAAAGGGAGGTGAGGAGCCAGAAGTTGGTAATGACCTTGAGAGAGGATGTCCTGGCTGAATGGAGGAACAACATCTGGCCTTTTGGAAGATGTAACTATACTGTGGATGCACCAAGCTCTTTGGGCCAGATGCCATTACGCGTCCAGATTACGTAACTTCCTGCTCCTGCTGTGAAACTGTGCTTTCAGTTTAACTTTCTGATAATACTGAGCTTTACATTAGTTTATTCAAAAGGAAAGAAGGTCCTCATGTACTATCATACATATTAGCTGATTTAATCGACAGATCATTCTCATTGAAAATTAATTTCTCTGGCAATACAAGTTAATTGAATCATCCTCTGTAAGGCAATAAGTTGACCCATGATAGATGGGTCCACTCTCAGTGTGATGTTGAAATTAGACACAATCCTGGGTCCCCTGGCAGACCTTCTTGTGAGGTCTTTGGGCAGCCAGTGGGCAGTCAGCTAACCAGATCTCAGGCATTCCCCAGGCTCCATCACTCAGCACTGCTGTGGGATGTTGTGCATGGGTATAGCGAGCACCCTTAACATGCAACCTTCGCATACTTACAGAATTGGTTGGGAAACATAGTTAGCTTTGTATATAATCTAATTAGTCATTACATTAAGGTTGAAGGCCTCAAAACATACCATTAGAGAGTTTTCTCCTTGAAATAAGTTGACTATTTTAAAACTTATAGACCCAACCATAAACTAAATACATTTTTTCCCCAGTGAATTTTAGGGACCGGAGTCATGCAAACACACCATAACTCTGCCATTTCTTTCAGAAACCTCAAAGAGAATATTTTGGATAATCTATAATATGTATATCTGCAGCTGTTTGTCTGAAAGCTAACAGCAAATCCATTCTCATATAAATAGTTGTTGTCAAGCACAGCTCACATGAGAATCATGTTTTGGAGATTTTTAGTTCTCTTTGTTCTCCTTTCTAGTTCTAGATTTGAAATATTGTTTAGGTTTTCATATCCCAAACACCAAGCCCAAAACTAAAAATAGAAAAAAATCTTTGTTAATTTTTAATGGTAACAATAATACATATTCATGTAAATAAGAATTTCTGACTTTTTAAAATATAAAAATTATCCCTTATAGTGTTGCGGTTTCATAAGCACACAATGGTAACCGTAACTCATTAATGAAAGCAGAAGTGTAGCCCATTCTGACATTCTCTATAGAGTTCCCACCACTCATTCTCCCACCCCCATCAAGACAATGATATATGTATGAGGAGGTTTGTTGGGCTGGATGGAATAAGAAGTGCTTTGTTATAAATCTGCCTTTTGCAGAGAAGTCAGTGGCTATGCACCCTTGGGTGTGTCACTATTCTCTCTGAGGTGATTTCCTCATCAGGTTAAGTGGCATCCTGTGTGAATTCACTGAGAAAGTAGATGCAAGTTCCTAGCACAACACCTGACACGCAGTGTTTGCTTGTTTCCTTCATCAGCTGAACATCTTTCATCTCTGAAGAACAGATCTTCTGTTCAAGCACCCAAATTTACTGTGACAAAAGACTTCAGTTTTAAACTACTTCCTAGACAAGGGTACATAGTAGTTGTTGGGACCCTCTCTTCCTCTTGATTTACTTGAAATATATTGGACACTAAATTACAGTTTTAAACATTATGCTTTTCTGTGTGTTTGTTTTTCAGAACAACTGTCTCTAAATGTCCTACTGTACCCATTAGGTTTGGCCAAGTGCATTGTGCAATAGGTCACACTACTGTTTGGCCACATTGTCTTTAGAGGTGACTTTGTTGACAGTGGCTCCAGTTGGAGTCTATGTGGCTTTCCACCCTGTGCATATGTGAAATTGTTTCTTGGGTGAGCTGTTGTATCTGAGATTTGAAGAATCTGTCACCCATAGTAACTTTCTTCCTTTGATAGCTGCTCAGTGGTCTAGCCAGGCTCTTGCTATGCTTCTGCTCATTCAGCCTACTCCAGGGTATTCTAAGCCACATTGCTGACAAACTAGATGATCCACACGGGTCCTGGTGGACATGTAAGGAGCAGCTACAGAGGGAAGCTGGTGTCCTGAGTGCCACAGTGCACATAACTCTCATTAAACTAACTATATGGAGATAAAGGCATTGGGCTTCTCATGGGACATTCTCAGAGAAATATGTAGGACTTAGAAAGCTGGTGGGAAGACAAGTCCTAGACAGGAAGGAGTCAGCACAATTGAATTCATTGTACTTTCTTTTTATTTAACCACTGTCAAAGGTAGAGAGGGAAGTTAATTATATATCCTTAATCTTCAGATGAGAAAATGGGAATTCTTAGGTTTAATGACTAGACTTAATAAAATTTGTAGAACGTAAACTTGAATCCAACACTCGTGGTCTAGTTAGTGCTCTCTCCACTGAGGGAGAGACTGAGATGGTGGTAGCTCCCAAAAGAGTGTCCCTGGGCCGCATGCAGGAGGCCCAGATTTAGCATCCACAGCAATGTGTCAGGGCCCAGCCACATGAAACTCAGTGGGAACACAATCTAGTAAGAAATTGGAGTAAAATTAAGGCAGAGGCCCAGCTCTTTGGAATGTGTTGCTGAAGCCAGAGATGGAAGGACCAAGGATATCAAGGTGGTTCAGGCTCAACTCAGAGATTCTAGTTGCTTTACCCACCTGAGAGAAGCTGGAGGCAGTCCACATACTCTGATTCATCAGGGCTCATTAGGTACTAGTCATGGCAGAGGTGCAGGGGAAATGAGGCCTCATACTCCAGGTCAGAGGGGCTGTCAGCAAGCAGAGATTTTATGTAGGGTTTACAATTTCACCCACAGAATTACCCTATTCAGGATGCTCCTCTGCTTTCCTTACTTCAGCTCTGCACAGCTGACTGAATGCAGCAAGCAGTACCCATGATACCAGAGTGTGCTGGGCCCCGTAAAAGCACTCTGAGCCCACGTGACTAGGTGCTCTCCTTTTGTGTTGGACTCAGTCAGCTTCCCATTGAAATGTGTGCAGTGCAAGTGGCAGACTTCTGCTTATGATGGAACTGAACTAAGTTTAGGCTGCTGCATGACCTCAGTCTCCTTCAGATTGAACACCCATTTACAGCTCTATTTATCCTGAAAATTATTTGTAGATAACACCTTTTCTCCATTATGTTCTCTAAGAGTCCAGTTACACTAAGCCTCTTGATAATGATCCATAATCTCTGAGTATGCTCGTAACCAGTTGATTGGGAGTTTCTCTATCCCCCTCCCTTCCCCTCCATACTCCTCACTCCAGCCCACCAGCCTCAGATGAATATCTAACAGATTTCTAGAAGGCTGATAACAAAATACCTTTGTAAAGAGCAAAGATTTGTTTTTAAAGCTGAGCTTTAGTTAACCAAATTCATTTTCAGTTACATCAGAGAATAACCATAGAAGGCACAAGCCTGGCTGCTCAAATTCTTTCTCTAAAAATAAATGTTTTAATTGTTCTAAATTAGAAGCTACTGAGGGTGATGGAGTGGGAGAGGCCATGTAGGCCTCCTGTTTAGGTAATATGTCTGGTTCTTGCAGTGACTTAGAGAAAAGCAAAGAAAGTGCTGTGTTGGAAGGCAAGAGGAGTCTTTGCATGTGATGCTGTGCCATTTTCAGTCTTGTTTATCTGTGGGTCATTGTTTTTATTTTACAGGATTTAAAGGTAAATAATTTATACTAAGATAAATATTGGGTGGGGTGCTTCTAATACCACTTTTTCTTTGAAACTTATTGATGCTTTTGGTAAGTGAACCAAATATATTTCCTTTGTTATATAAAACTTGAAGGAATTGAAAGCTAAGGGAGAAAATAAAGTCAACAAAGCTTTAGCTTAATCAGTCATCTAGATCCAACTACCAAGTTATAGGAAAACAAGAAACAGGAGTATGTTAAATGACACCAAGGGATGTGATGAGCAAAACTCAGATATAGAAAACACCAAAGAACAAATAATCTAATTTCTTCTTCTTCTTCAACAACAATGACAAGTTATGGGGAAAACAAATGGGGGAACCCAAGAGACTCACATATACAACAACTAATAGTATTGTATGGAGCTTACTTGGATCCAAATTCAGACAAGAAAACTATATAAAAAATTTATAATCTTGGCATAATTTGGGGAGAGCCAGTAGCAATGAACACCCCTAACATTAGAGTGTGGACTCTAATATCACTTTTTATTAAAAGGAACCAGGGTTCCTTGGAGAAGTAGCCAATTCCATGCATGATATGTAGTATAAATTTAGAATATCTTGTCATATCAGATAGAAAGAAAGGTATAAAAGACTACTGGCATCATATTAGAAAAACTCAAGAGCTAACTTGTTCAAAGATAAGAAATAATTAACATCAATAAGAATAATTACTACAATGGATAGAAATAGTTTAAATATGTTTAAATTCATGAATTTATAATAATGTGTGTGTGTGTGTGTGTATTTTTTATCCCCACCTGAGAATTTGTTTATTGATTTTTAGAAAGACAGGAAGGGTGAAAGAGAGAGAGAGAGAGAGAGAGAGAGAGAGAGAGAGAGAGAGAGAGAGAGAGAGAGAGAAACATCAATTGGTTGCCCCCCTAACTGGGGATTGAACCTGAAACCTAGGCATGTGTCCTCACCAGGAATCAAACCCACAACTTTTGGTGTATGGGATGACGCTCCAACCAACTGAACCATCTGGCCAGGGCTTTAATGATATTTTTAAAAGTAAAAATAAATTGGTCATAATCACAGGATGCCAAGACACAAACTCATTATTTGAAAACTGATAAACAAGGGGAAGAATCATGCATTAATTCTTCTTTTCAAATATGAATTGTACCATGAAATAGCCAAGCAGAAGAGAGGAAAGTTTCTCATTATGGAACTATTCCAACTAATAATTGAAGAAGGAAGGAATATTACCATTTTGTAACCATTAATGAATTAATGGTCTAGGTATTAAACATGAATGAATACTAATATCACAAAACCAGAGACCACTAGATATTGTACATACACACCCCCAATGGACATAGTTTTGACAAAAAATAAATCTGAATATGATTATACTTCTAGATCCAACTTCCAGTTTATCAGAAATACAGAGAACAGAGAAACATGTTAAATTGTGTCATGTGGCTACGATCACCAAAACCCAGTTTGTGGGAACTTCCACAGGAAAAACAATCCAGTTTCTTCAACAAATATATTGCAAGAAAAAAAAAAAGGAATAAAAAAGGAGATCAAAGGAGATTTAAAGACATCAATCCATTATAATGTATGGATCTTCTTTAGATGTTATTTTTAAAAATTGGACAGCTACTTGCAAAAAAATGAAGCTAGACCACCAACTTACACCATACACAAGAATAAACTCAAAATGGATAAAAGACTTAAATGTTTCTCGTGAATCCATAAAAATTCTAGAAGAAAATGCAGGCAACAAAATTTCAGACATCATATGCAGCAGAATTTTCACTGATACAACACCTAAGATAAGAGAAACAAAGGAAAAAATGAATACATGGGACTACATCAAACTCAAAAGCTTCTGCACAGCAAAAGAAACAACCATCAAAACGGAAAGGGATCCCACTATATGGGAGACCATAATCGCCAATGATGCATCAGATAAGGGGTTAATTTCCAAAGTATATAGAGTGCTCATACAAGTCAACAAAAGGAAGACAAAGAACCCAATTAAAAAATGGGCAGAGGACCTAAATAGACACCTCTCCAAAAAGGACATACAAATGGCCAAGAGACATATGAAAAGATGTCAATGTCACTAATCATCAGAGAGATCAGATTAAAACAACTATGAGCTATCACCTCACACCTGTCAGAATGGCCACCATCAACAAATCATCAAACAACAAGTATTGGCGAGGGTGTGGAGAAAAGGGGACTCTAGTACACTGCTGGTGGGAATGCAGACTGGTGCAGCCACTGTGGAAATCACTATGGTGTTACCTCAAAAAGTTAAAAATTGAACTGCCATTTGACCCAGTGATCCCACTTCTAGGAATATACCCTAAGAAGCCTGAAACACCAACCAAAAAGAATATATGCACCCCCATGTTAATAGCAGCACTATTTTCAATAGCTAAGATCTGGAAACAGCCCAAGTGTCCATCAGTAGACAAATGGATAAAAAAGCTGTGATACATATACACAATGGAGTACTATGCAGCTATAAGAAAGAAATATCTCTTATCCTTTGAGACGACATGGAGGGACCTGGAGAGTATTATCCTAAGTGAAACAAGCCAAGCAGAGAAAGACAAATATCACATAATCTCACTTATTTGTGGAATATAATGACCATAACAGTCTGAGGAACAGGGTAGACCCAGAAACGTGGATGTAAGGTACAGACTGACAACCCTCAGAAGAGGGGGTGGAGGGAGAGGGAAGAGATAAACCACAGAACTTATATGCATGTATGCATAACTGATGGACATGGACAACAATACTGGGGATGGGGTGGAGGGGATGGGGAGGAGGGTATCAGTGGGGGAAAAAGGAGAAATATCTGTAACAAAAACAAATTAATAAAAATAAATAAATAAAAATAAAATATGAAAATGCAAAAAAAAAATGTCCATACTACCCAAAGCAATATATAGATTCAATGCAATTCTTATTGAAATACCAATGCATATTTCACAGAACTAGAACAAATATTCCAAATATTTATATGTAACCACAAAGACCCCAGATAGCCTTAGCAATCTGGAGAAGAAGAATAAAGTTGGAGGTAACATGCTACCTGATATCAAACTATACAACAAGGCCATAGTAATCAAAGCAGCACGGCACTGGCATAAAAACAGTCACAGATCAATGGAACTAAAAAGAGAGCCCAAAAATAAACCTACACATATATGGTCAATTAATGTATGACAAGGAGACAAGATCATACAATGGGGATAAAGACAGTCTCTTCTAATAAATGATTTTGGGAAAACTGGACAGATACTTGCAAAAAAATATGAAACTAGACCTTCTTATGTTATACACAAGAATAAACTCAGAATGAATTAAAGACTTAAATGTTAGACCTGAAACCATAAAACTCCAAGAAGAAAACATAGGCAGTAAACTCTCTGACATTGCTCTTAGTAATATTTTTTCTAATGTATCTCCTTGGGCTACAGAAACAAAAGAAAAAGTAAACAAATGGGACTACATCAAACTAAAAAGATTTTGCACAGCAAAAGAAACCATCAACAAAACGAAAAGACATCCTACTGAATGGGAGAAGATATTTGCCAATGATGAATCTGATAAGAAGTTAATACCCCAAATTTATAAAGAACGCATGCAACATAACACCAACAAACAAACAATCCAATTAAAAAATGGGCAGAGGATCTCCTGAATAGACATTTATCCAAAAAGGACATATAAATGGCCAATAGATAAAAAGACTATTCATCAGAGAAAGGCAAATTAAAACCACAATGAGATAAGTATGATCTAACACTTATGAGCATGGCTATCATCAATAAATCAGCAAACAAGTGCTGGTGAGGATGTGGAGAAAAGGGAACCCTCCTAACGCACTGTTGGTGGGAATGCATACTGGTGCAGCCACTGTGGAAAGCAATATGGTGTTACCTCAAAAAAATAAAAATGAAACTGCCTTATGACCCTGCAATTCCACTTTTGGGTATATTTCTGAAGAAACCCAAAACACTAATTCAAAAGAACATATATACCCCTATGTTCATTGCAGCGTTATTTACAATAGCCAAGATATGGAAGCAGTCCAAGTGCCCATCAGCAGACAAGAGATAAAAAGCTGTGGCACATTTACACAATGAAATATTACTCAGTCGTAAAAAGAGTGAAATCTGGTAAGATTTGCAATACCATGGATGGACCTAGGGGGTATTATGATAAGTTAAATAAGTCAGTCAGAGAAAGACAAATACCAAATACCATATGATTTCACTCATATAAGCAATCTAAAAAATAAAATAAATGAACAAATCAAACAAAAACAGACTCATAGGTACAGAGAACAGACTGATGGTTGCCAGATCGGAGGGGACGTGGGGGTTTAGGTGAAAAAAGTAAAAGGATTAAGAAGTACAAATTGGTAGTTACATAATAGTCACAGGGATGTAGAGAACATAGGAAATACAGTCAATAATATTGTTATAGCAACGTATGGTGCCAGGAAGGTACTAGACTTATCAGCATGACTGCTTTGTAAATTCTATAAATGTCTAATCACTATGCTCTGCACCCGAAGCTAGTACAAAATAATATTTAATGTCAACTGTAATTAAAATATAAAAACAAAAAATAAAATTACAAAAAAAGTATCCTAATTTTTATTTATTTATTTATTTAATTTTTATTAATTAATTTATTTTTGTTACAGATGTTTCTCCTTTCCCCCCCCAGATACCCTCTTCCCCTCCTTCCAATCCTGCCCCGCCCCAGGACTGTTTTCTATGTCCATTGGTTATGCAGTATCCTAATTTTAAAAAAACTATAAAAATGTTTATGACATTTATGCAATTTGAACACTGTGTAAGGAATTATTTTGTTACGTGTGATACTGGTATTGTAGTTATGGTAGAATCTTTATCTTTATCTTTTATAGGTATATACAGAAATATTTACAGAAATGATATGACATTTGGGATTTCCTTCAAAAGCATAGAGTTAGGGGAGCCATCTATCAGGATAGAGGTAAAGCAAGACAGACTGTGGGTTGATGGTTGTTGGGGCCAGGTGATATACATAGAGGGAATTATTGTACTATTTTGTCTTTTTGGTGTATATACAAAATTCTACATAATTAAAAGTGTTTTTTTGTTTTTTTTTTTTTAAATAGGGAAAAGCCCTGGCCGGTTTGGCTCAGTGATTGGAGTGTCGGCCTGTGGACCAGAGAGTCCCGGGTTTGGTTCCCGCTAGGGGCATGGACCAAAAATAAATAAATAAATAAATAAATAAATAAATAAATAAATAAAAGATAAGGAAATGTGAACACTAACTCCAATGTTCATGTTGAGGAGTTAATGTTATTTTTTAAGTATGTTAATGGCAATTTGGATTTACATATTTAAAAAAATTAAAACAGTTTTCGGGTTTGATTCAAAATAATTGATGTTTATGGGGGTAAAAATAAAAATTAAAGTGTCCATTATTATATAAGTTTGAAAATTTCCTAAATTAAAGGTAACATACAAAAGATAGACTAGACTGTAATTGAAGAGGGAAAAAAAAAAGGACTGCAGCATAGAATAATTAATGTGAAAATGCTTTGTGCCCATGACTAAATTGAATGAAAGTCAAATGTTCATACTTATTATTAATATTTTTCTTGTTACAGTTTTGAGCCATCAAAAACAAAACCTGAACACAAATTCACTTAAAGGAAAAGGAATAGAAATATAAATCTGTTGATATTAAAGCATCCTTCTTTGTAACAATCCTATAATAAAACAAAGAATTTTTCAGCACCATTACCTCCCCCTCTATCATTTAAAGGTCACTAATACTATTGTGTGTGAGTAACTAGATAAAAGATTGTCTAGTGTCATTTATGTAAACTGCTTACTGTATTAATTTCTTAAGTTAAATTTGAAGTTTATCAGAGTTAGGCCTTGAAATTCAATGTGAAAAATAGGTCAAATCACCTATTACAAAAGATAAAAGATAAGTACCCATTTACTTAAGCTTTAAAATGTACCAAAAGGAGATAGGATGTTTTTATCAAAATGGTAGATGCTCCCCAAAACTGACTTGATTATATAAGTCTTAGGTTCTAGACACTAAAAAGTAGGGTGGTGAGAAGGACGAATTTGGAAAAGTCAGCAATAAAACCAGTGGAGTTCAAATGTCTCTGAAGCAACGGGTGCTGTGGATTGCTGCTCAATCCCCACTCCACTCCCTTTCTAGCTGGAGATGTTGGTAATCTAAAACTGCCAGATTCCCTTACAGCTAGGATTCTGAATGAGAATGTGCTTCTGCTAATTTTACATCTTATGATTTACATGTGGAAGGCTGAAGTGAGGTGGAGGCATCTTACTTTCTCTTTTGGTGAGGTTGTCCTGCAGCAGTACTGCGATGTGCTTTCTCCTGGGTTTTGAGAAGCAGTTGCAGAGGCAGAGCATCTGTGGAGGCTTCTGGCCTCTGGCCTCTTGGCACCTGGAGCCATGGGAGTGGATCTTGAACTCACAGCTTTAGTCAGAGCCTTAGGCTAGCAGCTGGCCTGGTAGATTAGTCTGCATTGTTCTGGAAGTCATTGCTGTAGGCTCATCCCAGGACTTGTCTGTCAGCCCTTCTAAAGGCTTTATAAGCATCTAATTCCCTGTGTCAAATCTCTCTTTGATAACTCAAATGATATTATTTCCTGCATTGTATCTGATGGAAACAAGCAGTATTTATGAATGTGAAGCCTGCCAAAATTCACCTTTCCTTCCCCACACACAATTACCAAAACCTACCACATCTCTGCCTATCATTCCCATGTTCCATTCTTGGTTCCTTCACTGTTTCTTGTCAGCGGACTTCATAGTTTCAGGTATCAGCAGCCAGAAAGGGACCTAGACTTGAGGGTAGCCAGCTGGAAAAGAGATGGCAGGGTGCCCCACACTCAATTGTCTCTAGGTTCAGTTGCAGATTCAACTGTCTTGGAACTGTGTCAACTCCCCCCTCCCCATCTCCCCATCTGTTATCACAGTAATTCTAACATGTAGAGTTTTCTTGTTTTTTTTTTTTAAATCTCTATTTAAAGACGAGTTTCCTGAAGCACAGGGACATTAAATAACTTGTCCAATATTGGTGCTTAAGGGCAGATTCAGGATTAGATCCCAATTTTGTCTGACTATTGAGTGAACCTTGGAAAACACACCAGTGTAGGCATATAGTAAGCATCATAGTTTAATTCTGTAGTCCTGCCAAGGACTGAGTGGGAGTTACACAAGAAACAGAATGATTTGTTTTCTTCTATGCTGGTGATAAAACCTTCCTGTCTTTCTGTTGGTTAGTGGGAGACAGCCAAGGGAGAAGGCATGGAGGGAAAAAGACATAAAATAAGAGTGAACAAAAGAGACAAAGGGCAGTGGAGGCAAGTTGGTGACGTTCCTGCTATGATGGCAGAGCTGAGTGGCACTGGCACTTTTGTGGTGCTAGTTATGGTGGTGGTGGTGGCAATCCTGGTGGGTTTAGTGGTGATGGTTCGTCTGACACTAGTGTTCAGAAGTACGGAAGTGGATTAAAAGCTGCTCAAAGACATGTAGCACTGCTTCTTCCTAGCTGGCTGTTGCTGCTCAGTCCTTTCGTTCTACAATGAACCTCATTCTATTGTGAAGGAGGATGCTTCTTTCTGGCCCAACAAAACCCAGACCTCAGCCAGGCAGCAAATCTTTGTTGGGGACTGGATACCTGTCTTTCCCCTTAAGTAATTCTCCCTCTAGCTACAAACTTAGACTTCCTGAGTTCTGTGCTGACTCCAAAGAATCAACACGGGTGGTCTTCCCCAGCTTGAGTATGGGCCCGGGAACCAAAATGCATGGTTTGGGATTCTAGTTCTGCAACTTGCTGTCTGTATAATTTTGCTCAAGTTCCTTAACCTCTTTGAGCCTCTGTTTCCTCATTTCTAAAATGGGGGGAAATAATACTACTTCACAAGTATAGACTGTGTATAATTGAGTTAATCATCTCAAACATGGCAGGTGCTAAATACTTGATATCCATTATATTAGCTATATATACTCTAAATGGGATCAATGTATTTTTTAATTGACCAGGATAAATTTTCCATTTACAAACTCTCTTCCAAACTCATGCAAAATAGTCCAGTTCCTCGCAAATGAAGTATTGTTTTTTGACTTGGCAAGGGCATGGTGTACTCTGAGCCACTTACTATCTAATGTTAAAAACAAAACAATAGCAAACAATCAGTGATTGGCCTTGGTGACTCTGTTCTGAGGTATCTGCTCACAGTCTGATCAAGCTCTGGATGCAAACTTCAAATAATCCACAGACAAAAATTATTTCCTCTTAAGAGGAGCTTATCAATCTAATTACTCATATTAAAACAGTTCCTGATTATACATTTGCTGAGTGTTAAATACTCATAAACATGAATAGCTCAGGTGCCTTTTAGATTTAGAGATGTTACAGAAATTTTATCTTTTCCCTCCCATATTTATAAATGTATGTGTTTATTTAAAAGTATGTTACACAAAAAGATGGCGGCGGGCAGGACCGGAGGGAGGGTGAGTGTGTGAGAGAGTGAGCTAGTGTGAGAGAGAGTGTGAGTGGACATGAAGGTGGACGACCAAACTTGTGCGGTGTAGAGATGCGGAGCAGCAGGTTCCTGTGCTGTGGACGGGAGCACCTGGCTACCGCGGTAAGCAGCTCTTCAGGGTGCTTCTCCCTGCGCTGCTGGGAGGTCCCACCATTTTGGAAGATCCCCGGTCTTCCCTGAGAGGAGGCAGTGGGAGCGGCTAGGGCCCGGCAACCTGAGCCCACCAGTGCACCTGGCACCCTCGGACCAGTAGACACCCTGTGTCAACACAGACCAGTGCGCAGTAGTGGAGCTGCCAAGGTGCTGGTTGCGGAAACTGCAAATGGCCGGGAGCCCAGGACCATCTCCTGCAGTAGCAGCCTGATCAGAGTCGAGATATACCCCCAGCAACAGAGGCTGGGAAGCAGACATCCATCCCCAGGCAACAGAACCACAGACCAGCAGCAGAGAACCATCCCTAAAAACTACAGCAAAGGCTGAGCAGGAGCTGAGCCCCACGGGGCAACAGCACTCCCCAGCAACCAGCAACGGGACCTGGGGTTCCATCGGGGCCTATGCAACACAGCTGCCCACAAGAGCACTGGGGAGCTGGGGATCCATAAGGGCCTGTGTGACCCAGTGGCCCACAAGAGTGTTGTGAAACTGGGGATCCAGAGGGACCTGTGTGACCCAGCGGCCCACAAGAGCGGTGGGGAACCAGGGATCCAGAGGGACCTGTGCGATCTAGCTCCCCACAAGTCCCCTGGTACAACCCAGCTGCCCACAAGATCGGTGGGGAACCAGGGCTCTAGTAGGAACCTGTGCAACACAGCTGCTCATGGGTCTGGCTGGGAGCTGGGGCTCAAGAGGGGCCTATGTGACCCAGTCGCCCAAGGTGCGGGCAGGGAGTGCAGCTCCAGCAGGGCCTGAGCAATACAGCTACAGGTGGCACCAGTGACCAGGCAGGAACACAACTTCAGAGGGGACCACACAAACCAGCAGCAGCACCTACCAGACACACCAATACCAGCCCCCAGTAGTCAATCCTTCAGGATTCACAGCAGGCAAGAGGCAACACGCAACAGAACAGTCTGGGAGACACAGTAGCCTTATTTGATATACAGTGAGCTGCCTACACATCCAAACATCCCTCACTGGGTCTAGAGCTACCGTACCAGTCAGTTAAAATGGAGAGACAAAGAAACAACACCCAAAGGAAAGAAAAAGAGGAATTACTAGAAAAGGAACTACAGGAAATGGAAGAAAGCAACTTGTCAGATAAAGAATTCAAGGCAATGATTTTAAGGGTGCTCAAACAATTTCATGAGAACTACAAGCAACTTAATAAGAATTATGAAGAGCTCACTGGAAACTACTTCAGCTTAAAAAAAGAAGTAGAAGCTAGGCATAAAGAGGTAGAAGCTATGCATAAATATCAACAGGAAATAAAGAATGACATAGCTGTTATGAACAATACCTTAGAAGGGTTCAATAGTAGATCAGAAGAAGCTGAAGACTGAATCAGTGACTTAGAAGACAGGGTAGAGAAAAACACCCAAATAAAGCAGCAAATGGAAAAAAAAGCTTAAAAAGCAGGAGGAGAGTTTAAGGGAGCTGTGGGACCATATAAAATGTAACAACATTCGCATTATAGGGGTACTGGAAGGAAAAGAATCAGAGAAAGGAATAGAGAACCTGTATTAAGAAATAATGACAGAAAGCTTCCCTAAACTGGTAAAGGAAAAAGTCACACAAGTCCAGGAAACACAGAGAGTCTCAAGCAAGATGAACCCCAGAAGACCCACAGCTAGACACATCATAATAAAAATGGCAAACATTAAAGACAAAGAAAGAATCTTGAAGGAAGCAAGAGAGACACAGAAAGTTACCTACAAGGGAGCTCCCATTAGACTGTCAGCTGATTTCTCAATAGAAATGCTGCAGGCCAGAAGGGAGTGGCATGAAGGGTACAAAGTAATGCAAGGCAAGGGTCTGAATCCAAGACTACTCTGAATGATAGCAAGGCTATCATTCAAAATTGAAGGAGAAATAAAGAGCTTCACAGATTAAAAAAAGCTAAAGGAATTTACCACCACCAAACCAGCACTGTAAGAAATGCTGAAGGGACTGTTGTAAGAAGAAGAAGAAGAAGAAGAAGAAGAAGAAGAAGAAGAAGAAGAAGAAGAAGAAGAAGAAAGAGAGAGAGAGAGAGAGAGAGAGAGAGAGAGAGAGAGAGAGAGAGAGAGAGAGAAACACAGGCATAAAATTAAAATGGCAACTAATGACTATCTATCAATAATTACCTTAAATGTAAATGCTTAAATGCTCCAATGAAAAGACATAGGGTAGCTGATTGGATAATAAAATACGATCAATATATATGCTGTCTACAAGAGACACACCTCACAACAAAAAACTCACACAGGATGAAAGTGAATGGGTGGAAAAAATTTTTTCCAAGCAAATGGAAATGAAAAATAAGCTGGTGTAGCAATATTCATATCTGACAAGATAGACTTCAAAACTAGGGCCATAATAAGAGACAGAGAAGTTCACTACATAATATTAAAAGGATCAATCCAACAAGAGGATATAACACTGGTAAACATATGCGCACCAAATATGGGAGCACTAACATATATTAAAAAACTTCTTGGAGACTTCAAGGGAGAGATGAATAGCAATACAATCATAGTGGATGACTTTAAAATGCCACTGTCACCACTGGATAGATCTTCTAGACAAAAAATTAACAAGGACAAAGAGTCCTTACAAGACAAACTAGATAAGTTGGGCTTCATTGATATTTACAGAACATTTCACCCCAAAGCTGCAGAATATACATTATTCTCAAGTGCACATGGGTCAGTCTCAAAGATAGACCACATGTTAGGACACAAAGCAAGTCTCTACAAATTCAAGAAGATTGAAATGATATCAAGCATCTTCTCAGATCACAGTGGCATGAAAGTAGAACTCAATTACAGTAAAAACACACAAAAACATTCAAACACTTGGAGGCTAAATAGCATGCTGTTAAACAACAAATGGATTACTAACAAGATCAAGGAAGAAATTAAAAACTTCCTGGAAACCAATGAAAATGAACACACAACAACACAAAATCTATGGGACACAGCAAAAGCAGTCCTAGGAGGGAAGTTCATAGCACTACAGGCCTACCTCAAGAAACAAGAAAAATTCCTAATTGACTTTCTAACCCTACAACTTAAAGAACTAGAAAGTAAAACCCAGAGCTAGTAGGAGGAAGGAAATAGTAAAGGTCAGAGGAGAAATAAATGACATAGAGACCAAAAACACAATTCAAAAGATCAATGAAACAAAAAGCTGGTTCTTTGAAAAGATAAACAAGATTGATGGGCCTGTAGCCAGACTCACCAAGAAACAAAAAGAAAGAAACCAAATAAACCAAATAAACAAAATCAGAAATGAAAGAGGAGAAGTAACAACTGACACCACAGAAATTCAAGGGATCATTGAAACATACTATGACCAATTATACGCCAACAAGTTGGACAATATAGGAGAAATGGACAAATTTCTAGAAACACACAATCTCCCAAAACTGAACCAGAAAGAGATAGAAAACTTGAACAGACCAATAAAAACTAAGGAAATTGAAGATGTAATTAAGAAACTCCCAGCAAACAAAAGCCCAGGCCCGGATGGCTTCATGGGGGAGTTTTACTGAACATTCAAAGAAGATCTAATACCTATTCTCCTCAAACTACTCCAAAAAATCCAAGAGGACAGAACACTTCCAAACTCATTTTATGAGGCCAGCATAATCCTAATTCCAAAACCAGATAAAGACACTACAAAGAAAGAAACTACAGGCCAATATCCCTGATGAACACAGATGCCAAAATCCTTAACAAAATATTAGTAAATTGGATCCAGCAATACATTAAAAAAATTATTCATCATGACCAAGAGGGATTCATTCCAGGGATGCAAGGATGGTACAATATTCTCAAATCAATAAATGTGATACACCACATAAACAAAATGAAAAATAAAAACCATATGATCATATCAATAGATGCTGAAAAAGCGTTCGACAAAATCCAGCACCCATTTCTGATAAAAATGTTCGGCAATGTGGGAATAGAGGGAACATATCTCAAAATAATAAAAGCCATATATGAAAAACCTACAGCCAACATCACACTCAATGGGCAAAAATTTAAAACTTTCCCCTTAAGAATGGGAACAAGACAGGGATGCCCACTTTGGCCACTCTTATTCAAGATAGTACTGGAAGTCTTAGCCACAGCAATTAGACATGAAGAAAAAATAAAAGGGATCCAAATTGGAAAAGAGGAAGTGAAACTGTTATTATTTGCAGATGACATGATATTGTACATAGAAAACCCTAAAGACTCCATCAAAAATCTACTAGACTCAATAAATGAATTTGGCAAAGTAGAAGGATACAAAATTAACATTAAGAAATCGATAGCATTCTTATACACCAATGATGAAATCACAGAAAGAGAAACTAAAAAAACAATCCCATTTACCATTGTAGCAAAAAAAAAATTAAGATACCTAGGAATAAACTTAACCAAAGAAGTAAAGGACCTCTTCACAGAAAACGACTAGTCATTAAAAAAAGAAATAGAGGAAGCTATAAAAAAGTGGAAGCACATACCTTGTTCATGGATTGGAAGAATTAACATCATTAAAATGTCCATACTACCTAAAGCAATCTATAGATTCAATGCAATCCCCATCAAAATACCAATGACATATTTCACAGAACTAGAACAAACACTCCAAAAGTTTATATGAATCCAGAAAAGACCCTGAATAGCCACAGCAATCTTGAAAAAAAACAAACAAACAAAAAAAAACAACAAAGTAGGAGGGATCACATTACCAGATATCAAGTTATACTACAAAGCCACTGTAATCAAAACAGCCTGGTACTGGCACAAAAACAGAGAGATAGATTAATGGAACAGACCAGAGAACCCAGAAATTGACCCAAGACAATATGCTCAATTAATATTTGACAAAGGTGGCAAGAGCGTACAGTGGAGTCAAGACAGTCTCTTCAATAAATGGTGTTGGGAAAATTGGACAGCTACTTGCAAAAAAATGAAGCTAGACCACCAACTTACACCATACACAAAAATAAACTCAAAATGGATAAAAGACTTAAATGTGACTCATGAGTCCCTAAAAATTCTAGAAGAAAATGCAGGCAGCAAAATTTCAGACATCATACGCAGCAGATTTTTTAATGATACAACACCTAAGGCAAGAGAAACAAAGGAAAAAATGAACACATGGGACTATATCAAACTGAAAATCTTCTGCACAGCAAAAGAAACAATCATCAAAATGGAAAGGGAACCCACCATATGGGAGACGATAATTGCCAATCATGCATCAGATAAGAGATTATTTTCCAAAATATATAGAGTACTCATACCACTCAACAAAAGGAAGACAAAGAACCCAATTAAAAATGGGCAGAGGACCTGAAGAGACACCTCTCCAAACAGGACATACAAATGGCCAAGAGACATATGAAAAGATGCTCAACGTCACTAATCATCAGAGAGATCAAATTAAAACAACTATGAGGTATCACCTCACACCTGTCAGAATGGCCACCATCAACAAATCATCAAACAACAAGTGTTGGCAAGGGTATAGAGAAAAGGGGACTCTAGTACACTGCTGGTGGGAATGCAGACTGGTGCAGCCACTATGGAAAACACTATGGTATTACCTCAAAAAGTTAAAAATTGACCTGCCACTTGACCCAGTGATCGCACTGCTAGGAATATACCCTAAGAAGCCTGAAACACTAATCAGAAAGAATATAGGATATGTCTTTCTCTGCTTGACTTGTTTCACTTAGGATAATACTCTCCAGGTCCCTCCATGTTGTCTCAAAGGATAAGAGATCTTTCTTTCTTACAGCTGCATAGTACTCCATTGTGTATATGTACCACTGCTTTTTTATCCATTCGTCTACTGATGGACACTTGGGCTGTTTCCAGATCTTAGCTATTGTAAATAGTGCTGCTGTGAACATGGGGGTACAAAAATTCTTTCTGATTGGTGTTTCAGACTTCGTAGGGTATATTCCTAGAAGTGGGATTATTGGATCAAATGACAATTCAATTTTTAGTTTTTTGAGGTAACACCAGAGTGTTTTCCATAGTGGCTGCAACAGTCTGCATTCCCACCAGCAGTGTACTAGAGTCTCCTTTTCTCCACACCCTCGCCAACACTTGTTGTTTGATGATTTGTTGATGGCGGCCATTCTGACAGGTGTGAGGTGATACCTCATTGTTGTTTTAATTTGCATCTCTCTGATGATTAGTGATGTTGAGCATTTCTTCATATGTCTCTTAGCAGAGAAAGACAAATGTCACATGATCTCACTTATTTGTGGAATATAATGAACATAGTCTGAGGATCAGGGTAGACCCAGAGATGGGGAAGTAGGGTATAGACTGACAACCCTCAGAAGAGGGGGTCGGGGGGAGGGAAGAGATAAATCACAGAACTTATATGTATGTACGCATAACTGATGGACATGAACAACAAAGCTGGGGACGGGGTGGGAGGGATGAGGAGGAGGGTGTCAATGGGGAAAAAAGGAGAAACATCTGTAACAAAAATAAGTTAATAATAATAAAAAAAAGAATATATGTACCCCCATGTTCATAGCAGCACTATTTACAATAGCTAAGATCTGGAAACAACCCAAGTGTCCTTCAGTAGATGAGTGGATAAAAAAGCTGTGGTACATATACACAATGGAATACTATGCAGCTGTAAGAAAGAAAGATCTCTTATCACTTGAGATGACGTGGAGGGACCTGGATAGTATTATGCTAAGTGAAACAAGCCAAGCAGAGAAGGACAAATATCACATGATCTTACTTAGTTGTGGAATATAATGAACTAAAGGAACTGATGAACAAAATTGACCCAGAGACACAGAGGTAAGGTACAGACTGACAAACTCCAGAAGAGGGGGTATTGGGGGGAAGAGATAAACCACAGAACTTATACGCATGTATGCATAACCAATGGACATAGACAGCAATGTTGGGGAAAGGGAGGGGGGATCGGGAGGAGGGTGTTAATGGGGAGAAAAGGAGAAGCATCTGTAACAAAAACAAATTAATAAAAATAATTTTTTTAAAAAAGGAAGAAAAAAATTAAAAAATAAAAGTATGTTACACAAAGCTGAGAGCTTAAATTCTATATTTTCTAGAAGAAAGAAGGTAATAATGAATAGTTTGTAGATCTCCTCATTTCTATTTATAGACCATCTCACAAAGTATCTGGATCTGAAAGACTAGGAGATTAATATATGTAAAAATCTATGCTATTGGAAATGGAAATAAACATATTTAAGTGGGATGTTTTATACAAAATGTTGATGCAGTAAATATTAGTTCCTTTTGAATCTTTGCCAGTGTCTTAGTTTGATGATCCTAACTCATACTATATCAGAAATTGTGTTTTCTTCACTTTGCAGGGAATTCTTGTTTCCTTTCTTGCAATACATTGGATATTGAAACCACAACATAATGTAACCTAAACATGATATAACATCACAAGGGATAGGAATTACGTGAATTTGAGAAGACTAGATTGAAATACATATTCTTGTTACCCTAAGGAATAAAAATATTGCTGTCTGCCAGTTTACAAGGCATGTTTTAAATCTGTTTGCTTTGCCCTGGCAGGTGTTGCTCGATGGTAAGAGTGTTGGGGTTCCATTCCCCGTCAAAGGCAACCAATCAATGTATTCCTCTCACATCCATGTTTCTCTCTCTAAAACAAAAGCAATGCAAAAAATATCCTTGGGTGAGGATTAATGGAATAAATAAATAAATAAATAAATAAATAAATAAATAAATAAATCTGTTTGTTTTGAGATTGGGAGTCAGATCATCTCTTTGCCTTTTCTTTGCTATTCACTTAGTAATTCATTAGTTCATTTAAAACTTGTAGGTAGTGGTCAGACAAACATATTTGTCTCCAGTGCTCATCTATAAAATGATGATTGTGTCTACCCTACAGGTGTGTCATCACTATCAAAGTGTTAACGGAGGGGAGTGTTTCTCATCTCTCCCTGTGGCTGTTGGGTGTGGGGCTTTTGTGATATTCTGAGAAAAGAAATTTTTTGAGACTTGTATGGGAGGATGCAACATAGTAGAAAGTTTTATTTCCATGGAATCACACCCCTGGGTTTTCAAAGTCCCATTTCCCTCAGTCCAGTCATAGAAGAAGTATAGCTGGGGTTTCGGAAGAGCTATATCAGAACCAGTGACCAGAGTTTCTGTTTCATATTTGCATAGTCCAATGCAGCATCAGGCTAGCTGCAGTCCCTTTGTCCATTGTGTGTGGGGTCTGCATGGCTGTGGGCCATATAGGTGAATACAAGAAAGCCAGGAGCGAGCCAAGAGCACACAAGCAACAAGAGTCCCAAGAGCACAGGAGAGCAAACTTCTTTGTTTAGGGGATTATGTATTCACAAATGTTCCTGTGCTTTCAGTGGCCATGCCCATTCTGGCCAACCATCTCTGTCCTCAGGTGTGATTGACAGGCAAGTATCCTCCTTATGTCACCCCAACTTTACTGGGCATGCATCTGTTTTTTCTTTGTTGGATCCCTTCAGATGCAGTTTCCTGGTGAAGCTGCCCAAATGACATGCCTGTAATGTGTGGCCTTCCCTTTCCCCTTTCCTATTATTAATAACTAGCTGATTACAATGGTATCAAAAGCATAAATATTTACTGGGGGTTTATTTCAGCAAGAGATTAAAAAAATGTATAAGACGTGGCTCCTACCTTTACAGAATTGACTGTTTAGCCTTAGAGACCAAAGTAAAAGAAAACATTGTGAAACAATTATTTTTGTTTTAAGAATTAGCTACAGATACAAGGCAATGCAGCTGCTATGTTGTCACTGAGTTGGCTGCACATCAGGCTCCCTGGATAGTCTGCTTTTTCTTCCTCACAGGCCAGACCTCTTGAAGCTGCAATTTTTTTTGAGAGTGTGGACATAAGAAACATTCAAACCTGTAGAGAACTTTTATAAGAGTTTATTTGAGCCAAACATATGCCGAAGAATAAGATCTCAAATGCTCCTGAGAATAACAGTTTTGCAGCTCCTTTTATGCATTTGAAAATAAGGAGTGAAGTAAGAAAGATTGCATGAAGGTGAGAGGAAGCATCTCGGGAATGGGATTACAAAATAGTTAAAATTTCCTGGCTGGTGTGGCTCAGTGGATTGAGCATTGTTCCATGGCCTGAGAGGTCCTGGTTCAATTCCTGGTCAGGGCACATGCCCAGGTTGTGGGCTTGATCCCTAGTAGGGGGTGTGCAGGAGGCAGCCCATCAATGTTTCTCTCTCACATCGATGTTTCTCTCTCTCTCTCCCTTCCTCTCTCTATAAAAAAATCAATAAAAATATATTTAAAAAAACAACAACAAAAAAGTTCAAATTATGTGCTTTCTTGAGGGTGGTCATGTATAGATTGAATTACAAGGTAGTTAAGATTATGTGCTCTCTTGAGAGGCCTAAAAGGGAACATTTCACAGGTATGTTAACCTAGATGCACAGAACCAATGAACAGGGCTTGCTTAAGGCAAAGATAAGCCTTTTAGTAAAGAAGTTGTATGCCTGGGGCATGACTACCCACCTTGACCTGCCCAGATAGGAATTTATGATCAGATCACCCTGTGACGCTACTTTCCACAGAACCACTTAGAACCACTTTTTTTTTTTTTATCCACAAGAAGACAACTTTTTCAGATAAAGCAAAATAATTCTTTGTTATAGGTACACACATAGCCTGCTTCCCCACCAGAAATTTCAAATCAGCTCTTAAGGGCCATTAGTAGAAGAATGAGAAGTGAAATGGAATCATACTCTGAGAGTTGAGCTTTGAGTTTGAGTTGCATTTAGTGATTGGTTTCTGAAAAGCCTTCTTCTCTCCAAGCTGCAGCACAACTTTGTCTTCTCCTTGGTCACATGAGGGTTATGGCCCCCAATGAGGAAACTTGGCTTCTGATAAGGAAGAAGCTTGAGGTTTTTTCATAGGTAGTATATAGGAGTCAGGAAGCAGGGGTGGAGGATGTCCCCTTGACCTGTGAGATAAGAAAACAAACAAACCCATCTGAGGCAGGAATGGCATATGTTCTGATGCCTAAATTTAGAAGCAGAATGTGAGGAGATGAGTTGGAGCACACATGAGCAACTCCAATAAAAAGCTGAGATAGAATGTCCTTGCTCTGACTGAATGATGGCCGGTGGAACCAAAGTGCACAGGATTTTGCAAATATAATTGCTGATAGACCATAGTTTTCTGCTAGAGGGTCTGAGATAGTCTAGCTGGCTCTCTGTGAACAAGGAAATAGACTTGATAGGAACTGAAGGATGAAAAGTAACTTTTCCTACAATAACCATCCAGGTGTTACCAGAAAGGGAACCTAGCCCTGAATAGGTCTGCCTCTGGCCAGCCAGTAGTGGTAATGTGTGGGTTCTTGACTTTGTGCTGGAAAAATTTCACAGGTGAATTTTAGAGGATGTTTATTAAAGCTGAGGACAGTGAGACAAGAAAGGGCTGGGGAAATGAGCCTAGTTTGGTCTGCAATGGCTCATTAAGAAGTCAGAGAAAAGAGGTCCTTGGGGACAGGTTCAGGGGGTTTGTCTGGGATGAACTGCTGCAGCCCATTGCTGCCCTGGTTGCAAACCTCATGGGGTCCCTTAGAGTTTAGGAGATGCAAACCTGTGGGGAAAGAAGGGAAGGGGAGAGGTACAGACATGTTCCTTGGAAGGAGAGTGTGCCCTAGACCTTCATTTTGAGGGGTTTCAAAGGCTGGAAGTTTAGAGGTCTTAGAGGAGGATCTCAGTAGAATATTCATCAGCTTTATGCTGATGTACCAAAATGAGGTTTATTCTATTAACTTCATCTGTCCTTGTGTGTGGTTAGCAAATGTCACTAACTGGATTTCTGCTGTCTGTCTCCCTGAGTAGGGTGAGTTAAGCTATTTACCCTCTGGTAGGATTTACTAGGTGGCTGCAAATTGCTGTTTAACTATCTGTCTCAGTTTCCCTGTTCTGCTTGTCCTGGCTTACTAGCCTATCTCACAGGAAGCAACTAGGAAAGGGAAGTGGAAAACTTCTAGAGGATGACCCCTTGAGTGAATCTTCATGGTGCTCTATAATTAGGGACCCTAAAGAGGTGTCTGCACATTGAAAAAAAAACAAAACTGGAAGACTAACAGCTGTCTTGGCTCAGTGGTTACAGCGTCGGCCCACAGACCAAAGACTCACAGGTTCGATTCCGGTCAAGGGCATGTACTTTGGTAGCGGTTCGGTCCCCGGCCCTGGTTGGGGTCATGCGAGGGGGCAAACAATCGATGTTTCTCTCTTTCTCTCTAGCTAAGGGATGGCAGATACATGGCATAAATGCCACCCTCTTCCTTCCCATGTCATGACAAACATCACCAATTAATCATGGTGCTTTTTTCTGCTAAGATTGCAATTTTTCTATGTTGAGATTGACAACATTGTGAAGATTACCTTTCCCTGTCTCAGACTCACTTAGTCCTTTCAGTTGGAATAAATTAGAAATCCTAAGGCAGCAAGAGGTTAATATAAATCAAAAGGTTTCACTCTCCTTTTATGTCAGGTTATTGTGGTGGTCATGAAAGCTCTTATTTTATTTTTTAAGAATTTTTGTTAGCCCTGGCCAGTTTGGCTCAGCGGTTAGAACGTTGGCCCGCGGTCCAGAGAGACCCGGGTTCGGTTCCCGCTAAGGGCATGTACCTTGGTTGCAGTTTGCCCCCGGCCCTGGTTGGGTTGTGCGGGAGGCAGCCACTCGATGTGTCCCTTTCACATTGATGTTTCTCTCTCTCTCTTCCTCTCTCTCCCTCCCACTCTATCCAAACAAAAAATGGAAAAATTTCCTCAGGTGAGGATAAAAAAAAAAAAAAAAGAATTTTTGTTAAATTAATTAATTAATTATTTATTGATTGATTTTGAGAGAAAGAGAGATATCAATTTTTTTATTCCACTCTTATGCATTCTTGTATGTGCCCTGACAGAGATTGAACACACAAACTTGGTGTTTGGGGACAATACTCTCAACTGAGCTAATCAGGCCAGGGCACAGATGAATTCTCTTAAATAAAGTTGATCTTGGTGACTTCTTTCTAATTCAGAAATTGGTATGATTTTTTGTTGTTGTTTGTTATATTGAGGTTAAGGTTAATTTTCAAGGACAGACTCACACTAACCAAGCTTTAGGAAACTAATGTGATATAATGAGAAATATATTTGGTCTTTGCTCCCCTGGCTTTCCTGAATGATAGGAATGTCTTTTGTTATTATTAAGGAGCCCCTTTTGAGCACACCCGAGTTTCTGCTCATGAGGTGATTTAAGGTGGGGTCCCTAGATAACCTGGAATGGAACAGATAACTGGAAAGAACAAGTGATTAGAGGGTTGAACTTTTCAGCCCCACTCACAGACCTCCAGAAAGAGGAGTGTGAGGGAAGCTGGAGATTAAAGTTTTATATAAAAACCCTTGAACAATGAGATTCGATGAGCTTCCAGGGAGGGTGATGTGCCTAGGGAGACATGGACGTTTATTGCTCCTTTCTTCATACCTTGCCCAATGCCTCTCTTCCATCTGGTTGTTTCTGAGTTGTACATTTTAATTTGTTTATTTATTTATTTTGTTAATCCTCACTCAAGGATATTTTTTCCATTGATTTTTAGAGAGAGTAGAAGGGAGGGAGGGAGGCAGAGAGAGAGAGAGAGAGAGAGACACACACACACACACATATTGATTGGTTGCCTTCCCCAAGTGCCCTGACCAGGACCGGGGATCATACCTGCAACCCAGGTACGTGCCCTTGACTGGGAATCTAACCCACGACCCTTCGGTGCTCAGGCCGACATTCTAACTGCTGAGCACACTGGCCAGGGCTGAGTTGTATCTTTTCATAATAAATCAATAAACATAAGTAAAAATTTCCCTGAGTTCTGTTAGCCATTCTAGCAAATCATTGAATTCAAGAAGGCGGTCAAGGAACACTGATTTATAGCTGGTTGGTCAGAGAGGTACATGTGACAAGGTGGACTTGCAACTGGCCTTTGAAATGGGGGCACTCTTGTGGAACTGAGCCCTTAACCAATGGGCTCTGATGTTACCCCCAGGTAGACAGTGTCAGAATTGAGTTAAATTTGTACACCCAGTTGGCGTCATCTGAGAATTGCAGAATTGCTTGGAGTAGGAAAATCTCTCATAAATCTGGTGTCTGAGTATTGAGAGTTAGAGAAAGAACAGTTTCCTTTACAGATGTGTTAACAGAAATGCCACTTTATTAATTCTCAGTGAGTACTAACTACTTTTGCACTAGTTTGACCTGAGCTTCATCTTTCTGTGAAGCAGAATTATAATTAGAAAGTTTCTTGAGAATTATGTGTTGGTGTAAGAACACTCAAACCTGATGAGTATTTTTATAAGAGCTTATTTGTGGCAAAACTGATGATAATTTCTGGGAAACATGATGGAAAATGCTTTGGAGAATAAGTTTGCAGTTTCTTTTATGCATTTGAGATAAAGGAAAATGTAAAGAAAATTACATGAAGGTGGGAGAAAGCAACCATGGGATCAGATTACAGGGTACTTAAAATCATGCCAAGATCTAGAAGGAGAGTCGAAAGGGGCACCTCAGAGGTGTGTCCACTGCATGCACAGGAGCAATGGACAGGGCTTGTTTAAGGCAACAATAAGCCTTTCACTAAAGAAATTACATACCTGAGTGTAACTGCTTACCAAGACCTGCCCAGTTAGGAATTTACTATCGGATCACTCTGTGAGGTTACTTTCTATGGAACCAGAACTAAAAGAATCAGTTGCATAAATTCACTATTCATTTATTATTTTGATAATTTTACATTGAAGACAAAGTGTCTGATCTCATAGGGCCTACATGGCAATAAAAGGAACAGAAGATAAATAGGAAACACTGAATAAACAAGGTAATTCAAATAGTATTAAGTGCTATGAAGAACATAAAACAGGGCATTATGGTAGTGAATCAAATATTTAATTTGTTCACACATTATTGGCTGACTGGCCTTTCTACAATTGGTAAATTCTTGACTCCAGAAGCGGAATAACTAAGGCCTTGGGAAGGACATGCGTTCCCCTGGGCAGTGCTCTAATGGGGACTTTCAAAACATACTTCAGTGTGTTCATCGCCTTCCTTCAGGTTGAACAACACAACTTGATGCTGAGGACTAGCAAAGAGTATTGATGAAGAGCTTGAGCTCTGTAGTTGGAACAGACCTGCCTGCACACCCTGACTGAGGCACTTTACTCATTCAACAAATGTTCATGGAGCCCTGGCCAGTGTCGCTCAGTTGGTTGGGCATCATACCATGCACCAAAGGGTTGTGGGTTCAATTCCCAGTCAGAGCACATGCTCGGGTTGCGGGCTTGATGCCCAGTGGGGGACGTGCAGGAGGCAGGAGGTAGCCCATTGACGTTTCTTCCTCACATCTATGTTTCTCTCTCTCTCTAAAAAATCATGAAAACAAATTTTTAAAAATGTTCACCGAGCATATGTTATGTGCCAGACACTGTAAGGGTGCTGAACACCAGCAGTGAGCAACACAGAGTCCTTACTCTCACAAAGCCTACATGACAGACTATGAATAAATAAATATAAAATACAACATATATATTTGTACACATATATTCATAGCAGCGTTATTCATAACCAAAAGGTGGAAGCAAGTTGAGTGTCCATTATGGGTGAATGGATAAACAAAAGGTGGTGTCAACACACAGGGAAATATTATTCAGATTCGAAAAGGAAGGAAATTCTGACACGTACTACAATATCGATCGACCTGGAGAATATCATGCTAAGTGAAATAAACCAGTCACAAAAAGACAAATTCTACTTATATGAGGTACTAGAGTACCTCACAAGGTACACCTAAATCCTTAGAGACAGAGAGTAGAAAGGTGGTTGCCAGGGCTGGGAGAAGAAGGGAAGAGGGGAGTTGTTTAATGGGCACAGTTTCAGTTTCGCAAGGTGAAAGTGTTCTGGAGATGGATGGTGGTGGGTTACACAGCACTGGGAATGTACTTCCACTACTGAACTGAGTTGTTAGGATGGTAAATTTTATGTTATGTGTATTTTACTTCTATTAAAAATTATGTAAATCTAAAAGGAGTAATAAATATTAAGAAGAAGAATAAAAGCAGTATGCAGAGCATAGACAGTGTCCTGAGGTGGTTGTAATTTTGGGAAGGGTGGTTTAGGCACAGTCTTTCCTAGGAGGTGACAGAAGAGACCTGAAGGAAATGAGGGTATAAGCCGTAAGGATGTTTGAGAGAACAGTCCAGGCAGAGGGAAGACCAAGTGCAAAGAGTCTGAGCTGAGAGCATGCAGGGCATATTCGAGGATCAGCCAGGAGGCCCTGGACTGGACTGGAGTGGGCAAGGGCGAGCAGATACGAAATGGGACTTGAGAGGAAGACCAAAGCCAGATCAGGTAGCATCCTGCTGGTCATGGTAAGGATTTCTGATTGTATAGTAGCTCCTCCCACCCTGTCCCCCTTATCTGTAGGGGATATATTCTAAGACCCCAGTGGATACCTGAAACTGCATATAGTAACCAATCTGATAGAGTCTATGTTTTTCTTATACACACATATCTTGTCACTGAAGGGAAGCACTTTACAGCTTCTCTTTGGCATATCGAATTGCCAGCACCACTGCTCTTGTGCGTTGGGTTCACGATTAAGTAAAATAAGTTACTTCAGCACAAGCCCTGCCATCCTGAGACAGTTGATCTGCAAACCAACACAGCCACTAAGTGGCTATTGGGCAGGGAGTGTATAGTGTGGAGACGGTGGGCAAAGGGATGATTCATGACTCAGGCAGGATGGAGCTGGACAGCGTGAAATTTCATCACGCTACTCAGAAAAGTATGCAATTTAAAACTTATGAATTGTTTATTTCTGAAATTTTCCATGTAATATTTTTAAGGTGACCATGGGTAAGTGAAAATGTGGAAAGCAAAACTGCAGATAAGGGGGCTACTGTACTCCAAGTCGATTGGGAAATTGTTGGCGGGTTTGACCAGAGGCATGACATTATTTTAGCTATATTTGAAAGGGATCACCTTGACTCCTAGGTGGAGAATAGACCACAGGGGCACAAAGTGGATGCATGATGGCCAGAAAGGGGCTGGAAGAAGACAGGAATAGGGGAGTTGTTCAATGCGCACAGAGTTTCGGTTTTGCACTTGCCTTGGTCTGAGGGTTCAAAGGTCTGCTCATCTCTAAGCAGAAGCAGGACTATCTGGTGGTAAGTAGAGAGTTCTGTGGTGGCCCTTGAAAGAGAGTTGGCTGGGTCTGCTGAGTGAGGTCGTCCTAGATTGATGTTTGCAATTAGCAATAGACGTTACAAATGCACAATTCGTGACTGTAGCCCATTTGGAATACAGCATTTTTGAGCAGCAGTGCACAAGATACCAACTGTAAAATGTTACTGTGTTCACACTAGTACTAAAGACATGTGAAGAGGAGTGAATATATTACTGCTGGAATATTTCTTTTCTTTTTTTAAACAATTTTTTTAATCCTCATATGAGGATATTTTTCCAAATATCTTCAAATAGAGTGGAGGGGGAGAGAGAGAGAAACATCAATGTGAGAGGGACACATCAATTGGCTACCTCCCACACAACCCTGACTAGGGCCAGGGACAAACCGCAACTGAGGTACATGCCCTTGGCCGGAATCGAACCCTCGACTCTTTGCTCTGCAGGCCAACGCTCTAACCGCTGAGCCAAACCAGCCAGGGCAGTGCTGGAATATTTCTCTGTTAAGGACAATCTTGCAATTTACCCAACACAGCCTTCTGGAAGAAATTAGAATCATGTTTAAGAGACCTGCATTGACACAGTGGGACAGTCATTTCTTTTATTTTATTCCTTACACATTTACAATTGGAAAATGCTATCATTCTGCAATTATTAAGGAGTTTGGGGAAAAGATTAGTTATTTTTAAATGTATTTTTGAGAACACCCTTCCTTATTTCTTTTCTTGTTAGAAAACCTGCCCTCTCAGAAGCCAATGTGTGTATGTGTGTGTGTGTGCGTGTTTAAAAAACTGGCAAGAACACAAGAGGCTGACCTTTAGCTTCTGAGCAGGAGGAGGAAGTGCAGTGAGGGGCAGCTTTGGAGGGTGTGAAGGAGGCGGAATGAGTCAGTGTCTTTGCAACACACTCCTCTCTCTCTCCTCTTAGGCGTGACCCAAGACTGTCCATCCAACGCTGTGTGGGAAAAAGAAATCCTGTAGTGACCGCTGTGGTGATGACAGCATAAGTAGTCCCTCTTTTGAAGTCTTAATGCTCCCAGAGCTGTGGGAGCAACAGTCAGTTTTCAAAGTCTTCCCTCAACTACTGACAAACCATGAGGCACTGTGAGTTCTTTCTCCAGGATGTAGGACAGTATTGTAACCACAAAGAACAATTGACTTTTGGAGCTGAAAAAGAAGGACTGGAGGCAGATGAATGGACAGCATTTCAGGGTGAGCTCTGAGTTCTTAATGACCTCGAACCATCCCTTTTTGGCAACTGCCTTTGCAGAAGAGGAGGACAACTGCATTTATTACCTGAGATATGTGATCTGCTTCTGTGTCTGCATAGAATGGGTGACCGTCCAGGTGGCATCCTGTGGTGACCTCTCTCTACCAGTGGAAGAGGCTCTTGTCTGCCTGCCACCTCCTCTATAAAACATTTCTTACCTAATGGAAACTGAAGGGTGAGTCTTCTGCTCCCACATTTTTAAATTGAGTTTATTGGGGGTGACATTGGATAATAAAATTATACAGGTTTCAGGTATACAGTTCTACAATACATCATCTGTATATTGTGTTATGTGTTTACCACCCCAAGTCAAGTCTCCTTCCAACACTGTTTCTCTCCCTCTTCACCCGCTTCTACCTCTTCCTACCCCTTCCCTCTGGCAGTCACCATACTGTTGCTGTCTGTGTCCATGAGTCTTTCTTTCTTTTTTCTTTGCTTAATCTCTTCAGCCTTCTCACCCAGCCCCCAACCCCTGTGACAGCTTTCAGACTGTTCTCTGTATTCACGAGTCTGTCTTCACTTTGTTCATTAGTTTGTTTATTTTTTTTATTTTTAATTTTTTTATCCTCACCGGAGGACATTTTTGCATGTATCTTCAGATAGAGCAGGAGGGAGAGAGGGGGGAAGAGAGAGAGAGAAACATCGATGTAAGAGAGACACACCCACACGACCCCAGGACAGGGACAAACTGCAACCGAGGTACGTGCCCTTAGCGGGAACCAAACCCGGGACTCTCTGGTCTGGGGGCCGACGCTCTAACCGCTGAGCCAAACTGGCCAGGGCCATTAGTTTATTTTCTTCATTAGATTCCACATATAAGTGAAATTATATGGCACTTGTCTTTCTATGACTGGCTTATTTCACAGGTCCATCCATGCTGTTGCAAAAGGTAAAATTTCCTTTTTTTTTTTTTTTTTTTTATAGTTTAGTAGTATTCCATTGTGTAAATGTACCATGTCTTTTTAATTCACTCATCTACTGATGGGCACTTGGGCTGTTTCCAAATCTTGGTTATTGTAAATAATACTGCAATGAACATAGAGGTGCATATATTCTATCGAATTAGTGTTTCAAGTTTCTTTGAATATATTCTCAGAAGTGGAATTGCTAGGTCATAAGGCAGTTCAATTTTTAATTTTTTGAGAAAACTTCATACTGTTTGCCACAGTAGCTCTACCAATCTGCGTTCCCACCAACACTGCACAAGGGTTTCCTTTTCTTCAAATCCTCCCCAACACTTGTTGTTTATTGATTTATTGATGATAGCCACTCTGACAGGTGTGAGGTGGATTTAATTTGCATGTCTATGATTAGTGGCAATGAGCATCCTTTCATATGTCTATTGGCCATCTATATGTTCTCTTGGAGAAGTGTCTATTCAGGTCCTTTGTCCATTTCTTAATTGGATTGTGGTTTTTTTTTTTGGTGTTATGTTTTATAAGTTCCTTATAAATTTTGGATATTAATCCCTTATCAGATGTATTGGTGAATATGTTCTCCCATTCAGTGGGTTGTCTTTTCATTTTGTTAATGGTTTCCTTTGCTGCATAAAAATCTTTTGTTTTATTTATTTAAAAAAATTTTTTTTTCTTTTTTGATTTTTAGAGAGAGAGGAAGGGAGAGGGAGAGAGAGATAGAAACATCGATGACAGAGAACATCAATTGGCCGCCTCCTGCATGTCCCCCACTGGGGATTGGGCCCACAACCTGGGCATGGGCCCTGACCAGGAATTGAACTGGCGACCTATTGGTGCACGGGTTTATGCTCAATCACTGAGCCACACCAGTGGCACTACACAAAAACCTTTTAGTTTGATGTAGTCCCATTTGTTTATTTTTAATTTTGTTTCCTTTGCCCAAGGCAATATATCAGAAAAAATATTGCTACATGAAGTGTCTGAGATTTTATGTTTTCTTGTAGGATTTTTATGGTTTCATGACTTATATGTAACTCTTATCCATTTTGAGTTTATTCTTGTCCATGGTGTAAGAAGATTGTCTAATTTCATTTTTTTGGTACAAATCTGTCCAATTTTTTCAACATTATTTACTTAATAGACTATCTTTACCTCATTGTATGTTTTTGCTCCTTTATCACATATTAATTCATTTATAAGTTCTAATAGTTTTTTTTGTAGAATCTTAAGTTTCTCTATATACACTATCATCTCATTTGCAAATAATGACAGTTTTAGTCCTTCCTTTCTAATTTGGATGTCTTTTATTTCTTCTTCTTGTCTGATTGCTGTGGGGGGCTAGAACTTCCAGAACTATGTTGAATAACAGAGGTGAAAGCAGACATCCCTGTCTTATTCCCGATTTTAAGGGAAATACTTGTAGTTTTTGCCCATTGAGCATAATATTGGCTGTGGGTTTGTTATATATGGCCTTTATTATGTTGAAGTATGCTTCCTCTATTCCCACTTTACTGAGTGCTGTTATAAATGGGTGCTGGATTTCATTAAATGCTTTCCCCGTATCTATTGATATAATCATGTTTTTTTTTTTTAAATGTATCTTTATTGTTGAATGTATTACAGATGTTCCCCCCTCTTCCCCCCACCTTGACCCCTACCTCCCCAATCCTACCCCCCTCCTGCCTTCCCCACACTATTGTTTGTGTCCATTGGTTAAGCATATATGCATAGAAGTTCCTTGGTTTATCTCTTCCCGCCCTCCCTCCCCCCTTCCCTTTGAGGTTCACCAGTCTGACAAACAATTTGTACTTCTTAATTCCTTCATTGTCTTCACCCATTCCCCCAGCTGCCTCCCATTTGGCAAGCAACAAAAAGTTCTCTGTATGTATAAGTCTGTTTCTGTTCTGCTTGCTCATTTTGTTTGTAGATTTAATTGTTGATAGATGTGTATTTATTGCCATTTTATTGTTCATATTTTTGTTCTTCCTCTCTTTTAAGAAGACCCTTCAATATTTCATGTAATACTGGTTTGGTGGTGATGAACTCCTTTAGCTGTTTCTTGTCTGGGAAACTCTTGATATGTCCATCGATTCCAAATGATAGCTTTGCAGGATAGAGTAATCTTTGTTGTAGGTCGTTGCTTTTCATCACTTTGAATATTGCTTGCCACTCCTTTCTGGCCTGCAAAGTTTCTTTTGAGAAATCGGCTGATAGTCTTATGGGAGCTCCTTTGTACGTAACGAATGGCTTTTCTCTTGCTGATTTTAAGATTCTCTTTCTGTGTTTAACCTTTGGCATTTTGATGATGATGTGTCTTAGTGTGGACCTCTTTGGGTTCATCCTGTTTGGGACTCTCTGTGCTTCCTGGACTTGTATGTCTGTTTCCTTCACCAAGTTAGGGAAGTTTTCTGTCATTATTGTTTCAAATAGGTTTTCAATTTCTTGCTCTCTCTCTTCTCCTCCTGGCACCCCTATGATGCGAATGTTGGTACACTTAAAGTTGTCCCAGAGGCTCCTTACACTGTCCTCATTTTTTTGGATTCTTTTTTCTTTTTGCTGTTCTGATTGGGTGTTTTTTGCTTCCTTATATTCCAATTCAATGGTTTGCTTCTTGGCTTCACTTACTCTACTATTGAATCTCTGTAAATTATTCTTTATTTTAGTTAGTGCATCCTTCATTTCTGACTGGTCCTTTTTTATGTTGTTGATGTTCTCACTAAGTTCCTTGAAGGTCTCACTAAGTTCCTTGAATGTGTCACTGAGTTCCTTGAGCATCCTATAACCAGTGTTTTGAACTCTGCATCTGAATGATTGCTTATTTCCATTTTGTTTAGTTATTCTCCTGGAATTTTGTTCTGTTCTTTCACTTGGGACATGTTTCTTTGTCTCCTCATTTTGGCTGCTTCCCTGTGATTGTTTCTATGTATTAGGTATAGTTGCTATGTCTCCTAGGCTTCGTAGGGTGGCCTATTATTGTAAGTGTCCTGAAGGATCCAGTGGCACAGCCTTCCTGATCACTGCAGCTGGGCCCTCAAGGTGCATCCCCAGTGTTGACTGTACACCCTTCTGCTGTAATTGAGTCTTGATTGCTGTTGGCCCATCAATGGGAGGGATTTACTCAGGCTGATCAGCTGCAAGGACTGGCTGTGCCCATTGACCACTGGCCTCTGACTACCTTGGAGTATCAGCTGTGTAGGGGCCCACCACACAGAACAAGACTTACTTCAGCAGGGCTTTCTTACCTACTGAGTCCACTCATTGAGTATGTCACTTGTGGAAGTGGTTGGGTGGTGGTGCTTCAATGTGGTCTGATGCTGTCCAGTGGGTGTTCTGGCTCTGCAGCAAGGTCAGCCTCTGCCTGTGTTCTACCCAGGGCCACGTGGCATAATCTACAAAGTGATCTGCAGATGGCTGCTTCTTGTGCTGAGCTTGGAGGTGCCCAAGAAAAGCCAAGTTGTGAACCAAGGCTGGCTGCTTCTAGTACCAGGCCTGGGGCCACTTAATGAGAGGTATAGGGCTCACTGTGACCAGATGCTGCTTGTTTGAGAGATTTCAGGGAAATCTGAAGCAGGGTCCAAGACAGGCCAATCCTATGGTAAAGCCACTGGAAATAGCTTGGGTGGGCCTGAAGTTTGGGTGAGGCAGGGCCTCAGGGAGTCACCATGGCGGGGCAAACCTTGTAAGCCAGGTTGCTGGAGTCCCAGATATGGCTGCCATCTGCTGCCCCAGGGAAAGGCTCACCAAAGGAACAATGGCCTCCCATAGAACGTCTGTCTAGGGGAGAGCGGCCCCTCCAGTTCTCGCCCCAATGCTGAACAACTCAATTCTTCCTCTTATGTCTCTGGTGCTTTTCAAGCTGTCTCCCCAACACTGGAGCCCAGAAAGAGTGAGTCTGAGTAAGTCCATGTGTGGGCCCTTTAAGAGGAACTGCCTGGGACTCCAGAAGCCTCAGCCTCCCTCAGCCTCAGTTCCCGCTGGTTTTTAGAGCCAGAGGTGATAGGGACTTCTCTTCCTGGCACTGGAACCCTGAGCTGGGACCCCTCACTCCTCAGGGAGGACCTTCACAGCTGAGGTACCCTCTTGATTTTTATCTGCCACACATGGGTGTGGGACCAGCCCGTCCACGCCTCCATCCCTCCTACCACTCTCGATGTGGCTTCTTCTTTCATTTCATAGTTGTAGGACTTCCATTCAGCTTGATGTCAGGTGGTTTGGAATGATGGTTGTTCTGTAGTTTAGTTGTACTTTTGATGTGGTTGTGGGAGGGAGGCAAGTGCCATGTTTACCTATGCTGCCATCTTGACTGGAAGTCCTAATCATGTGGTTTTTATCCTTCATCTTGTTTATGTGGTATAACACATTTATTGATTTGTGGATACTGTACCAACCTTGCATGCCCAGAATAAATCACACTTGATCATGTGTATCATCTTTTTCATGTATTGCTGGATCTGGTTTGCTAATATGTTGTAGAGAATTTTAGCATCTATGTTCATCAGGGATATTGGCCTACACTTTTCTTTGTTTGTAGTGTCTTTATCTAATTTTGGAATTAGGATAATGCTGGCTTCATCAAAGGAGCTTGGGAGTCTTCCCTTTTCTTAATTTTTGTTTGAATAGTTTGAGAAGATAAGTGTTCTTTTTTGAATATTTGGTAAAATTGACCTGTGAAGTCATGTGGTCCAGGATTTTATTTGTTGAGAGTCTTTTCAAGTGCACGAGGAACATTTTCTAGGGTAGACCACATGTTAAGACACAAAATCAGTCTCAATAAATTTAAGAAGATTGAAATCATATCAAGCATCTTCTTTGACCATAATGGTATGAAACTAGAAATCAATCACAAGAAAAAAACTTGAAAAAACACACAAAGTCATGGAGGCTAAATAACATGTTATTAAGCAATCAATGAGTTAACAATGAGATCAAGGAAGAAATTAGAAGATACCTTGAAACAAACAAATATGAGAACACAACAACCCAAAATCTATGGGACACAGCAAAAGCAGTCCTAAGAGGAAAATTCATAGCTTTACAGGCCTAGATCAAGAAGCAAGAAAAATCTCAAATAAACAATTTAACTGTACACTTAAAGGAACTGTAAAAAGAACAACAAACAAAGCCCAAAATGAGTAGAAGGAAGGAAATAATAAAGATCAGAGCAGAAATACATGAAATAGAATCTAAAAAAACAATACAAAAGATCAGTGAACCCAAGAGCTGGTTCTTTGAAAAGATAAACAAGATTGACAAACCTTTAACTACACTTATCAAGAAAAAAAAGAGAGAGGACCCAAATAAATAAAATCAGAAATGAAAGAGAAGTAACAACTGACACCAAAGAAATATTAATACAAAGGGTTGTAAGAAAATATTATGAACAACTATATGCCAACAAATTGGACAATCTGGAAGAAATGGATAAATTCCTAGAAACATACATTCTTCCAAAATTGAATCAGGAAGAATCAGAGAATCTAAATAGACAGATTCCAACTAGTTAAACTGATGCTCCCACATATCTGAGAGAAAGAGAAAGAGAAAGAGAAAGAGAAAGAGAAAGAGAAAGAGAAAGAGAAAGAGAAAGAGAAAGAGAAAGAGAAAGAGAGAGAGAGATCTTTCTTGGAGGGTCTTACAAAATATCTGAATATAAGCACATGAATTTTTCCCACTAAAACTCTTCTCACTCTGGTTGTAAGTGACCTCCTAATTGCCAATTCTGGCAAAAACTCTCCAACACTCTCCCTGACACAGCTGACACAATCTTGTATTTGAACATCTTCCCTTGAACCTCCAGGACAACACTCTGCCTTGGCTCCTCTGCCACCTCTCATGATATGCCTTGAGGCCAATTTCTTCCTATGTCAGCCCCATAAATGTAGCTGCTGCTTCTCAGAGTTCTACTTTTGTTCTTCTCATTCTTCAATTTTTTTTCTCAGCAATTTCATCTGATCCCAGAGCATGTGATTCTATATTTTAACATATTTTACAGGTGTGCTGATTCCAAAGTAGTTTTGAGAATCTCTGGACTTCTTAATCCATCTGTTTCTTATCTTCCCCATCTATAAAATGGGCATAATAATAATTCATTGGACTATTGTTAGGATTAAGTGGGTTCATATACATACATCACTTAGAACAGTGCCTGACACATAGTCAGATTTATATAAATGTCTGGTTGTTAAGCTTAGGCAGAGGCCTAATAGGAAATATGTTTTCAAAGGATCATTGAGGCCTTTTTCAGAGACAGATAGTTGTTCCCCAGGATCTAGACTCCCCTTCTTTCAAAATCCTCACATAACCACCCAGCATTCTTTGAGACTAGGCATGGCTGTATAACTAGGTTCTGGCCAATGAAGGGTAAGTAGAATTGCTCTGTGGCAGTTTTTAGGAGTCTCTACATGCCAGCTAGCTTGTGCTCTTTGTCCTTTTTTCTTTCTGCCATTCTTCAACCTGAAACTTGAGGTGATGGCCGCCATCTTGAAGCATGGACATGAGGACCATCTATCAAACTTGTGAGAAGGCTGAGCTGGAAGCACATTAGAGCTTAAGGACTTTGTGGAGCATGGTCTCCTTGAACTCTTGGACTACTTACTTATAGACTTTACATGACAAGGGAACAAATATCTGTCTTTTTAAAGCCACTACTATTTTGAGTCTACAGTTAAATTGCAGCCAACCTAATCTTAACTGATACAGAATGCTGATAACAGGTAGTGCACATAAATTAGTCATTGAATATCAATTTGTTTGTGTGTGTGTGAACAAAAAAAGAACTATTGGAGATTTTGGGTAACACAATGTGAAATGCACTTTAGGAAAATTAGTTTTTCAGTCATATTATGATAATGAAGACTTAGAGGAGGGGAGAATAATTAGGAGACTAAGAGAGAGTAGGGAGGACAGGAGGCAGGTAGATAATGGTGGTGAAAATGAAAAGGAGAGGCTGAATGCCAGAGTCTGTGTTAAAACAGACCCAGTTGTATTTTGTAGTTGATCAGATGTCTTGGTGAAGGCATGCGAAAATAAAAAGATGATTTTAAGGTTTTGAATATGAGAAATTTGGAGGATGTTTCAGTGGTTTGCTAGAATTGTCTTGTACTGGCCTCTTCCAAACTCTGTAGTGAGTGATTTCATATTGGTAGCTTGAAATTGGCCACAGTGGGACTATGGAAACACTATGGAAATCAACACATGCCCAATTCAGGACTCCTCCCTTCCACTAAAGAATCAGTTTACCAGCATGTCACTGAATTCAACTGCCCAAAACATTCAAGTCAGGAGGAAGAGCTGGTTTGGGAGACATAATGAGCTTCACTTTAACTGTGAAAATTTGAGGTGTTGGCTAGCCACAGAGTGGGTGAAAACTAGTTTAGAGGCAAGCACACAATGATAGAAATGCTGATGCTGCAGGTATAATAAATCATTAAGTAGGGAGTGTGGACCAAAAAGGACAGAGAATAAAACTCCCAGGAATATCTTCTTTTAGAACTCAGAAGGAGGAAAAAGAACCACTGGAAACAGAAAAAACAATTGGAGAGATCGTGGGGAGAAATAAGAAGGTTTTTTTTTTACCATGAAAATGAGGAAAGGGTGGGGGAGAGAGACAGACAGACAGACAGACAGAGACAGAGAGACATTGATTTGTTTTCTATTTATTTACACATTTATTTGTTGATTCTTGTATGTGCCCTGACCAGGAATAGAACCTACAACCTGCATTGTTATTTTTCTATTTCATTTAGATGCTGAGGTAGATACTCACTTTCCCAAGGCAATATTGGGAAGAGAAAGGAATAAAAGAAGGCTTTACCTGCCACCCATGTTCATCTGTGGCTCTGGTCCTCCTCCAATCTAGGATGTCATTTTTCCTCCACACAGCAACCCAACCACATTTTATGTTCTCAAGTGAGTCCCACAGTTGTAGTGTTAGGTTTGGGGGCTCAACAAATTTCTTCCTGCTCCTGTAGTATCTCAGAATTTGGTTTAGGGGAGAAAGCAGCAACTGTGTTAGTTCATCATCTTATTGGTACTCTTTCAACCACTATCTGGCTTTGACTGACTGATTGATTGAATGGTTGATGGATGTACTTATTTTCTGCTTTATAGTAGGCCAATAAACCATGGTTGTGAGTGGGAATTTTTTATGTATTTATTCTGAGAGGGAAAATGATATTACCAACTCAGTCTCACAAGTAAAAATAAATGAAAAAGCTGGATAATGTGGCTGACTCACAACAGTCTTATTAGAGCTAATAGGATCTCATGTGATGGAGATGGTGGAGGGTGGAAAGACAGGCAGGACATCTTGTTTTATGAGTACCTCTGTTGATATCCCTGGTGCCCTACATCAGCGCCCAGGGTGAAGTGCTTCTCTCCAGTTTTGACCACCTCCCTTAGTTCACGGAGGGCATTTTCTATGCTCTGGGATGCTGCTATCCACCACTTAGTTGGTGTCACCCTGATTCCAGAAGCTGCCTTTATATTTGGGCATCATGCATGCCTAGTGTGTAAATATGAGCACACTGCAAGGTTAGTTATCAGGAGCCTCCTGCTTGGAAGGGACCCTGTGGAAAGTCCCTAGATCTGCTCCCTGAGGCAAAGATTTCTCTTACAGACTGGCACGCTCTTGGTGTAGGCAGTGCTGGCCTGAGCAAGGCTGTTTCTGTACAGATGAGTATTTCAGGCCATGCTTTTCATAGCCACACAATGTCCTGGTCCAGATGCAGGCAGGGGGCTGGTGAGCTGCCCAGAAGAACCCAACTATGTCAGATTTAACAGTGAATAAAAAAATGGGAGCAGACATTTAAAAATTCTAAGTGAGTGCTGTAGCTGGTGAGCAGAACTGTAAGTTACATGTATAATTGAGAGTGAAATAGTTCAGAGAAAACATTTCACTTGTCCCTCATATGGCATGTTTTCAAACCTCTAACAGTAACAACTAACATTTATAAGAACTGAGTTTGTACCAGGCAATGTGCAAAGTGTTTATCACTTCAAGGCACACAAAAATCATGAGATAGTCATAGTTATTAATTCCATTAGACAGATGCCGTACCTGAGAATTAGAGAGACTGACTTGTCCCATGTCACACAGAAAGCAAGTGGCCAAGCTGGTCTGACTGAGTCGGGAGTCTTGGGCTTATCTACTAGCCAGAACTGGGACCCTTTTGCTTAAAGGGTGGACTTTAAGCATTTCCCATGAGAAGCTTTGCTCTTGTACTTTTTCTAAATTGCTTAGTTTTTCTTTTTCAAGATAAATAATATTTTAATGCAATATTTAAAAATGAAAATTAATGCCAGAACATCCATGATGAACAAAATATCAAAAATTTAAAGACAAGAAATGACCCTGCACTTGGAATTCCCCGAGATTCTTACAAAGGATCCAGGCACAGTGCAAATGAAATTTTGTCAAATTGCATTCAGTCTATAAAATTCTTACCAAAGAAAATGAAAAGATCTGACCTGTTGAATATCCTCAACTGCTTGTACACAGCGCAAACTTTTAAAAAAAAATTGATTTTAAAGAGAGAAAGGGAGAGAGAGGGAGAGAGAGAGATTGATTTGTTGTTCCACTTATTTCTGCATTCATTGGTTGCTTCTTGCATGAGCCCTGACTGGGGATGGAGCCAGTCTTGGTGTATCTAGAGGATGCTCCAACTAATTGAGCTACCCGGCCAGGGTAACTTTTTTTTTAAACAATATAATCAGGGTGGGATCCTGTAAAAGATGGTTGAATAAAGTAAAGTTTAAAATTATTTAAGATTTGCAGAGACATGAAAAATTGTCAAATGTCAATTATCTCAAAAATAATAAAGAAGTAATCTGAAAAATATTAACGAGTTTGCTTTCATTAAAGCTAGGAAAGTAAAATTAAATATTTGTTTTGTTATAAATAAAATTTAAATAAAGTTAAATAAAATGTTGTATTTTAATAGTTTTAATGTTGAAATTATTTTTAAATTTTGTTTGATATTGATATTTAATATTAAATATTTTAATGTTAAGTTCAATAAACTGCTGTTTTAATATTCCTAGTTTTTAGCTTTTTAATACTTTTGTCCACCACTTGAACATTGTAACATTGAAAAATCATATTAAAAGTCTGCCATGGCCGGTTTGGCTCAGTGATTAGAGCGTTGGCCCTCGGACCAAAGAGTTGCAGGTTAGATTCTGGGAATGTACTTCAGTTGCGGTTCAGTCCCCGGCCCTGGTCTGGGTCATGGGGGAGGCAACCAATGGATGTGTCTCTCTTACATTAATGTTTCTCTCTTTCTTTCTCTCCCTCTCACTCTATCTGAAGATAAATGGAAAAATATCCTCTGGTGAGGATTTAAAATAAATAAATTAAAGTCACAAAAGGTGCAAGGTCCCCATGATGGCACACACCTAACTCACCCTGATGGCTCATGAAACGCTGTCCAGCTCCATCCCATAATCTCTGGGTTCCCTTTTATCTGAATCTGTTTGCATCTTGCAGGTAAACTATCCAGAATCTGTAAAAACTACTACAACACACTCTGATTCTGAGCCTCCAAGTCCTCAGTAAACAGACTGTAAAAAACAGCTTCTCTAAAGCTGCTCAAAAGTAAACACAAAACTCGGGGAAAGTACAGAAAATGTGAGGTTCTGTGCTCGCCACCTGAGAAAACGTCCAGGGTGGGCCGAGGCAAACCCCTGCTCAGCAGCCCGGGCAGTGGAAAGGAAGATTTTTCAGTCGCTATAAAGCAGCACAAAGTTGGTCCGTGAGGTCTAGATGGGGTTTCCCTGGGGCTGCCCCACTGACTCCTGAATTGCTTGTTTCACTGGCCTTTATTTGCATAAGCATCTGGTTCTAAAGGATTTAGTGTTAAAAAAGCAGTAAAGGTAATGGAGAGGCAGAGACACCAAACAGGTTTCCTTTCTTCTGCTGCCATGATTGGCACTTTACTCCTGGGCCTTTTCCACTTTCCCTTGGCAAGGAGCTGGCATACATCAGCAGGGACAGACCGCCAAGATGCAGCTGCCCCAGGTCAGTGGGCAGAATGGCAGACCTCTGCTGCCTGGGGGAGAGGAAGCTGCATCCCTTCAGGAACGCAGCTGCTCATTCGCTTCTCGGGTGCGCCCCTGCTCGAGTGGGAATGCAAGTTCCACTCCTCCCTTCGTTTGCCGCTTTGGTATTTGGTCTTTTCCTCACTCAGGCCTGAGGATCCTGGACCGAGTTCTGGACCAGTGATAACGATTCTCAATACTTCTTCCTGAAGGGGAGGGAGTGGAGTGTTTCAAGCCAGGCACCTTTTCCATTTCTCTTAAGTCCATGTATGTTCATAGAGAAATGGAATCATGTGCTTCTTATTCATATTAGACTTACCCAAGTGGACTGCCCTGGATATCTTGAGGAATCCGGGGAAACCTTTCTGTGCATTTTCTCTTTGAACCCAAAGCTGTATTTAGTCCAAACTAGATGGAACAGTTTCCGGGGTGGCGTGGGGCTGAAAGAGTGAGTGCGGATATTGTGCGGTTTTATTCTGCAAACTGGTTCTGAGCCCCCTAAAGCCACTCCTCATTGCTTCTGGAATGTCTAAAGGACACTCCTTTCAGGGCCTGCCCTGGACACAGGAATGAGAAATAGAGGAAAAGAGAAATAAATAAACCCAACTCTGTCACCTAATAAACCTGGACCTCCAAAAACCTTTCCCCCGCTTTTTATTGGGGAGTGACATTGGTTAACACAATTATGCAAGTTTCAGGTGCACAATTCTACAACACATCTCTACACTGTATTGTACATTCACCACCCCAAGTCAGGCCTTCGTCTACCAGTTTACCACCCTTTATCCCCCCTATCCCCACTCCCACCTTCCCCCACCTAACCTCCCCTCCCTCTGTCAATCACCATACTGTTGTCTATGAGTTTTATCTCTCTCTCTCTCTCTTTTTTTTTTTGCTCAAACCCTCCAACCACACCCCTCCCCAACAGCTGTCAGCCTGCTCTCGATCTATGAGTCTGTCTCTAAAACTTTTGACTTCAGTTTGGAATGAAGTCAGAATGGATTATTTTGCTCCATTCATCCTGAAAAACATCATGCACAACCTTTTCTTTCAAAGAGTGTCTTTCAAATAACATAGAGGAGGGGGTGGGAGAGGAAGGCCTCAATGACATGATGCATCTTGATTCCCTTTTTAATGAAAATCTCAACCTTTTTAAAAAAATGAAATAGGTTCCAATCAATCAAAACTCTGAAAACAACACGATGACATTTCAGCCTGGTTACAGATGTGAAGCTGGGGGAGGTGCTTGTTCATAATTTTTTTCCTGATGTGTTTTCAAGTCATGCACAACAGTTGGGGTAATAAAGAAAACGCTCGAAGTCAGCTAAGCAGTGCTCTCTGGGTGGCAGGCTTTCCGGATGAGCTGGCTGAGCCTTTGCTGCAGGCTGGGGCTGGTCGATTGTCTTGGTGGCTTTCAAAAGAGAAAGTAGGTGTCTCAGTGGGAGTGAAGTACAACCATCATCTCCAAGGGCTGTGTTGCGAGGGATGTGAATAGAAGCAGTGATGTGAAGGTTGCAGTGGAAGCCTTCTGATTGAGCTTTTGCTTTTAGATTTGGTTTCCATGGTAAGTAATTTCAAAAGACTAGGATAGCAGTGTCTTATATACTCAGGAGAGTAGTAAAATGAGCGATGCTGTGTATCAGCGGAGGGCTTGAGAGTTTACAAAGCAAACTTGTGTACAATGCCTCATTTGGTCCTCACAAAAGCCCTGTGAAATAGTAAGGATTATTATTTCCATTTTGCAGAATAGGAAATTGAGGCTCAAAGAGGCTAAGTGGCTGATTCCTGACAACACAGCGCAAATGTCGGTGTAATCAAAGGGTGGCTGTGGTTTTCAAGGGGTGCCCCGCGTAGCCTGGATTCAGAGGTGTCTTCTCAGGATCAACAGAGGCATCTGCCCAGCAAACCCAATTCTGCAACCACAATTAGCTGAATTCTCAAGAGGGAGTGGTGCCTGTAGAGCGCATTTGGAAATGTGTGGGAGTTCTTTAGTTTCAATCTCTTGAGGTGGAGGGAACCACGAAACATCCAAGGATGAGGGCAGGGTGGTAAGTACCCTACTACTGCAGTGCTGTCCCACAGAATGAGGGCTTCTGCCCAATTTTTCCATTGTTCTCCTGTTGAGAAACACAGAAGAGCATCTTTTTCTTCTTTTAAAAAAATGTGTTGAGTTTATACACGTGATTATATTTGGGATAAAGAGCTTTCCCCTGCTAAAACAAACCTTTGAAAATAACTGGGTTAGCTCTAAACTCCCACTTGTCCCTGCATTCTTGTTTCTGGCTTTCTCTAAGGTAGCATAGAAAGAGGCTCCAGCCTTCTCTTGCTGGTCTAAAATTCCCAGCTGGAACCATAGAAAACTGAGGATCTTTTTTCTTTTTTAAAAATAATTTTTCTCTATTGATTTCAGGGAGAGAGGAAGGGAGACAGAGACATCGATGAGAGAGAACATCGATTGGCTGCCTCCTGCATGCCCCCCACTGCGGATTTGGCCCACATCCTGGGCATGTGCCCTGACTGGAAATTGAACCAGCAACCTCTTGGTGCATGGGTTGATGCTCAGCCACTGAGCTACACCAGCCAGGCAGAAAGCTGAACATCTTATAATGGGCAGGTGCCTTGGGCTCTGTGCACAGGGCCTGGTCTCGCCACTGAACCACTCAGGTTGGAGATCCTTAGGTCCTCCCTGACTACAAAAAGGAATCATGCTGCAGATTCTGTGCTTCAGCTGATGACCAAGTAGGTGAAAGACACAGGTGCCAGCTTTCCTCACTAGCTGCTAAGAAGACTTGGTACTCACAAATTCCTCCATGGACTTAAAAGCTGCTCTTCGGCGCAGAGTGAGATTTTTTCAACTGAGAGTGTTAACATTGGGGGTGGTAGGGAAGAGGTGTTGCACACACACATGAACCTATCTGTCACAGTCTCGAGCTGGTGATGGCTGAGATGCTTTAACAGTTTATTCGCAAACCTCAGAGCAGTGCTGGCAGCATCTCAATCCTTCTCTGATTGTCCTGGCCAGCAGGGCTTCCTTACACCTGCTGCTGTCTGCCTCCCCGTTCTTTTCCCAGCTCTTATTTACACTTGGTGACAGAGAGAGGCGTACGTGTAGATCAGGATGGAACAAGAAAGTGCTGCCATAGAATCCTAACAGATATCCCGGCATGTCACACACTTTACAATAATGCTGGGTTCCTTACAGGTGCCACGCTAAACAATGTCTTCATACTCCCATTGACCCTCTCCTCCCATTTCCGCCCCCGCCCCCAGCATTGTTGTCTATGTCCATGGTTATGAGTACATGCATATAAGTTCTGTGGTTTATCTCTTCCCTCCCCTCTCCCCTGACCCCCCTTCTGAGGTTTGTCAGTCTGTACCCTACTACTATGTCTCTGAGTTTATTTTGATCATCAGTTTGTTTTGTTCATTATATACCACAAATAAGTGAGATCATGTGATATTTGTCTTTCTCTGATTGGCTTGTTTCATTTAGGGTAACACTCTCCAGGTCCCTCCATGTTGTCTCAAAGGATAAGAGATATTTCTTTCTTACAGCTGCATAGTACTCCATTGTGTATATGTACCACAACGTTTTTATCCACTCATCTATTGATAGACACTTGGGCTGTTTCCAGATCTTAGTGATTGTAAATAGTGCTGCTATGAACATAGGGGTACATATATTCTTTCTGATTGGTGTTTCAGGCTTCTTAGGGTATATTCCTAGAAGTGGGGTCACTGGTCAAATTGTTTAGGACTTTTTAAAAATGAGATTTTAATCTAATTAGCCGTGTTAGCTTTTGTAATAACAGACAAACCTGTACTCATGACTCCAGCTTATTAACCAGGTCCTTGCCAGCAGCTCTCAGAGCTGATTGGACCACCTAGTGAATCTTTTAGGGTTCTTTGAGGATAATGGCTTTGTCGATTAGAAAGAGCAACCATTAGGAACCCAGGAAAACTATTACAACAGGAACACTACTGGGTTGACATCTTGGTTCTGCATGTTACTTTACTTTTCTGAGCCTGTTTCTTCAGGCATGTGGTGATAATAACTGCTTTCTCACAAGGTGCTGTAAGGATGAAATGGGATGATTTATTCAAGCACCCAGCATGATACCTGGCATGCAGGAGGCACAGCACAAATATTTGTGCCCTTTACTCTTTTTGTCTTTGTTTTCTAATTCTTCTTTGTAGGGTGGTCAGTGCAGAAGTAGGAAAAGGGATGAGGGCAAGACCTGGGAGTAGATGGCCTTCTAGTGAACACTGACCAATAGGCTATAGATGACCCTCCAATATTGCCATTGATTACACGCCTACACATTTAAAAAGTGGTACATGATAATTAAATGGTACTCTAAGGAGTTCAAAGCACTTTTACACACTTGATCTTATCAACCCTGGCAGTATTTCTGGGCAAGTATCATCATCTCCATTTTTAAGAGGGGCAGGGTGCCTGCGTTCTCCCTGCTCTCTGCTCAACCCTGTCTTGTGAACCCACTGCAAGGAAGGGCAGGCTGGAAAGTCAGTGTCACTGTCACAGTGCTGCACCTTGAAAATCTCCATGGTCTCAGCCACAATAATGAAGCAACACTTTCTTATGGGGAAGATAAAACATTCCAGGAAAGTTTTCTTGAGATGAATTACTGGAACAGCAACTTCATCTTATTAGAATTAATGTTCTCTAGTAGAGTTCACAAGGGGATTTGCTTCATTCCAGAGTTTGGAGGGGGCAAATTGGGAAAAGACTAAGCCATGTTAATGGTTTTTGACTAATCTATGGAATCAAAAGTATCCTGAACCATTGGTCCTCCTTTCTTTTCCTTCTTTTTCTTTTCTTTTTTGTTTTGCTTTGGCAGGTTGTTGATCCAGGGCCATTAAAATGGACAACCCTTCGGAATGAGTTTGGTTAAGAAGAGAAACTGTAGGCACTAAGTTAGAGCACATACTTGGAGAAAGCTGGATTGCAACAAAGTAGACTTTAAGTGCCAAAATTAAGAGAAGACAGTTTTCTATTTGCTTTAACATTGCCCTAATTGCAGACAACAATCATCAGGCGGCGGCACGGTATCTTCTGTTCAATCTGTAGACTGACAGAGGTGATCGTCATTCAGGAGGATACTGGTGAGCAAGATCAAGGCTCAGTATTGCCGAGATGTGTTTGGCTTGACTGCACCAGCCCATCGTCTTAAAAACTGGAGACAACAAATATAACTAGGTGGCTGTTGATCTGTAATCTCAACTGAACCCATTGCATTTGATGGCCACAGTTCCTGAAACCACTAAAAAGAACTTCAATTTTAATTGATAGGTTCATAAGCAATTAAATGACAATCATATCATGGAGTTTTATATTCATTCATTCAACAAGCATTTATGTACCAGGCACTGTAAGAGATGCAAGTGATAGAAGGATGAGGACAGCACAGAGCATTTTTATAGACTTTTCTCTGCCTTCATCTTCACAGCAACCTGATGAGATGAGCATGTATTGCTCCCTTTTTATATGTGAGGTGACCAAAGCTTAGAGAGATGACTAAAATTTGCTCAAAAATCTCATGTATAGCTGTAGACAGGAATCCAACTCATGTCTTCTAAAAACACCATTACCACACAACTAGTTTTGTTTTTTTTAAGCACTTACTCTGTGCTGGTATTGTGTTAAGCACTTGGCAAGCATTAACTCATTTAATCCTCACAATAGCCTTATTAGGTAACTACTGATTTTACATCCATTATGGAGGAGGAAACTGAGGCTTCAAAGACCAAGCCATGGGCACACAGTCACTCAGCTAATAAGTTGCAGAGCTAGTGTAACTTTCTTTTTTTTAATGTATTTAAAAATTTTTTTCAATCCTCACCTGAGGACATTTTTCCATTTATCTTTAGATAGAGTAGGAGGAAGGAGAGAGAGGGAGAAACATTGATGTGAGAGAGACACACGTTGACTGGTTGCCTCCTGCACAACCCAACCAGGGCCGGGGATGAACTGCAACCGAGGTATGTGCCCTTGACTGGAATCAAACCCATGACTCATTGGTCCTCAGGCCAATGCTCTAACCACTGAGCCAAACCGGCCAGGGCATACTGGGGTAACTTTCCCACCTCCCTGGGCAGGCTGGTAAACCTGGATTGCCTGGTCCAGCAGGAGCATCACTCTGCATGCTATGGCTCTCTCACAAGCCTGTCTTAGTGACTCTCCCACGGGGCTGTCTGCTTTGCCTGGAGCCCCTGCCTGCTCCTGATGACCTTGTTCAGGGGTTTGGAGAAGGCCTCTCTGAAAGAACAACTGTTTGGGGGTGAAGGTTTCTTTTGCATCTCCTGAGTGTTCCTGGAGGGAGGTGCCCGGACTGGCGAGGGGAGGGACAAGAGAGGACAGGTGGGCTATGGAAATGGATTGAGTGCTCCATCTCCAAGTGAGTGACTTGGTTTACTTATGACACCACAATTATACCATTTTTTCTGGTCCTATTCACTCAAAGATAGATATAGGTTTGGGGTAAAAGATGGGGAGATACAGAGGGCTTATTGATCTGAAGCTGAAAGAGCAAGTTTAATGTTTTAAATTTATTAGACCTTCGCCTGTAAGGTTGATGTGCCACCCTGAGTGTTAGTTAGCTTGGGTGGCCATACAGAGTACCACAGACTGGGGGCCTGCACAGCAGGCGTTGGTCTTCTTACAATTCTAGGAGCCCAAGATCAAGGTTTTGGGAGGGCTAATTTCTTCTGAGGCCTCTCTCTTTGATGTGTAAATGGCCATCTTCTGTCAGGGTCTTTCCTCCATGTGTGTCTGTGTCTGGGTGCTGGATGCAGAGGCAGCTGCTGAGACAGTGGAGGTTGCATCATTCTTGTCTGAGGTTGGCTCAGGGCTCGGCCAAAGCACCCTTTGTCTGAGGCCCAAGGGGTTGTTGGTTTCATGAGCAAATCTCCTAGGATGGGGCAGCAGCAGAGAAAGTTCCACCTCCTCGTTTGATGGGGCAAGAGCTGGCAGGACACATCCTCCCTGGGGAGGGGAGGGGAGGGATCTGGAGCAGAGGTGGGGAGAGGTGCCAAGTCAGCGGGAAGGAAGTGTGAGCTGTAGGGATGAGGGAGAGAGTGGGAGGCAGAGGAGCCATTCCAGCCCTGGCCACCACTGTCAGAGATGGGGAAGGCCATCAGATGGCCTTTTCAAGCCTTTTTTCTATAAAGAATAGAATGGCCTATCATGTGGGGCACATCACTAGGGCATGTGACACATCTTAGGAAACACCAGAAAAGTTCAACAAGGTTTGGTTTTCAAAATCAAGACACCTTTGGTTTGAACAATGGTTTTAAGAATCACCCATGAACTTAGAGCTCCAGACTGGGTTCAAACATCCCCCAGACAGAGGGCCAAACTGGGGTTGTTGAAAATATACATATAGATGGATAGGTATAGGTAATGATAGCAACAGGTAGATGTTTGGATTGTTTCCTCTGTTTATAAAAAATATATTATTATAAAAAATTTGAGATATAAATATACACATGTACATGTATACATACACAGGGTGGGGCAAAAGTAGGTTTACAAGTGTTATAGAAAACAATATAATAATAAATAATAGTACTAGTAAGTGTGTGTGTGTGTGTGTGTGTGTGTGTGTGTATGCAGGGTTGGGCAAAAATAGGTTTACAGTTGTTCATATGGAAAATAATACAATAATTAATCAATAAATAATATAAGAATAAACTGTGTTTTGTATACTCACCCAAAGCCACAAACACACACAAAGCCAGAGGAGAAAATGTAAAACCATGTATAAATTTAGAGATAACCACCATAAAGAGTTTTGGTATTTAGTTCTCTATGATTATCCTTTTATATTTACACAGATACATATAAACATATATTTATATAAAAATAATTTTATAGAAAGGATCATTCAATACATACTTTTCACTTAATATATTTTGAACATTGTTGACAAATTTCTATATCATGATTTTTAAATAACTGTTTAGTTGTCCATTGGATGGATTACCCACAATTTTTAAAATTCTCTATTGTGGGACATTTTCCCCCACTGTTATAAACAAGACTTAACTGAATGTTCCTATGGAAACCTTTCCATCTCCTGTTTTATAACAGGTGTTAACTTCAGTCTTGGATGCCTTTGAATTTCTGAATCATATCTGGGAAGGAATAACAAAGTGCATTTGGGGGCTGAGATGCCCAGTAGGAATCAGGGGTTGGATCCTGGAACCCATAGACTGGTATAGCTATGCCTCAAATTAACCCAGTTTTAATCTGGATGACTAGAAACAGCGTTCAGAAGAAAAAGTGTCAGGCCATGTCTGAAGAATTGTGCAAAGGTCTCATGTTAAGTAAAACAGAGAAGATCACAGAGTGAGGGGGTCATCAGGGGATCCCTCAAAACAGTTTTAGGTTTAGAGAATAAAGGTTGCTTTTTTGGCCACAGAAAGTGTGGACTTGAGTATTTTCAGTCATAATAGGCCAAAATATGGGAGAAGGAATTCCAGCAACTGATTGGGCTTAACCCCAATGACATTCTGTAAAAGAAGTCTAGAAGGCAGGTACAGTGACTCACTCTACATTCATTGGAGGCCAAGACCTGGTCTTGTCCATCATTCTTAGTGCCTGGCTTCCATATTGAAGATTACCTCATGGTCTCATTTGACAGTTGGAGCTCCAACCATCACATCCTCGTTTCAAGTAGGTCTGATATTTTCTCAGAAGGGATAGGTATGGCCGGTTAGCTATTAAAATATCAATGTATTTATGAATGAGTGGGTGAATAGCCACTGTTTCTTGGCATCCTTGGATCATCCCCAAGACCCAGCAGCTGAAGAGTTAACATAAGCCCTAGCAGTGTTCTCCAGAATTTTGCTTAGTGCTAAGGCTGATGCTTATTGGAATGGTTGAACATGTTCAAAATTGCTCCCAATTCTAGGTAGGAAGAAGAGAGGGGCAACTGAAAGGGCTGATTTTCCAGGTAAGCTGGCCTCCTTTATAGTCTTTCTCACAAGCCCCACCCATCAACTGTTACTTACAGCTCATTAGCCACTCCATCTGAAATGCAGGCTGGGAAATGTAGTCCTGTAGCCATCAAGATGTCATCCTTCCAATAATATAAGATTCTCTTTCTAAGGAAGCAGGACTGTTGGGTAGGGAATCCCACTCAGAAGTGCATACTCGATGGTGACCACAGTGGAGGAGGCTCAAATTTTCATATCGTAATGTGAATAATGTCCCAAACCAAGGCAGCAACATTTGGGGGGAGATAATTCCCCATTATAGTTGTTTAGTGTGTGTGTGTGTGTGTGTGTGTGTGTGTGTGTGTGTGTGTTATGCGTGCAGCAGAGAGGGGTGGAAGGTTGGATCTCCAGAAAGAAAAGGCACAGCATTTGTAGCTGTTTCTAGTTGTCAGAGAAAAACATGATGGTCCCCTCTGTTGAGACTAACTGCCTAAGAAAACTCCTCCTGTAGTTTTTGAAAGCAAAAACAAATAAATAAAACAAAACAAACCTTTCAAAGCTGGTAAGAGTGTTAATTAGAAGGTCACTGCAGTGTTTAGCAAAACAAAAAATTGACATACCATTTGACCCAGCGAATCCATTTCCTGGAATCTGTCCCGCGGAGTGTCCGTCTGCTGGTGTGAGATGTATGCCTAAAGTGTGGCCTTCGAGAGGGGAGACTGGACACACGAACATCTGTCAATATGGGATTTGTTAAACTAAACTAGGGTATATCTTTCAAAGAGTTAAAAAAGATGAAGTAGACTTTGTGTATCATAGAAAATCTCCAAAATATATTTGAAGAGAAATAAACACATTGTATAAACATATTACTCCTCGCTGCTCATTTACTCTTCATTACTCTTCATAGTCTCTGTTATGCAGATGGAGAAATAGGTTCAGAGTAACAGGCTGGCTCACATCATCTTCCTAAACTCACATGGCTGGTGGCTTAATTTGGGCTTTCCCAAAACCAACCCCTAGACAAGGATTTGTTTTAGGTGGTTTATCTGGGAGGGATGGGGACACCGGCTGGGGAAGTGGGGAAGTGAGTCAGGTGTGTTAATGACCCTTACACTGCAGGGACCTGGGTTTCATTCTGCTGAGGGATCTCTGAGACTGTGCAGAACAGACCACTCAGGGCTGAGGGGCCCCTGGGTCTTTATTAACTGCATGACGATTGCTCCTCAGCACTCCCAGCCTGCCCTGAGAGAACTAGGAGCATTCCTGGGGTCAAACATACCCCTAGAGAGAGGGCCAGGAAGCTGTTGGCTTGTCTTGAGGCTTCCTGTAGGTGACCTCTGGGTGGGCTGGACAGCTATGGGGCGGCCATCCACAGCTCCACCAAAGTTGATGAGTAGAGCATAACTGGGATTGAACTCCAGCCTGTCCAATTTGAAGGCCCCCAGACTCCTAGGCCCACAGCCGGAAATGCAGGTTTCTGCCTAGCCTCTTGCGAGGCTATCCACAGACATATCCAAGGAGTTCAGCAGCATGGCTCCAGGAAATAGAGCTTCAGCATGACTGAAGTGGAATCACGCAGAGAGTTTGCTGGCTGCTTCTCTGCCCGGTAGTCTTGAGAGAAAGGGAGAGTTAACTGGGGGAGGAAGGAAACCTTGAATGAACTCCTGCTGTCCCCACCTCTGCTCCCTTCACTGCAGCCACACTGGCCCTGGTCCTTCTTCTAAAACATAAAATTCACCCTTGGGCTCGCTGGTTCCTCTGACTAAAAGTCTTTCCCTCACTTTTTAAGTCTTTACTCCCCTACTCAAGAGAGTCCTTCTGTGCTACACTCTAAAATTGTACCTCATCTCTGTGCTCCTTAGCACTCACCATCCACCAACATAGGAAATGCTCTCACTCTTCTGCTTGGCTCTTGTCTTTCTCCTGTACTGGCGTGTGAGCACTGGAGTGTGAACACGGGGCATGAGTACTAGAGTTTGAGCACAGGGGAGTGTAAGCACTGAGCATGAGCTTGAGTGTGAGCACTGGAGCAGAGGCTGCATGTGTTCACTGCTCTGTGCCTGGCCCACAATAACCTGCTACCACAGCAGCCTGCCACATGGAGGGCTCCCAGTGAACACTAGCTGACTCAATGAGTTAGAAGGTTGGTGGAAGGGTGGCTTGGGAGGTTAAGAGCATCCTACCAGCAGTCATGTGGTGGGGATGGTACAGACAGTCTCTAAAGGGATTGTGAGGTACCCTCCACACAAACCTGTTCAAAATATGTTTTTATTGAAGACTTGTGGCCCTCAACCTTTCTCCTAACCTGGCCTTGCTTTGCTGGCCGGGCAAGCAGCCTTGCTGGCCTGGGTGGAGAGTGGCCGGATGTTTGGGAGGCCCAGAGTTCCCTCTCTGATGACTGGTGTGAGCTGCGTGCCCCAGAGCGAGAGGCACAGTGCCAGCCCTGCTCTGACACAGGCAGCCCCAGCTTCCTGTTGGAGCCCACAGCCCGGCCCTGAGGCCCAGAAAAACTGGACAAACAGTGAGCTCTCTGTTGCCTTGCAGGTTGTCCCCTCTGGTGGGAGAGTAATTGGCATTTCCTGCTCCCATGCAGCCCTTGGCTCTCCAGGGTCCTGTTCTGGTTTCTGACCCCCTAAGACAAGAACATCCTTTCCCACTGGGGCCCCAGAGACCCTTTATAGCTTCGGGTCACCACTTGATCCCTTGCCATGGCCTTCTTTAACTGCTTCATTGTCTCTCCTTCCTGGCCCCAGGGTGTCCTGTTCCCTTAGAAAGTCACCCATAGCTGCTATTTGTTGAACCATTTAGCCTGGCCCTGTAGTATTATTACCTTTCCTAATCCTCAAACTCCCTGTGAGGCTGGTACCATTATTCACCCGTTTTACAGATTGACTTGGATGATTTTCATAATTTGTTGAGGATTTCTGCTTGCCAGGAAACGCCCTAAGTATTTCATAGTTGTGGTCGATTCTGTTCTTCCTAAGTGATTGTGTCCTTCCCTGTGAGACAAACACACTCCCCGCCTTGATACTGACATGTAGGACTCCCTGGCCGATGGAGCAGGCTGGAAGGTGACAGGCTGCCGTGCAGAAGCCCCGAAGGCCCTGCAGAGCCGGCTGCTCTCCCTGCGCCAGCCACGCCAAGCTGGTTAGGGTGGATCAGGCTGTCTGGTTCCCAGAATAAAGACACGCAGCCAAACCACAAAGAACATGTAACAAGAGCGAGAGACAAACCTTTGTTGTTGTAAACCACTGAGATTTGGGGGTGTTTTCAGCATAATCTAACGAAAGCTAGTGGATACAACATACATTATCACATTTAATTCCCAGAATAGCCCTGGAGGTAGGTACTTATACACCCTTTTCAACATTAATACTATAACCCCATTAAATCCTGGCAAAGGAGCTGTACGGCTGTCTCCATAAAGAGTCAATTTTAAAGAAACACAGGACAAGAGCCAACACAATTAAAAGAAAAGTTTATTCTTACATCTTCAGAAAAAAACTTAAAAAGGGGGTCCAAATGAAACTTTTAATTGAATTCCTTCTCTCCCACTCACTTCCCTTTCACCCACAGCTGTTCCCCAGCATGTCCCAGAGTCCCCCAGACTTCTCTCTGCCCTGAGTGCTCACTGCTCTTCCCTCCTCCTCTCTCCTCCTTGCCTTACTCCCCACCAAGGCTGACCAGTTTTGATTCCTCACACTGAGAAAGCTCTTGGAAATCGCTTGTCTGGGGAACCTGCTGTCTTCTCTATTTCAGGAGAGACACTCTTCACACACGTTGAAGATGATTTATCCAGAAGCCTTCCTTCCACACCCATTGACCCAGGGTCCAGCCCTGTCCTCCAGGAGAGATGAAGTGACTCATTTCACTCCAACCCAGAGAGCTAGAACCCTGTCTTGTTCAAAGGAGAAAGAAGGTGGAAAATTGACAGGATTCTCTCTGATGGGCAGGGAGAGGAGCAAAGGCTGTGACAACCCCAAGTGAGTGCTATCTATCCTGTTACATTAATAATAACAATAGTAATAGCAACTAATATTTATGGAGAGTTTACTACCTTCCCCAAACTGCTGTTTTATACACCTTTATCTCATTTATTCCTTACTACAACCTTGTCAACTAACAAAACCTCATTGCATAGACAAGAAAATTAAAGCATAGAACAGCTGAGAAACTTGTTCTAGGTCATAAGCTAAAAAGTGAGAAACTGAGGCTCATAAGCTGTTCTGAATCCGCAGCCTGTGTGTCACCCGTGCATCCGGTGCCCGAGCGGTGGGCTCACTGCCTACAAACCCCCAGTGGCTTCTCAGGGTCCTTGTGCACATTTCCAGCCCTGAGCATGCCCAGGAGGTCCTCCACCACCATTCCCTGCTTCTTTCACCAGCTTCTCCCCACTCAGATGGCCCCTCGACTTCATTTGACCCACTTCTCTCAGCTCACCACCAGGTGCCTTGCTCTCCTTCCTTCCAGATGCCAGCTCTGTGGGCGGACACTTCCACGCTCCTGTCAGTCTGCCTGGCTCAGAGTCTTGGGCCTGCACACCGTGCCTTTGGCCTGGCTTCTTCCAGGAGGCTTTTCCTCATTCTCCGTCATTGCCCTTTCTCGCATCTCTTCAATTTCACTTGTGTTCCCAGGGCCCAGCACAGGCCTAAGTGTGTGTTCAATATATATGTGTTCAATGAATGGATAACTGATATTTATTTATTTGTATGAAACAAATTGTTTGGGTACTCTTACTACTTGGTGACGATTCCTGGCTCATGGTTCCAGGCCCCTTTGGACTCAGGATCTGTAGTCAGTAGCCAGAGCTTGTGGGGACCACATCTTCCTTCCTGGTATTCAGCTATTGCCTATTTGCCTCATGAGATGCTTCACCTTTGCCACGTTTAAAGCAGACTAATATTTTTCCATTAAAAAAAATCTTGGATACCCCTTGTCTGGAGAACTCGATAACCTTTTTTTTTTTTTTTTTTTTTTTAATCAGGATAGACATGGTTAATGTACTCTGAGACGACCTGTCAAAAAGACTTCCGTTCACAGCCAGGGTCCAGCTCCCATCACCCCCTAGGAATGACAAGGTGAGTCAACAGCTGAGAGAATGATCTACTGGCTTCAGCTATCACAGCTGTATCATGTAACATTCTCTGGACTTCAGGCACCCATGACAGCAACATGGATATTGTTTTCATCAAGGGATAAAAAATTATTCCATAATTTTCAGCCAAAGAAAAAAGCCAACTAACCAACAAAAAATGGCAAACGTTGGAGGCCTCACCTGAGGGTCTTTCAGGCTTCCCACAGGACCTTGGCATTTTCACACTTGCTGCATGAGAGTTGCAGGTCGTGTGCCCTGTGCCTCCCCAGGCTCAGGAGAGCTTCCTACACTCAGCACAGAGGGTGGCTGGGTGGGGCTGGGAGAGTGAGAGTGGGCAGGGTCTGGAATGCTGTTCCTTTGGGTCACCGTCACCCATACTGCTATACACTTCACACTTGTGCCTCAGCTTATACCAAGTACAGACTGACAAGGGGGCATGCACAGCCACAGAGAAGTCTGCTCCCGCCAGTGGAGAGTCCAGCTGGGCTCCAGCAATACGCTTAGCTGATGTATTTTAGGCTCCAAATCAATAATCCCTCAGAAATTCAGAATTTCTACAATGATAAATTAACATTTATTGTGTGCCAAACACTGTGCTATAGGCCTTAAATTGGTAGTTCTCAAACTGCAACAGAGTTACCTGGGGAGCTTGTTAACCTCGCAGGGCGCTGCTCCTTGAGTTTCTGATTCAATACTCTGGGGTGGGGCCTGAGAATGTGAATTCCAACACATTCCTAGGTGAGGCTGAGGCTGCTGGTCTGCGGACCACATGTTGAGAATCACTGCTTATGTGTGTGTTCTTGTTACATCCTCACAAAAACTGAAACACATGATGGCAAAGCATGTAATGCAAGGTGACATCACCGGTATCCTGCCGACCTGGGACTGGAGCCCACAGCAGCTTGTTCCGAAGCCTGCTCTCCTTCCTGTGGCCACTCTATCTTTCTATCACACTTATCCGCCCTGGAAACTTTGTTCTAAGACAAGCCAACTCACCACAAAACACAATTCCAAACACTTGAAGGACCGGTTTCTTGTGTAGCCTACTGCTACTTTTATTTCCATGACAGTGACAAGGTGGTAAGACTTAGTGATATGGCAAGAAAGTAACAATCCACAACAGTAAATCAAATGCATGGAGAAGCTGGGGCTCAGGAGCCTGATTCCGCCTGGTGGGGAGCTCCCAAGACCACAGCATATTTTAATCCATGTGCAGAATGATTAGGGATGCAGTTTTGAGGCAGGCTGGGGCCATGGCAGCCTCCCACATTGCTGCAGTGCTCCAGCAGCCACCTGTCTGTCGGCAAGGCAGGGAAGGGATGCACAGCTATCGGTCTGGAGGCCCTAGGAGCGCCTTATAGGAAACCCTGGCACCATGGAGCCTTGCTTAAAAGCTGCTGAATGACAGCTGCCAGGCAGCTGGGGATCTACAGCCCCAGAATGGGCCAGCAGTGAGAGATGAGGAGGAGTGGATTTTTTAAAAAAATTTCACAAGCTGAGAGAATGGCACGCAACATTTGGCCTTGCAAATGCTTCTGCACAACACAGACATCATGCTGAGGAAAGTCTGTGGCACATATCCGTGTTTTTGCTTCACCTTGGAACCCATGGACGGCATGCGCTTTAATCATGCTACTCGGTGTGGCGCACAATTCTGAACTTATGGATTGTTTATTTCTGGAATTTCGCCATCAATATTTTCAGACTGCAGTTGATGGAAGGTAACTAAAACCGTAGAAAGGGAAATCGTGGCGAATGGGGGAGGCTGCTGTACAGAGCTACCTTCTAGGGTTACTGCCCTATCCTAAAAAGTCCTGGCTTGTCAATTGTATGTATGTGTGTTGCTATTCTACTGCTGTCAAATTTTCCTAAAAAGAGGAACACCTACCCTGGCTGGTTTGTCTCAGCTGTTGGAGCATCGGCGGTCCAAAGAGTTGCGGGTTCGATTCCAGTTAAGGACACATACCTTGGTTGCTATTGGGTCCCCGGCCCTGGTCGGGGTCGTGCAGGAGGCAGCTGGTTGATGTGTCCCTCTCACATCGATGTTTCTCTCTCTCTCTCTCTCTCCCCCCTCCCTTCCACTCTATCTGAAGACGAATAGAAAAAAAGATATCCTCGGGTGAGGACTAAAAAAAGAGAGAGAAACACTTTACCTTTCTTCCCAGTTGCTTTGAGAAGGATTTGGGAGGATGCATGGAAGTGGAGGTGAGATGGTAATATCAGAGTTAGAGATTATCAGCCAATTGCTTTGATGGTTTGTCACCTACCACAATATGAGTCAGGCAATTCATAACCATTCTTGAAGAAATAAGCCGTTGTTTATGAGGGCTAGCATATCTAAAAATAATTCTGTTGAGGAATTTGAGGGAAAAATCCCAGTTTTGCTTTATGTCTCGAAATGTCTTTGGTCCATCAGATTATTACAGAGGAAGGAGGTGTCAGGAGTGGGGCAGGGGAGGGCTTCCAGAGGGGAGCGTCGGCGCTCACCTTTCACTCACTTGGAGTTGGGGCACCTAGAGGTGACCTCAGAGGCAGCTGGCCTTTTCTGAGCTGGGAGCAAGGCATAGGGTGGTGGCTGACCTGCAACAGGCCCTGTAAATGGAGAAGGTGGCCATCTTGTCCCCTACAAGTCCTCATAGGTCATAGTTTTCTGACCCTTCCTCCAGTTGTTTGCCAACTCAGGATTTCCAACCTTCGGCAGCTTTCAATGGCTCGGGTCTGAGTTCTAGCAGTAGCTCTTCTGATGGGCTTCTTCCCAGTGTTATTGCTTTTTCCTTGACAGTGATGGTCATGTAAAGTATTTTCTGTCTTTGTACATGTTGCTAATAGTCTCTTGTGCTGCATGACAGTTATTTTCAAAGCTGTCTCTCAGCCTGGCCGGTATGGCTCAGATGGTTAAGCATCGACCTATGCACCAAGAGATTGCTGGTTGGATTCCCAGTCAGGGCACGTGCCCGGGTTTTGGGTTTGATCCCCAGTAGGGTCTGTGCAGGAGGCAGCTGATCAATGTTTCTCTCTCATTGATGTTTCTATCTCTCTCTCCCTCTCCCTTCTTCTCTCTCTAAAAATAAAACAAAACAAAACATTAAAACAAATAACCAAACACAAAAAACAAACTTGTTTCTCAGGATGGGGTGAGGGAAGTGTGTGTGTATGTGTGTGTGTGTGTGTGTGTGTGTGTGTGTGTGTGTGTCTGTGTATTATGCATACAGCAGGCTTTCAGAAACAGGAAAGAGGGAAATTTCCCCAAAGTATTACAGCCAGTAAAAGACAAGAGATCTGAATTCAAATTGCTAAACTGAGAATCACAAAATGTCAGACTACAAAAAGCCCTTAGGAAACTTTTATCCTAAAGATGAGGAAACAGAGACCAAAGAGGGAAGTTGACTTGCCTGGTGCCACACAGCCCGTGGGCAGCTGGAGTGGAGACATAAGCCAGGTCTTCTGATTCCAAGTTCAATGTTCTTCCTACTATTTCCTTACCTAATTTCCCTGTGATCATTGGAGTACTTTCATTTCCAGTGGAATAACTTCTTAACTATTGTGGCCTACCAATTTAGGAGGAATTAAAAATGTACCAGCATCTACATCAACAGAAGAAGCATTTAAAAAAATATAAAGCATAATGAAGGGTCTTGAAATTTTCTTGGTTTTTAAGTCCTGTCCCACTGCTATACAAAGCCTATTAAAGACTAAAAAAATTGTAAGGAACTACTTAAATTTTCACCATGGAAACAATTTGGCAGTTCCCAAATGAGATTTTTTTTTTTTTTGGTAACATTAAAGAGTATTATAAATAAATAAAAAAAGGAAAAAACAATTTACTCTTTCTCAAGCTTGAGGGAACAAAGGAATGAAAGAGAATCTGGGCTGAAGGGTTGGCCGTCTTACACTTGGCAGCAGGAGTTAGGGTCAGCAGTTCTTGATTGGGAAAGAACCAGGTTGAACCTTGAGCCCAGATTACAAGATGAACCTTGGCCCCTGATCTTAATAACTAATTTCTCCTAAGTTAACTTTTCCTCCACTTATTCCTTTAGCACTAACATAGCACTTTACAACGTCCAGATTATAGCAGGAATTTCTCCAGGCATTCAGGAACTTCTAACTTGTTATTTGAAAGAAAGTCCAGGTTTACTTGGACCCCTGTGCTCCGTTTGGGTTCATTAATTTCTCATAGCACTTACAACTTTATTAATTCACCTGACTAGTAATGAGTTTATTTCTAAGCAGTTTTTCTTTCCTAACATAAAGCTTACTAAGGATAATGAATTGAAGGCATGAACTTATGTGAAAAACAGTCATGCTTTGTAGTTAGTGTTGCCATAAATATTGCATGGGACATATTTATACAAAAAAAAATATTTCTTTTGTTTATTTGAAATTCAAATGTAATTGGGTATCCTGTATTTTAATTTGCTTAATCTAGTAACTCTGTTGAGCTTTGTAATAGTTTGTGTTTAGGTAAAGATTTTTAAAAATAAAATTATGCAATAAATGTTTTAGGGAACTAAATGTCTATCTTTTGATAAAGACATATATAATAAAACTGGATTTTTATATATCTGGCTTGCTTTATGAGCAATATACCTGTGTGTGTTTTATAAATTCAATTTTTAAAAACGTTTCTTTTATATATCCGCTATTGCTTACCTTTTCTCATCTGGCCACCAATTTTACTATCTCATACTTTGCAGATTCCACAACACAGTTTAGATGTATATCATTGTCTACTTACTTAGGGGCCTACATTTCATTAATTTTAAGGTCTCTTTCAGGGAAAAGGCTAGCCTGTTGTGAATTTTGTGAGATTTTTTTTTTTTTTTGATAGCTCTGAGCCATTAACCCAAATGAGTTCTATCAAGAATATTTGAACCACAGTAACAACATTTATTAAATGACTGCTGTATGCCTAGCCATATATGAATTCTCTGTATGCATTATTTCATCCAATTCTGATAATCCTCTGAGGTAGTCCCTATTATTATCCCCATTTCACAAGTGAGGAAACAAAAGGCCTAGTAACTTGCTTCTGGGTTCACAAGCAATAATTGAAAGTGCTAGGATTCAAACCCAGGTCTGATTCCAAAATGCTTTTCACTCTTACCCACACCAAAATGAAGCTCCCATTGGCCGACAAGGTAGCAGAGCTTGTGGTGGGCCTTGTAAAATATGGAAGTGTAGAGACTTACTGAGAAAAGGGAGAATCTAGGAAGGCTTATCATAATCCACTAGCAAAGTTTGGTTCTGTAGCACACTATGAAGAGCTCATGTACAGTGGAGACTGTTGTTGCCGCTCTCTTAAGAGATAGGTTTGCAATATAAAGCCCAAATTTGAAGGCTTATCAAAATGAAAATCACAATTTATTTATAAATGCTTTAAAATTAGGGTGTCTATTATTTTTGTGTACATAAGAATCAGCAGGGGGACTTGTATAAAGATTCCTGAGCCCATTCTTAGAGATTCTGATTAAGTTCTAACTCAATGGTTCTGCATAGAATCTGAAAGCTAGACTTGCTGCTTACTGCTTTGCACCAACCTTTCAGAAACGCTTAGTTCCATGTGATTGTCCGTGGGTACCCACTTTAAGAAACCTTACTTGAGGCTGTGAGTTCCAGGAGTTCAGGAATGTGTTTTACCTATCTTTGTATCCTGAAAACCAGAATAGTACCAGATACATATCCATTAAATGCTGAGAGGGAATAAAAAGGAATGCAGAAAGGAGAGGGTTTCCATGGACATTTCAGGTTATTAGAAAATAATTCTAATTCTAATCATGGCTAAAGAGTTTTCTTCCAGCTTGTTTAAGCATAAAGTGTTGGAACATCACCACCAAGGAGCTGAAGCTGAAGATACAGTCAACAAGAGGTTAATATCCAAACTATATAAAGAACTCATACAACTTAACACCAAAAAAAACAAAGAATTCACTTAAAATTGGGCAGAGGACGTGAACTGACATTTCTCCTAAGAGGATATATAGGTGGTCAATATACGTTTGAAAAGATGCTTAATGTCACTAATTATGAGAGGAACACAAATTAAAATCACAATAAGATATCACTGCACACCTGTCAGAGTGGCTAACATCAATATATCAACAAACAACACGTTTTGGATGTGGACAAAAGGGAACCAACCTTCTTGCACTGTTAGTGGGATTGTAAATTGGTGCAGCCACTATGGAAAACAGTATGGAGGTTCATCAAAACATTAAAAATAGAAATCCAAAACATTAACTCAAAAAGATATATGCACCCCTATGTTCATTGCAGCATTATTTACAATAGCCAAGGTATGGAAGCAACCTAAATGTTTATTTACAGATGACTAAAGAAGTGGTGCATATATACAATGGAATGTTACTGAGCCATAAAAAGAATGAAATCTTACCATTTGTGATAACATGGATGAACCTAGAGGGTATTATGCTAAGTGAAATAACTTATACATACAGAGAACAAATTAATGTTTGCCAGATGGGAGGGACTTGGGGTGATGGGTAAAAAATGTAAAAAGGATTAAGAAGTACAAATTGGCCCTGGCTGGCATTGCTCAGTGGTTAGAGCATTGACTTGTGCACCAAAGGGTCATAGGTTTGATTCCTGGCCAAGGGTATATACCTGGTTGAAGATTCCATCCCAGCCCACTTGGAGTATGTGTGGGAGGCAACTAATCAATGTGTCTCTCTCACATCGATGTTTTTCTGTCTCTCTCTCTCTCTCTCTCTCTCTCTCTCTCTCTCCCCCTCTCTTCTCCTCCCCCCTTCCACTCTCTCTAAAAATCAATGCAAAAAAATATCCTTAGGTAAGGATTAAAAAAAAAAGAAGTGCAAATTGGTAGTTATGAAATAATCTCAGGATGTAAAGTACAACATAGGGAATATAGTCATAATATTGCAATAACTATGTCTGTTGTAAGGTGGGTACTAAACTTATCAGGGGGATCACTTCCTAAGTTATATAAATGTCTAATCACTATGTTGTACATCTGAAAAGAATATAATATTGAATTCCAACTGCAATTAAAAAGTAAAAATCATACAAAGTGTTGATTTTGATCTCCAGGGTCTACATTTACATGAAGTGGGGGTGGTTTTGGTGGTGAGCATACATTTATATTGTACAGTGAAATTCTTACTATACTGTTTTTTTTCTTATTTTTATTAATTTATTTTTGTTACAGATGTTTCTCCTTTTTTCCCCATTGACACCCTCCTCCCCATCCCCCAACCCCATCCCCAGCTTTGTTGTCCATGTCCATCAGTTATGCATATATGCATTTAAGTTCTGTGGTTTATCTCTTCCCTCCCCGCCACCCCCTCTTCTGAGGGTGTCCGTCTATACCCTACTTCCACATCTCTGGGTCTACCCTGTTCCTCAGACTATTATGTTCATTATGATCCACAAATAAGTGAGATCATGTAATATTTGTCTTTCTCTGCTTGGCTTGTTTTGCTTAGGATAATACTCTCCAGGTCCCTCCATGTCGTTTCAAAGGATAAGAGATCTTTCTTTCTTACAGCTGCATAGTACTCCATTGTGTATATGTACCAACGCTTTTTTATCCATTCATCCACTGATGGACACTTGGGCTGTTTCCAGATCTTAGCTATTGTAAATAGTGCTGCTATGAACATGGGGGTACATGTATTCTTTCTGATTGGTGGTTCAGGTTTCTTGGGGTATATTCCTAGAAGTGGGATCACTGGGTCAAATGGCAATTCAATTTTTAATTTTTTGAGGTAACACCATAGTGTTTTCCACAGTGGCTGCACCAGTCTGCATTCCCACCAGCAGTGTACTAGAGTCCCCTTTTCTCCACACCCTCACCAACACTTGTTGTTTGATGATTTGTTGATGGCGGCCTTTCTGACAGGTGTGAGGTGATACCTCATTGTTGTTTTAATTTGCATCTCTCTGATGGTTAGTGATGTTGAGCATTTCTTCATATGTCTCTTAGCCATTTGTATGTCCTTTTTGGAGAGGTGTCTATTTAGTTCTTCTGCCCATTTTTTAATTGGGTTCTTTGTCTTCCTTTTGTTGACTTGTATGAGCACTCTATATATTTTGGAGATTAACCCCTTATCTGATGTATCATTGGCAATTATGCTCTCCCATACAGTGGGTTCCCTTTCTGTTTTGATGGTTGTTTCTTTTGCTGTGCAGAAGCTTTTTAGTTTGATGTAGTCCCATGTGTTCATTTTTTCCTTTGTTTCTGTTGCCTTAGGTGATGTATCAGTGAAGATTCTGCTGCGCATGATGTCCGAAATTTTGTTGCCTACATTTTCTTCCAGGATTTTTATGGATTCACGAGTCACATTTCAGTCTTTTATCCATTTTGAGTTTATTCTTGTGTATGGTGTGAGTTGATGGTCTAGTTTCATTTTTTTGCATGTAGCTGTCCAATTTTCCCAACACCATTTATTAAAGAGGCTGTCCTTACTCCATTGTGTGCTCTTGCCGCCTTTGTCAAATATTAATTGAGCATAATGTCTTGGGTCAATTTCCGGATTCTCTGTTCTGTTCCACTGGTCTATATGCCTGTTCTTGTGCCAGTACCAGGCTGTTTTGATTACAGTAGCTGATATCCGGTATTGTGATCCCACCTACTTTGTCCTTCTTTTTCAAGATTGCTGTGGCTGTTCGGGGTCTTTTTTGGTTCCAGATGAACTTTTGAAGTATTTGTTCTAGTTCTGTGAAATATGTCACTGGTATTTTGATGGGGATTGCATTGAATCTATAGATTGCTTTGGGTAATATGGACATTTTAATCATGTTAATTCTTCCAATCCATGAACAAGGTATGTGCTTCTACTTTTCTATATCTTCCTCTGTTTCTTTTTTCAAGGTCCTGTGGTTTTCTGCAAATAGGTCCTTTACTTCTTTGGTTTAGTTTATTCCTAGGTATCTTAATTTTTTTGCCGTGATGGTAGTTTCTCTTTCTGTGAGTTCATCATTGCTGTATAAGAATGCCATTGATTTCTTGACGTTAATTTTGTATCCTGCTACTTTGCCAAATTCATTTATTAAGTGTAGTAGATTTTTGATGGAGTCTTTAGGGTTTTTTATATATAATATCATGTCATCTGCAAATAATGACAGTTTCACTTCCTCCTTTCCAATTTGGATTCCTTTTATTTTTTCTTCACGTCTGATTGCTATGGCTAAGACTTCCAGTACTATGTTAAATAAGAGTGGTGAAAGTGGGCATCCCTGTCTTGTTCCTGTTGTTAAGGGAAATGTTTTTAGTTTTTGTCCATTGAGTATGATGTTGGCTGTAGGTCTTTCATATATGGCCTTTATTATATCAAGATATGATCCCTCTATTCCCAAATTGCTGAGTGTTTTTATCAGAAATGGGTGCTGGATTTTGTCGAATGCTTTTTCAGCGTCTATTGATATGATCATGTGGTTTTTATCTTTCATTTTGTTTATGTGATGTATCACATTTATGGATTTGCGAATATTGAACCAGCCTTGCATCCCTGGGATGAATCCCACTTGGTCATGGTGAATAATTTTTTTGATGTATTGCTGGATCCGATTTGCTAGTATTTTGTTTAGGATTTTGGCATCTATGCTCATCAGGGATATTGGCCTGTAGTTTTCTTTCTTTGTAGTGTCTTTTTCTGGTTTTGGAATTAGGATTATGCTGGCCTCATAAAACAAGTTTGGAAGTCTTCCTTCTTCTTGAATTTTTTGAAATAGTTTGAGGAGAATGGGTGTTAGTTCTTCTTTGAATGTTCGAGAGAACTCCCCCGTGAAGCCGTCCGGGCCTGGGCTTTTGTTTGCTGGGAGAGTCTTGATTACATCTTCAATTTCCTTAGCTGTTATTGGTCTGTTCAGGTTTTCTATCTCTTCCTGGTCCAGTTTTGGGAGACTATGTGTTTCTAGAAATTTGTCCATTTCACTTAGATTGTCGAATTTGTTGCCATATAAATGTTCACAGTATTTGCTAACGATCCTTTGTATTTCTGGAGTGTCAGTTGTTACTTCTCCTCTTTCATTTCTGATTTTGTGTATTTGGGTTCTCTCTCTTTGTTTCTTGGTGAGTCTAGGTAAGGGTCCATCAGTCTTGTTTATCTTTTCAAAAAAACAGCTCTTTGTTTCATTGATCCTTTGAATTGTTTTTCTGGTCTCTATGTCATTTATTTCTGCTCTGATCTTTACTATTTCCTTCCTTCTACTTGTTCTGGGGTTTTCTTTTTGTTTGCTTTCTAGTTCTTTAAGTTGTGAGGTTAGATAGTCTATTAGAAATTTTTCTTGTTTCTTGAGGTAGGCCTGGAGTGCTATGAACTTCCCTCTCAGAACTGCTTTCGCTGCATCCCATAGATTTTGTGTTGTGTGTTCATTTTCATTGGTTTCCAGGAAGTTTTTAATTTCTTCCTTGATCTCCTCAGTAACCCGTTCATTGTTTAATAACATGCTATTTAGCTTCCAAGTGTTCAAATGTCTTTGCATGTTCTTGTTGCAATTGATTTCTAGTTTCATGCCATTGTGATTCAAAAAGATGCTTGATATGATTTCAATCTTCTCGAACTTGTAGAGACTTCGTTTGTGTCCTAACATGTGGTCTATCTTTGAGAATGTCCCATGTGCACTTGAGAAGAATGTGAATTCTGCAATTTTGGGGTGTAATTCTCTGTAAATATCTATTAAATCCATTTGGTCTAGTGCTTCATTTAGAGTCTCTGTTTCCTTGTTAATTTTTTGTCTAGAGGATCTATCTAGTGATGTCAGTGGGGTGTTGAAGTCCCCTGCTATGATTGTATTGCTGTCGATTTCTCCTTTGAAGTCCTCCAGAAGATTTTTAACATATTTTGGTGCGCCTATATTGGGTGCATATATGTTTATCAAGGTTATATCTTCCTGTTGGATAGATCCTTTCAATATTATGTAGTGACCTTCTTTGTCTCTAGTTTCGGCCTTCATTTTGAAATCCATTTTATCAGATATGAGTATTGCTACCCCAGCTTTTTTTTCCTTTCCGTTTGCTTGGAAGATTTTTTTCCATCCCTTCACTTTCAGCCTATGTGAGTCTTTTGTTGTGAGGTGGGTCTCTTGTAAACAACATATATATGGGTCATGCTTTCTTATCCAATCCACTATTCTGTGTCTTTTTATCGGAGCATTCAATCCATTTACATTTAAGGTGATTATTGATATGTACTTATTTATTGCCATTTTTGTTTAGTGTGGGGTTCTATTTTCCTTCCTATTTCTTCTACTAATTACAGCAGTCCTTTTCACATTTCTTGCAGTGCTGGTTTGGTGCTAATGTATTCCCTTAGCCTTTTTTTGTCTGAGAAGCTCTTTATTTGACCTTCTATTTTGAATGGTAGCCTTGCTGGGTAGAGTAGTCTTGGATTCAGATCCTTGTTTTTCATGACCTTGATTACTTCATGCCATTTCCTTCTGGCCTGTAGTGTTTCTGTGGAGAAGTCAGATGATAGCCTTATGGGGGTTCCTTTGTAGGTAACCTGTTGCTTATCTCTTGCTGCCTTTAGGATTCTCTCTTTGTCTTTAATTTTTGGCATTTTAATTACTATGTGTCTTGGTGTGGGCCTGTTTGGGTTCTTCTTACTTGGGACTCTCTCTCTGTGCTTCTTGAACTTGAATGCCTTCTTTCTTCACCAAATTAGGGAAGTTTTCTATCACTATTTCTTCAAATATATTCTGTAACCCCTGCTCATATTCTTCTTCTTCTTCAGGGACTCCAATGATGCGAATATTATTACGTTTCCAGTTGTCCCACAGTTCTCTTAAGCTGTCTTCGTGTTTTCTCATTGTTCTTTCCTTTTGGTTTTCTGACTGGTTGATTTTTTCTACCCTGTCTTCTAATTCACTGATCCGGTCCTCAGCTTCCTCTACTCTGCTGTTTAGTCCTTCCAATGTGTTCTTCATTTCTGCTATGTCATTCTTCATTTCTTCTTGGTGCTTCTTAATTTCCACTTGGTTGGTTTTCAGTGTTTCTATGTCTTTGCTCATGGTGTGGATGTCTTTACTCAAGGTGTTGATGTCCTTACTCATGCTCTTGAGCTTCCTCAAGATCATGGCTCTGAATTCTAGCTCTGTTAACTTGCTTAACTCCATTTCATTTATCTCATCTTCGGTAGAGGTCTCTTGTTCTTACATTTGGGATCTGTTTCTTTGTTTCACCATTTTGGCTATCTCAGTGGTTTTTGGAGCCTGCCAAAGTTTCCTGTGGATGTTGGTGTTCTGCTGTTTGTGGCTCCCTCTACTGGGTTTGGATGAGCGTGGGAGGACCCACATTAAACACCACCATGGGGTCTTACTCTCCAGGGTATATTTGCAAGCCCAGCAAAGGTTAAGTTATCCTCTAGCTTTTTGCCTAGAGGCTATTAGTCGTGGTTGCTTGAAGAGCCTTGGGTTTTCAGTTGAATGAAAACCTCCCTCAGGTGTTCAGCGTGAGAGGCTTTCCAGAGGGTAGGGCAGATGCTTGTAGTTAATGAGCCTCAGTTTGCATTTCAATGGCCCACTAGGGTGTGGCTGGATCTCCGAGGGAGGGGCTGCCGCCTCTCCCCAGAGCCCTGGGATGGAGTAAGAAGGCCAGGCCACAGTCCTGTGTGGCCGCAACTCAGCAAAAGCTCTGAGCGCCCTCCAAATCCCGAGTGTCCCCACACAGTTCCAGTCCAGTCTGCCCTCCCTCTGCCGGAGCCCAAGGTGAGTGGCTGTGGCTATTTTAGCGCTCTGACCCGGCCCTCTGCGCTATGGAGCCAGCTTGGCCTTTAACCCCGAGGGCAGTGAGTGCGCTGCTCATGGCGAAGGCCGCTGCTCTCCGTGGGCTCCTCTCGTGCCTCCGCAATCCTACCAGGATCGATTCAGTGTCCCTGGTTGTATGGTCCTCGCAAGCTGCTTTTCTGTTGCTTTTTCCCAACGATTTGTCTTTATTTTAGTTGTAATTCCAGTTTGGTCCTGGGAGATGGTCTGTGTAGCTTCCATTCACTCTGCCGCCATTTTCTATTTCGTCTCTAGATGTCTTGATTTGGCATGTTTTATTGTCTTTATCTCTTTTTCTATAATTCCCGTTTGTTTGTGCCTGTACCTTCTTGGTCCTGAACATATAAACTGGTTTTTAAATAAAGAAGTAATATTTAATTTTAAGAACTGTACATTTTTATAAAGATCTCTCAATTTTTAATAGTAAATCACGAGGACACAGATTTGGAATAACAATAATATATATTTTTAAGTCCTGACTCTGCTCATTACTAGCTATGTGATTCTGAGTATGTTCTTAATGCTGATGAACCTTAGTTTTCTATAAAATAAAAATAATAGACCTTGCAGATTTTTTGAATCACAGGAAACGATGTGTGTAAAGTACTTACACAGAGCCTGGCACCTAATAGATGCTATAAAAATATCCCCTGATTTTCTGAAAATACTTATATTGTCTCAGTGCAGTGGGTGGGTATGAAAGGCACTGATTTCTTTGCCATCATCAATTCTTTTCTTAAGGCAAGGTGTCTCCAGAAACCAGGGGAATTCTCTCCACATGAAATACAACCAAGAAATCACCTTGTCACAGCATACCAGAGGGCAGCTTTAATAAGACAAACTAATAAGTGTTATATATTCTGTCTCAGGCCTAAAATCTTACCCCATCCCCCACTTCCCCAGCATCCCTCAGTAAGTTTACTTTGGAACCCTTAATAGGATTTGTCTTCTAGTTTTCTCACTAGGTTCAATGTCTTCCTGACCCCAGAACACTTCAGAATGTTGCCAGGGCACTTGAGAAAGCCAGGTCTATAGTAGTGATCTTCAAAATGTGGTTGATGGACCATCAGCATCAACATTATCTGGGGGCTCCCCAGCATCAACATCATCTGAGGGGTCATTAACAATGCAAATTCTCAGGCCCTACCCTAGGCACACTAAATCATAAAGTCTGAGGTGGAGCCTAGAAATCTGTTTTAACATGAACTCCAGGTTATTCTGATGAAGGCTCAAGTTTGAGAACCACTGGTTGAGATATTAACATGGAAATTTCCTAACAGAATCAATGGTGGCTATCCCAGCAACATGGCAGCAGATCGAAGACTCCAACCTCTTGAGGCATACTGTCAGCCTCCTTGACATACAAGGCCACTCATCAAAGAAGAAAGTCACCTGTGCCTCCTGAATGAGAAGCATCCTTCTCCACCCACTCGCCCCACCCCCCGCCTTGCTAGCATCTCTACCGGCTGCTCTAGAATTAAAGAAACTGCAACTGCAGAGACCTGATAGCCTAACCCAGGTGCTCTTGCTATTGCTCCAACATAACTTTGTTATCTGTTGCCTGACACACCACCCTGTTCATCTTTAGACTGGCAATGCACCTGGCTTATTCTCATTCAGCACTGAGTGAAGCAAACAAATTAAAGGTGCTATTAGTAATAACCAGTCACCTACTCTCCCAGGTGAAGCTGTGTCTCCCACAGCCCCATGAGTATGGTTGACCAGAGAGCTGTAGTGAAGTCAACAGGAAGCAGAAAAGAGGCCAGAGCTTAGAACCCCGGCTATAATCAATAACCCAAAAAATATATTCTCCAGCACCCTCATCTCCTCAAAGAAAATGTTCCTTATCAGGATTGCAGATCTTCAGCCAAAATCCAATGGACTCAATTGTCCTTAGACCCACATATCTTCCTGTCTCAAATCTAAAGTCCTAAGGACCACCTCCATCTCTCACGTACTGCTGCCCATTCCAACCATCACTCCCTGGTGTTTCGTCTTATACTCCACTCAGAAGAAACTCATAGTCCATGTTTGAAATTAGCCAATAAGTAATTCAGGACACCACAAGTTTGACTGGTCTAAGACAACATGAGAGAATGTTAAAATGATTCTGTTATCAGAGATTTTTTACCAGGAGATTTGAGAACTAAAAATATCTAATTAACAATATTGTTGACAGGAAAGGTGGCCACAATCTATTCCCTAGCTCCTTCATTTTCCACTAAGACTCTCTGCCTTACCCCTGTTTCTCCTCATCTTTTTCTTTAGATCCATAAGCCACCAGTATCCTTACAATTAATTAATGAAGGGAATGCAAGCAGGTTTCTCCTGCCCATAAAGAGCCTGATGGATATCTCATTATCAGAACCCTCTCAGCTCCCAACTCTACCACAAAGCCCCTCTAAGACCCCCCTCACAGAGCTCCTTCATCCCTCAGTAGGGCACCACTTATCTTGTTTCACCTAACTCGGTTCTCTTTCTCTCTCTCTCTCTCTCTCTCTCTCTCTCTCTCTCTCTATATATATATATATATATATATATATATGTTACATGGTTACATATATATAGGCCACATGGTTACACACATCTCTCTCTCTCTCTCTCTCTATATATATATATATATATATATGGATATAGAGAGAATATATACATATAGACAGAGAGAGAGATGTGTGTAACCATGTGGCATCCTGAAAAAAATCTGTGACATCAAAAGGACCTCTATTTGAGCACTGCTTCCACCACTATTTAACTCTGCAAAGTGAGTTAACTTAATATCTGAACTCCAGTTTCCTGGGGATAACATATTTAAGTATGAAGAATAGATATACAATAAATGTAAGGAGCCCAGTACACTCTCTGCTAATTACTAGGAACATAACCAGTGTTCCCATCTTTCCTGTCTACTTGGCATCCCCTCTCCAGTTTGATTATTCTTCCTGGCTTATACGTATGTATCTAAGGACATAGTAGATGTACTTTGTTTTGTTTTATATATATATATATAAAATTGATTTTAGAGAGAGAGGAAAGGGGAGGGAGAAAGAGGGAGAAACATTGATTGGCTACTTCCTGCACGCACCCTACTGAGGATCGAGCCTAAAACCTGGGCATTTGCCCTGACCAGGAATCGAACTGGTGACCTCTTGGTGCACAGGACAAGGTTCAACCAACTGAGCCACACCAGTCAGGCAGATTTATGTTGTGTTTAATGTCATTTGATGATGCTAATCCTGACCCCAGCAATTCCCTTCCAAATCTTTAGAATCTGGTATGAGCTACAGGAGCACCTTTAAATTTTATGATTGCAGTATTAGTGACTATAATTTTATTTGCTGTGAGTTGTATTTGGAGCAAATGTTTGTAACTATATTTTTAAAAGCTTTGTTTTGGTTGCTATTCTATTAATATGCAGCTCCAGAAATGCTAAGAACTAGAAGGAGAAAACTACAGGAAATCAGAAGCATGATAAAATTCGATCCAAGTGTTTCATCACCCTTAGAGTCAAGTGATTCTTAATGATAATCTGAATCTTTCTTGCCATAATTCAGTCTTATTTTCTCACATTTTACACTTTACATAATATACTTGAAAATAGTCTTTGAACCATTTTAAGCTTTTTTTTCCCCAGTTTTTTTACACTTGCTCATAGCAACTCACGTTTATCACAGGATAGGTATATAATGAACACTTCGTACATATTTTTTCATTTAATTCTTATAATAATTTTGAGTATTTCCTATAGTTTATAAATATTATTATTATGTCCATTTTATGAATGAGAAAACCTTAAAGAAGTTGTGTAACTTGCCTGGGGTCACCCAGCAAATAACTGATAATGCCAACATTCAAACTGGGGCAGTCTGACACTAGTGCCCATATTGCCTTAGAGATTTCAATTCTTTAACTTTTAAAGTTTAATGCTCTCATTGGTCTTTCTCCCATTTCTCTTTATCCACCTTAATAACTGTCCACCAACAATGAGAACTATCCTAATGCTAAGAATGGGAGAAAGATCTTAGTGTCCACATAGACAGAATAGCTAATGAAGAGGCATTACAAAAAGCTTGGCCTTGCTCTGGCAGGGTGGCTCAGTTTATTGGATCATCACCCCATACACCAAAAGGCTGCAGGTTCAATTCCTGGTCAGGGCACCTACCTAAGTTGCAGGTTTGATCCCCAGTGAGGACACATACAGGAGGCAACCAATCAATGTTTCTCTCTTTCTCTCTCTCTCTCTCTCCCCCCACCTTCCTCTCTCTAAAGTCAATAAAAACATATCCTCAGATGAGGATTTTAAAAAAAAAGCCTGGTCTTATGACTCAGCCATTCCATTTCTGAGTATACAACCAAAGAAACCCAAAACACTAGTTAGAAAGAATATATGCACCACTATGTCCATTGCAGCATTATTTACAATAGCCAAAATATGGAAGCAACCCAAGTGCTTATCAATAAAAAAAAATGGATAAAAAACCTGTGGTATATATGCACAATGGAATATTATTCAGCCATAAAAAAAACTTACCATTTGCAACCACATGGATGGACCTAGAGGGTATTATGCTAAGTGAAATAAGTCAGTTAGAGAAAGACAAATACCATATAATTCACTTCTAAGTGGAATCTAAGAAACAAAGTAAATGAACAAAAAAAAAAAAAAAATGGGAATAGACTCTTAGATACAGAGAACAGACTAATGATTACCAGAGAGTAGGGGGTTTGGAGGCCTGGTTGAAAAAGGTGAAGGGATTAAAAAGTACAAATTAGTAGTTACAAAATAGTCATGGGATATAAAGTACAGCATAAGAAATATAATTAATAATATTGTAATAACTATATATGGTGCCAGGTGGGTACTGGAAATATCAGGGAGAACACTTTGTAAAGTGTATGATTGTCTAACCACAATGCTATACACCTGAAACTAAACAAAATAATATTGAATATAAACTGTAATGGAAAAAAAATAAATTTAAAGTAATTGTTGATTTTTTAAAAAACGGTTCAGAGATATGAATCATTTTTTTTTTTTTTTTAAAAAGAGAGATTGGTTTAATATAACTAAACAATTATAGGAATTACTAGATCAAGATTGTGGCAGCTAGAACCTCAAGCCAAAATCCAACATCAAAGAATCACTATTAGTAATTAATAATAACTATGATTTGATGAGCACCTACAATATGCACAGTGCTCTCTAGCACTGGGTGCCCTGCAGGGTGGCTCCTGAGGGAAAGGGAATTCAGAGAGATTAAGCGACACTCAGAGTCACATAGTCACAAGTGGAAGATCTGGTATCTGTTCTGTTTGGCCTCTATTTTAGCCCAGAGCCCATGCTCCTTTTCCAGGCTCACCTGAGTAGCTGAAGGATTCTGGCTATGTATTCTCCAGAATCCAATACAAAGGATAGTTATGGGCAACACTCCTTTATCTACCCCAGGGGCCGGGTGGGAGTGTGGGTGCACCTTCTCTTCCCACGGTATAAGGAATTTAGTCATGTCACATCTACCCATCTGCAACTCAGCCTCATACACTTTCAACCACACTTATTTGGTGAGTGGACACCCTAATTTTAATACCTTATATTCACAGAAGGCTTTGCACGTCTCAGAGGCATTTTCACTATAAAGCCCAAGTGAGCCTAGTTAAGTAGTAAAAGCTTCCTAATTCCTAATCTAGTACTCTTCCCGTTTTGCCTTGCTGTCTCTAGTCCAAAATGTGCTGTCTGCAAATAAAACAAACAAACAAAAAATAAAAACATAAAACTGTGTTGCAGTGAGTGTTAGCAGAGACAAATTAAGACCTAAGTTCTCCTATACCAACCTGGGACACTTTCTAGTCTTTTTACACTAAGGTGAGGGGACAATTTGTAAAGTATCCCCTTAGAGTTGTGTCCCCAAATCTAATTTGTGAAAATGCAATTGGCAGAGTGAACCCATATGACTTCCATCAAATACTGGACATTGAAAAGGCATGTGTCATTGTGTCTGAAATGACCACAATAACCCTTCCAATTTTCTTTGGTTCCATAGACCTCAGGTAGCTTGTCACGCTCTATGAGTAGAGGGAGAAAATGGTTAAATAGCAGAGAAGATATAGAAACACTTTCAAGGTCTTGTAAATGTAAGAACCAAGTTCTTCGGTGGCCATTTAAATCAAGGCAGCTCTGATAAAGCGAAAAAGTCATTGGCTTTCTCATTGGGGTCATTCTACTAGGCCTTGTGTTGGGTGTTCTTTCTGCTGAGACTGAGAGGTTAGCATTGCATCAATGGCATAAGAGAGACTTTATTCATGGAAAGCATCCAAAATAGAAATGTTGCTGTAAAAAGTAATTAGACTTGAATTTAAAAGGATCAGTTCCTCATTAAGGGTTCCCCATAAAGGCTTTTTACAACCTAAAGCTTGAGTCTAATCTTGTGTCAGCGGTGGAAGGGAGAAGGCACAGATGCACATTCATATACTAAGAAGTGTGCTCTGGCTTCACTGCTAAAGTATAGAAAGAATTGAGGGGATGCAAAAATGGTGGTGGAGTGAATGGAAGCTACACAGACCATCTCCCAGGACCAAACTGGAATTACAACTAAAATAAAGACAAATCGTTGGGAAAAAGCAACAGAAAAGCAGCTTGCGAGGACCATACAACCAGGGACAGTGAATCGATCCTGGTAGGATTGCGGAGGCGCAAGAGGAGCCCACGGAGAGCAGCGGCCTTCGCCATGAGCAGCGCACTCACTGCCCTCGGGGTTAAAGGCCAAGCTGGCTCCATAGCGCAGAGGGCCGGGTCAGAGCGCTAAAATAGCCACAGCCACTCACCTTGGGCTCCGGCAGAGGGAGGGCAGACTGGACTGGAACTGTGTGGGGACACTCGGGATTTGGAGGGTGCTCAGAGCTTTTGCTGAGTTGCGGCCACACAGGACTGTGGCCTGGCCTTCTTACTCCATCCCAGGGCTCTGGGGAGAGGCGGCAGCCCCTCCCTCGGAGATCCAGCCACACCCTAGTGGGCCATTGAAATGCAAACTGAGGCTCATTAACTACAAGCATCTGCCCTACCCTCTGGAAAGCCTCTCACGCTGAACACCTGAGGGAGGTTTTCATTCAACTGAAAACCCAAGGCTCTTCAAGCAACCACGACTAATAGCCTCTAGGCAAAAAGCTAGAGGATAACTTAACCTTTGCTGGGCTTGCAAATATACCCTGGAGAGTAAGACCCCATGGTGGTGTTTAATGTGGGTCCTCCCACGCTCATCCAAACCCAGTAGAGGGAGCCACAAACAGCAGAACACCAACATCCACAGGAAACTTTGGCAGGCTCCAAAAACCACTGAGATAGCCAAAATGGTGAAACAAAGAAACAGATCCCAAATGTAAGAACAAGAGACCTCTACCGAAGATGAGATAAATGAAATGGAGTTAAGCAAGTTAACAGAGCTAGAATTCAGAGCCATGATCTTGAGGAAGCTCAAGAGCATGAGTAAGGACATCAACACCTTGAGTAAAGACATCCACACCATGAGCAAAGACATAGAAACACTGAAAACCAACCAAGTGGAAATTAAGAAGCACCAAGAAGAAATGAAGAATGACATAGCAGAAATGAAGAACACATTGGAAGGACTAAACAGCAGAGTAGAGGAAGCTGAGGACCGGATCAGTGAATTAGAAGACAGGGTAGAAAAAATCAACCAGTCAGAAAACCAAAAGGAAAGAACAATGAGAAAACACGAAGACAGCTTAAGAGAACTGTGGGACAACTGGAAACGTAATAATATTCGCATCATTGGAGTCCCTGAAGAAGAAGAAGAATATGAGCAGGGGTTACAGAATATATTTGAAGAAATAGTGATAGAAAACTTCCCTAATTTGGTGAAGAAAGAAGGCATTCAAGTTCAAGAAGCACAGAGAGAGAGTCCCAAGTAAGAAGAACCCAAACAGGCCCACACCAAGACACATAGTAATTAAAATGCCAAAAATTAAAGACAAAGAGAGAATCCTAAAGGCAGCAAGAGATAAGCAACAGGTTACCTACAAAGGAACCCCCATAAGGCTATCATCTGACTTCTCCACAGAAACACTACAGGCCAGAAGGAAATGGCATGAAGTAATCAAGGTCATGAAAAACAAGGATCTGAATCCAAGACTACTCTACCCAGCAAGGCTACCATTCAAAATAGAAGGTCAAATAAAGAGCTTCTCAGACAAAAAAAGGCTAAGGGAATACATTAGCACCAAACCAGCACTGCAAGAAATGTGAAAAGGACTGCTGTAATTAGTAGAAGAAATAGGAAGGAAAATAGAACCCCACACTAAACAAAAATGGCAATAAATAAGTACATATCAATAATCACCTTAAATGTAAATGGATTGAATGCTCCGATAAAAAGACACAGAATAGTGGATTGGATAAGAAAGCATGACCCATATATATGTTGTTTACAAGAGACCCACCTCACAACAAAAGACTCACATAGGCTGAAAGTGAAGGGATGGAAAAAAATCTTCCAAGCAAACGGAAAGGAAAAAAAAGCTGGGGTAGCAATACTCATATCTGATAAAATGGATTTCAAAATGAAGGCCGAAACTAGAGACAAAGAAGGTCACTACATAATATTGAAAGGATCTATCCAACAGGAAGATATAACCTTGATAAACATATATGCACCCAATATAGGCGCACCAAAATATGTTAAAAATCTTCTGGAGGACTTCAAAGGAGAAATCGACAGCAATACAATCATAGCAGGGGACTTCAACACCCCACTGACATCACTAGATAGATCCTCTAGACAAAAAATTAACAAGGAAACAGAGACTCTAAATGAAGCACTAGACCAAATGGATTTAATAGATATTTACAGAGAATTACACCCCAAAATTGCAGAATTCACATTCTTCTCAAGTGCACATGGGACATTCTCAAAGATAGACCACATGTTAGGACACAAACGAAGTCTCTACAAGTTCGAGAAGATTGAAATCATATCAAGCATCTTTTTGAATCACAATGGCATGAAACTAGAAATCAATTGCAACAAGAACATGCAAAGACATTTGAACACTTGGAAGCTAAATAGCATGTTATTAAACAATGAACGGGTTACTGAGGAGATCAAGGAAGAAATTAAAAACTTCCTGGAAACCAATGAAAATGAACACACAACACAAAATCTATGGGATGCAGCGAAAGCAGTTCTGAGAGGGAAGTTCATAGCACTCCAGGCCTACCTCAAGAAACAAGAAAAATTTCTAATAGACTATCTAACCTCACAACTTAAAGAACTAGAAAGCAAACAAAAAGAAAACCCCAGAACAAGTAGAAGGAAGGAAATAGTAAAGATCAGAGCAGAAATAAATGACATAGAGACCAGAAAAACAATTCAAAGGATCAATGAAACAAAGAGCTGTTTTTTTGAAAAGATAAACAAGACTGATGGACCCTTACCTAGACTCACCAAGAAACAAAGAGAGAGAACCCAAATACACAAAATCAGAAATGAAAGAGGAGAAGTAACAACTGACACTCCAGAAATACAAAGGATCGTTAGCAAATACTGTGAACATTTATATGGCAACAAATTCGACAATCTAAGTGAAATGGACAAATTTCTAGAAACACATAGTCTCCCAAAACTGGACCAGGAAGAGATAGAAAACCTGAACAGACCAATAACAGCTAAGGAAATTGAAGATGTAATCAAGACTCTCCCAGCAAACAAAAGCCCAGGCCCGGACGGCTTCACGGGGGAGTTCTCTCGAACATTCAAAGAAGAACTAACACCCATTCTCCTCAAACTATTTCAAAAAATTCAAGAAGAAGGAAGACTTCCAAACTTGTTTTATGAGGCCAGCATAATCCTAATTCCAAAACCAGAAAAAGACACTACAAAGAAAGAAAACTACAGGCCAATATCCCTGATGAGCATAGATGCCAAAATCCTAAACAAAATACTAGCAAATCGGATCCAGCAATACATCAAAAAAATTATTCACCATGACCAAGTGGGATTCATCCCAGGGATGCAAGGCTGGTTCAATATTCGCAAATCCATAAATGTGATACATCACATAAACAAAATGAAAGATAAAAACCACATGATCATATCAATAGACGCTGAAAAAGCATTCGACAAAATCCAGCACCCATTTCTGATAAAAACACTCAGCAATTTGGGAATAGAGGGATCATATCTTGATATAATAAAGGCCATATATGAAAGACCTACAGCCAACATCATACTCAATGGACAAAAACTAAAAACATTTCCCTTAACAACAGGAACAAGACAGGGATGCCCACTTTCACCACTCTTATTTAACATAGTACTGGAAGTCTTAGCCATAGCAATCAGACGTGAAGAAAAAATAAAAGGAATCCAAATTGGAAAGGAGGAAGTGAAACTGTCATTATTTGCAGATGACATGATATTATATATAAAAAACCCTAAAGACTCCATCAAAAATCTACTACACTTAATAAATGAATTTGGCAAAGTAGCAGGATACAAAATTAACGTCAAGAAATCAATGGCATTCTTATACAGCAATGATGAACTCACAGAAAGAGAAACTACCATCACGGCAAAAAAATTAAGATACCTAGGAATAAACTAAACCAAAGAAGTAAAGGACCTATTTGCAGAAAACCACAGGACCTTGAAAAAAGAAACAGAGGAAGATATAGAAAAGTAGAAGCACATACCTTGTTCATGGATTGGAAGAATTAACATGATTAAAATGTCCATATTACCCAAAGCAATCTATAGATTCAATGCAATCCCCATCAAAATACCAGTGACATATTTCACAGAACTAGAACAAATACTTCAAAAGTTCATCTGGAACCAAAAAAGACCCCGAACAGCCACAGCAATCTTGAAAAAGAAGGACAAAGTAGGTGGGATCACAATACCGGATATCAGCTACTGTAATCAAAACAGCCTGGTACTGGCACAAGAACAGGCATATAGACCAGTGGAACAGAACAGAGAATCCGGAAATTGACCCAAGACATTATGCTCAATTAATATTTGACAAAGGCGGCAAGAGCACACAATGGAGTAAGGACAGCCTCTTTAATAAATGGTGTTGGGAAAATTGGACAGCTACATGCAAAAAAATGAAACTAGACCATCAACTCACACCATACACAAGAATAAACTCAAAATGGATAAAAGACTGAAATGTGACTCGTGAATCCATAAAAATCCTGGAAGAAAATGTAGGCAACAAAATTTCGGACATCATGCGCAGCAGAATCTTCACTGATACATCACCTAAGGCAACAGAAACAAAGGAAAAAATGAACACATGGGACTACATCAAACTAAAAAGCTTCTGCACAGCAAAAGAAACAACCATCAAAACAGAAAGGGAACCCACTGTATGGGAGAGCATAATTGCCAATGATACATCAGATAAGGGGTTAATCTCCAAAATATATAGAGTGCTCATACAAGTCAACAAAAGGAAGACAAAGAACCCAATTAAAAAATGGGCAGAAGAACTAAATAGACACCTCTCCAAAAAGGACATACAAATGGCTAAGAGACATATGAAGAAATGCTCAACATCACTAACCATCAGAGAGATGCAAATTAAAACAACAATGAGGTATCACCTCACACCTGTCAGAAAGGCCGCCATCAACAAATCATCAAACAACAAGTGTTGGTGAGGGTGTGGAGAAAAGGGGACTCTAGTACACTGCTGGTGGGAATGCAGACTGGTGCAGCCACTGTGGAAAACACTATGGTGTTACCTCAAAAAATTAAAAATTGAATTGCCATTTGACCCAGTGATCCCACTTCTAGGAATATACCCCAAGAAACCTGAACCACCAATCAGAAAGAATACATGTACCCCCATGTTCATAGCAGCACTATTTACAATAGCTAAGATCTGGAAACAGCCCAAGTGTCCATCAGTGGATGAATGGATAAAAAAGCGTTGGTACATATACACAATGGAGTACTATGCAGCTGTAAGAAAGAAAGATCTCTTATCCTTTGAAACGACATGGAGGGACCTGGAGAGTATTATCCTAAGCAAAACAAGCCAAGCAGAGAAAGACAAATATTACATGATCTCACTTATTTGTGGATCATAATGAACATAATAGTCTGAGGAACAGGGTAGACCCAGAGATGTGGAAGTAGGGTATAGACGGACACCCTCAGAAGAGGGGATGGGGGGGAGGGAAGAGATTAACCACAGAACTTAAATGCATATATGCATAACTGATGGACATGGACAACAAAGCTGGGGATGGGGAGGAGGGTGTCAATGGGGAAAAAAGGAGAAACATCTGTAACAAAAATAAATTAATAATAATAATAAAAAAAGACATCTAGAGATATTTACATGGACCCAGTTGATTATTTTAAAACTTCTTTTCTCCTCTGTTCACTTTAGTGACTTTCCTCAGGTAAGTAAGAGTTCAAAAATCTAAAATAAGATGCAGAGGGAAGACCTGGTGCATCTTATACGTCAAGTGCTTAGCACAGTGCCTGGCTTGTCATCATCATCATCTTTACTCCCACCGCCTTCACTGCAAGCTTGCCTGCATGGAGAGTGAGGGCGGGCACCAGCAGCCGTGGGTGGAATCAATGAGGAAAAAATGCATTGCAAGGAGAAGATTACTCTAGTCATTAAAACATTCTAAAAATTCTAGACACTGATTTAGAAGGCAATATGACTTTACTGAATAAGATAATTTGGAGGAATTGGGTGGGGAGGGGGTAGTAGAAAAGGAGTGCATATCTGTAAAAGGAAAAATGGTTCCGTTAGTGAGAATCACTTGGTGAGCTCTCATTGTCAGCCAGGAAGGTTCACCTTGCTGAAATATATATATAAACTGCCTGATTAGAAGACTTGCCTGGGGCCCATCAGAGAAAGCATGGGTGGTATGCATGAGTTTGCCATACTTAAGGTAGTTCTTGGGAAGACACTCTTGACAGGAAAGGCAGAAGCAGAGAAATCCACCAGGTGAACAAAAAGTCCAGTGATTGCATGTGGGCATAAATTGGGGAGATGAACACACCTGTGGGCAAAAGAATGGGTTTAAAAGGTAAAAAAAAAAAAAAAAAAAAAAGATGGCAGGACCTTTTTGCAAAGACAGTGATCCAGGAGGAGCTGGTAGGAGATAAGCAGAGAGAAGAAGTGGCAGTCTAGGTCCGGGGACAAGGAAAGGACAGAATCGGATGTGGTAGCAGGAGTGAAGGGGGCAGCAGGGAGGGAACAGATCAGAGCAGCCAAAGCAAGGCTGTTTCAAATACATTATCACACGGCATAAGGAAGAAATGCTAGATGAAAGGCTAAACTTCTTTCCGTAGGAGGCTGAAGGGAGCTGAGGACAGAGAACTGCCAACTGTTTCGCAGCTGGGGAGGTAAACAACTGGCCAGATGTTTTAGAGACAACCTGTGTGGCAACCTGAACATATGCCAGTTATCAAGAGTGAGGAATAAGCAACAGCCTTCCGGGACAATCACGTCCGTATTTACGAACTGTGGGCTCCCTGTGCGTGCCAATGTGTGGGACCCGAGAGACGCAAGTGGTGAAACCTAAAGTGATTCTCGTTTCCGTAGAGCTAATTAGGAGCCTGGTAACAAAACAGGAGCCTGGCAGAGAGGTGAGAGAGGGAGTTTGCAGGAACCAGGCAGAACCCAAAGCTCGATGTTCCGTGCTGTGATTGATGAGTTGTGGCTCAAGTGTGTAGCCATTTTAGAATGTCCTGTTCCTGTCCACTCTCAAAGCAGGAGGCATTAACAGCCTGGTGATGTGGCCTTGGTTTAACTCTTTATTGAAACTGGCCTTTTAACCTCTTTTAGCTTTCTGTGAACATTTGGCATAAAATTCTTGGCATAATTCACAGAAGTCCTACTCGTTAACAGCCTCTCATGTCCTACTATTCCAAGAGAATTAACCATGGGGAGTTTTCAGTCAGAAGTGAGCAGGCTCAAAATATGTGGCTGGCTGCTTTTGAGGGCAGTTGCTCAGAAAAAAGCTAGCTGCACCTCAGAGCCCTGTGCCCACAGCAGTCTGGAGATAAGGTACATTCTGTCCAGCAATTGCAGGTTCAAACCCTTTTGAAGGCCATCCCTTTGGCTATCTACAACCTCAATAGAGTAAACTTCCTTTCTTCCTCCCAAGTTGTGAACTCAGTAACTGTTTTAATGTGAATAAACATGGGAGGGAAGTAAAAAAGAACTACTAAGTTAACACAAACAAAAATTTAGCTAACAAAACTGAAGACTAGCAGACAATTGGGTGGTATGAGATGCCCCAAATCACTTACTAGCATGGCCCTAACTGAGCGTGTTTCTAGAGTAGGTGTTAGTCATGGAAGAAGAAGGGAATGAGGGAGGAAAAGGTGTTTGAAATATAAGACAGTGTAGTGGGGGTATGCTGAGGTGGAAGGGAAGAATTGGAAGTGTGCCCAGATGGCGGAGGTGAGGAGGAGAGGACACTTGACCCGAGCAGATGCAGCGATCACCAGGTGACAAAGGAGGCCAGTGTCCTGTGGCCAGGCTGGGCAGGGGAGTGAGGCTAGAGGCACTGTTTGGAAGTTGATTATTAACAGGGATCCAGAGAATTTGCTGGGGAATTGGGGACAGTTGCATTTTCCTTGGGAATTGGGAAAGAGGCAGAGGACAGAGGGCTTGGGGGGAGCTGTCAGGGCACTAGGAAAACTGTAGAGATCTTGTTGAAATAAAACCATGGGATCCACATCTAAACTTTCTTGCAGGATGATTAAAAAATATGGCTTGAGGAGCCTTTGCCTTGAGAGGATCCTTGACAATTTCTCTCTCTCTTTTTCCTCATTCTCATTTTCTCAGCCGAGAATATGCTTCAGCAGCCAATCTGATACTGTCCAATTCCTTCACTTCCACGTAGCATCCCCTTTTGTGTAGCTGCAGGCATCTTGTTAACATGTTTGATGATTGGGAATTATGGGTGTCCTGCTGCCTCTTTCCCCTGTGACACTCTCAGCAGCTATTTGTCCTGTCTGTATTCAGTGTATCTCCCCAGACCTTTGAGCATCATTGAGATTGGGGGCTATTTGCAATGAAGTTGTGTCAATGTTTATCAGTTCTAGGCAAAGGTTTTAGATTACCCATCCTGGGTGTTGGAGGATTAGCAAAGGATGGGGTCTTAATAGGGTCATTGATGAATTGCTTTTATGCTTTACAGTCTCCCCAACTATGTTCCACAGACACACACTGGGGATCAATTTTGTGCAAGGTACTGTCCTGTGTTCTTGGGGCTGCAGGTGAAAGCAGCTCCAGCAGTTCCCTTCTTCTTTCTCTCTGCAGCTGGGCTTCCAGGAAGCATTTAGGATGCTTAACATCTAGTAATAGATGATAAGGCGTTTTCCTGAATAACCATAGCATGGAGCAGAATGTAATAAGTATACTAAGAAGTGTCTAGATCCAAATGTTTTGGAAGCTCAAAGGAGGAGAGATTTACTGTGCATGTTGGAATAGTATTCAAGTACAAGTTGTACTGGGAGAAAATAAATAACCTATTCACTTCATAGTACTATAATAAGTAAAATATTATTGACATGGCTGGCAAAATGGCTAATATTGTTTGGACATTGCAAAAATCTCTCATATATAAATAGCCATGGGTTTGCACAATCAAAGAATCTAGAATATGAGCAGAACTGCAAGTAAGGTTGGAAGACATCCAGTTCAGCTTCTAATTTTGCAAATTTACAAATGTTCATATAGGTAAAGTCAGTTGCCCAAGATCACAGACCTAGTCTGTGGCCTAGGCAGGGCAGGTGGCCAGGGCTGCTCACTTGCTGTTCATGCTGGGGTAGTGACATCATCTGCTATCCTGCCTCTGCTGAACATCTGCCCTAAAAAAATTCCTCACTCATATGGGAAATTTATATCCCCCTCCCATCTTTCTTACCAGAATATCATCGCAGCCCTTTGTCTCCTTACAGTGTGAAGTATGTGTGCCAATTCTTTACTGAGGACTCACGTGGCCTGGGAACAACTCAGAGCAAGGAAAACAAAGATGATGTGCTGGAGTATGTGTTGCTTTTATAATTATGTAAAAACATGTTGAGAAGTTTGAAGGAAAGATCTGACTGTCTTGGCCCCCTCTCCCATGTTTGGTCTCACCTTTTTGGTGTGGCCCTCCTGTGCCCCACCTTCTCGGAGATCCATTCTTCAACTCAGCAGCCATGTGTCCACCATAACATGGGACCCAAGAGGGGAAAGCCAGCCAATCAGATGTGTCCTGTCTCTGTTGGTTAGTCTGTCTGTTAGTTCTTCTTTATCTGTTGGTCAGTCTCTCCTTCCATTTGAATTCCAGGTCTATCATTCTTTCTTAGTCCTTCTCTCTCACTCTGAAGGGCTGCAATTTCTCTGTCATCATATTTTTACTTCTTTTCTAGCTTAACTTTCAATTTTATTTTATTTTATTAATTTGTTTTTATTACAGATGTTTCTCCTTTTTCCCCCATTGACACCCTCCTGCCCACCCCCCCACCCCATCCCCAGCATTGTTGTCCATGTCCATCAGTGATGCGTACATGCATATAAGTTCTGTGGTTTATCTCTTCCCTTCCCCCCAACCCCTCTTCTGAGGGGTGTCAGTCTGTACCCTACATCCACGTCTCTGGGTCTACCCTGTTCCTCAGACTGTTATGGTCATTATATTCCACAAATAAGTGAGATCATGTGATATTTGACTTTCTCTGCTTGGCTTGTTTCGCTTAGGATAATACTCTCCAGGTCCCTCCACGTCGTCTCAAAGGACAACAGATCTTTCTTTCTTACAGCTGCATAGTACTCCATTGTGTATATGTACCACAGCTTTTTTATCCATACGTCTACTGATGGACACTTGAGCTATTTCCAGATCTTAGCTATTGTAAATAGTGCTGCTATGAACATAGGGGTACATGTATTCTTTCTGATTGGTGTTTCAGGTTTCTTAGGGTATATTCCTAGAAGTGGGATCACTGGGTCAAATTGCAGTTCAATTTTTAACTTTTTGAGGTAACACCATACTGTTTTCCACAGTGGCTGCACCAGTCTGCATTCCCACCAGCAGTGTACTAGAGTCCCCTTTTCTCCACACCCTCACCAACACTTGTTGTTTGATGATTTGTTGATGGCGGCCTTTCTGACAGGTGTGAGGTGATACCTCATTGTTGTTTTAATTTGCATCTCTCTGATGATTAGTGACACTGAGCATTTTGTCATATGTCTCTTGGTCATTTGTATGCCCTGTTTGGAGAGGTGTCTCTATAGTTCCTCTGCCCATTTTTTAATTGGGTTCTTTGTCTTCCTTTTGTTGAGTTGTATGAGCACTCTATATACTTTGGAAATTAACCCTTTATCTGATGCATCATTGGTGATTATGGTCTCCCATATAGTGGTATACCTTTCCGTTTTGATGGTTGTTTCTTTTGCTGTGTGGAAGCTTTTTAGTTTGATGTAGTCCCATGTATTCATTTTTTCCTTTGTTTCTATTGCCTTAGGTGTTGTATCAGTGAAAATTCTGCTGCGTATGATGTCTGAAATTTTGCTGCCTGCATTTTCTTCTAGAATTTTTATGGATTCACGAGTCACATTTAAGTCTTTTATCCATTTTGAGTTTATTCTCATGTATGGTGTAAGTTGGTGGTCTAGCTTCATTTTTTTTGCAAGTAGCTGTCCAATTTTCCCAACACCATTTATTGAAGAGACTGTCTTGACTCCAAGGTATGCCCTTGCCACCTTTGTGAAATATTAATTGAGCATATTGTCTTGGGTCAATTTCTGGGTTCTCTATTCTGTTCCATTGATCTATCTGCCTGTTCTTGTGCCAGTACCAGGCTGTTTTGATTACAGTGGCTTTGTAGTATAACCTGAAATCTGGTAATGTGTTCCCTTCTACTTTGTTCTTCTTTTTCAAGATTGCTGTAGCTATTTGGGGTCTTTTTTGGTTCCATATATAATTTTGGAGTGTTAGTTCTAGTTCTGTGAAATATGTCATTGGTATTTTGATGGGGATTGCATTGAATCTATAGATTGCTTTGGGTAGTAAGGACATTTTCATCATGTTAATTCTTCCAATCCATGAACAAGGTATATGTTTTCACTTTTTTATATCTTCCTCTATTTCTTTTTTCGATGACCTGTAGTTTTTTGTGAAGAGGTCCTTTACTTCTTTGGTTAAGTTTATTCCTAGGTATCTTAATTTTTTGCTGTGATGGTAAATGGGATTTTTTTTTAGTTTCTCTTTCTGTGATTTCATCATTGTTGTATAAGAATGCCATAGATTTCTTGACATTAATTTTGTATCCTGCTACTTTGCCAAATTCATTTATTAAGTCTAGTAGATTTTTGATCGAGTCTTTAGGGTTTTCTATGTACAATATCATGTCATCTGCAAATAATGACAGTTTCACTTCCTCCTTTCCAATTTGGATCCCTTTTATTTTTTCTTCATGTCTGATTGCTGTGGCTAAGACTTCCAGTACTATGTTGAATAAGAGTGGCGAAAGTGGGCATCCCTGTCTTGTTCCTGTTCTTAAGGGGAATGCTTTTAGTTTTTGCCCATTGAGAATGATGTTGGCTGTAGGTTTTTCATAAATAGCTAAGCGGGGAGTTGTGTCCCCGCTGGTCACTGGTGCCACATGTAGCTGTATAGCTCAGGCACTGTTGGAGCCACGCTCCCTGCCTGTGCCTTGGGCAGCTGTGTTGCACAGGTCTCACTGGAGCCCTGGCTCCCCATAGATCTTGTGGGCAGCTGGATCGCACTGTCCCTTTGGAGACAAGGCCCCACGCCTATCTTGTGGGCCACTGGGTCACCCAGGCCTTCCTGGTGCCCCAGCACCCTGCAGGTCCCGGGGGCAGCTGGATCACACAGTTCCTTTGGAGACCCGTCTCCACCCTTATCTTGTGGGCTGCTGGGTTGCGCAGGCTTCTCTGGTGCCCCAGCACCCTGCAGGTCCCGTGGGTGGTTGGATTGCACCTGTCACTCTCGAGCCCCAGCTTCCCACAGCTCTTGTGGGCCGCTGGGTCACACAGGTCTCTGTGGAGCCCCAGGTCCCGCTGCTGGTGGCTGGGGAGTGCTGCTGCCCCGTGGGGCTCAGCTCCTGCTCAGCCTTTACTATAGTTTTGGGGGATGGTTCTCTGCTGCTGGTCTGTACTTCTGTTGCCTGGGGATGGATGTCTGCTCCCCAGCCTCTGTTGCTGGGGGTATATCTCCACTCTGATGGGGCTGCTACTGTGGGGATGGTGCTCGGCTTCCGGCCGTTTGCGGCTTCCACAACTGGCACGTTGGCAGCTCCACTACTGTGCACTGGTCTGTGTTGACACAGGGGGTCCACTGGTCCGAGGGTGCCAGGTGCACTGGTGGGCTCAGGTTGCTGGGCCCTAGCCGCTCCCACTGCCTCCCCCCAGGGAAGACTGGGGATCTTCCAAAATGGTGGGACCTCCCCGTGGCGCAGGGAGAAGCTCCCTGAAGGGCCGCTTACCGCGGTAGCCGGCTGCTCCTGTCCACAGCATTGGAACCTGCTGCTCCGCGTCTCTGCACTGCACGAGTTTGGTCGTCCACCTTCACGTCCACTCACGGTCTCTCTCACACTAGCTCATTCTCTCACGCACTCACCCTCCCTCTGGCCCTGCCATCCGTCATCTTCTTAACTTCCAATTTTAGCTCTTATAAGAAAAGTCAGCCATGGCCCCAACACTGCATCCTGACTTCCTTTCAGACTTCGTTTCCAAGCTTCTGGCTCTTCTTTCCACAGACCTTGACTCTTACCTCCCATACTACATTGAATTGTCTAAGTCCACGTCTTTCTCCCTGGCTGGGAAGAAGTGCTTCCTCTGAACAAATTGTCCCAGACTAGGGTTATCTGCAGAAATCATGGCCATCTGCAGTTGTCCTTAAAATCTGATTTGTAAAGGATGTGGCTCAGCATCTTTGATGCCCACTCAGTCATTTAGTTAGGACTAAGTCTAGTAAACTGCCCCATTTTCCATGATGGCAGCAGTGGGTGACTATGCCCTCCTCTGACCTCTGAGCCCATTGGTTTCGGAGCTCATGTGGCACTGCTATAACTCTTCTTTGGGTCACAGAAACTCCTGCCACTTCCTTTCTGGCACCAGATTGAAAGCTACAAAGTAAGATAGGAATCCTATCTAGGCATTTTAATTAAGCTTAGCACACTGCCTCATGCAGGGACAGCTTAGAATAAGAGAGAGATTCAGAAGTTTCTTCATCCTGACATATTTACAGGTTGAGAGGTAAAATCTACTTGGGGGAATAGAGCATGGATACATGAAGAGGACATCATGAAATATTTAGTAGCAACAGTGACACCGCTACCACCACCATAATTTATATAACCTTCCTGCCATACTTCATTGTGTTAATCCTATCAACAACCCTATGAAATAAGTACTATTATCTCCTTTTTACAGATAAGAAAACTGAGCCTCAGAGAGACTGAGAAACTCACCTGAGTTCACAGAGTTAGTAAGTGTAAGAGCTAGGATTCCAACCCAAGTTGTCTAACGCCAAACCTAGTATCAACTGTGGGCACATATTGGCAGAATGATGGACTAATCTTTTAAATCTCATATTTAGCCAACGTATCAGGGTGCAAAGTCTCTTTAGCAGCCATTTTTTTTCTAAATATATGTTTTTCCCCTTTTGATCTACTCAATGGCATTACCACACAGCTGGTAGTACTCATTTTTTTTTTCTTTTTCCAAAGTTTCCTTCCAAAACAAATCATTAATTGTCCCACTTCTAAAGCTTATGTCATACTCTTTGATCCCTGGCATCTGAAGTGTCATTAAAACGTCTCTTGGAATCGTTCCCTGTGACATTGCAGTCTGGTCCCTGCAGCGTGATTCCTCGTGCTGACTTATTCCTTTGCATCGCATCTGGATGATGAATGGTCCCTTGATGCCCCTCGAATCTGCCTTTCTGTCCTCAGAGGTTGACTTCATGGGCCCTCTTCTCCTTTCTAATGGCCCTGCTTGCCTCTGAATGGTCAGGGCTCCAAAGCACTTGCAGGTGACACACCTTTGAACATTCCAGTTTGCCTCCATCGCATTGCCCTTCTCGGTTCCCTTCTTCTTCACCGTGGCCCCTCATTCTTCACCCTGGCTTCCTGTGCCCCTTGCACGTCATCCTCATCCATCAGCTCATCCTCTCCACCAGTGACACTGCACCTAGTGTCTCTTTCTTTCTTTCGAGGCTTCCTCCAAAATTTTCATCACCTGATCCTTCTCATAGTTTCCTCCTTGCCTCTTGTCATGGCTGAGGGCCTTCCTCAGATCATTGTTTCCCAATCTCGTCATTCGTCATTCATGCTTTTCTTCCACATGCATTTCACTCAGCCTCTGACATATGCCGTGCTGTGTGGTCAGAGGGGGATGGCATAGTCTTAGAACATCTTAAAATTTAAATAGGTTTTATTTTTTACAGCAATTTTAGGTTCACAGTGAGACTGAATGGAAAGTACATAGGTTTCCCATCTACTCCTGTCCCCACACATTGTAGTCATCCCCGCTTTGACACCCCCACCAGCATGGTACATTTGTTATAACAGATGACTCTGGAGGGCACATCATTATCATCCAAAGTCCATAGTTTACATTAGGCTTCATTCACTCTTGGTGTTGTATAGTCTATGGGTTTTGACAAATGCATAATGTCATGTATCCACCATTGTAGTATCATACAGAATAGTTTCACTGCCCTAAAAATCCTCTGTGTCTTAGGAATTTTTAAACTAGCAAAGGAGGCTGGAACACAGTCACAGTATGCTTTGAACAGTGCTGAAGTAGAGATATGAGCAAAAGACTGTCAGAGCATGAAGGAGGGAGTAGCTAACATTCCTTAGTGGGACCCACAGAAGTTTGGGGGTCAAATAAAGCATTTGAGTTCCATAGTTTTGCAAAAGACAAGGGTGTCATGAGGCATGTAAGGTCCAGGGGCAAACCTGAGCAGGGGCACACAGGCGTGAATACCCAGGCACGCTTGAGAAAACAAAGAATGGAAAGTGTCAGTGGTGGTTAAAGCGAGGACTCTGCAATCTCAGACAGAATTCGAACTTGCTGTCTGACCTTAGCCAACATACTGAACCTCTGTAAGCCTCACTACTCTCATCTGTCAAATGGAGATGATAATAGTACTTGCTTGTAGAGATGCTCTGAGGTTTAAATGGACACATGTAATTAACCCAGTGCCTGGCCTGTGATATGTGGATCTGAATGTCAGCTGGTGATGCTGAAGCAGAGGATGCTGGGAACAGAACTGGAAAGGTGCTAGAAACCATATGAAGGCATTTAGAGTCTATCTTCTAAGTCAGTAACATCACTGGAAGGTGCATAAGAATCACCTGAGAAGTTAAAATGCAGATTTCTTAGTTTTTTCCCTTTAGTTTTGCTTCAGTGGGTCTGAATGGTGCCCAGGAATCTGTATTTCTGATGGTTCTAATGAAAGTGGTACAGATCACACTTGGGGCTAGGACACTGGGCGATCAGAAGGCTTCTTGTTACATCTCAGCAAAGTAAATTCAGAATTGATGTGTGCAGAGGCTGCACAGAGACACATGAGGCTTTCCTAAGGTTGGGCGGCAGCTTGGTTGGTGGCATTTGAGTCCACCTTAAGCAGGTTTCCAAACTCTGAGCCCGAGGAGTTTCTGCTTTATTCAACCACCATCCATACATGCTGACGAAAGCAAGCTGAATCCCTGGCTGCTGGGGTTAAAGGTCTGGTTTGAACAGCTCACGTGTTTGGCAGGCTCAGGTTCTGCGAGGGGACGGTGCTGTCGACAGCTGCAGTCAGGGCCCTGCAGTCAGCACTGCCATTCTGGGCACCACTTGCCCGGCCATCCTCCCCTCCACTACTTTATAGATAAAGTGTAAAAATGCTCACAAGTGTTCAGGTCAACTGAGTACAGATTTTCAGACAGGGAGACTGTGCATCCCTTACAGGGTGGGCTTTCTGCAGAAGAGCACAAAGCAGTCTGCGGTGGGCCTCACCAGGTGCTTCGTTTTGGACACTGGGGGCTTTCTCCTCTCTGCTGGTCTTCCCTCTGGTGAGGTCTGTGTTTCCCTGTGTCCTGCCTGCCCTCTCCCAGTTCCTAGGGATACAGGAATTGTGTCTACCGCATACACGCCTTTTAGTAGCCAGGGCCATTAATCAGAACATCTTAGCTCTCATTATCACCAGGTTTACACAGAGAACCCACCACTTCCCCTTCTTCTGGAAGAGGATCCTGAAGACTTCAGTTGAGGCCAGGTCTGTAGGCTCCTCGTCACAGACAGCTGTCAGTAAGTCCTGCATTGGGAGCCCCAGCTCTGGTTTCCAGTTTATTTGTAAATCTCCTAAATCGGCCGGCTTCCTAAATACCAAAGCTTTGAGTACTTGAGTAGCTGGGACCTCTCTTTTTTACTTTTTGGCTTTTCCTGACAGAGATATTTGAGTGCAAATTTGTGGACTTATCTGGATGCTCGTTCTCCATCTTTCCCCCAAGTGCCTGTCAGGAAGGAGGTGAAAGCCCATGCGAAGTGAGCATTATGGAGCTGAGGGTCACCTGCACTGGCCCTGAGTCATGGACACAGCTTACAAACTAAGTGCTGAAACAACTGTGAAGGTCGTGGCCTCAGAGGGCCATTGATGAGCCAGGGACCAGCCCGGGCCCTTGTTGAAGCCACTCACCAGCTTTTAAGCTTTCTGGATGTTCAAGGCTTTGCAGAAAGGACACATTGAGTTTTGCAATGCCACTGTGGCAACACAAGCAGGGATCAGCTGTGTTGGCAGTTTTCCAGAGGGATCTGGGATAGTGAGGGGACTGGAGAGCTGTGGAATTGTCTCTCCTCTGTTAACTTTGACAGAGACTGGACCGTCCGGACCTGTCCTCACCTACAAACCTCCCTGCTGCCATTGCTCTCTTGCTCTCAGGCTGATGTTAAATAAAAGAAACCTGGTGTTTTATGTGCCTTATCTTGAATCATAACCTGCTAGGGAGCTGTCTCCCACCCTTATTTTACATACAAAGGCTAAATGATTTACCCAGGGCAACTGCACAGCCCAGGGTTCACCCCCAGGTAAGCACAAGTTCCACACCCGTGATGTTTCTGTACTCAGGATCACACATTGTGTCACCTCCCTTGGAAATAAAGTCAAATCATTATTCCAAGTGACCAGGAGGTTGCTTAGTAACCAAAACCAATTGAAAAACATAAACTGTGGCTTGACGAATTACTCAGGATAAATTGGTCCCTGTCGTGGGCATGTGCAGTTCTGGACATTCCTAGAACTCATGGAACTACTTGGAAAGAAGGCAGTAAGAGGGAACCAGAGCCATAAAGTGCTGGCACTATATGCTGACAAGAGTTTGTCTACTTAAATATGTAGGTTTTGAATTACATTCGCCTCGTGATTTCCACTCCTGCTGCTGCTGTCTGAGGTTTCAGTCCCAGTCACACAGCTTCACCAGCTGTTCACATGCCGGGGAGGGCAGCGCTGGGGCAGTGCTGGGGCCGCTCCCCGGGGCCAGGCATCGGTCCTAGAACGAGTTTACCTTTGATGATCTAGCAAGTGGGATTTGTAGTCAACATTCTTCTTCTTATTGTTATTATAGGTTACACTTTTGATGGGGGACTTCAGTTGCAATTTCAGGAGAAAACCAGTAATGTCATCTTCTACAGGTGTCTCAAAGTACATATTCGATGCCATCCATGACTGGGTATGATTAAGAAGAGACATTGATCAGCTCTGCAGTCTCCAAACCTGATGTGCAGCAGCATCGCTGAGAGAACAAAGGAAAACAAACAACAACCAAAAAGGAGCAATGAACCGGCAGATTCTCAAGTTTTTTGTCAAGCCCAATATTGATTTGGTTGAGAAATTATAATATATATATATTATATATATAATAAATGAATATGTATAATATATATTAAAATATATATTTAAATTTTATTTTTGTTTAATTATAGTTGGTATACAATATTATATTGGTTATATTAGTTTCAGGTTAATAATATAGTGATTCAACTTTTTTTCTTTTATAATTTTTCTTTATTGATTTTAGAGAGAGAGGAGGGGAGAGGGAGAGAGAGATAGAAACATTGATGAGAGAAAGCATTGATTGGCTGCTCCTGCATGCCCCCCACTGGGGACTGGGCCCACAACCTGGGCATGTGCATTGACCGGGAATCGAACCGGTAACCTCTTGGTGCATGGGTTGATGCTCAACCACTAAGCCATACCAGCCGGGCAGTGATTTAATGTTTTTATACCTTACAATGTGATCATCCCACTAATTCTAGTAATTATCTGTCACTACGTAAAATTATCACGATATTGTTGACTATATTCTTCCCTTTTCACCCATCCCTTTACCCCCATTCTTCTGTTAACCATTTCTTTAGTCTCTGTTTCTATGAGTCTATTTTTGTTTTGTTTTTAGATTCCACATATAAGTGAAATTGTGTGGTATTTTTCTTTCTCTGCCTGACTTATTTCACTTAGCATAATACTTCTAGGTCCATTCATGTTGTTGAAAATAGCAAGATTTCAATCTTTTTTATTGCTGAGTATTCTTCCATTGTATATATGTACCATATCTTCTTTATCCATTTGTGTATTGATGGACACTTAGGTTGTTTCTATATCTTGGCTATGCAAATAATGCTGCAGTGAACATAGGGGTGCAGATATCTTTTTGAATTCGTGTTCTTGTTGAGAAATTACATTCTGAAAGCAGCCCAGGTAACAATTCTGGCACATAGCCAGGTTTGTGTAATCCTGAAGAAACTGTCTTGAGCAAACAAAGAAATTCTAGTTTGATACTTGCCAGCTTTTAAAGTTTTCCATCTTTGAAATGAAAAGTTTATATTAACCTCACTCCTAGGGTTAAGGTGATAGAAAAACAGCACTGGATTGCAGAAACATTGGAATGTGGACCTTGAAGAAACTAGTGAGGCATTTTTATAATCATGGGATCATGGATATTGAAAGTAGGAGGTCTTAGTAATAACATTAAATAGTCAGGTGGGGATGTGGGTGAATCACTTAACTTTTCTTTACCTCAGTGTCATCCACAAAATGAAAAACTGGCTCTGTGTTTGATTTCTGAGTTCCCTGCTGAGTCCAAAATTCTGCAATGAGAATCTCTGCTCTCTGAAATGTCCTTTTATGTCCAGTAATTTAAATCAGATTATCAAACATTTATTGAATACTTGCTCTGTGTCCAGGAACTGAAATTCTTTGAAAAATTGGATCTGGGGTGAAAAAAGGGTCCGGGGTGGGGGCAGGGTAAAAATACTAGTGAAGAGAAATAGATGGAGCTCAGTGACTAAGTATTTCTGAACTCTAATAGCGCATCTGCTTTCTTGTTCAGAGCTGTTTTGTGTGGTTAAAATGTAGGTTACAGTGAGACCATTGACTGAAAGCAGCAAGCAAATATAACCTGATAGATGGTAACTGTGTTACTCGGCCCTTTGGATGACAAATATTGCTAGGTGATAAAAAGCACTGATGTATCAGGTGCTAACCTGGTATTAAAATGCTGCTTCAGGAAAAATATATTCCCAGAAAGGAAATACTGGCAATCTGACTGACAGGAACAGCTGGAGGCCCCTAGATTTGCCCAGATAGGAAGCAGGAAAAAAAAAAAAAAGAAGTTGTATGTTATATGGAAGAAACTAGTGTGAACTATGTCTCTCGAATATTCTTGTTTCTGAAGGGTTGGGAAGATGTTGATTGTATTATCTACCAGTCCCCGGCAGGGCTCAGATTCCAGGTGTTATTCAACAGTGAAAGGCCTCAGCCCACTGAAGGACCCTCAGTGCAATGCTTTCTGTGGAGGAGGCGGTGGTCCAGGCTAGAAGTTTCAAATAGGGAGGGCTGTGGTGTCAGAAAACTGACTTCTGCCTGTTGTATACATTGAGGCTCTCTACATGAGACATTGGGCCAGTTAGCCTGTTTGAAGAATTCGTGAACTATATTTTGGTGGCATTCCTCCCTTCCTGGGTAAAGGTACAAGGCTCTACCCCTCAGAACCAAAAACATATTCTTTATTTCTATGAAGTTGCTGAAAACTTGTGGTGGTTTTCTTCTTCTTTAATACTATTATTTACTTTTAATAAGTCTAAGGTAGGCTTATCATTGTTTCAGATTCTCATAAAGTCTACAAAGAAAGGGGCTAGAGTGGGTTCAGTGGTACAGATCTCTTCTTCCTTTCATTTTTTTTTTTCAGACATCTCAGCTGAGGTTTATTTTTCTGGTATCTCTCTCAGGATATAGACCCCAATATAATGTATAACCTGACATCCCAGTGGCTTCACTGAGCGGCAGACACGGGTTTAGAATTCCTCAGTCAACTAGGAGGCAGGCAAAGAAAGCCCCAAGCAAGAAAGGCAGACACTGGGCACTTTTGAACTTACTATGGATATTAAAGGAGTATTAAATGGGAAAGGGTATGTGAAAACAGCAGGCAGAGAGTTTAGCTTACTCAAGAGATAGTTGTCATAGGAGGCAGTGGTTGCATAGCCACATTTACAGTGAAGACATTTATTTTATTTTTTTATTAATTTATTTTTGTTACAGATGTTTTTCCTTTTCCCCCCATTGACACCCTCCTCTCTATCCTGCCCCTCCCCCACCCCGTCCCCAGCATTGCTGTCTATGTCCATTGGTTATGCATACATGCATATAAGTTCTGTGGTTTATCTCTTCCCTCCCTCCCACCCCCTCTTCTGAGGTTTGTCAGTCTGTACCCTCTCTGGGTCTATGTTCATCAGTTTGTTTAGTTCATTATATTCCACAAATAAGTGAGATACTTGTCTTTCTCTGCTTGGCTTTTTTCGCTTAGGATAATACTCTCCAGGTCCCTCCATGTTGTCTCAAAGGATAAGAGATATTTCTTTATTACAGCTGCATAGTATTCCATTAAGTATATGTACCACAGCTTTTTTATCCACTCATCTACTGATGGACACTTGGGCTGTTTCCAGATCTCAGAGATTGTAAATAGTGCTGCTATGAACATGGGGGTACATATATTCTTTCTGATTGGTGTTTCAGGCTTCTTAGGGTATATTCCTAGATGTGGGATTACTGGTGTCAAATGGCAGTTTTATTTTTAACTTTTTGAGGTAACACCATAGTGTTTTTCCATAGTGGCTGCATCAGTCTGCATTTCCACCAGCAGTGTACTAGAGTCCCCTTTTCTCCACACCCTCACCAACACTTGTTGTTTGATGGATGATTTGTTGATGGCAGCCATTCTGACAGGTGTGAAGTGATACCTCATTGTTGTTTTAATTTGCATCTCTCTGATGATTAGTGACTTTGAACATTTTTTCATATGTCTCTTGGCTATTTCATATGTCTGTTTGGAGAGGTGTCTCTTTAGGTCCTCTGCCCATTTTCTAATTGGGTTTCTTGTCTTCCTTTTGTTGAGTTGTATGAGCACTCTATATATTTGGGAAATTAACCCCTTATCTGATGTGTCATTGGCAATTACACTCTCCCATTTAGTGGGTTCCCTTTCCATTTTGATGGTTGCTTCTTTTGCTGTGCAGAAGCTTTATAGTTTGATGTAGTCCCATGTATTCACTTTTTCCTTTGTTTTTCTTGCCTTAGGTGTTGTATCAGTGAAAATTCGGCTACGTGTGATGTCTGAAATTTTGCTGCCTACATTTTCTTCTAGAATTTTTATGGATTCATGAGTCACATTTAAGTCTTTTATCCATTTTGAGTTTATTCTTGTGTATGGTGTAAGTTGGTGGTCTAGTTTCATTTTTTTGCATGTAGCTGTCCAATTTTCCCAACACCATTTATTGAGAGGCTGTCTTGACTCCACTGTATGCTCTTGCCACATTTGTGAAATATTAATTGAGCATGTTATCTTGGGTCAATTTCTGGGTTCTCTGTTCTGTTCCATTAATCTATATGCCTGTTTTTGTGCCAGTACCAGATTGTTTTGATTACAGTAGCTTTGTATTATAACCTGATATCCAGTATTGTGATCCCTCCTACTTTGTTCTTTCTTTTTCAAGATTGCTGTGGCTATTTGGGGTCTTTTTTGGTTCCATATAAACTTTTGGAGTATTTGTTCTAGTTCTGTGAAATATGTCACTGGTATTTTGATGGGAATTGCATTGAATCTATAGATTGCTTTGGATAGTATGGACATTTTAGTGATGTTAATTCTTCTAATCCATGAACAAGGCATATGCTTCCACTTTTTTGTATCTTCTTCTCTTTCTTTTTTCAATGACCTGTAGTTTTCTGTGAAGAAGTCCTTCACTTCTTTGGTTAAGTTTATTCCTAGGTATCTTAATTTTTTTTGCCGCAATGGTAAACGGAATTTTTTTTTTTACTTTCTCTTTCTGTGAGTTCATTGATGTATAAGAATGCCATCGATTTCTGGACATTAATTTTGTATCGGGCTGCTTTGCCAAATTCATTTATTAAAGCTAGTAGATTTTTGATGGAGTCTTTAGGGTTTTCTATGTACAATATCATGTCATCTGCGAATAATGACAGTTTCACTTCCTCCTTTCCAATTTGGGTCCCCTTTATTTTTTCTTCATGTCTAATTGCTATGGCTAAGACTTCCAATACTATGTTAAATAAAAGTGGCGAAAGTGGGCATCCCTGTCTTCTTCCCATTCCTAAAGGAAATGTTTTCAGGTTCTGCCCATTGAGTATGATGTTGGCTGTAGGTTTTTCATATATGGCCTTTATTATGTCAAGATATGACCCCTCTATTCCCACATTGCTGAGTGTTTTTATCAGAAATGGGTGCTGGATTTTGTTGAATGCTTTTTCAGCATCTGTTGATAAGATCATATGGTTTTTATCTTTCATTTTGTTTATGTGGTGTATCACATTTATTGATATGCGAATATTGAACCAGTCTTGCATCCCTGGGATGAATCCCACTTGGTCATGCTGAATACTTTTTTTGATGTATCGCTGGATCCGATTTGCTAATATTTTGTTAAGGATTATGGCATCTGTGTTCATAAGGGATATTGGCCTGTAGTTTTCTTTCTTTGTAGTGTCTTCATCTGGTTTTGGAATTAGGATTATGCTGGTCTCATAAAATGAGTTTGGAAGTCTTCCATCTTCTTGGATTTTTTGGAATTGTCTGAGGAGAATGGGTGTTAGATCTTTGAATGTTTGGTAAAACTCCCTGGTAAAGCCATCGGGGCCTGGGCTTTTGTTTGCTGGGAGAGTCTTGATTACGTCTTCAATTTCCTTTGTTGTTATTTGTCTGTTTAAATTTTCTATCTCTTCCGGGTTCAGTTTTCGGAGACTGTGTGTTTCTAGAAGTTTATCCATTTTGCCTAGATTGTCCAATTTGTTGGCATATAATTGTTCATAGTATGTTTTGATGATCCTTTGTATTTCTGTGGTGTCAGTTGTTACTGCTCCTTGTTCTGATTTTGTTTATTTGGGTCCTCTCTTATTGTTTCTTGGTGAGTCAGGCTAAGGGTCCATCAATCTTGTTTATCTTTTCAAAGAACCAGCTCTTTGTTTCATTGATCTTTTGAATTTTTTTTTTAGTTTCTATGTCTTTTATTTCTGCTCCGACCTTTACTATTTCTTTCCTTCTACTTGCTCTGGGTTTTTCTTTTTGTTTACTTTCTAATTCTTTAAATTGTAGGGTTAGGAAGCTAATTAGGAATTTTTCTTGTTTCTTGAGGTAGGACTGTAGTGCTATGAACTTCCCTCTCAGGACTGCTTTCGATGTGTCCCATCGATTTTGTGTTGTTGTGTGTTCATTTTCATTGGTTTCCAGGAATTTTTTAATTTCTTCCTTGATCTCTTTTGGTAACCCATTCATTTTTTAATAACATGCTATTTAACCTCCAAGTGTTTGAATATTTTTGTGTGTTTTTGTTGTAATTGAGTTCTAGTTTTATGCCATTGTGATCTGAGAAGATGCTTGATATGATTTCAATCTTCTTGAATTTGTAGAGACTTACTTTGTGTCCTAACATGTGGTTTATCTTTGAGAATGTCCCATGTGCACTTGAGAAGTATGTGTATTCTGTAGCTTTGGAGTGAAATGTTCTGTAAATATCATTTAAGTCTAATTGATCTAGCTTGTCATTCAAGGATTCTGTGTCCTTGTTAATTTTTTGTTATGTCTTTTTATTGGAGCATTTAAGCCATTTACATTTAAGGTTATTATTGATAGATACTTATTAGTTGCCATTTTTATTTTGTGGCTGTGTTCCTCTCTCTCTGTTTCTTCTTACAACAGTCTCTTCAGCATTTCTTGCAGTGCTGGTTTGATGGTGGTAAATTCCTTTAGCTTTTTTGTCTGTGAAGCTCTTTATTTCTCCTTCAATTTTGAATGATAGTCTTGCTGGATAGAGTAGTCTTGGATTCAGACCCTTGCCTTGCATTACTTTGTACACTTCATGCCACTCCCTTCTGGCCTGCAGCGTTTCTATTGAGAAATCAGCTGACAGTCTAATGGGAGCTCCCTTGTAGGTAACTTTCTGTCTCTCTCTTACTTCCTTTAAGATTCTTTCTTTGTCTTTAATGTTTGCCATTTTTATTATGATGTGTCTAGCTGTGGGTCTTTTGGGGTTCATCTTGCTTGGGACTCTCTGTGTTTCCTGGACTTGTGTGACTTTTTCCTTCACCAGTTTAGGGACATTTTCTGTCATTATTTCTTCAAACAGGTTCTCTATTCCTTTCTCTGATTCTTCTCCTTCTAGTACCCCTATAATGTGAATGTTGTTAAGTTTTGTATTGTCCCAAAGCTCCCTTAAACTCTCCTCCTGCTTTTTAATTTTTTCCCCCCATTTGCTGCTCTATTTGGGTGTTTTTTTCTACCTTGTCTTCTAAGTCGCTGATTTGGTCTTCAGCTTCTTCTAATCTACTATTGAATCCTTCTAAGGTATTTGTCATAACAGCTATGTCATTCTTTATTTTTTCTTGATTTTTATTCATGGCTTCTACCTCTTTTTTTAAGCTGATGTCATTCCCTCTGAGCTCTTCATAAGTCTTATTAAGTTGCTTGTAGTTCTCACTAAATTGTTTGAGCACCCTTAAAATCATTGCTTTGAATTCTTATCTGACAAATTTCTTTCTTCCATTTCCTGTAGTTCCTTTTCTGGTGATTCCTCCTTTTCTTTCATTTGGGTATTTTTTGTCTTACCATTTTAGCAATTTGGTAGTTCTAGGCCCAGTGAGAGATGTTGGAATGTGTAGGCAGGTTGGTGTGTATCAAATAAGGTTGCTGTGCCTCCCAGACTGTTGCTGCTGGGGATGAGTCTCAGCTGCTGATCTGTGCTCCTGCCTGGGTGCGTGGGTCCAGCTGGTATTCTTCTGGGGTGCGTGGGTTCCGCTGGTATTCTGCTGGCTTGTGTGGGTCCCGCTGTTGTGCTGCTGGGTTACGCTGCTGCCTGGTGGGGCTCTGCTCCTGATCTGTCACTGTTTGGGTCAGGTGTCAGCTCCAGGTTTGCACTACTATTGCTGCTGCTGTTGCCAGAGGCTGCTCTCAGCTACCAATCCTCTGCTGCTGTTAGGGGCTGAGGATGCTCTGCTCCTGGGACTTTGCTGCTGCCAGGGGAGGGGCTCAACTCCAAATCTGCTGCTGCAGTTGTCAGGGGCAGGTCTTGGCTGCCGGAGTCTTGCTGCTGCTTGGGCTGGGGCACCACTCCTGATCAGCCTCTGCTGATGCTGCTGGGGATAGGTCTCAGCTGCTGATCTGTGCTACTGCTGCCTGGGGATAGATGTCCACTCCCAAGCCTCTGCTGTTGGGGGTGTGTCTAGGCTCCCTCAGCTGTTGTTGGGGGTGGGGCTCCATTCCTGCTCAGTCACTGCTGCTGTGGGGGATGGTGCTCAGCTCCTGGCTGGTTGCAGCTACTGCAGCAGGCACCTGGATAGTGCTGCTACTGTGCGTTGGTCTGATGGTGCAAGGCGCTCTGGTGGACTCAGATTGCTCAGCCCTAGCTGCTTCCGCTGTCTCCTCCCAGAGAAGACCAGGGATCTTCCAAAATTGTGGGGCCTCCTAGCCTCACAGGGAGAAGCTCGCTGACGACCTGCTTACCATGGTAGCCAGCTGCTTTCCGTGTACAGCACAGGAACCCTATTCCCTACTTTTCTGCACTGCTAAAGGTTGCTTGTCCACACTCATGTTCATTCACATTCTCTCTCACACTCGCTCACACTTTCACACACTCACCCTCAATCCGGTCCTGCCTGCCTATATCGTCCGAGTCCAAAACCAATGAAGACATTTAGGAGATAAAGTCTTGCATGTGTGCCTGGTCTCATCATATGCAGAATAAAGTCTTCTATGAAAGGAGATGGATCAGCATTAAATCTATGTCTAGGGCATCTCTGCCTTTCTCCAGGCAGAGAGATTCACAGCAGGTTGGATTTCCCTACCCAGGACTGGCATTTAGCCTGCCTGCATGAGGGTGGGTGGCCTGGCTGCCTGTGGCCAGTCTTCGTTCTGACTAGTTGATGCTTGTGTTGTACCTGATGTTAAATATTTTGAATATCATCCCTGGTCATATCTCCCAGATCATTAACTAGTGGCGGCTCTCTAGCCAGATTTCACAAATCTTTATCTTTGTCCCTGCCCCTAACCAATAATCTTGAAGAAATAGTAAAATTTGTTGATGAGAAAAGCTCTTCACTTGGCACATTTCTTGGGTGTTGGTTTAAATATGACTTCTCTAAGAGGCCTTCCATGACCCCTATCTAGATTAGAATCCCTCTTATATGTGCCAATAGCCCACAGTACTCCCCCTGTTGAAACACACATTATACTCCAGTGTTCTTACTTATTGTTAGTGAACATCTATCCTGCTCTAAGTTGCTTAAGGGCAAGGACCTCACAGATTTTGTTTATCCCATACACCAGAGCCTAGTACCAAATAAGTTCAGGTCATATTTGTTAAATAAATGAAAGGAAATAAAATTAAAACAGGTATTGAATATTTATTAGAGGCAGATGTAATACCTGTCCTCAAGGGATTCATTCTAAAGAGGAGACAGTAAAACATCCCATGTGTTATGGGCACTAATGGCACATATACGAGGTATTATAGGAAATCCAGTAAAAAAAGCAATAAACTCACTGCTCTGGGCTTGTGGGGTGGGTGGTGGGGAGTAGGGTCATTAATGAGATTTTTGGGGAAGATACTTTATCAGGAAGGCGAGTCTGAAAGTGAGAGGTAGGAATTTTCCAAGTGGGGAAAGGCATTCCAAAAAGTAGAAGTTCAAGGGGATACTAAACAGATGTGGCTTATTTGGAAATGGCACTCATTCAAATTGACAAGAGTTTGAGAATCAGGAAAGAAATGATGAAATAACAGGCTAGAAAGGTAAGCAGAGTCTTCTAAGGCATGCTATAGAGGCTCGGCCATAGCTTCTATACACTGGGGAACTTTTACAGGATTTTAACAATGGCTGTTACACTTTTTAAAAAACTGCTTTTATTGATTTTTTTAGAGAGAGAGGCACAGAGAGAGAGAGAGAGAAACATCGGTGTGAGAGAGAAACATCTATTGGCTGCCTCCCACAAGCCCCCTACTGGGGATCAAGCCCACAACCCGGGCATGTGCCCTGACCCAGAATCGAACCAGGACCTCTCAGTCCATGAGACAATGCTCAATCCACTGAGCTATACCAGCCAGGCTGCAGTTACACTTTTCAAAAACACAGCATTAGTGGTAAGTATGGAGAATGGGTTTAAAATGGGAAGATCCTAGCAATAGGATTATTTCCTGGAGTGCAGTTCCTCCTTCCTTATAGTATTCAAGGGGTAAGGGAGAGGGGATAGTTCCAGATGGCACTGATGTTTCCACATAGGGGAATGGAATCTATATCTTGACAGGCTGGAATGCAAATAACTGTGATTTTAAGACTATCTTTGACCTCTTTGAACCTCAAATACTGCATCTGTAAATGTAAGGATTGGACTAAAAGATCTGAATGATCCTGAACATTAACATTCTATAACTATGAAATCATAAACTAATAAGGTAAAATGATATAGAAAGTAGTAGTATGTATTATATATAGAGTAGCAATAGTGTTTTGAGAACACTTAAATTATAAAGAAACCAGCACATACTGTGTTAGTAGCAATTTTTGTCAAAAGACTTGGGCTTTTATTTGATTGCAAATAGCATGACCAACAGCATGGGAGAAGCTTGACCAACAGGAATAAGATAGAGAAACAGACAGGTCCCAGTCTCTTTGTGCACCAACCAGGGACTACCTTAACATGGAGATTATTCTGGGCTTTACTTTCAGAGGGACATGGACAATTGAGAATGACAAAGTGGTCAGGATAATGAAAAGTCTGATGTTCAGATCATAGAAAAACTGAGTAAAAGAACTGAGAATATTCAGCCTGGAAAAATAGAAAACTTAAGGAAAAATGTATTAGCTGCCTTCATATATTTGAAAAAACATTCCTGTAGAAAATGGATTTGATTTTACTGGGCTTCACTGATCGAGTTTAGGACCAATGATGGAAAGTTTCTGAAGGCATGGTTTAGGTAAATATATGTAAAAAAAATCTAACCCACTTAATAGGTTTACCAAAAATGAAAGAGACTCATAAGTTAGGCTCATTTGCCATTATGTTTTCAGGAGATAAGGGAAGAGTTCTGTTTTGTTCAGTATTATATCAGTGGTACTTGTATGGTTCAGCAAATATTGATTAAGTGAGTAAATGAAGAAGGTGGTATTGAATTAACTGTGAACTCCTTTTCATCCCTGATATTAAAATTGATGTCTCCACCCCGCCAGTGTGGCTCAGTGGATTGAATGTTGTCTCATTGACTGAGAGGTCCTGGTTCGATTCCCGGTCAGGGCCAATTGATGTTTCTCTCTCACATCAATGTTTCTATCTCTCTCTCTAAAAAAATCAATAAAAACATAAAAAAAATTGATGTCTCCATCCCTAGCACTTTTGTTCATAGAGACTTTACTACATTATATTCTAATATATATATTTTTAATACAGGCATACCTCAAAGATACTGCAGCTTTGGTTCCAGATCACTGCAATAAAGCAAATATTGCACAATTTTTTTGGTTCCCCAGTGCATACAAAAGTCATATATACTCTTAAGTCTATTAAGTGTGCAATAACATGATGTCTAAAAAATAATTTACATACCTTAATAAAAATACTATACAGCAAAAAATTGATAAACATCATCTGAACCTTCAGTGAATTATAATCTTTTTGCTGACGGAGAGTTTTACCTCAATGTTGAAGGTTGCTGACAGATGAGGGTGATGGTTCCTGAAGGCTGAGGTAGCTGAAGCAATTTCTTTTTTTTTTTTTTATCCTTACCCGAGGACATCCTTTCGTTCAGATAGAGTGGGAGGGAGAGAGGGGAAGAGAGAGAGAGAGAGAAACATCGACGTGAAAGGGACACATCGAGTGGCTGCCACCCGCACGACCAACCAGGGCCAGGGACAAACTGCAACCGAGGTACATGCCCTTAGCGGGAATCGAACCCAGGTCTCTCTGGACCGCAGGCCGACGCTCTAACCGCTGAGCCAAACCGGCCAGGGCTGAAGCAATTTCTTAAAATAATAAAAGAAACAATGAAGTTTGCTATATCAATTAACTTTTTTATTATCTTTATTGTTGAATGTATTACAAATGTCCCCCCTTTGTTTCCCCATTGACCCCCTCCTCCCCAATCCTGCCCCTCTCCTGCTTTTCCCACACTATTGTCGGTGTCCATTGGTTATGCATATATGCATAGATGTTCTTTGGTTTATCTCATCCCACCCTCCCTCCCCCCTTCCCTTTGAGGTTCATCAGTCTAACAACCAATTTGTACTTATTAATTCCTTCATCTCTTTCACCCATCTTTCCAGGCCCCACCCATATGGCAAGCAACAAAAAGTTCGCTGTTATCTATGAGTCTGTTTCTGTTCTGCTTGTTCATTTTGTTTGTAGATTCAATTGTTGATAGATATGTATTAATTGTCATTTTATTGTTCATATTTTTGTTCTTCTCCTTCAAGAAGACCCTTCAACATTTTATATAATACTGGTTTGGTGGTGGTGAACACCTTTAGCTTTTTCTTGTCTGGGAAACTCTTTATATGTCCATTGATTCTAAATGATAGCGTTGTGGGATAGAGTAATCTTGGTTGTAGGTTGTTGCTTTTCATCACCTGGAATATCTCTTGCCACTCTTTTCTGGCCTGCAAAGTTTCTTTTGAGAAATCAGCTGACAGTCTTATGAGAGTTCCTTTAGAGGTAACTGCTTTTCTCTTGTTGCTTTTAAGATTCTCTCTTTGTCTTTAACCTTTGCATTTTGATGATGATGTGTCTTGGTGTGCAGCAGCAAATGAAGATGGTATAAAGAGCTTCTGGGACAACTTCAAGTGTATCAACATTCACATCATGGGGAAGCCAGAGGAGAAGAGAGAGAGCAAAAAATTAAAAACCTATTTGAAAAATAATGACAGAAAACTTGCCTAACCTGGTGAAGTACAGAAAGTTTAAAAAAAGATGAACCCAAAGAGGCCCACACCAAGACACATCATAATTAAAAGGCAAAAAATTAAAGACAAAGAGAGAATCTTTATTTTTTTATCCTCACCAGAGGACATTTTTCCATTTATCTTCAGATAGAGTGGAATGGAGGGTGGGAGGGAGGGAGAGAGAGAGAGAGAAACATTGATGTGAGAGAGGCACATGAACTGGCTGCCTCCTATATGACCCTGACCAGGACCAGGGACAAACCGCAACTGAGGTACATGCCCCTGACTGGAATCGAAACCATGACTCATTGGTCCATGGGCTGATGCTCTAACCACTGAGCCAAACTGGCCAGGGTGACAAAGAGAGAATCTTGAAAGTAGCAAGAGAAAAGCAGTTAGTTACTTACAAGGAAGCTCCCATAAGACTGTCAGCTGATTTCTCAACAAAAACTTTGCAGGCCAGAAGGGAGTGGCAAGAAATATTCAAAGTGGTAAAAAGCTAGTACCTACAACCAAGTACCTACCCAACAAAACCATCATTTACCAATGAAAGACATATATAGATATTCCCAGACAAATCAGTATTATATGAAGTGTTAAAGGGTCTTCTTTAAGAAGAAGAAGAAAAAAAAAAGATAAAAATATGAACAATAAAATGCCAATAAATACATATCTATCAACAATTGAATCTAAAAAAGAAAGTAAACAAGCAAGCAGAACAGAAACAGACCCATAGATGCAGAGAACTGGGATTAAGAAGTACAAATTTGTTGTTACAGAATAGTCACAGAGGTATAAAGTACAGCATAGGAAATATAGTAAATAATATTCTAATAACTATGTATAGTGTCAGATGGGTATGAGATTTATCAGGATGATCACTTAGTAAGTTATATAATGTCTAATCAGTGGGGTGTACACCTGAAACTAATATAATGTATGTCAACTGTAATTGAAAATTTAAAAAATAATTTAAAAAATTAAATAAATAATGTGGGCCATGAGAAACCCAAGATGGTTGCTTGGTTCTTCTTGGCTCCCTGATATTTTTTCCCCAGGTTTTTCATTCCTTCATCCACTATAGTACATTTAAGTGGGACTTCATTCAACTGCCATTTAGTTTGAGTTATCTATATGTTCTTGTTGTGTGTATGTTTTCTGGATGAGTTGAAGCTTTCCCCTGCCATAAGGCTAATGCCCTCACAATGGCAAAGAAACTGTTAAAAAAATGTGTTTCCCATTGGGGTATACCTTCCACAATTTTTAATGATTGGGGCACCCATTTCACCAAGTAAGTCATACAAACCTTAACAGATAACGCTGAACAATTTTTGGAATTATCACTGACCCTATCACCTTCAATTATGCAAAGTCTAGAGAACGAATGAAAAAATTGGATTCAAGCAAAACATGTTTCATTATACTGTCTGAATGAACAGATGAAAATGGGCACAATTTTTGTGATTTTTTGTTTTGTTTGAGGTGCTGATTTTTTAATCTTTTGTTTTCGGATAAAAGGAAACTTTAACCTATCACTTAGAAATTTTGTAAATTATAGGTGGAATTGAAACATTTATTTATTTCTTCCTACTTGATTGCTTCAGAATGCAGAAACTTTCAATGAGTGAATATTTTTATTTTGATGAAAATGTGATTATTTGCATAAGTTCAATAAGAATCTATTTTCTTTATAACAGGATACAATTGAAAACTGGTTTTATTAGTAAGACTTTGACTGGAATGTCATGTTTGAGTGAGACATGCATAGACTCAGATATGACTAGAAAGCTTTAAAGAGTTAAGATTTACTTTGAAAGCCAATAAAATCCCCTTTAGGAAAACAGCCTGATACCTGTTTACATGATTTACAGCAGTCTTACTAGGTGAGGAATGAAGGTTGTTTTCTGTGAGATGCAAAGAACCTCAGGATATGTTGGGGATCTCGAGAAGAGAGGAATTTACCCAAATCTATAGTTTTGCAGGTAAAATCTGATGGCATGTATGTGGCTTGACTTCTTAGTCTTGAGAGGCTATTTAAAGTTCAATTTAAATATTCCTTGGGAAAATTTTAGCAAAGTGGATTTAAAGTGCCTATGTGGTTAATTACTATTCTTGCTGGACTTATACAAATAATCAAGTCAAGTTTATTGAAACTAGTTGTATTTTGTAGATAAATTAGTCTTTTTAAAAAGTTGATCTTAGAGGGAGGGAAGGAGAGAGTGAAAGAGAGAAACATTAATGTGAGAGAGAAACATCAATTGGTTGCTTCCCATATGCACCCTCTTTAGAGATTGAACTATAATCTGGTTATGTGCCCTGACTGGGAATCAAACCCGCCACTTTCTGGTGTGTGGGATGAAGCTCTCTCATCAATTGAGTCACATCAGCCAGGACAAATTTGTCTTAATTTGGCTATCTTTCATAAAAATGGGGGTGATTTTAAAGAGAAAATTGTGTTTCAATATTACACCCTTTTGTAGAGTAGATTCTAGTGTCTTTTGAGTTTGTTTTTTTTTGTACTTGTAAACTGGACTGGATTTTGAATTTTTCTAGTGACTTGGAATCATGGAGAACTAAACTGCCCTTTCCCAGACCCTTGCAATTACCAATTGCAACTAGATGACATGATATAAATTTCAGAAAAATTGTCACATTAATTCATACTCAACCAATCTCAGTGTGATACTGTGTAAACCATACAGAAAGTTTACTTGAGTATTTGATGACATTGTCAGAGACATTTTAAACTACAAAAGATGTTTTCAGCCTACAAACTCAGAGACTGGTTTATAATTTGCTCTAATCATTAACCTTTGATTTTCTTTTGTTTTCATAAATCTCATCAAATACTAATGCTTTGGAATTTAACCCATATAGTCAACCATTTGGCCCATTCTACTGCTCAAGCTCTAAAATTCCAACAGACAATCTTAGAGTTCTTGCAATGTGGGTCCTTAGACAATAGGATTGCTTATTAGCTAAACAAAGAAGTGTTTGTACATCATGGTTTGGGTTCTAGAGTATATAATAACAAAAGTTACTCTTTATTCTTTGTTTTATATTAGGGTACAGGTAGTCTGACTTGCTGCTACTTCTATCATTGCTGTGGTCTCTTCTTATAAATTGAACATGCAGAGTACCCCCTCTCAGGCTCAGGGACCACTGTGGAAGAGGTAGGTATGTGAGATTGTAAGAGCCAGCTTAGAGGAGCACACTGGGCAGACTAATCTGACTCCATTTTAAAATTAATCTTACCTATTGATTAAATCTTGACTCAATTGCCTTATTTCCCTCAAGACTGAGAAATGAACAACAAAAAGGAGGAAGTATGACTACAGAACCAATTCAAAATGGTCCTATCTTGTTTGACGAGGTGCTGAGTTGTTTTTCAGAGACAACAGACCAAAATCACAAGTATGCTGAGCAAAGTATGCTGCTACTTGATTGAATTCATTTATTAGTTCTTATAGTTTTTTGTTTGAATTGTTAGGGTTCTCTCTATATAGTATTATGCCATCTGCAAATAATGACAGCTTTACTTCTTTCTTTCCAATTTGGATTCCATTTATTTCTTTATTTTATTTTATTTTATTTTGACTTACTGTTATGTCTAGGACTTCTAATACTATGTTGAATAAAAATGGTGAAAGTGAACATCCTTATTCCCGATCTTAAAGAAAAATGTTTTCACCATTGAGTATGATGTTAGCTGTGGTTTTGTCATATATGGTCTTTATTATATTGAAGTATATTCCCTGTATTCCCACTTCAATGAGAATTTCCATCATAGTTGATGTTGGATTTTGTCAAATAATCTTCTGCATCTATTGCTATTATCATATGATTTTTATGTTTAATTTTTGCCTTTCATCACTTTAAATATTTTGTGCTATTCCCTTCTGGCCTGTAGAGTTTCTGTTGAAAAATCAATTGATAGTCTTATGGGAATTTCCCTGTATATGATTAACTGCTTTTCTATTACTATGTTTAAGATTCTCTCTTTGTCTTTAACTGTTGGCATTTTAATTCTGATGTGTCTTGGTGTGGGCTCCTTTAGGTTTACCTTGTTTGGGTATCTCTGTGCTTCGTGGACTTTTATGTCTGCCTTATTCATCAAGTTAGGGAAGTTTTCAGTCATTATTTCTTCAAATAGGTTTTCAATCCCTTTCTTTCTCTGTTCTCCTTTTGGGATCCCTATGGTGTGAATGTTGGTATGCTTGATGTTATTCCAGAAGTCCTTTAAACTATTCTCATTTTTAAAATTATTTTTTCTTTCTGTTGTTCTGATTTGGTATTTTTCACTACCTTCTTTTCCACGTCACTATTACGATCCTCTACTTCATCTAATCTTTTTCTGATGCCCTCCAATGTAGTCTTCATTTCCTTTATTGTATTCTTCCTTTCTGAATGGTCCTTTTTTAAAAAATATTTTTTTATATATCTGTTGAAGTTCTCACTGAGTTCATTTATTCTTCTCCTAAGTTCGCCAAGCCTTCTTACAACTAGTGTTTTGAACTTTGTATGTGGTAGATTGCTAGTTTCCATTTCATTTAGTTATTTTTCTGGAGTTTTGTCCAGTTCTTTCATTTGGGACAATTTTTGTTGTTGTTTCCTCATTTTGGCTGTCTTGCTGTGTTTGTTTCTGTGTATTAGATCTGTGATATCTCCCAGCCTTGACAGAGTGGGCTTATGCAGAATATATTCTCTGGATCCCTGTGACACTATCTCCCTAGTCATCTGAGCCAGGTGCTCCAGGAATGTCCCCATTGTGTATGCCCTCCTGTTATAGTTGGACTTCAATTGATGTTGGCACATCAGTGGTTAGGGTTGACCCACAGTTTTACTAGCTTTGGATGTTGGCCATGACTATAGCAGATGAGCTGTTGTGCAGGCACTGACCTCATGGAGTGAGAGTCACTTTAACTGGGCTTGGTGCCAGCTGCGGCCACCCTTTAGGTGTGTTGATTGTGGAGCTCTTGGGTGTGGCTCTGGTGTGGTCTGAAGCCTGTCACCAAGTGTATTTAGTCTGGGGCCTCTTTGGAGCAGCTCCAGTATAGGCCAAGGTCAGCCGCTGCTTGTACCAGGCTTTGGGAAGTTTTGGAGGAGATACAGAGTGATCTGCAGTTAGGTGCTATTTGTTTTGGGCTTGGAGATGCTTGGGAGAGGCTACCCTGCAAACCAGAGCCAGCCAGTTGCCACTTGTATAGAGCTTGGGGCCCTTTTCTGGACACTATGATGGAAACTGAGGCCAAGTATGACTTATGATGTACTTGTGGCCACTGAGTTGGAGCTACTTTCCAGGCCATAACTGGCCATGCTTGAGGACCACCTAATGGGAGTTATAGTGCAAGCGGAGAATGGTTGCTGCTTGTGCTGGGCTTGGGTTGCTTGGCAGGAGCTACAATGTACACCTGCCACTGCTTGTTTGTGGTTTGTGGACTTTTGAAAGGGTCTCAAGTGCAAGCCTACGGCAGCCACTGCTTGTGTGAGGTTTGCAGTACTTTGAGTGAGTTTTCAGCATGAGCTAAAACTGCTACTTTGCAGGAGCCACTGGAAGAGCCTCTGGCCGGGTGAACAAGTTGGGTGGGGCAGGTTCTCAGGGAATCACCAGGGGAGGGAAAATGGTGTTATACAAGTTAATGGGGAGTACAGACTTGGTGCCCACTGTGCCAGGGCAGCTGGGTGATAGGAGAGCTCAACAAAGGAAAAATGTTTTGTCCAGTTCTTTCATTTGGGACAATTTTTGTTGTTGTTTCCTCATTTTGGCTGCCTGTCCTTCCATACCTGGGAAGAGTTGCCCCAACCCCTGCCCCTGCAGTCCTCACCCTAAAGTTAGTCAATTTAGTTCCTTTCTGTGTGTCCCTGGTGTTTTTTGAGGTGCTGCCCCTGTGCTGGAGCTTAAAGTGGGTGAATTTGTGAGTGAGAGAGTCTGTGCACAGGACTTTTAAGAGCAATACCTCACAGTCTTTAGCAGCCTTTTGTCTTTCTTGGATGCAATTTCTGCTGGTTTTCATAACCAGATGTTATAGAGACTCCTTTTCCAACACTAGTACCCTGGGCGGTGGAGCCCAATGTGGGGCTGGGACCCCTCACTTCACAGGGGGATTTTTGTAGCTGAAGTATCCCTCCAAGTTCTTAATTGTCACACTGTGAGTATGGGACCTACCTGTTCCATGTCTCCACCTTTTCTCCCAGTCTTGACAAGGCTTCTTTTTTATATCCTTAGTTATAGGACTCTGTTCAACTATTCTTCAGGAGGTTCTCAATGATGGTTGTTCTATAGATGTAATTTTGATGTGATTGTTGGAGGAGGTAAGCATTTTTTTTTTTTTTTTTTTTTTTTTACCTATTCCACTATCTTGAATGGGATGACTTTAAATTTTACAATCCTGTCACTGCTGCTGATTTTTCTTCTTTCTGTGAGAGACTGATGGCGGTGCTGTAAGGTGGTAAAGGGGAGTACCATCTCCATGGAGCAACCACAGCTTTAAAGGGGAGACATGACTGGGTACCCAACAGGTCACTTTCTAAAAGCAAAGCAAACATCCTTTCCTTCTATCAGGTTGCTTGTTTGAGTGTGATGACTATCACATTCAGAGAAGGATACTTGCTGGAGGAAGATATACAGTACATATGTATATACGTATCTATGTATATATACTGTATTTCTTTTCAGTGGGCAGTGATGTTTAGTAATTAATTATTATTGGTCATTAGAAGTCATCTCAGTCTCCTGAGAAAGGACTGTGAATGATAGTAATGCTATTTCCTGTTCCTCTTGTTACTTCTATCCTCTTAGACTTGGCCTTCTGGGAGCTAAAACATTTTGTTTTTGTGTTTATCTGTTCTCAGTGATATTATAATGTTCATATTTTAAGGGCTTATCATATGAGGGCTTCCTCAGGGTGTTAAAACATCTGTTTCTAACTGTTGAAGAGAAGAGAGAGGAAAAAAACCCACTTATTTGACTTTTAATTTTAAACACAACAAAATGAAATGTATGTTGATGTGAGTACCATATGGAATTTTTCCTGATAAGTATGTAGAATACAGGGATGTGAAAGAGATTTTGACTATGAGTTAAGGAAGTCACCCATCCCATGGGGTCTTAATTTACCCCAGTTTGAGGGTGCATACTATTTCGCTTTAGCTCAGCAAATACTAGTTCAGAGCCTACTCTTTGTTGAATATCATATCATAGACAGAATGTAAGAGGGGATTCCTTCTGTTAAAAATATAAGCCTGTTGTATAGGTAAGTAGATAAGTGGCTCTGCCTATGATGTCCACAACTTCCTGCCTTAAGAGAATTTTCAGGCTGTAGTGCAGAAAGGGAGAAACTGATGGGATTCCTTAGTTTTGAAATCAGAGCTGAGAGGTCTCTAGGGTTTAGAGGGCAGAGCACAAGAGAGGAAGCTGCTACACAGGAAGATAACTCCAAAATCTGCAGAGGATCCCCCTTGAGTATTCAGGTGAGTGCTGATCAGTGTATGCAAATAAGGAAACTACCTGAGTCTAGAGAAAGAACTGTCCAAAAAGACTAAAGGGAGCAACACCCCCAGTGCTCATGCAGGGCTCAGACTAGTGTCTGTTTATACCAGCCAGAATGGAAAAGCTCATAACACATTAGGTAGAGTACTCAGAAAAGTTGTGTTCAGTAGGGGAATAATTGACCATTGATTGAGCACCGCTCTGGTTCTGTCTAACAAATCTTAAAAACAAGACCTCAAAATATCAAATTTTTCCCAATTAACATAACTATGACCAGAAAAAATTAAAAGAATATTTATGGTAATACAAAAATATCCAGTATACAGTTAAATTCATAGGGTTTGATATTCAATTAATAATATCCATGTATGCAAAGAAGCAGTGAAATACAAATAAAATTAAGATAAAAACCAATCATTCGAAATGGACACATTTAATCCAGAACTGACAAGGATAATAAAAGTGGCAGACAAGGGCACTAAAGTAATTATTTTAATTGTATTCTCTATATTCACGAAAGTAACTAGAGACATATAAAATATCCAAATACACATTCTAGAGATGAAAATGACAATGAGATGAAAAATATATTGGATAGGATTTATGGTAAATCACATATTGCAAAAGTAAAATATGAAACTTGAAAGCATAGAAACAGAAACTATCCAAAGTGAAACGCAGAGAGAAAATAGACTGGGGCTGGGGTGGTGGATGAGGGATGGGGGAAGAGCAGCAGTGAACTGTGGAACAACTTCAAATAGCCTATTTAGACTGAATCCTCCAAGGTAGAAAAATATTTGAAGAAATAATTGTTCAAAGTTTTCTAAATTTGATGAAAACTATAAACCTAGAAATCCAAAAAGTCTAATAAACCCCAAGAACAAGACACATGAACAAAACTACATGAAGATACATCATAGTCAAATTGCTCAAAATCGATGATAAGAGGAAATCTTAAAAGTAGCCAGAGGAAATGAACACATTACATACAGGAGAAAGTTAAAAATGGTAGCAGATTCTTTTTGGACATTATTCCAGGGAGGAGAAAAGGAAGCAATTTCTTTACCGAAAGAAAAAAAAAAAAATCCATCCACTTAGCATTCTATACTCCACAAAAACATCTTCTAAAAATGAAGGCAAAATAAAGATCTTTCAAACATTCAAGAGTTAAAACAACTCATTACAAGCATACCCACATAACAGAAATTTTAAGAGAAGTTCTTCAGATAGACAAAAACAATATCAGAATGAATCTGGTTATCATAGAGAAATGTGGACACCAGAAATTCATAAGAGCAAGTATATAAGATTTTTTTTTTTTTGGTAAAAAAAAGTTTGATATTTTGAGGTCTTGTTTTTTTTACTAAAATCTCTTTAACAGATAATTTTATGTTTAGACAAAAATAATAACAATGTAGTGTGAATTTTATTACATAAAATTCATGACAGCAAATTAAACCCAACATAAGCAAAATAATGAAAATAATAAAGATCAGTATGGAAATCAACGAAGTAGAAAAATATAGAGAAAATCAATGAAGCCAAAAGCTGGTTCTTTGAGACAATTAATAAAATTGATAAACCTAGAGTCAGGCTGACCAAGAAAAAAAGAAAGAAGACACAAATTACCAATATCAAGAATGAGAAATGTAACATCACTAGAGGTTCTACAGATATTAAAAGGATAACAAAGGAGCCTGGCCAGTGTGGCTTAGTGTAATGAGCATCGTCCCATGGACTAAGAGGTCCCAGTTCAATTCCTGGTCAGGGCACATGCTCAGGTTGCCAGCTAGATCCCCAGGGGTGGTGTGCAGGAGGCAGCCAATCAATGTTTCTCTCTCACATTGATGTTTCTATCACTCTCTCCCTAAAAAAAAATTATTTAAAAAAAGGATAACAGAGGAATACTATGAACAACTTTATGCCAATAAATTTGATACTTAGTTGAAATGGGAAACCTCCTTGGATGGCAAAAGCTACCAAAACTCATTTAGGAAGAAACAGATAACTTGAATAGCCATATATCTATTAAAAATATTAAGTTTATAGTTTAAAAATCTTCCCATAAAGAAAACTTCAGATTTAGATAATTTTGTTGGAGAATTTTCTGAAACATTTAGAAAAGCAATTACTACCCTTCCAAAGTATTGAAGTGGAAGAACTGCATATCAACTCATTCAATGAGACTAGTAGTACCCAGATATCAAACCAGAAAAGACATTATAAGAAAAGAAAGCTACAGACCAATATACTTCATGAATGTAGATGGAAACATTTTAAAACAAGTTTTAGTAAATCTAATTCAACAATATATAAAAATGACAATATGTCATGATCAAGTGGAATTTATCCCAAGAATCATAGTTTGACATTCAAAAATCAGTCAATGTGATTTACCATATAAGCAAATTAAAAAGGAAAATCCATAATATCATCTCAATAGATGTAAGAAAAAGCACTGAATACAATTCAACATCTATTCTTAAAAAAACACTCTCAGTAAACTAAGAATAGAATGGGATTTTCTCTACCTGATAAAAGGCATCTCTGAAATCCTATAGTTAACATTATACAAAATTAACTTAAAGTGGATAATATATCTAAATGTAAAGCCTAAAACTATAAAACACCTAGAAGAAAACACAGGGAAAATCTTTGCAACCGGCCTCAGAACAGGGAGAAGAGTCATAAGGATTGCCCGACTGGAAGGATTCTACCATCTTTGGAAATGTAAAGATTGGAGGCAGCAAGGGAAGGTCAAACAAGCAAAATTTGTTCTGCTGTCCCTCCATAGGCCCTGTGAAGCTCAATAGCTCTTCTCTACACTCTGTGCTTAACAGCATTTGGAAGCAACCGTGTATCCATATCAAAGCATGCCAACCAGTACAGGCAAACCTTATGTTATTGCACTTCACAAATATTACGTTCTTTTACAAATTGAAGGCAAAAACATTATGACTAGCTTTATTGTGATACTTGCTTTATTGCAGCGTTTTTGAACTGAACCCACAACATCTCCAAGGTATGTCTGTACTGATGAAGTTACAAGGGGGCCAGTCATCATCACGGGGACCGCAGGAGGTGCCACGCCTGCACACGAGGGTGCACACAGGCAGCACAGCGGGGCACACTGCCTAGGGAAGATCAAGATCCGCACTCAGTCTATGTGGGGAAGTGGAGTGTGTGTGTGAGGAACACACATTTATTAACACCACTCTGTTAATCAGTTAATATGTGTTTTATTTCATTCATACAATGATCTTGGCAATATAATAGATATTATTCTCATATCATAGCCCCATAAAAGGTCTGTAATTTGCCCAAGGTCAATGGCGGCTGTACTCAGATTTATCAGATCACTACTTTTTGTTGTTATATCATCTGTCTCCATAAGCAAAAAAGTTTTTTCTAGGTTGCAAAGAATAACATGGGTATTTCTCTGGGACTTGAAAAGTGTGAGCCCCCCAAATTTTTATTCTTTTATGAAAGGGCAGCTGTTAAAAATTGTTGGCAAATCTCAAGTGTTCTAAATGTTTGAGGGTGAGGCCATACATCTGCCTTCAGGGAATACCTGAAATGTGTTCTCAATGAGTGTTTCTTTATAGAAGGATGTGAAGGTGATTCATCTTTGGCCTTGAAATAAGACAAAATTTTGGATAAATATGGTGTTGGTGATTCCTTTAGGACTGGGCAGCGAAAATCGAGGAAGAAGTGACAAACCACAGCTCATAATGCTGCAGGGAATTCGTTTCTGATGGCAGCCTATCTGTTGAATAGATTTACAATGCTGAGGGAAGTCTAGCATTGCTTCAAAGTTATTTCTGATGCATTGGAAGAAGGAGCTGTCAATCAATTCCCCGTGATTTTGAGCAGAGGGGCGAGCTATTACTATAGTGATAATAGAGATTCCCTGAAGATAACACCTTTGACTAAAATTTTCACTGTCCTAGAGCTTTCAAAGTGGCCACACATCGACTAGTTGCTTTCACAGTACAAGCTAATGCATGAATAGATAATAACTTTTTTCTTTCTTACTAGTGTTATTATCTTTTAGTATGTATGGTGAAAGACTTTTAAAAGATCTTTACTATCTTTTAAAAACATTTCTATCGTTAAGGTTTTCAAAAATACTTTAAAGTAGAGACACTCCTTGTTGAGATTCAGTGATTAATGAGATTTGGCTTATCTTCTTTATGTATCTCTTTTTTCCATTGAAGAATATCTTTGCCTCTTCTTACTTGAAAGATGATTTTCAGTGAAAAGTCATTTCAGAACCATTGTTAGGTCCCTGATGACTAAGATAAACCTAATACTGTTATTAAATATTTAAACCTTTGTTCAATCTGGATCAAGACTCCCTCATGTAGCTTTTTCTTCCAATATACCCCTATAAGAATTTTATGTTATAAATAATTTAAATTAATTATAGTTCCTGAGTACATTTTGAAATTTTCTTTCTCTACTTATGCTATCTTTTTTTCTGTCTGGAATGCCTTTCTTCACTCTATTTCTGGCAAGGAAAGTCCTACCCACTAGGCAGATCTGGTTATCTGTTGATCTAACAGCTTAACTACATTTCCCAGCCTCCTTTGTAGTTAGTGTGGGTGTAACTGATTTTCACCGTTCCCTTGCCTTGCCTATAGAAACCTGCCACAGTCACTCTCTCCTTGCTGTCTTCCTCTGTCTGCAAACAGTATGTAAGTATCAGGACAACTCTGTTACGCAAATCAAATATTAAAGGTGGCAGAACCTCTGTTTCTCTTGCCCCTGAGAGACTGAGTGGCACAGAGCCTTTACTCCATGATTTTGAACCCTTCATGTATCAGACAAAATTACTATTGGGTGAAACCACTCACATCTTGAGATTTATCTCTTAGGGTAGCTAGTGTTACCCTTATAAATTGATCTGTTGTTCAAGTCCGACTCAAATCCTCTCTTTTCTTTTATATCTTTCTTTATTACTCCAGGCAAAAGTAATGCTTCTTCCCTTTAATTATTATAACATAGAGTTCTTTATTTTGTTTTGATTTTATAATACTCGTTCCAAGCTACCTCAACTTCCTGCCCACCTGCCTTCTAAAATTGTGCCTACATCCACACCCATTCTGTCTTCCTTTTCTTAAGTCTCAGTGGATGATCCTAGAAGTGCCCCTCCTCATGTCTCAGACCAGTCCCCTCTCTCTGGAACCCATCTCCCTCTTGCCGCCTCAGGGATCTATTCTATCATCTGTCTTCCATCTTGCCTTTGTTTTCAGATACTGTTTCAAATGCTCTGCAGCATTTACAATGCACATTGTTAGATGTTTCATGGAGCTCTTTCCCCTTTGACTTCTGTGGCTGCATCAGTTTGCACAGGCCAAGTTATGCTGCAGCAATCCAGTTATCATTGACACCCACGCCTCAGTGGCTCACAGTGGTAAAGAGTTATTTCTCACGATCATGTTCTCTGTAGGATGGCTGAGATCCTTTCTGTGCTGTCGTCACTCTAGGACCAAAGCTGATGGAGGAAACTCTATGGAACATGGTCACTCTTGAGGCAGAGAGAAAGACAGAGATGAGGCACATATGGCCTCTTAAAGCTTCAACCTGGAAGTGACACAGGTCACTTTTGCTCACATCCCACTGTCCAGAGCATACTTGGACCAGACTGATGTCCAGGAAGCACAATGTGTAATCCTTCCCTGGAGGGACAGGGCAACAGGACAGTTCACCATCATACTGCCTCCTCTTGATTGTTCTTCCTTCTGGGCTCCTTGGGGTTTTCCTCTCTCTTGAATTCAGATTTGCATGTCAGATACAGCCCATGTGTTTATGTTGCTTGACTTGCTTAGGGTTTTCTAATAGTTAAACTTTTTTCAATTAAGATTTCACTCCCAAATCCACATGTATCACTTCTCTTGAAAAATGACAAGATCTAGTAGGTGTGTGCTGGAATTTACCTGTGGTCGCTGCCGCAGGAGCTGAGTTGTGTCTGCCCTTGTTAGATGGACTTCTGTGCTACAACAAGGCCTTTACAATTCATGATGCTGCCAGCTCCGTTGGTACCCCTGTTTGTTAGGCCTTTTTTCAATGCCATTGTTCCTACAGTTCTATTCTACTCACTCTACATAGTCTCCTTGAAGAATCTCCTTTCTTGTGGCTTTAGTTTCATCCACCACATCCTCTCCTCCACACAGCCAGTGTGTTACTTTAGGTCCTTACCAACTTTCGCATAGATCATTTTGTCAGCTTTCTAACTGCTCTCCCAGGTTCTAGTCTTGCAGGAACTCTGATCTATCCCCAAATAATTAATGCCTTGATCTATTATAAAGCCCATATCTGGTTACCAATCCCCAGCATGCATTTTTTAAATAACACACTATTGCTAGAGGCTTGAGCTCAGTCTGGTGTACATGTCTCATCTCTTGGCCCTGCCTTTCTCTCTGGTCTTACTTTTTTTCCCTTTATTGATTTTAGAGAGAAAGGAAGAGAGAAGGAGAGAGAGATAAAAACATCAATGAGAGAGAACATCGATTGGCCACCTTCTGCATGCCCCCTACTGGGGATTGGGCCCACAACCTGGGCATGTGCTCTGAACCAGCAACCTCTTGGTGTATGGGTCGATGCTCAAACACTGAGCCACACCAGCAGGGCCAGTCTTACTTCTTGCTCCCACTCTCTAGTACTCTACATTTTGGTCAAACTGAATTACTTTTTTGGGCTGTACTCTCCCTTACCAGGTATGAGCCACTCTTTATTCAGTATTGGCTGCAACTCCTCCTCTGGGAAGCCTTCCTTGACTGCTTTCCAGTCTCACCCAGAGTAGGTTAGGTATACTCTTCAACCCTTCAGAACCACTCTGTATCTCCTCTACCACAGTACTTAATACTCTTAATTGTGGCCACTTCTTAATTTCTCTACCTCTCTAGTTAGATGTTGTGGACTGAATTGTGTCCCTCTTAATTCATACATTGAAGTTCCAACCCCCAGTACTTTAGAATGTAATTGTATTTAGAGATAATGTCTTCAAAGCAGTGATTAAGGTAAAGCTGTTAGGGTGGGACCCTAATCCACTCTGACAGGTATCCATTATAAGAAGAAAAAGAGACACTGGGAATGTGCACACAGAGAAAAGATCACATGAGGACACAGCAAGAAGACGGCCATCTGCCAGTCAAGGAGAGACACCTCTGAAGAAATCAAACCTGCCAACACCTTGCTCTTGAACTGCCAGTATCCAGAGCTGTAAGAAAGTAAATGTCCTGTTATTTAAGCCACCCAGTGTATGGTATTTTATATTGGCAGCCCTAGCAAACTAGGACAGATAGTAAGCAATTTGAGGACAAGTTCAAGTCTTGTTTCTCTTGGTGTCCTTATCATATGCTCCAAATCCCGTAAACATTTATGGAATCAATGATTGATAAATGAATAAACAAACTTGGCATTGATAAATAAATAAAATAAGGTTTGAGATTTATTTTGATATGGCAAATTTGAATCGAGCTAATTCATTACAAGGAGCTTATGATAAAAGAACCTGCAAATGACAGATGTGTGGGAAAAATTTGTTGGTAGGTGAATAATAGAATCATATCATAACAGTGTTTTGTATTTATAGTTTTTCTTTATGAAACAAAGAAGCTCTGGCTTCTATTAATACACCCGTCTAAGAGCAGCTGTGAGAAGCACTTGTAATTGGGATCTTCTAGGGGAGGAACCTGAGGTGTGAGGGGACAGGCAGCTTGTCCAGGACCAAGGGAGCCACTGGCCTGGCCAGTGCTGAGGGGGAGGCCAGAATGTTCCCTTAGCTGGCAGAGTGCTGTGTTCTGCAGCCTGTCCTTGGGGATGATCCATACAAAGCTCCAGTGAGATGACTCAGCTAGATGTGCTCCAAATTGACAATCACATCTGGAATGCACCTTCTGGAATAGCAGTGGAGGAAAAGAAATTACAGTGGTGAGGGGGAATAATTACTCTGTCCAAGTTTTATATGACAGCAAGCATTTGAGCAAAAAGTGAATGCAGGGTCAATCAGGCACCCAGATGTTTTCTATCCACAAACACAACAATATCTGGAAACATCAGGACAGTAAGTGGGAAGGCTTGTGTTTTTCCACACCCGTGGCACATTCAGGCAAACTATAGCCAGGAACAAGCTTGGTCAGAAAGGAGCAGATTAACTGTTGCCACATTCTCCAAAGGGTGGCAATCAATGAGAAGAGGCTGGATTTGGCTGGGGCATTGGTTTAACGTGCACACACAAATATACACACATGCAGTCGGAGGCTGTGTGGATCTGGAGATACCACATGCCAGGGCTTCAGAGAGAGGGACTGAAGAATGCCAGATATCAGCCAACTAGACACACAGCGTTTCGTGCATTGAGCCAGCCCACACCTGTGCACAGTTGGTGACCAGCATTGGTCAGTAGTGGCAGCAGCAGCCAGAGAATATAGTAGACTACTATGCTCAGAGAAGGATGGACACAGGACTAAGCCAGTGGTGAATGTCTTGGTGATCAAGGTGGTTGACATGGGAATCTGGAGACAGGATTAAGTTTCAATTCTTAGAAGCAGCTATCCCCTGGGGTGAATGAAGAGGACTCACTAGGATTTGCAGATCACAGCCAAGATAGCTGTCTATGAATTCCTGGACCTGCGAGCTTATTAAGCTCAAGAAATAATAAATATAATAAACACATAAATGAGAGATATATCCTCTACAATGTCTCCCCAGGGAACACTTTCTCAATAGAACACCCCTTGAATTATTAAAACCCAACTTTATCGAATATATGTATCTCTTAATGCAATGTTTTTGGGCTAATGATGATATAGAAAAACAAGTATGTTTATGACCTCCAAACTTCATACAACATTTAAGCAAAGTGACTTGTGGAGATAGTCTTGAGTTACATTCTAAATACAATTCATAGAAAGTTAGAATATCTGAAAGGGGTATTATTGAGTGTCAACCTGGATTGTGGACCTGGGTTGTTGTTAGAGCTGTGGGAGGAGCCCCAACACTTCAAGCAACTCTTTGTTACAAACATGTTAATTTTATGGCCCTGAGACCAGATTAAGTAATGCCATCATTCTTACTCATCCATTCATTCATTCTTCATTCACTTGACCAATATTTATGGAATGCCTATAAAAAAAACCACACTAGTTAGTGGGGATTAAATAGTAGACTTCTAGCCTACTGAAGGATACAGATAAAACAGATAGGCCCTTGCAATACAGTGGAGTAGGTGCTCTGATAGGGGAGTTGTGCTGGGCAGTGGGAGCTTACCCAGGTCTGACGCCTTCCCACTTCCTGGAGGAAGTGATACCCACATTAAAATCTGAAGGATGAGTGAAACTGAGCCAGGGAAAAGAAGGAATTTATAGGAAGAGGAAACAATGGCTGTGCAGCAGCTCAGAAGAGGAAGAGCGAAGAGTTCAGAAAGGCTGGAATATTTGGTGGGAGAAACAAGGCAGGAGAAGTCAATATGTCTGGATCCTGGAGAGGATTTGTTGCTCCTGGTGGGGAGGATGGACCACTGGCAGGCTGACTATGTGCAGCCAAAGCACAGAACATAGAGAAGGGTAGGAAGTAACAGTTTGGGAACCACTTGCATATCAGAGGCCTGCAGGTTAGTGAACTCCTTCCGAGAGTGTCCAGAGTGAGAAGGGAGAGCTAAGGACAGAAACTCAATAAACTGCAACATTTAAGGAACAGAGTTTCAGGGGGCACCTAGGCTGACTGAATGAACAGCCAGACATCTGAGAAGAAACCAGGGGAGGTGGCAGTGAGGTTCCCAAAGGAAGAACAGATCTGAGAAACAAGGTCATAGTTCTTAGGGTAAATGGGGATGAGAAATCAAATAAAATAATAACTGACAAAAATGCATCAACATAGGGATGGTTGGTGGTCTTGATGAGATCAGAAGCTTCTTGATAATTCAAGTGTGGGAGGGAGTAAAGAGTGAGTAAAATTTCTTTAGAATTCTGGCCAAGATGCCAAGAAAGAAATCGGGCTGAACTGGAGAGCTTTGGTGTGGAAGTGCAATTTAAGATAGAGAAGATGAGAGTGTATCTGAATGTTACTGGGTGCCCTGGAGAGCTGAAATACTGGAGCAAAGAGGGGGTGGAGTCCCATGTTTAAGGGGTGAAAAGTGTTAACACAAGCTCAGAACTCATTTAGATGTTGTGTGGTGGGAGGGACTGAGGCTCCGGGACTGGGCTGTGTGGGGTTAGTCCTGCCTCTTCCATATGCTGGTTGTGTGACCTTCAGTAAGTCATGTAAACTCTGTAAGCTTCAATTTCTTTATTTGCAACAACAGAATCTACCTCATAAGGCTATTTGAAAAATCAAATTCAATTATGTACATAAAGTGGTTACCATAGTGCCTGGTAAGTATTCATTAATGTCTAGCTTTCTTAGCATTAATGCCTCAGAAGGGTGGTTGCTTATCAGTGGCCTGTCCATAGAGGGAATGGGGTGGGAGCCTCCTTCAGGGTCCACCTCTATCTTGAATGGGGAGAGGACGTATTCTCTTCGCCCTGCTAGACTCTCTTACCCAGCAGCAGCAACCCCTCCAGTTCCCTTTGATCTCGGGGATCACCAGATTATAGTCACTGTGTGGGACCTCTGACAGGGATGGTGGCTGGGGCTGTACCTACTGGAAGCTCAGCCTTGCAGAGTGAGTGACAGCTCAGGGAAAGCACAGCTTCCTGCCTCTGCTGGAAAGCCCCACCGCCTTTTTTGTTTTTTGTTTTTGCTGCAGGCAGGGATGTTGTTACAGGGAATGTGGATTGAGCTTTGGGAGCACTGTACACTTTCGAAATCGTGTCTTTGCTTTAGACATCACCACAATGTATAATGTGATGTAACAAGAAGAGGGTGCCCCAAGGGAGTGTCCCATTTTCTAAACAAAATTCTATGCTTTCTTTGCTTTTGCTGCCTTCCCCCAATTTCCTCCCAGCAGGGACAGTGTCTGCCTGTTTCTGTCCCTTGAAGGGGTGGGGAAACTTTTTCTGCCCAGGGCCATTTGAATATTTATAACATCATTTGCTGGATAATTATAACATCATTCGAGGGTCACATAAAAGGATCAACTTAAAAATTAGCCTGCTATATTTGCTCAGGCTAATTTGGTGAGACGTGTGATGGTAGCTGGTATTGATTTCATGGGCCTTATGCTGCCCCCGGGCTGGATGTTCCCCACCCCTGTGAGAGTCTCATAGGTTTATTCCCACTGGAGTCAGATGGGAACCCAGGAATGGAGCTGGGGTCCAGGTAGATAATCTAGTGCCCAGAGAGAAAAATGAGGCTTATGGTCACACAGTGAGTAACTGAGTGACTGGTCCAGGACTCAAAACTCAGGCCTCCTTAGCTTCTCCCCATAAATGATGAGGATTTTAGTAATCCACCCATCTTCCTTCAATCCCCCTAACTGTTGTTGATTTATTGGTCCAAAATTCATGGGGCACCTCCTTCACAGAACTTCATAGGATTCACATCAGGTTTTTTCTAGGTACTAGGGACTTAGATCAACAGAAATAAATCCCTGCTCTTGCAGGGCTTAGAGTCCAGTGAGGACAGATGGACAGTATATAATATAAACAAATAGATGATAAATATATCTTCCACAATGTCTCCCCAGGAAACATTTTCTCAATAGAATGCCTCTTGAATGAATAAAATCCAATTTCATAGAATGTATGTATCTCTTAATACAATGTTTTTTGGTCAATGATAATATAGAAAAACATGTATACATATAACCCCCAAACTTCATACAACATTTAAGCAAAATGATTTGCAGAGGTAGTCTCGAGCTACACTATAATGCAATTCATAGAAAGTCAGAATTTTTTGAAAGGTTTGTTGAGTGTCAACCTGGAGTGGGCACCTTGGTTATTGTTAGAGCTGTGGGAGAAGCTACAGCACTTTAAGTAACTCTTTGTTACAAATATATTAATGTGATGGTAATCAGGAAGCAATGCTTGAAGCATTTTACATACTAACATGATGGTTTATTACTTACATGTGATATATAGGTGTTTTAATGTATATTAGTTACATTTTAGGAAATTGTTTGGGAGTTTTGTATTGATGCATTGTAACTTTTCCCAAATAAAGTCATGGGAAGGAGGCTCCTGGTTAGCGTGTTGGGCTGGAGGCTGATGTGTAAGAATCTCTTCCTGATATTAAGTCTGTCCTTGGAAGGTGAGAGGTATTACAAACACCAGGTCCGCGTTAGTGCACGTTCTCGTAGCAATGTCTGGCTGCGGCTCCAGTGGCAGCCTCAGTGCTCCCACAGGCGACAGGTCCTTCTTGTGGGGGAGCTAACACAGAAGGTGGTGCTTGAGTCAAAGACATTTAGGTGGGCACCCTGGCTGGGAACATGCCCTCCTTTCAGAAGCTTGGCTCTGTGATGAAGATCACAGCCTCTTGAAAAATAACTTCAACAGGAAGAGCAAAAGGACCCTCTTGTCAAGTTCCATGCTGTCTTTTGCCAAGAGAGGTGGCCCAATTCCATGAGCATTTTTTTTATTTTTTTATGGGAGCTATGGAATGGTAGGAAGTCTCCCACAAAGGATTTCCTCTGGTCATTGTTGTTTTTTCACTTAGCAAAAAAATGTGGTGGGGGAGGGACAAGAATCTCCCTCCCTTTGTGAATTTTGTGATTCAGAGTTTAAAAGGCCAGTGACAGGATCTGGGTCATAGACTCGGTTTCCTTCTAGTATGGGGCCTGGTGCTTCACATGCCTGTCCCATTAAATGTTAGGACTAGAGCCCCATATTCTGACCTATTTTTATATTTGATCCCATGGGTAGAAAGTGTTTTCCTTGAGGTTAGAATCTGTACTAAGGGAAGTACCATGTACTGAAATAATCAAACCTTAAATTTTAGCTTTTCAAAGAGTTGAAAGGTCACTTAGTTTCACTTCCTTCTCAAAGTAGATGCCCCTCCCCTTCCCACTCTCAGTAACAGCTGGGTGAGACCATGTGTGCTCTGAGCACATCTGATTGGTCAGGGTTCTCCAGAGAAACAGAAGCAATATTATGTATATACATATAAGAGATTTACTTTAAAGGAATTGGCTCACATGATTATAAAGGCTGATAAGTCCAAAGTCTGCAGCGTGAGACAGCAGCCTGAATTTTCAGTGTGATGGTCTGAATGTCTGTATTCTACCTAAATTCAAATGTTGAAATCCTAATGCACAGTTGAATGGTGCTAGGAGGTGGAGCCTTTGAGAAATGTTTAGGCTATGGGGGTAGAGTCCTCATGAATGAGATTAATGGCCTTATAAAAGGGGCCTGAGAGAGTTCCCTTGCCACTTGTGAGATACAAAGACAAGTCTGGAACCCAGAAAGGGACTTATTTCTCACCAGAACTGTGAGAAATAAATCTGTTGTTTATAAGCCACCCAGTCTGTGGTATTTTGTTACAGCAGCCTGAACGGACTAAGACAGCCAGGAAGAGCTGGTACTGCCATTGAAGTATGAAGGCTGTCTGCTGGAAGAATTCTCTCCGGCTCAGAGGAGGTCAGGCTTTTGTTCTAGTCTGGCCTTCAACTGATTAGATAACACCCACCATATTAGGGACAACAATCTGCTTTACTTAAAAATGATTAAAATTTACGTCTTATTCAAAAATACCTTCAGAGAAACATCCAGAATGATGTTTGACTAAATATCTGGGCTCTGTGGCCCAGCCAAGTTAACACATTAAATTAATTATCACAGTGGGGTACAGCATCTGGAATAGTATATGTACTTGTGAATGTTCAACAATTAACACCCCCCCCCACACACACACACACACATACATCCCCACACATGATTTGAACTCTCTCATGTGGAAGGAAAGGAAGAGCAAGCCTTGAGGGAGGAGAATGTCTCTGCTCCTTTTTGCTCAGGAAAGGGGTGGGCAAAGGATATGACACCTGGGCTTGGATGACTGATTAAAAGTGTCCTTGGCTTCAGAGCTTTTAAAAGCTTATGTTAGTCAACTGCAGAACTTCCTGCATTCCTGGATTTGCGTAGGGGTTGAAAAAGGCAATTAGCTGATATGTGTGTATAAAAAGTATACACTTATGTGAATCAAAGTAACAGAAAAGCAAGGACTATGGAGACACTATTGAGTTAGAATCCCAGCTTTGCCACTAACTCGCTGTGTTACTGTGGGAAAGCTACTTAACCCCTCTAAGCTTGTTTCTCTCATCTGTGAAATAGAGAAATAATAGAACGCATACTTCATAGACTGTGAGGATTAAGTGAGGTAGTAGCTGTGAAGTGCTTACAAGATAGCCTGGCACATAAGTACTAGAAATGTTAATTATTATTATTATCATTATTATTAGCATCATCATATATACAAGCATATCACCTGTTCATATACACAAATCACACATGGTTATCTGTCAGGAAAGACAACCTATACTTCTGGCGAATAAATTCACAGTGGGAATTTTATACCAAAATTTTACTAATGTACCATTGCAGAATCCATGCTGAATACGGCTTCATAAGAAGATGTATGTTTTTGGTACTTCATTAATGAAACTCCATTGGACAAGATCTAGATCATATCTGTTTTCAATTAAATTACTATTATTATTTTAGTAAACAGTGTTATATAGTAAGATGCTGGCATAACATTGAAGTAAATTCAGCATTTTGGGTTTGCAAGGATCACCTGCAGCCACCCAGCATTTCTACGGGGGAGAGAGGAGCACAGTCGGTCTCTCCTCTTGGTTGCTTGCACTCAGCGAACACGTCACTGGCCATCTGAGCTCAGGTGTGCCTGAGGCTGCTGGAACGAGAGCGAAGATACTGACAGCTGGTGGGCTCCAGTGTGATCTGGCTCCTTCTCCCTGATAAATGGTTTCGCAGATGCTGCCAGCTTCATGCTCAATTAATCTCAGTTGAATTGATCATTCAGTTTTAAAGAAAACTATTAGCAATAAAGCAAAACTTCCCAAAGAGCTGTTATGGGGAAAAGGAAAGGAAGTGATTTATTATTTTTTTTAAAGAAATTAAGATGACTCAGCCCTAAGGGGCCGGAATAATAAAGTAATTTTTTTTTTTTTTTGCTTATTCATCTCAGCATGAATAAATAAGTATGAACATATAAAGCTTAGTATATGACAGACTTCACTAAAGCTGAGAAACTTCACACACCATATCAACTCATTTAGTTCTCCAACAACAGGGTTAGGTAGGTAGTAGTATTATTTTTCACCCATTTTACAGTTGTGGAAACTAAAAAAAGAGATTACGTAATTTGGGCAGGACCACAAGTGGCTGAGGTGGGATCCAAAGCCTGGCTCTTGGACTTTTGCTACACGTTACTTTACTCTATTCCTGTTAGGACCCGGATGTCAACTGCGCCAGCCCCTTGTCCCACCTTCCCTTCAGGTGCTCATTGTCTTGTTTCTGAAATCTTACATTCATTTGTATAATATCACATGCATATCTTCGAAAAGGTAACTTTGTTATTACACATGTAATACATGTGTTCATTTTAGAAAAAAAAAGCAAAGATAGAAAATATTAAGGAGCAAACAGAAGAAAATAAAAATTGTTCATACTCAGTCTCCTGTAACCCTTGTTAACATTTGGTATATATTATTCTGTTTTTATTTTTTTTTAATATTTTTTCTTTATTGATTGTAGCGAGAGAGGAAGGGTGAGGGAGAGAGAGATAGAAACATGGATGAGAGAGAACATCGATTGGCCGCCTCCTGCATGCCCCCCACTGGGGATTGTGCCCACAACCTGGGCATGTGCCCTGACCGGGAATTGAACCAGCGACCTCTTGGTGCAGGGGTCGATGCTCAACCAGTGAGCCACACTGGCTGGGCTCTTCTGGGTTGTTTTAAATGTGCTTCCTCTCTTCTTAAGCAACAGTGAACTCATATGCTGCATGCTGTTTAGCAGTTTGATTTTTTTTCACTGAGCATGTCTTTTTATTTAAATAAATACATGTCTATGACATTTTTAATTCTTAAAAAGTATTCCACCATATGGACACATTACAATTTACTGAACTAATCCTTTCTTTTTGGACAATTAAGTTGTTTCCAAATTTTGAAGTTAAAAATAAGGCTACTGTGAACATCTTTGCAGTTTAATCTATATGCACATTAAAAATATTTTAATTAAATAAATTGTTAATATTAATTAATTTAATATCACTGATGCTGAATTATTATAAATTCTGATTTCTTCAAAAGGTTTATTTATAATCCACCATTGTTCTTCATTTCCAGAAACCTACATGTTGATGGAGGTGATCATTGGGATCAGTTACAAGTTCTATACTTTTCTTTATTCAACAATTTTTTTATTTTATTGATTTTAGAGATAGAAGAAGGGAGGGGGAGAGAGAAAGAAACATCCACCCATTGTTCCACCCGTTCAAGCATTCATTGGTTGACTCCTGCATGTGCCTGACTGGGGATGAAACCAGCAACCTTGCACATTGGGACAGCACTCCAACCAACTGAGCTACCTGGCCAGGGCCTTTATACCTTTTATTAACATGAATCTTGATTTCATTAAAATTGTATGAATTCAACATTAGAACTGTTGTGAATTGTGTTATAATCTTTTCAAAGGATAAGTGATGACATATGAATAAAACATACCAAAAATGGCATGTTCTGTGACAAGCTCTCGGGAGGCCTTCCTGTAACTCTTCGTACCCAGAATCTCAGGGGGTGAGTACCAGTGCTGAGGGCTGTCGGCCTCTGCCTCTGAGTAGACTCACTTAGGATTTAGGACTCACATCTGACTCCTGTCACTCCTTTGATCCAGGCCCCCATGACCTCTTTCTGAAATCTCTCCTCAGCCTCCTACCTGGTTCTCACCTCCTGGAGCTTTCCTTTTCCAAATCCATTTGTACATTGCTGTCAAAGTTAGCTAAAATGTCAGTCTGGTATTGCTCAGATATCCAAAACCTTTCAGAATAATTTCTCTTTATAAATATTAAGAGTAAAAGATTAAAGGACAACAAAATATTTAGCCCAAGCATCAAGGTGTTTATCTCCACACTCTCCAGACTGCCTGCCCAGTCCAGGTGCAAGCCAGTCCCTGCCTTCCATGCTGATTATCAATGATAGAAAAAGCTCCTGGGTACTGCTAGACCGGCTTCCTGCTTCCCCACCCCCTTTGCAGAAGGTACACACCTAGGCCCCAGGCCGTCCGGGGCCCCTGTGTGGCAGCTAGTCTCTCACCGGGCAGAGAGGCACCCTTCCTGTCCCCTGTGCTCATCTGCCCACAGGCTGCCTGACCTTTTGGAGCAAGGGCTGAGATTCTCCTCATTAAGAGTATTTTTTATCTCATCAGTCTTGAGCCCAGACATATGTTTTAGTGCCTCTGTAAGAATTGTAGTTTTCCTCTAAAATTGTCTTTAATTGGGGAAGCAGAGTGGCAGGAATTTGCAGCCAGATTGAGGGACGTGACACTTGTTTTCTCACAGAAAAGGTGCTTGTGAGGAATCTGACCCTTATATGATGCAAAGGGAACGAGCTTGAAAACAGATTAATTGAGCTCACAGGGTATCTCTTAAGGATGTTGAGCTCTTGGCTTATATGATTTTGCATATTTTAAATGGTTTGATCTAAAAAAGTCATCATTCTCTTTTCTTCCCTTCTAAGGTCTCATGTACGGTGTTCCCAGAAGTTATGGACAGCATGCAAGTGCTCCTGTGGTTTGGTCCAAGGCGCTGCACCTACTATGCAAGGACAATGGGGGCAGAGACAGAGACACTGATAACGTGTGGAGTGCCTCATGCAGTGTGACTGAGAGAGAACACTGGCAATTGGGTCATGGAAGTAAAAGCTGAATGACCTGGTTCTTTAACTGGGGTTTCTTTATATAAATCTCCTTACTTTGCCCGATGCTTAAATATGCAAAACACTGTTATTTACATAACCTCATTTTTACTCAGGAAAATGGATTCAGAGAAATGAAGAGGCTGCCCCAAAGTCACACTTCTTTAGTGGGTCAGGGTTAGACCCATGACTTTGGACTCAGATCTTCCCAGTAATATGCAAGTGTCTTTTGGTGAAAGATATTTCTGTGCTATTTTCTCATTGCTTTTACGTGTGGATTCCTTGTGTTTTATGGAATTGCTAACTTTAAAAGAATGAGAGGAAGTTTTCAAGGTGAGCCCCAAACTCCACTTCTTGCCCCAGTGCAGGCATCTGCAGAGAGGAATGGCTATGAACTTGGACTTCAGTGGCCCAGTGGCTGTGGTGGAAGGGTAGGTTTTACAGGCACTGGGTCACAAAGGACTTGTTAGGCTTTGCTTCCTCAGAGTCCCTTCCAGCTGTACTTGTGCAGCTGCTGCATGCTCGCTCAGTAAGTGGTTCTCCGCCCCAAAGAGCTGGGGTTTGGTTTCAGGTCAGGAGAACTTGGGAGGGTCCAGAGGAGAGCTGCACAACCGTGCAGAATGAATTTTCTCCAGCATGCCTTGTACTTCTTTCTTACCTGGTAGCCAGACACAAACTTGTTTCAGGACAAAGCAGCAACACTGGTACAGTATTATTTGATATGCAGCTATTGCAATGAACTGAGAATGTATTTTAACCTTCTCTTCTTTATGTCGGTATCTTGTTTTCCTTCTAGACAGGTATAGAATGTCAAAAAAGAAAAAAGTAACATTGAGGAACAGGTTGACCTTAAAAGGATCTACAATTGTCTTTAATGCTATTCGGCAAAACTATTGACAATCTCAGAGATGAGCGAGAGTAAAGAAAATCAAGACCCCTGACTGCTGTGAGCAACCTGGGGAAGAGGCTGCAAACAGAAGGCGGGTCTCAGCAGTGTACTCCAGAATCCTGGTAGCCCCTGTGGTTCTTCTTTTCACACCTACTCTTCATCAGCTGTCATTACACCCCATGTATGAGGAAATGAATTAGGGAAACAGAGAGGCTGAAGAAAGGAGATGAGTTCAGTTGAGGGGGCAGGAAGGAAGCCTGAAGGTGTTTCGATTAACTTGTCCTTTTAAGCAGAGGTCTGTGACTGCAATATATCACACCTTCTTACCATCTTTTTTTTTTTTTTTTTTTTAATCCTCACCTGAGGACATTTTTTCATTTTTTTGTTCAGATAGAGTGGGAGGGAGAGAGAGGAAGAGAGAGAGAGAGAGAAACATCGATGTGAAAGGGACACATCGAGTGGCTGCCACCCGCACGACCAACCAGGGCCGGGGACAAACTGCAACCGAGGTACGTGCCCTTAGCGGGAACCGAACCCGGGTCTCTCTGTACCGCAGGCTGACGCTCTAACCGCTGAGCCAAACCGGCCAGGGCTCTTACCATCTTTTATTCCCTTTATGTGAGGCAAAGACCTGAATTTGCTCTTAAAGATAGTGGAGCAAAATAATCCCCTACCAACTGAGTTAGACACTTTGGGGAAGAAATAGTTTGATGTACCTTGCTAAAAATGTGTCTCATCTCTGATGGATATAATTTAAACAATAAATCTGCCTACACTACCCGATGACCTCAGTCCTTTCCCTTTCCACTTTATGGTACTGTAAAGAACCTTCTGAAGTGTCACGTTTTAATGGATGATAATGGCATACTGATGGGAGCTGCTAATGAAACCGCCTTTGAAAGCTTGGGCTGTGGCTTTGGTGACTACTCTAGAGCTAGCTACCAGTGAGCCAAACTGTGAACTGGTAACCTCCGAGTATCTACTACTTCTGTTTATTCCGTGACAATGAGGAGGGAGGTGAAACACTGAACGAGGATTTTAGATAGGAAAGGTAGGTGATTGTATGAAAGGGTGCTATCCTGAGATTGGGGGTGCAAGATTGTCTTTAAATTGATATTACTTTTGAAAATAAAAACGTCCCAAATGTAAGGTTGAAATTTTAAAAATAGAGTTGCCATTTGGCTATTGACTGTATTTACTTCTTTTTGATAAATATATAACTATGTATCATTATGCATTTGAGTACCTGACTAGGGCCAGATGCTGTGTAAGGCACTAAAATCAACCCCAGACTTTCTCTGGAATTGGGAAACAGAGAGAACACCATCTGATAATTTTCTTTTCTTTTTTTGTTTTTAATACTTAGAATGTTTTATTGACTTTAGTTCAGCTGGGAACAATTACCTGCATTTATACTTTTTAAGATATTTTACCTCATGGAACACAAAGATAAATTTTGCATTATAGACTTGTGACTTTCATGTGTTTGCTGCTCTGGGTTGAGAAAACATCCAGCTCTTTCCTGCAATGTGTTTCAGTATTACAGCTCATCAGCAAACAGTATATGCCCCAGATTTCCACTTGCTGCCCTTGACTCCTGGCCAGAAACGAACTTCTTTGCAGCATATATGACATTAGCATCAGCTACTGAGTCAATCCGCCGAAGGACTGTGGATGGTGGCACGTACGAACCAGCAATGGGAGCCTGAGACCCGACTTCATCCAGGAAACCTTCAGGAGACTCCACTGACATGAGGTACTCAGCTTTCAGCTTGCTCTTGGCAGCCTGGACATCTGTACTGAAAACTTTCCTTGAGCAATTGCTTTTACTTGGTTGTAGGCAGCCTTGATAACATCTTGGCAGCTGCAGCCTGCGAGATAGTGTAAACCCCAAAGAGTCCAGTCCAGAATCTAACTGGCACTGAAAGCGGAAATGTCAAATGGCTGGTCAATTCTCCTGACAACAGCTTGGTACAGAGGGCTGGTGGCATTGCTGCCCCTGTTGACATGTGGCCCAGTGCCGAGGACATGCCGGAGAACACTAAATGTATTTGCTTCTGCCCTTCCTGAGGCAGCACTTTCTGTTACAAAAGCAGCACAGCGAGACTGTTTCCATTCTGTTCTCGAATTCACCTCCCTGCTATCTGGCCTTTGCACCAGGATAAACCAAGTCCACCCCTCATGTTCAGAAACCATTCAGCAACTTGCTTTGGAACAGGATGACTCAACCAAGTCCAAGCACAGCCATTCCCGCATTTATGAAATGGTTCTGAACACAGTCATGCAAGTCCTCTGGCACCACTTTCCCAATGCTACAATTGGGACAATGCAAGGAACTAGCCAAGGCATCCAGTAAGTTTCATCGTGCAAATTTTCAATGATAGGAGCCTGTGGGTTCTGAGAAGCCACAGCTTTGTCAATTCTTCGCTGAGACTGAAAGGCAGCTACCTACCAGCGATGAAATTCAGGTGCTGTGGTGACACTGAGCAGGAACTCCATTAGAATTTCCTGCAGGCATTCTACAGTGCAGGCCATGTTTTCCCTGGTTGAAGTCACACTTAATTTACCACCAACTGCCTCAGTTCCACAGGTTATTTTGAAAGGTAACGCTCCTTTTGTAGTCAGACTGGATGCAAGACAAGCAAATGAGAGGTTCCTAAGTTGTTAGAGTCCTTGTACCTACTGCCTGCTTTAACGAACAAACCAGTTCTTGATGTGGGAGCATAGTTTTCCAGAGAAGCAATCACTAAACCATTTGGTAATTTGGTAAACTCAAGGTCTTGAGGATGTACAAGCACTCCTGCAGGGACAGTTGTGGCTTTCACTTTGGGAGCAGCTTGGAGGGAATCAAATCTCAAGAAGGATCTGGCTCTGCTTAGCAGCTGCATGGCCCAAAATTGCTCTGACTCATGGTCACAGCTGGCTTAAAGGAAAGCAAGATGGTGGCTGACCACATGATAATTTTCTACCCCCATTAAATTGCTACCACAGTGAGCTGCTACTAACTAATTAAGTGGAGTCATTTGAGTCTGCACTCTTTTTCCCTTCCCTGTCCTCTGGTGGCAGGGTGACTAATGAATGCATAGAGGTCAGAATCCAGAAAGCTTTGGAGTATGGGAGGCAGACCACACACCATTAGAACCCATGAGTCTCGTTAGCTCCTTAAACAAACAGGAGATTCTGACACTCATAAAATTCAAATTAATCACACCTTGATTTATTTTATTTATTTATATATTTTAAATATCTTAGATTTTTATTATTTTTTTTTCTTTATTGATTTTAGAGAGAGAGGAAGGAAGAGGGAGAGAAATAGAAACATCAATGAGAGAGAACATCAATTGGCCACCTCCTGCATGCCCCCACTGGGGATTTGGCCCACAACCTGGGCATGTGTCTTGACCAGGAATCAAACTGGCAACCTCTTGGTGCATGGGTCGATGCTCAACCACTGAGCTGCACCTGCTGGGCACACCTTGATTTATTTTAAAAATTAAAGAAGCTTTAAAAAAAAAAAGAACATTACAATAAAGTTGAATAAACTAGGAATGGAAAATGAGTCTATGGATATGCTAATTATAAGCAATTTGCCTTAATTGAGACATACATTTGGCTCCAGGCTTCATGTAAACCCAGACAAAAGGGAAACAGGACAAGTTACATGTTCTTCACAGCTCCTTAGTTGTAATCAACCTAGGTTTTATCAACAAGGGCATAGTTAAACACAGAGCATATTGCAACCTTCCTCACTCTTCATCTCTCCTGGTAACCACACTCTTTGTTGATGGTTTGCAGTTTCTCCAAGGAGAGGTAGAGTATATTTCACCACCCTACCAATATTGAATTTGGCCATGTGACTGGCTTTGGCCAATGATATGTGGACAGAATTGACAAGGCAGTGATCTTAGACTTAAGAAGTATTATTCCACTCACTCCTTTTGAGCTTCTGTCATCTCCATAAAGAGCATAGCACGTTGTCATGCCTCACTGGTCAAAAGAGGATGATAACAGACACATAAAGCAAACTGGACCAGCTTGAAGTTCAGAGTCCTGATGAACCTAGCTGAGTGGCAAAAAAAAAACAAAAACAAAAACAAAAAACATTTAAAGTATAGTTGTGCCCTGGCCGATTTGGCTCAGCGGTTGGAGTGTCGGCCTGAGAGCCAGAGAGTCCCGGGTTCAGTTCCCACCAAAAATAAATAAATAAATAAATAACAGTATAGTTGTTCCAGAACTTATATGCATGTATGCATAACCGATGGACATAGACAACAAACCTGGGGACGCGGTGGGAGGGGATAGGGAGGAGGGAGTCAATGGGGGTGGGGGTGGGAAGGAGAAACATCTGTAGCAAAAATAAATTAATAAAAAAAAAAAAAGAGATGAACTTAAAAAAAAGTATAGTTGTTGAAGTCATTGCATTTTGGAGTGATTTGTTCTGCATCTCTACTATGACAATAGCTGGCTGATACAGTGATCTTCTATGACCAAATCTGGAGAGATATTTGTGATATATTGTGAGAATGAAAGTTTAAAAAGTGCAATCATATAAATTCTACTTTTGTAGAATAGTATAAATGTCTGATCTCATTTTGTTAAAAAAATTCTTATACATCTAAATATTAAAAAGTATGAGGGATGGCATTCACATCTTTAAAAGATTTTAAAGGATTCAGAATAGGCCTCCCTGAGGTATAGGGATTATTTTGGTATGTGGATTATTCTGAGCTGAAGGAATTGAGACCCTGTGAGACCAAAAGAAGCTTTTACTTCTTCCTTAAAGAATTTAAATTGGGGCCTTGTCCAAATAAGAGTTATCACCAGAAATGACTTTTTAGGACCTATCTATATAGGAGGGCAAACTTCAAATTACTGAACACCTGCTCTTCTTATATATAAGAAGAGCAAATAACCCTCCTCACCTCTGAAGCCTCGAAGCATCTTATTCTATCTCTTAGCTCAGAATATCAAATATACCTCATTTTACCTTTCTGTCTCTGAACCACTCATGTATGTGGGTCCCTGTACATATGTATATAATTAAATTTGATTATTTTCTCTAGTTAATCTGTCTCATGTCATCTTAATTATTAGAGCAGCTGAAAGAACCTAGAAGGATAAATAAAAAAATTTTTTCTCCCCACAGTATGAATTTGAAAAGTATAAATATTTTTATAAAACTTGTGAATTTTCTTTTTTCTTTTTGCCTGTGTGTGTGTGTATGTGTGTGTGTGTGTGTGTGTGCAATTTTTGAATTAAAAAAGCTTAAAGATCAAACATACAAAGAAAGCTTAATGATCAAAACAGGCTGCCACTATAGCACTGTGGTGGTCACCTTGTCTAGGGGTATCTGGGCGAACTTTTTGCTCAGATCTGCCCTTCATCATTGCCTGAGTGTTGCATACGGTTGAAAACAACCTTTCATCCTCTCAGCTACTGTAGGAGCAAGGAAGCATGGCCCACAGCTGTATAGCCAAGTAGAAACCAAGTTGGGTTGCTAGTTTGCTTTATTGCCTTCTCCCTTCAGAAATATTTGTACTGTAGGCATTACACTAAGTGCTTGGGAAGCTGTGGTAAACAAGATATTCTCAAAAGTGTTGGCAGCATTGAATCCTAGACTAGTACTTTATCCACTATTCATACATACACATACATAATTTTACATAAGTGGACAAGCATAATTTTATAATTTGCTTCCTCCCCCTCTACCCCCAATGTAGTCATCGTCTGTTCAGCCTGCTATAACAAAATATCACAGCCTGGGTGGTTTGTAAGAAGCAAACATTTATTTCTCACAGTTCTGCAGGCTGGAAGTCAGGAATCAGGGTGCCAGCATGCTTGGGTGAGGGCTTTCTTCCTGGTTTATAGCTGTAATCATGCTGTGTCTCCACATGGTAGAAGGGAGTGAATAAGCTCTCTTTTATAAGGGCACTAATTTCATTCATGAGGACTTCACCCTCATGACCTAAGCACCTCTCAAAGTCCCCACCTCCTAATACCATAGTCTTTGGGAGTTATTTCAACATACAAAATTTTTTTTGGGGGGTTTAAATATTCAGGCCATAGTGAGTGCCAAGTTATTTTTCTTTGTTGTTTGGCTCGCTTCTCCTCCCCTTTCTGTCCCACTGGATTTTCTATCTCCTCACCCCACACATACCCACAATAACAAACTGCTTTGTATCTTTCTGTTTTTCCTTTATGATCGTACAAACAGGTATGGAAATTTATTGTGTGAGGTAGGGAGACGAGTGTTCTTGCCTTTATAGAATTGTGTGGTTACTTTTTATTTTATAACCATCATAGTAGAATAAACTCAAGGATAAATCAAGGCCAGGTACTTATCAAGATAATTCCATCAGGATTCTCTTGCTCCGAAGTTCTTTTGCCAGTTGTTCTGCTGATCTTAGTGTGGCAGTGTGGCCCGGAGACCACTGTGGCTCACCCTCATTCCTTATTTAATACAAATGCAAAGTTGTCTCAATTCAGTGCCACATTCCCGTTATTCTATATGGGTGGGTAGGACAGGTGGATAGAACAGGTGAGTAGCAGATGGACCATCATTGGCCCAGTGTGTCACATTCACATGGAGACTTCGTGGTTGGGGTGATCATTAACATAGCATCCAGAGAGAAGACTTTTGAGAGTGAAAGGAGACTTTTAAAATATTCCATCAGAAGAGAGAAAGAAATTGACAATCTCCCAGGCAAACTGAGTCATGTGGTTAAAGTCCTTTTGGTGTTACGGGATAGAGGTGGACTGACAATTTTTGTGGCTTTTGCAACTTGCCTTCCCTTTTTAATATCAGGAGCACCCCTCTTCCCACTCTCATCCCCCAAATGTAAGTGTTCAGGCCTCTCAAACACTGGGAATCCCTGGTATGTTTGTTTTCCCCCAAGGAGTCTATATTTTAATTTATTTCAGAAAAATAAGTTTAGAAACTATGGAATATCAGTCAGTCAAACTTTCTTGGGCACATGGCATGTGCCACACATTCACCGAGCAAAAAGGTAATCATGGTTCATATACCAGATGGCCATTGAGAGGCTTACCTGAGACAATATATATTCAGCACTTAGCACAGTGCCCAGCACATAGTAAGCCTTAATTATTTTTTGTTATTGTTTTAACTATCATTGTAATAATAGCACAGCAATAAATATAAATAAGACAAGATTTGTTTTCAAAATCCAGGCAATGATGAGGAGGCACATAGAAACAAGCATTTAAACACAGTGGTGATAAAAGCATCTAGAAAACTATGAGACACTGAAGCTCTAGAACATTATGGGTGTGGCTCCTTGTGCCTATAGGTGGAAGCTCTGTGTGGGGGTAGGAGGGGAAGCTTCCTGAGAGGAAAGACCTTTTGGTCTCATTTAATGCTTAGAAAAATCATTTGCTTAAAAGGAAATTCAGTATATAGATATTTGTATTTTATCACACTAAAAAGGGCTAGTAATTTTATTATTTTAAAATTAATATACCATAGCCTTGGGTTCTGAAGCTGGGAGCCTGGATTTGAATTCTGGCCCCACTGTAATGGGGCATGTGACCTTAGACAGAAACAGCTTCTTAGGATCACAGTTTTTACATCTGTGAAGCAGAGAAATTAGTAAGATTTACCTGAAGTAGTTCATGTGAGGGATAAATGATTTCACTGATACAAAATACCCAGAACAGTGTATGGCACAGGGTGAGAGTCCCATAAATGTCACCTACAACTTGATACTTCAGTGTCCCCAGAGATTGTTAAAGTGCTATTGCATAAGTTAAATTCTTTTAAGAAATAGCTAAATGAATATGGGATTAAAGGTGGTTTTTACGTGGAAAAAATATGAATCCATTGAGCAAATTTAAAAGCTTAAAAATTATTCTTCTAGTTCCATGGATCTTGTTAAACTGTAGTGTCAAAAGATCACACTATTTTTATCAAAGTGTATTATTTATACCCTAGGATCAATTAAAAGCATTCTGTTTTCTTTTAAAATAACAATTTGTAAGACTATACTTTCAGGGATCATTTCTATAGTTTGTTAAAATAACAATTTGCCCCATAAGGAGGTGATTTTCCAATGTTTGCTAGAAGAGGAATGAAATGTGGGGCTTCTGAGGAAGGAACTAAAACACTCACTCGTGATAAAATGCTTGATCTAACAAGGAAGTTTAAAGCCAGAACTACCCCCAACCCCCTATCTCAGGCACACAGCTGAAGAACTGCAGGACTGTGCTGAATGAGGAGGAAAAAGGAACCCACCAGCACATCCCAGCAGCCTTCCTGGGAAAGGAGGAAAAAAGAGGCATCAAATAAAATAGGTTAGCAAAAGTATTTCAGTATTCTTTCATTTCATTCAATAAATGTAAGCCAATGTACCAGACACTGTGTTCAGTGTTTTCACGTGAGTTACCAAACTCTTTATGACCAGTATCTTGGGCCAGGATGTTGCCCTCTGGGAGCACTGGACAGAGAGTTCTAGCCTGGCCTGACCTGAGGGCTCCTGAGCCCATGTGTGGTCATCTCTAAAATGCAGCATTCACCTGGGTGCTGTCTTTGGCTCTTCCTCGCTAATGTTCTCTGGCTGTAACTACTTCTTTTTTAATGTCCAAGAAGATTCCCAGTTGGCATTCCCTTTGACAGCTCTTAAATATTTCACAATTAGTGTTGAGCAATGAGCACAGTGACAGTGACCCCTACATTTCTTTTTTGCCTGATTTAACAAACTGGCTCTTCTTTACAATCCCCTGGAACTGTAAATGTAATGTTGTAAAATAGAAATAGAAATAATACCTGTTGCATAAAATTATTGTGAAGATGAAAAGTTTTAATAGATAAAAGTCCTCATAACAATGCTTGGCACAGAAAAATCATCAATACATATTTGCCACTATTATTATTGTTAAGCACCACCCATGTGCCAGGTGCTAGGCTGAGCAGTCTCCACATGTTAGCTCATTTTATCTCCAGAAAAAATAATTGTATTTATTTACTTATATGTCTGAGTGATATAATTTGGTGACCATTAGTATATTCCCTTCCCAACTTTCTTTTTTTTTTTTAGATAGAGTGGGTTGGAGGGAGTGAGGGAGAGAGAGAGCGATGTGAGAGAGACACATCAACTGGTTGCCACCTGCAACCAATGTATGTGCCCTTGACTGGGAATCGAACCTGCGACTCTTTGGTCTGCAGGCCGACGCTCTAACCACTGAGAAAATCCAGCAGGGCACAACTTACTTCTTTTTTTTTTTTTTTTTTTAAGTTTATGTTCCTGTCTTTCTTTAACTGATATCAACATCACACCAACCATATGGCTTGTAATCTCTGATTCCTCTCTCTCATATCCTCCTCTCCTTCAACCTGACTACTTCTCATCAGAGTAGGCGGATTTAAAATCTCTCCCATATGTTTGCTCACTTTTTCTTCTCCCTGCTCTAGCCAGGCTCACTGGACATTGCCATAGCTTCCTAACTGGTTCCCACCCAGTCCATTTTATATACTGTGAACCAAAGTATCCTCCCACGGCATAGTTCTCAATAAATGCCTATTCCTCGGCCTTTTCTTCTTTTTCTTTTTTTTAAATTTATCTTTATTATTGCAAGTATTACAGATGTCCCCCCATTTTTCCCCAGTTAACCCCCTCCTCCCCACTACCATCCCCCTCCTGCCTTCCACACACTATTGACTGTGTCCATAGGTTATGCACATATGCATATAAATTCTTTGGATTATCTCTTCCTGCCCTCCTCCCTCTTCCCTCTAAGGTTCATCAGTCTAACAAACAATTTGTTCTTCTTAATCCCATCACCTTTTTTACCCATTCCCTCAACCTCCACCCCCATCTGGCAAGCAACAAAAAGTTCTCTGTATCTATGTGTCTGTTTCTGTTCTGCTTGCTCATTTTGTTTGTAGATTCAATTGTTGATAGATAGGTATTTGTTGCCATTTTATTGTTAATATCTTTTATCTTCTTGTCCTTCAAGAAGACCCTTCAGCATTTCATATAATACTGGTTTGGTGGTAGTGAACTCCTTTAGCTTTTTCTTGTCTGTGAAACTCTTGATATGTCCATCGATTCTAAATGATAGCTTTGCAGGATTAGAGTAATCTTGGTTGTAGATTATTGCTTTTCATCACTTTGAATATTTCTTATCATTCCCTTTTGGCCTGCAAAGTTTCTTTTGAGAAATCAGCTGACAGTCTTATGGGAGTTCCCTTGTAGGTAACTGACTGCTTTTCTCTTGCTTCTTTTAGGATTCTCTCTTTGTCGTTAACATTTTGCATTTTAATTATGATGTTTCTTGGTGTGGGCCTCTTTGGGTTCATCTTGTTTGGGACTCTCTGTGCTTCTCAGACTTGAATGTCTGTTTTCTTCAACAAGTTAGGGAATTTTTCTGTCATTATTTTTTCAAATAGGTTTTCAATTTCTTATTCTCTTTCTTCTCCTTCCAGAACTCCCATGATGTGAATGTTCATATGCTTGAAGTTGTCCCAGAGGCTCCCTACACTATCTTCATTTTTTTTTTAAATTCTTTTTTTGTTTTGCTGTTCTGATTGGGTGTTTTTTGTTTCCTTATATTCTAAATCAATGGTTTGCTTCTTGGCATCACCTACTCTACTATTGATTCCCTGTAAATTATTCTTTATATCAGTTAGTGCATCCTTCATTTCTGACTGGTCCTTTATTATGCTCTTGATGTCCTCACTAAGTTCTTTGAGCATCCTTATAACAAGTATTTTGAACTCTGCATTTGTTAGATTGCTTATCTCCATTTCATTTAGTTCTTTTCCTGGAGTTTTGTTCTGTTTTTTTCATTTGGGATATGTTTCTTTGTCTCCTCATTTTGGCTGCCTCCCTGTGTTTGTTTCTATGTATTAGGTAGAGCTGCTATGTATCCTAGGCTTGGTAGGGTGGCCTATTGTAGTAGGTGTCCTGTATGGTTCAGTGGCACAGCCTTCCTGATTACTCCAGCTGGGCCCTCAAGGTGCACCCTCGCATGGACTGTACATCCTTCAGTTGCAATTGAGTATTGATTGCTGTTGGCATGTCAATGGTAGGGATTTACTTAGGCTGATCAGCTGCAAGAACTGGCTGTGCTCACTGACCATTGACCTCTGACTACCTTGGAGGATCAGCTGTGCAGGGGCCCACCACACAGAGCAAGACTTACTTCAGCAGGACTCTGGTACCCACTGAGCCCACACTTTGAGTATGTCACTTGTGGAGGTAGTTGGGTGGTGGTGCTTCAGCATGGTCTGAAGCTGTCTACTTGGTGTGTGGCTCTGAGGCCTCCCAGGAGGCCCAGGCCAAGGTTAGCTACTGATTGTGTTCTACCCAGGGCCACCCAGCATAAGCTACAAAGCAATCTGTAGATAGTTGTTGTTTCTTGTGCTGGGCTTGGAGGTGCCAGGCAAAGCCAAGCTGTGAACCAAGACTGGCTGCTTCTAGTGCCAGGCCTGGGACCACTTAGCAAGAGATATGGGGCTCACTGAGGCCAGATGCTGCTTGTTTGAGAGAATTTAGGAAAATCCAAAGCATGAGCCCAGGCAGGCCATTCCTATGGAAAAGCCACTGGTAACAGCTTGGGTTGCCCCAAAACTTGGGAGGGGCAGGGCCTCAGGGAATCAGCAGGGTGGGGCAAACAGTGTGAGCCAGGTTGCTGGAGTTCCAGATATGCTGCCTGTCTGCCAGCCACACAGGGGAGGGCTCACCAAAGGAACAAAGGCCTCCACCAGCACGTCTGTCTGGGAGAAAGCTGCCTCTCTAGCTCTTGCCCCAATGCCAAACAATTCAGTTCTTCCCCATATGTCTTTGGTGCCTTTCAAGCTGCCTCCCCCACCATGGATCCTGGAGAGAATGGGTCCGAGTAAGTCCATGTGCAGGCCCTTTAAGAGGAACTACCTGGGGCTCCAGAAGTCTCAGTCTCCCTCAGCCTCAGTTCCCGCTGGTTTTTACAGCCAGGAGTTATAGGGACTTCTCTTCCTGGCACTGGAACCCTGAGCTGGGCAGTGTGTTATAGGACAGGAACCCCTCATTCCTCAGGGAGGAGCTTCACCACTGAGTTCCCCCTCCTGATTTTTATCTGCTACACGTGGGTGTGGGACCAGCCCGTCCACCTCCATCCCTCCTACTAGTCTCAATGTGGCTTCTTTAATTTCGTAGTTGTAGGACATCCATTCAGGTGGTTTTGAATGATAGTTGTTCTGCAGTTTTGTTGTACTTTTGATGTGGTTGTGGGAGGAGATGAGTACTGCATTTACCTATAACCTATGCTGCCATCTTAACTGGAGGTCTCCTAAGATCCTTTTCTTTTTGGTCTTAATCTACCTTTGGAACCATCTCCAAACCTGTCCCTTATGCACTCTATTCTGCCAAACTGTCTCCTCCGCTTTCCTACTTAAAATTCATGCTGCCCCATCTCCCTGGGAGACTCTTCCTGTAATTCATATGAATACAACTTCCTTGTCAAACAACAAAGCATCACATAGAAGTCTTCTTTGACCAGCCCACTACCCACTCCCAAGCTTTCCAACAGCTCCCCGGGAGAGTACCACCATCCTTGGTCAAAGGGCCCTCCTTCCACTGTTTTCCTATGCATTTACCTTCATACATATGCACTTACAGAGAATTTATGGTGGTGCCTGTTGTTTTGTGTGTGGGTGTATCTAAGACATAAATAGTATCCAACTGTGCTTATCATCCTGCAATTTGCTTTTCTCCCCCAACAATATGTCCTGGCAATCTGTCCAGCAGGATGCATCTTAAATGCCACCAAGAATTCCCCCAAACTTTACAAGATTTTTACTGTACTGGAAGTACTCTCTCTATCCATACTCCTTGGAATCTATTAAGAAGCTTTCTACATCATATGTGTGTGTAGTAGAATTATGAGTGATTTTTAAATATTTTATATTTTTATTTTTACTTCTCTATAATTTCAAAAATTTCAACTATTACCTCAAAATTATTTTTAAACAAAAAGATGCTGGGGTTAAACACACACACACACACACACACACACACACTGCATCGTAGACACACTTTCCTCTTTTTTTTTTGCCATAATTTTATGTTACCCAGACACCTATTAAATTTGTCTTCCTTATGGAAGACAAGGTGCCTTGGAGAGTGAACACTTAGGTCATCAGGAAAATGTGCCAATGTTGCAAACTGTCCAAATATGTCCATCTCTTGGACAACAGCCTTATTACTAAGGATATGAGAAGAGCAAGTTTCAGACGAAATTCTCCCCCACTGTGCTGTGACAAGCATGTTAGAGCCTGTGGAAAAGAAAAGAGTGTTTCTATATATCTTTGTGTAAAGATACTTATATTATTATAAGTATATTATAATAAGTATATTATAAGTATATTATAATATAAGTATATTCATACTTATATTATTATTTTATTATATAGTTATATATTATAAACCGTATATTAGATAAATATATAGCATTTTAATGTTATATATTACATAACTATAAAATAGATACACAGATATTGCATATTATATAATTCTAATGTTATATTATAGATAATACCAAAAGTTAAGAAAGGCTCCATAGTCAAGCACCATGATTATGTATCACGTCTGCCTGCCTTGCCCAATCTGTTTGCACACCATGTCCACCCTCATAAACCTGCGCAGTGGAGATGTCCCCCGCATGGTCCAGGGTCCGTGGGCTGGTTGGAAATAACTGTTCCCTATTCACAGTAATGCCAGGTTTAAAACAAATATCAGCAGCCTGCCTTTATTTAAAATTTGATATTTTATCATAGATTTAAAAATATTTCTGCATTAAAATATTTGTTTTGGCACCCTTTTAAATCTTGCAGTTGAGGTGACTACCTCACTGGTCTATCTCACTCTAGTCCCACCTGCTGCCACACACATAGTCACTTATTCGCTAAGCATTTACTAACAAACGAGCACAAAGTGGCTGTACAACCTGTTCTGTAAGCTTGATGAAGTCCCAGCTCGCTACCTTCTGGGTATAGGAAAGCTGTGTCTCCCAGAGGCTATTCTGCTGGACCCCGGAGACAGGATTCTATGGCTCTCCTCGCTTGTTTTACACAAGGAAAATCCTCCAAGTTCATGGCTGTTTACACAAAGCTATTTAGGGACTGGCCTTGGGCACCAGCTTCAGGGGCAAGGCTACTGGCCTCACTAGATTTTTATACCCTGTTCCCACAAGAGTGGATGTGTTTTAAAATATTTTAATCAATCCACATTTCTTAACTTTACTTTTTACCAATTCTGAACATTCACCATGCTATTTAAGAAGTCTTTCATTCAACCAATTTAAAAATCCCTTTATAATATACACTCTGCTAATTAGCAAAGCCTCAGGTATTGACCAAGACGTGGATCGTGGTTGCTCTCAAGGTGTCTCTCTGGAGCGTGGTCTTTCTGATGTAGTGAGCAGACAAGCCTTGGGGTGTGGCTTGCTTTGTAGGGCAACTGTAGAGCAAGCTTGAACTAATGGCACATTCATAACATCATACCATCTTTGCTTTAAGTACATTAAAGTAAATTACAGACCCCATAACAATCACCCATGGTTAATGGACAAATTGATGATCTGATTTTCTTATTTCAGTGAATAATATGATGAAAACACAGAAATGTTTTAGTTTGGCCATCACCATTTTGGATAGGTGCATGATTTCTATCACAAATTTTAAAATTTAGATTACTCTAGCCTAGAAGTCTTTGAAACACCAGGTTATAGTGGGAACAGATGATCATGAAAAACCATTTTACTTATAAAATTCAAGTAAATCTATGTCTTCCTGTAAATTTGGCTCCCCCTACTTTATCAAGGAAAAAACTGAGATCCTTTACAGTTCAGTGATTATTGCTGTAGGGGTCCATTGTGAGCACATCACAGAATTCCAAGTTCCCACACAACAGTTCCAGACTTAAATACATATCACGAATTTATTTTGAAGTGAGAAAGTTGTGAGGTCTGATAAAAACATCAGTAAATTATTCACTGCAAAATGTTCATCCACAAGAGATCAAGTAATATAGTATAAAAGCTAAGAAGGAAATATGTAATGATGTTTAACCATCATATCTGACCATCCCATCAACATGTAGATTTCACTCTCATCACTTTATGTTTCTTTTATTCTGAAGGCCTTTACAGGTGTTGCAGGGAACCTACGCTTTCCTCCCCTTGTGATAGTCCCCTGACTGTTTCCAAATCCACCTGTGTGACCACAGACAGGCCACGAAGTCTTGAAGGAGTAGTTTCTATGCACCTTGTAGAACTGTCAGGCTTGAACAGAGCAATGTGTGTGAAAGAACTTATTTATTTCCTTACAAAAGGAAATGTGAGGTGCTGCGATTAAATCCAGCAGGTTTTAGAAGTTCAAATAGCCTGGCCGGTGTGGCTCAGTGGATTGAGCATCGGCCCATGGACTGAGAGGTCCCTATTTGATTCCTGGGCAGGGCATATGCCTGGGTTGTGGTTTGATCCCCATTAGAGGGCATGCAAGAGGTAGCCGATCTATGTTTCTCTCACATTGATATTTCTATCTCTCTCTCTAAAAAATCAATAACAACATATTAAAAGAAAAAGAAATTGAAAAAGCTATGATATTAAAAATTAATGAATAAATGATTGAGAAGGAAAAATATTTGGGGTAACACTTTACTTTCCCAAAGTTATCATGTCAGTCAACTCTACTTTATCCACACGATAACAAGATGGGCAGTGTAAGAAGGTGGTACAGGCATAATTTCCTTTTTAAAAAAAGAGCTTTTAAGAGGTAAGAAAACATTTGTCAGAACGTATGCATCTGGTGTCAACCCCCCTCACACACACACATTTTATTATGAAAACTTGCATACAGAGACTTTGAAAGACTTTACTGCAAATGCTGGTAAACCTACCACTTCCCATATACTTATTAATCCATTTTTTAGATATATTTCAAGGTAACTTGCAGACATCAGTAAACTTTCCCCTACCTAGCATACGTGTCATTAACTGGAGGTGAGCACCTGTTTACAGTATTTCTTTTCTCTTGAGGTACATGGGGTCTAATTTAATGTCATAAAAATCATGGCACACTATGGTTTCTTTGCTCGCCTCTTTGCTGTAGGAGCAGTGAAACCCTCTTTTCAAGTTAAATATCAAGCAGAAAGTGACATGTGAAACAGACCCTTGCAGAGCTGCTTTGGATGAAGTGGGAATGGGGCTGGAAGTACCAGTCCCCAAACCCCTCCCTTACTCCCTGGGGTGCCCCTGCGGCCCCTCATCTGTGTGCCCTGGATTACTAAAATTGTTGAGTTCCTTAATCTCATCAACATCAATTGGATCATCTACCATATAGGGCTTTGGAAACAGCTGTTTTCTTAGGTTCTTTTCAAACTGGTCTCTGCTCTCATTCAGTGATGCTACAGCATTGAAAACTTTGCAGACTTCCCCCTCACAAATCTCAGCAGAAAGCGCTGTCTTGTTTTCATTAGTACAAACCAAAAAGCCTCCTTTAAGACTGTGGATCTGGATGCCTGAAGTGAAAGCCACAGTTGGAAGAGCTGGAATGGAAGAAAACTGGAAAAACAAGAACCTGACCTAGGTGGATGGCCAAATACAGTAGCCTGCACACTCTGTGAGCATGCGGACATGATGTGAACGGCCTCACTGTCTGTCTTCCAGGGCCTCTGCCAAGTCACAACTGAGAGCACTTCTCAGGAATTTTGGCGTCCTGCTGTGGGTGAAGTCTGCTTGGGAGACGTTCCTTCTCTTGGTCCCTCCTTGAGACACAGCACTCTTGTGTGTGGGGAGGGCAGATCCTTCACTGTTTGGGCAGCAGCCTGGGCATGTGGATTGGAACTAAGGCTGGGGCCAGATTGGGCTGAATTCACATGAGGGTGAGTGTGTTTGGGCAGAAGGGCAAGGATTACAGCCATAGAGAGACCATATTGATTATCCTGATTAAAGAGGAGAAAGTAGATCTGGAAAGTGGAGGGAGAAGACAGAACTGGGTCAGTGTTGGAGTTACAAAGCAAGAACTAGGAGAGTGGGTCCAGGTCTGTGCCAAGACAGGCGTTGGATGCCCAGAAGTTATTCTTGCTAGATATTTAACACTGGGCTGTAAACTCTGTGAGCATAGGACTGTGTGTGTCTAAGTCAACTTTATGCCCAGGGCCTAGAAAAGTATAATAAATGGTAGGTAATAGATAAATACTCAATAAATTTTCATTAAAGGAAGGGAGGGAGGGTGGGTGAGATGGAGGGAGGGAAAGAGAGAGGGTGGAAAGAAAGAAGATAGGATGGATGGGTTTCCTGAGTTGTAGTAGGATCAGGGCAGGCATCCACATCATTGCTAACAGTACGGCAAGGTTGTCATAGCAAACTCAGATCTAACCTCTCCACCAATGACCACTATTTTAAACATATTTTGACCATGACTCACAGTAAAACAAAATTCACTTTAAATGGTGACTCAGTACACACACACACACACACACACACACACACACACACACACACACATTCGCATGCAACAAAAGTCTCTTAAAATGTGATGGTTTTAATAAGTTCCATAACATTCCATCCCTCCCATCTCATTCCATTTCAAAAATACTGGTTTGTAACCCACAGACTGAACAACTCTAGGTCAAATCTCTTTGATCTGTTCTGGGACATTATTCTTGCAATGACCACTTTCCTTTCCAGAATGCTTAATCTTTCTCCTATACAGAGTTAATCCTGTCTTCCTGCATAGGTCAGGTTTCTTCTGTTTTATAAAAAGGGCGATTCTCCACTTTATTTTGTTCCCTTTCTACAGACAGCTCTTCATGACACTTTTGTTCTATAGGAATAGCCTCTAACTAAGTGATCTGTACCTGCTGCTTTTCTATCCAGACTTTACTTCCCCAGCTCCCTGCAGTGAAGTATCTTTCTCCACAACTTCCCCACAACAGGTTGTAAGGACCTTTGGCTGTGCAGGGCAAAAGCTATTTTCTTCTTCCTTCTCTTTCTCCTCCTCCTCCTCCTCCTCCTCCTCCTCCTCCTCCTCCTCCTCCTCCTCCTCCTCCTCTTCCTCCTCCTCCTCCTCCAATTCCTACTCTTTTTTTTAAATTAAAAACTGTTTACTTTTTTTCAATTACAGTTTACATTCAATCTATTAGTTTCAGGTGTACAGCATGGTGGTTAGACAATCACATGCTTTACAAAGTGTTCTCCCTGATATTTCCAGTACTCACTGGCACCATATGTAGTTAACACAACATTATTGACTACATTTCCTGTGCTGTGCTTTACATCTCACAGCTGTTTTGTAACTACCAATCTGTACTTCTCAACCCCTTCCCCTTTTTTACCCAGCTGACCGAGGATACTTTTTAAAAAATTCATTTTTTATTATATTTTATTTTGACGGAGGATACTTTTGAACCCTATTCTTTTAGCAATATTCATGCATTTTCACATGATTTCTCTGAGATAAACACTATCATTAATCCCATTCCACAGAGGAGGACACTGAGGCTTAGAGAGCCATATTGTTCCTCAGTGGCAGACCTGAGATATAAACTCAGGAATTCTGATGGAAAAATCTGTGATTCCAACCACAAAGATACCTTACTTCTCTCGGTCTCTCAGAGTCCAGGGCCTAGTCTTTAGTGATACAAGTCTAGAACCTAGTTTTATCAGTATTTGCAGAAGTTAGAAGACTCTCAAGAGTCTGATAAGCCAGAAGTCCACTTTATTAATTTACTGCTCAAGAGATGAGTCTGCATCTGCACAGCATAATCCTACTGCGCAGATAGATATCAGAAAATAATAATGATAAGTGCCATTAAATGGGCGATTTATATATATGTCTCACTGTATCTCACAACATTCTGAAGTTCATGTTACAAGCCCAATTTTCAGATGGGAAGACTAAGACTTTTTATTGAGTACATGGTAAAACTCCATACATTTCCACATCAATTGCTATAATAATAATTATTAATAGTAGCAGTGACAGCAGTAGTGATGATGTTAAGGAATTTCCTGCTGGTAAATATCAGAAATGAACCCAGGTCCATTTGATTCTAGAGATAATATTTTTCATCATTAAACTTCACAAAAGTTTAGGGTCAGAGCAGCTTTAGACAAAGGGGACCAAGAATCCTCAGAGACTATTTCATCCTGTCTGAATTATTTTTATTCCAGAGAACTATGTCTAACAAAGAGCAAGGCTTGGTCATCTGGGGCACAGAGCTGATTTCTTGGATGGATTCTGTTTTTAATTAGCTACCCAAATCTCCATACCCTGGTGTCAGCCAGGCCACACTCTGATTAGGTGGGTTATAGCTTTCTTTACAAGTATCTACATGTTTCCTTTGGTGCAATATCTAGTCTTGGTCCCCTTGCCTGGATTTAGAGCACATTATTCTTTTATCTGATTCTTATACCCTGTTTTAGGATGAGCTATTTCTTCAGAGGATGCAGATTATACAGTGCATGTGGGTACTTCAAGGAGTTCTACTGCTGAGAGAATCATTTCAGGCCCCTGTCTCTGGGGTGAAAGGATATTTGAGGAACTCTTCTGTGTGATTAGAGACTTTGTGTAGAAAAGTGAAAAAAGCTTCACAACTGATTTTGAGGGATTTGGGGTTTTATGGTGAGTATGCAAAAGGAAAGGAGAGGTATAATTCAGCATTGAAGCTGGAGCAAAATAACTGGGAGCATGGTGGTAAAATGGAAGAAACTGAGACGTGTTGAAGAGAAAAATATTTTAGGGGTAGAGGGTGGGCATAAGACTACAAATGGAGAAGATGAATTCTATTTCAGACAGCGTGCATTTGTAGTGTGGCTTAATAAGTCAACTTATTACACTTGATGTGCTTTTCTGTCTTTCCATTATTGTTAGAGTAAGCAAATATGGTTTGCACACTTAAAAATATATGGTTAAGTAAAGTTTTATATGTGTGTTCATTTCCATATGACTTTATACCAAGGAATAGTGAATGCATTTAAAAATTATTTCTAGAATAACAAAAGAAAACATTCAATATTGTTTAGCAATGTGCTTGTGTTTTGGTATAGGTATTTTTTGGCATATAGCACTTTTAATGATTTACTCTATAAGAAGCAGTCAGTAATTCAATAGGACTCATGGCCGTAACAGGCAACTTTGATAGGTTTAAGAGAAGTCATAAACTAGTTGAACATAAAATCAAGTCAATGAGTGGAAAACTGTTGTTTAGTCCTTAGAGTCGGTGCTTCAACCACTATAATAAATACACAACAACCAACAACAGACACAAAAACAAACCTGACCATTTATTTTTGGATTAGCTTTTAAATCACAAAGTTCTCAAAACTCGTAGGTTTGGAAATGTGAGGAGTGAGGTGGAGGCTGATGAGTAAATTTTGATCGATATGTACATTTGGGGGGTAGATGTGAAAATAAGGAGAGAAAGAGGAGGGCTGAGAGCAGAGGCATGGGAAACACTCCATTCCAAAGACAGGGAGAGGAACAATAAAGAACGGAGGCAGTTAGAGAGGTAGAAGAAATGAGTTCCACAGATGCCAGGGATTCTTCTGGCTGATCAGGATGGTTATTTGGCAGTGTTGAGAAGTGGAGAGAATCACAGAGGATGAAGTCTGAAAACTCAGGGTTGGGTATGGCCGTTGAGTGACTATTGGGGCAACAATTACAGAGGTCAGTGAGGTGAGTGGAGGGTGAGGAGGAGGAAGGTTCCTAAAAAGTTGATGGTGGGGGAGGAAGGGAGGAAAGGAGAGAGGGGGAGAGAGAGAGAGGGAGAGGGAGGGAGAGGGAGGGAAGGAGAGAGAACAAATGAGAGAATCCCTTATTTTGGATCTTGTATTAAATCTTTTCCTATAAGCTTTGGAAAGGTTAATATTTTGTGAGGCCCCCCAAAAAAGTGTTGACAAATTCTTGGTATTGGAGAGCCTATAGGCCAGCAATGTGAGGCAAGAGTAGAGGAGAAAGGGGCAAAGGCAACGTGTCTCAAGATGTGTTCTGCAAAATACCTGTCTGCAGGATGTTAATAGATGTTTGGTGAGCAGGCAATTGAGTGTCTGTTCTCTCACAAGGTTATTGTATTTCTCCGTGTCTCACAGGAGAGGAATTACCAGAGCAGTGCTTGCTTTCTGAACCAGCAGGCCCGTGGCTTCAGCTCTGCTCATTGCTGTGTGTTTCCATTCCCTTTCTGGTCTCTGAGAAGTTTATTTTTTTTAATGCTGGGTTATGCCTTTTTTATCTTCTTGACTTGTATTTTGTCTCTCACTGCTCTGTATGTATGTGCCACAGGGGAATGTGTCAACAATTGAACAAAGAATGCCATTTGGAACATAAATCTGAGGCAGAATTTTTTACCACAGGACATTTTAGAGCTTCATGTGCTGTGAATCCCAAGGAGGGAAATAACCCATGCACTCTTCCCCAAATTTATGTGTCCATGGACCTCTTTCTTCAAGATCTCCTATTCTGCGGAACACACTTTGGGAAGCTTATAAATGAAATGGTGTAAACAACAGAAAGGTATTTTTTTAAAAATTGTATAAATATTTGAATTAACAGTGGAAGGAGGAGCAGCCATTCCAAGGAGCTTCTTGAGGCTGAGTGTACAAGGAACAACGGTACTTCTGGACACAGGAGATGTTCCAGCTCAGGAATGTCATAAGGCTATGCAGAGGGTCTGCCAGCATTCTCATCAAGGAATGTAGCTGAAAAGACTTGTTTTTTTTAAAGCTTTGGAGCTGAGATTTCCCAGGGAAGGACATCAACCTAAGGAGGACCTGTGTGTGAAGCTGGGTGAAGGCAACTCTGACAATTACAGGTGTCTGTAATCTGCCCACCTATCAAGGAGATGGGGTTCTGTTTGCTGTAGTAAAGGAGCTCAAGCACCCTAAGCACTGAATGAGGGTGTCATGGTCCCAAGATATTTACAGAGGAGAGGGTGCTCATATACATGGTGGTTATCCATGGCCATGGTCTAAGGAAGAAAATTCTGCTTTCTTCTTTGGATGGTGGTGAAGGACGAGATATTTGTGTGGCTATTTATCAACTGACCTATGTAAGAAATATTTATTGGTTTTCCATTTTGTGTTTGAGCACTCAATAACCTAGCAGGAGATAAACTGGTAAAAAAAAAAAAGACTTAAAGAAGCAGTCTCAGATCTCACAGTATGGAGTCTAGCAGAGGAAACAAATAAACATACAGTTAAGACTTTTTGTGGTGAGACCCCCTGATGCAAGGAGTTCAGGTAGATATGGGACATGTAGAAGGACACCTTGGGGACAGTCCAGGATGGGTTTAGGGTTCAGGCGACAGAATGCTGTTCAAGCTGAGTGCCAAAAGATGGGTTGACCAGGTAAGGGAGAGCATAGAAATTGGTGTTTTTTTGAAGGTCTTCCAACTAATCTGTTGGAGGAATTGAAAAACATTAAATATGGTTGGTGTATAGAGTTCTGGGTGAGAGATCTGGCATGGTGGTGAGGGAGTTAGAGACAAAGCATGAGCTGGTAGATCCCAGATCCTGAGGGCCAGAGGTCCTTAGTCTGCCTGCATGATGGCAAAACCACCAAAATCTGGACCTCCCTCCCAGAGATTCTGAGACTTTTCTGGTTCTCTTGCTACATTGATCATGTCTACTTTGTTTTTTTGTTTGTTTGTTTGTTTTTAATTTTTAAAATTTTTTTATTACAGATGTTTCTCCTTTTCCCCCCATTGACACCCTCCTCCCCATCCACCCCACCCCATCCTCAGCTTTGTGGTCTATGTCCATTGGTCATGCATACATGCATATAAGTTCTGTGGTTTATCTCTCCCTCCAGCCCCCCTCCTCTGAGGTTTGTCAGTCTGTACCTCACCTCTATGTCTCTGGGTCAATTTTGTTTATCAGTTTATTTAGTTCATTATATTCCACAAATAAGTGAGATCATGTGATATTTGTCTTTCTCTGATTGGCTTGCTTCACTTAGCATAATACTCTTCAGGTCCCTCAAAGGGTAAGAGATTGTTCTTTCTTACAGCTGCATAGTATTCCATTGTGTACATGTACCACAGCTTTTTTATCCACTCATCTATTGATGGATACTTGGGTTGTTTCCAGATCTTAGCCATTGTAAATAGTGCTGCTATGAACATAGGGGTACATATATTCTTTCTGATTGGTGTTTCAGGTTTCTTAGGGTATATTCCCAGAAGTGGGATCACTGGGTCAAATGGAAGTTCAATTTTTAACTTTTTGAGGTAATACCATAGTGTTTTCCATAGTGGCTGCACCAGTCTGCATTCCCACCAGCAGTGTACTAGAGTCCCCTTTTTTCCACATCCTCGCCAATACTTGTTGTTTGATGATTTGTTGATGGTGGCCATTCTGACAGGTATAAAGTGATACCTCATAGTTGTTTTAATTTGCATCTCTCTGATGATTAGTGACTTTGAACATTTTTTCATATGTCTCTTGGCCATTTGTATGTCCTGTTTGGAGAGGTGACTATTTAGGTCCTCTGCCCATTTTTTAATTGGGTTCTTTGTCTTCCTTTTGTTGACTTGTATGAGCACTCTATATATTTTGGAAATTAACCCCTTATCTGGGGCATCATTGGCAATTATGCTCTCCCATATAGTGGTATACCTTTCCATTTTGATGGTTGTTTCTTATGCTGTGCAGAAGCTTTTTAGTTTGATGTAGTCCCATGTGTTCATTTTTTCCTTTGTTTCTCTTGCCCTAGGTGTTGTATCAGTGAAAACGCTGCTGCGTATGATGTCTGAAATTTTGTTGCCTGCATTTTCTTCTAGAATTTTTATGGATTCACTATTAATCCTCACCCGAGGATATTTTTCCATTTATTTTCAGATAGAGTGGGAAGGAGGGGTAGAGAGAGAGAGAAACATTGATGTGAGAGACACACTGACCAGTTGCCTCCCGCATGACCCCCTACCAGGGCCAGGGGAAGAACTGCAACTGAGGTACGTGCTCTTGACCAGAATCAAACCTGCAACTCTTTGGTCCACAGGCCAATGCTCTAACCACTGAGCAAAACTGGCCAGGGCTGATCATGTCTACTTTGTTCTTTTCTCTAATGCTCCTTTACTTTTCCACCCCTCAAATCTCTCCTTCAGAGAATTTGACACATCCTAGTGGGACAGGAAGTTTGGAAGTCGTTCTGGGAGTGAGCAGGAACTGGAAATATGACCTACTTACTGGAGTGGATCAGTGATGGGGAGGAGGGTTAGTCTGGCAGGTGGGCACTGAACTATGAAGTGATAGTTATAGGTAATAGAAGTCAGTTGAGGCACATAGTCTATCAGTAGGTTGGCACAAGTTTGGGGGTCAGAAAGAGGACAGGTAAATATCTGACACAGGGAGGAAATCTAGACAGGTGGCCTGTCAGCCATGGGCAGGAGGGCTGGCTGTGGGCCTATGGCTCAGTGAGAGAACTTCTTACCAAGTCTGGGACTAAGTGCTGGCATCACTGAAGTGACTCTTATTGATGTGAAGTTACTTGAACTCTGGAACCCAGGCTACTTCAAACCTTTCCTGGCTCAGGGCAGCCAGAGAGCCTACCCTAGGCCAAGCCTGGGGTGGAGGTCAGGGACCTCTGCTATGGGAAGAGGAGGAATCTTGGTCAACTCTCACCTCTTTATGGATGCCCACCTTAACCTCTTACCTGTACCTCTTCTCTCTGCCCAGTTAACTCTTTCTCTTTGTCTCAGCCTAAATGTCACTTCCTTATTGAAGTCATTCCTGGACCCCTAACCAAGCCAGAAACCCTTGTCATAGGTTCTCATGCCTCAGTGTGTATGTGTGTATGTGTGTGGGGTCTCCTCCTTAACCCTCAGCACATCTGTAGATGATTTGAGAGATTGCTTACTGCCTGTCCTCTCTACAAGCAGGGATCTCAGTGAGGGGAGAAGTCTGCTTTGCTCGCCATTGTATTTCCACTGCTGGTACAGTGTGGCACCCAGCAGGAGCACCCACAGTATCTGCTGAAGAATGAATACATGAATATTTCCAAATGCTGGCAGGACTTCTGTTAGATTCCTATGACTGCCATTTCCACAGACACAAAAATGCTGTCCTTTCTCATTCTATGTGTGCAGTTTATATCTAGACTTTCAATCTCCCTCAAAATAAGAAGTGTTTAAGATAGAAGTAAACTATATGTGAATACTTCAAAAACTGATTTGCATTCCCCATCCCACCTGGGTAAGGTCACATTGCAAACATTTTAAATGAGCTTTAAAAATTGTCAGCTGAACAAAGAAAGGGGGCGTAAGCCCTGCTCTTTGCAAAGCCACCTTGTGGCGCAGACTGCTTGTTGCCTGAAATTCTGACAGTCCCGTAGTGCTCATGTGGAGGTGATGCTAATGACCCAGGTGCCCTGTGAAGTTACATTTGCAAAAATTGATGTCCTTCATAAGGCAGCAAAGAGTGTCAAAAAGACGACCACATTTAGGCCAGTGCACAGAGCAGCTAGATAGTGCTGTGAAACCTCTTTTTCTCTGGCATGTGGAAGCACAGGCTTTGATGTTAGAATTTTGGCTCATTAATAACTAATTTACATTTCCCAGACAGCAAATTGTGATCTGACACAAATTTATAAAAGAGCTCCAAATGGTGAAACTCTCTTCTACAATGAGTCCTTTGTGAATTTATTTTTTTCATTCCTAACTTAAGGAGTTTGTGATTAAAATTTTAATGTAATCATTGAAATCTCATGGGCTACTTAAAAATAAAACACCATCTTATTTCCTTCCTCTCAGAGATCATGACAATTGGCGGCTCCTCTGTGGGTGTTTTACAATTGCTTTTTCATCTGCACTGGGCTTCAGATAAAGTAGGATGTCCTCAGTGAACCAGAGGAAAGGCGTGGCAATGCAATTGGAAGTGATAGCAGAAGGCAGTGGTACCGTGCTCATCACTCCTCATGTTTCTGTGCAGATTACAGGAATGGCAGATTTGGTATAAGATTTTCTCTCTGGTCTCCAGGGTGGTTCTCGCTGCTTTGAAAGCCTGACTAAGTCATTTTGGAAACATGGATGGGCTTATCAGAATGATCAAAATAAGGAAATATATATGTTTCCTCTTGCCTACATCTTGGAAAACCAGATGCCTCATGAAAAACATGGTGGCTTTTCTATATTTTATCCCACGTTTCTTTGGGAGAATATTAAAGTCAAGGGAGGTTGCAAAGGAGCCCTTGGGAGGCAAATCTAGGTGCATCTTGGTTTCTCCCCTCCCCTCCTTCATCTCTGCCAAAGGGTTTGTCATCGTGTCTGTTGATGACTCATGACTTAGTGGGAGAGGCAGGGCAGGCTTCTCTCCTCATGTTGGAAGAAAATACCATGTGCATTTGGTCACCTGGAAACACCTTCTCCCAACCACAAAGGGAGGTCTGTGCCTCTGGGAGGTAAGGGGATAGACTTAAAACATGGACCAGAGAGCTGGCCCTGGGCAGGGCAGCAGGATGGGGCCAGGGGACAAGACACTGGGTAGCTTGGCCCATTGCATCACTTCTGGCAAGACGCTCAGTCTACTGGGTTACTCCGCTTGGAGAAAGAGTTTAGGGAACAGCCATGGGCTTGTTGTATGAAATGAAAACATACCCATAATGAAAAGATTTTGAAACTGGTACCACTTGAGGTCAGATTTCAAATGGTCACACAGCATGAGCCAGACTGAGTCCATGCAGAGAAGCAACGAGCCACCCCAGTTCCCTATATTATTTTAATAACAGAAAGAATGTATTAGGAATTCCAGGCAAGACCTCCACCTGGGCACAATCCCAGATTCTAACTCATCTGTTCATGCCTTTTCAAATGAGCCTTTTACAAAGAGGCTGTTTTTCTCCTCAACCTCTTCCCAACCAGAGAATCTGAGATCCTCCCACCTAGGTCTGGTTGTAGGAAACAAGAAACCTGAGAACCCTGCTCTGAGCGGGGTGCTTCCAAAAAAAGTTGCTAAGAAAACTGCAGTGCTGATTGGAATTACTTTTTTCTGTTGTTGTTAAACTAATAAGGAGGCCATTAGACTGAGGTTGCTGCAGTGTTGTGAGGGCCTACACAGGCAAACCAAAATCTAAGCCCGTAACAAGATTACAAAATCAAAACCCTAAGGACGACCAATCACAAATAGCCAACTAGGCTGTAAGCTGTGGCCTGTCAATAATTGTCTTACTCTGCTCCTGCCTTTTCTCTGTAGAAGTCTCTTCAGAACTCTGGTTGGTGAAGCCTTATCCACTTCCAGTTTGGGGCTGCCTGATTTGAATTTATTTATGTTCAAATGAACTCTTAAAAATTTTAATATGCCTTGGTTTATCTTTTAACATGTTCAAATCTCACGGCCTCTCCTAGAAAGTGGTATGAGGCACATTGCCCTTTTCCCTGACTTGGACATCAGGACGTGTGGGACAGAGAGGGAACTGAATTTGGTGGTTATTTCTGTCCGTCCCTGAGTGACCGCTAAAAAGTGGATGTCACCATGTTTGGAAGCCCATCTGCTTCACTGAAGTGGCCAGAGAGGATTTCCACAGTGCCTGCAGACCACTCTGAGAGCCACGAGGGAGGAGGGGAAGCCTTGGTGTCCTGACAAGAACTGGGTCTTTCTCAGTACCTAGAACATTGCTGACATTTAACAAAGAATGCTGCTGTCATGCTTGTTAATTTTACCCTCTTATATCCCAAACAGTTCATATAACACTTTACTGTTTTTCTAAGCCACAGAGACCAGACTGAATTTCCTCAGAAGGGAATCAATTCTGTTCCTAGCCATGGAGGATACAAAAAAAGAAAGAAATCTTCCATAGCTGTAAATATGATAGATTTTCTGGCTGTGTTGTTCTCAACTTCTTCAATCTGTGGCTAGTCCTTGGAGTCAATTGAGGTTGAATTCTAGTTTCACCACTTGCCGCTGGTGAGCTTGGATTTGTTACTTAATCTTCCTCATCAGTACAGAGCAAGTGATAATAGTTGTTAAACAGATCAAATGCAAAATTCTTAATAATTGGCCTGGCACATAGTGTTCAAAGGGAGCTGTTGATATTATTATAAGGCATAGGAAACCTCTGAAAGTGGCATCCTGTGAAGTGATGAAACAAGAACAACTTGAGCTGCTCCCCTTATTGACACTTCTGGAAGATGTTGCCATTGTTATGGCATCCAGGGTTCTTTTCAATTAGGCTCAGACACCAATAGGAAGTGTTTCTTTCTGCCGGAGGTGTTTACAGCAAACCCCATGGCCCTAGCTCTCATAGGGAAAACCCATCCTCCTGAGCAAACCCAAGTATGGAGGATAAACTCCTCAAAAGGAAGGACCTCATGTGTTTTTTGAGCACCATCCCACCCCCACCCCAAGCAACACTTGGCATATTGTAGGCACTCAATGAATATTTGTGGAAGAAAGTATTGATGTATGAGGCAGAGAGCAGATAGCGGTGTGGCTATTCCTGGGTCAAACTGTAGCTTCCCTTCCCACCAAACACATTAGAGAGAGAGGGCTCTTCAGCAGTGGATATTGACTTGGTTCTTAGGGACAGAACTTGGGCAATTGCACAGATACAAACCAAGATCTCTCTGTAATTATTCACAGAAACAGATGTCTTAGAAGAGAGAATTCTCAGGATGTGGAGGAATAAGTAACAAGTCCAGGAGAGAACTATATCTTGGCTCTACTGTGTCAGGGTTTTCACTAGTTTCTAAGGGAGAGAAAATTTAGGATCAAGTTCCATTGTCTAAGAATATCTAATAAAATAATACACAATTCTCATTGCAGAGTATGAACCAGTCACCTTTATTACATCTTATTGTCAATTTTATAAGGTCTTCGATTAAAGACTCTTTTCAGGTACTGACTATTAAAACCAGATGTATTAAAATGTTTAATCCTGTTTATGTGTGAGACATGGTTAGAGGCAGTTATCAGCACTCAGTAATAATGCCACGTGTTATATTTTTGGCTTTCTTAATCCATATTTACATCATTATTTTTATTTTATCCTCACAGTCATTCATGAGAGGTGAACAAAACAGGTAGATTGACTTGTAATGTCCTGATTTTGTAGTTGAGGTACTCATGTTCAAGTTTACTGTCTCTATGAAGGTGTGGATTCGGGGCTCAGCTGAAACAAGCACAGATTTCCCAAACGCAGGGCTATTTGCATCTCACCAAATCATGATTAAATTGTCCAAACTTCAGGCCTTATTCCTTCAGTTATGTAATGGGCCACACCTCTGTCTGCTGGATTGGGAGGGTGCCTGGTGGGACGGGTAATACTGTTATAAGAAAGGATCCAGAGGGTGACTGTGGTAATAACTGGTGCAAATTAAGATGGGGAAGGAGGGAAGAATTTATAAACCATCTATTCACACTTGACACTTGCTTAACTAGATATCTAGCTTCTAGAAGAACTTGGATCATGGGGCAGCTTTTAGAATGGTGGCTGAATAGCAAGAGCAGTGATGATACTTTGTCCAGTTTGTTTGCACAGCCAGGTCCAAAAAATCTGGAATTGTGATTATGGCAGAGGCCCCAGGTGATTACTACATTATTTGACTTTATCAAGCAACACATTATTTGACTTTTATCAAGTGACTAGCTTGTCCAGACAGAGAGGTCTTCTTGGAAGCCTTGGTCATCTGAGTGTCAGCACAAAGCTGTTGGTAATGACTCCTCCCAGAAGCTCTGGTTGGGGTTATGAGTTCGCGTTGACAGTTAAAGGGGCAGGTCTTATGGCTTCCAAGATGCCTATGGTTGGTTTAAATCTGGATTGGATGTAGCTGTGAGAAGACTTATTATATGAGCTCTTTGTGAATATAGAGCCTGGGTGGATGGGGTCAGATGGGGCAGGCCAAGATTTTAGCTCACAGTTCAGATTGCCATTGCATGGTGACAGGAAGTTTTTGTTTGTTTGTTTTTTAATTTATCTTTACTGTTGAAAGTATTACAGATGTCCCCTCCTTTTGCCCCCATTGACACCCTCCTCCCTGCTCCCACCCTGCCCCGCCTTCATCACAATATTGTCTGTGTCCATTGGTTATGCATATATGTATATACATTTTTTGACTTATCTCTTCCCATCCCCTCATCCCCTTTCCTCTGATGTTCATCAGTCTGTTCCCTGCTTCCATGTCTTTGGATCTGTTTTGTTCATCAGTTTATTTTGTTCATTAGATTCCACATATAAGTGAGATCATGTGATACCTGTCTTTCTCTGACTGGTTATTTTGCTTAGCATAATACTCTCCAGATCCCTCCATATCATCTTAAAGTGTAAGAGGTCTTTCTTTCTTACAGCTGCATAGTATTCCATTGTGTAAATGTACCACAGCTTTTTTATCCACTCATCTACTGATGGACACTAGGGCTGTTTCCAGATCTTAGCTATTGTAAATAGTGCTGCTATGAACATAGGGGTACATATATTCTTTCTGATTGGTGTTTCAGGCTTCTTAGGCTATATTCCTAGCAATGGGATCACTGGGTAAAATGACAGTTTCATTTTTAATTTTTTGATGAAACTCAATACTGTTTCCATAGTTGCTGCACCAGTCTGCATTCCCACCAGCAGTATACTAGGGTTCCCGTTTCTCTACATCCTCGCCAGCACTTGTCATGTGATTTGTTAATGGGAACTGTTCTGGCAGGTATGAGGTGATACCTCATTGTTTTTCTAATTTGCATCTCTCTGATGATTAGTGACGTTGAGCATTTTTTCATATGTCTCTTGGCCATTTGTATGTCCTGTTTGGAGAAGTGTCTATTCAGGCCTTCTGCCCATTTTTTAAATTGGGTTATTGGTCTTCCTTTTGTTGAGTTGTATGAATACTTTATTTATTTTGGAAATTAACCCCTTATCAGATGTGTCGTGGCAAATATGTTCTCCCATACAGTGGGTTCCCTTTTCATTTTAATGCTGGTTTCTTTTGCTGTGCAGAAGATTTTTAGTTTAATGTAGTCCCATTTATTAGTTTTTCCTTTGTTTCTTTTGCCTTAGACAATGTATCAGTGAAAATTCTGCTATGTGAAATTTCCGAGATTTTGCTGCCTACGTCTTCTTCTAGGACTTCTGTGGTTTCACAACTTACCTTTAAGTCTTTTATCCATTTTGAGTTTATTCTTGTGTATGGTGTAAGCTGGTGGTCTAGTTTCACTTTTTTTGCATGTGCCTGTCCAATTTTCCTATTTATTGAAGAGACTGTCCTTATGCCATTATATGCTCTTGCCTCCTTTGTCAAATATTAATTGAGCATAATGTTTTGGGTTAGTTTCTGGGTTCTCTGTTCTGTTCCATTGATCTATATGCTTGTTCTTGTGCCAGTACCAGGCTGTTTTGATTGTAGTGGCTTTGTAGTATAATTTGGTATCCGGTATTGTGATCGCTCCAACTTTGTTCTTCTTTCTCAAGATTGCAGCAGCTATTTGGGATCTTTTTTAGTTCTATATAAGTTTTTGGAGTATTTGTTATAGTTCTGTGAAATATGCCATTGGTATTTTAATAGGGATTGCATTGAATCTATAGATTGCTTTGGGTAGTATGAACATTTTAATAATGTTAATTCTTCCATTCCATGAAAATGGTACATTCTTCCACTTGTTCCTCTATTTCTTTTCCCCACATCCTGTAGTTTTCTGAGAACAGGTCTTTTACCTCCTTGGTTAAGTTTATTCCTTGGTATCTTATTTTTTTGTTGTTGCAATGGTTAAGAGGGATTTTTTTTTTCTTTAATTTGCCTTTCAGAGAGAAATCATTATTGGTGTATAAAAATGCCATCAAGGAGAAACATTTGTAACAAAAATAAATTAATAAAAAATAATAATAACAATAATAAAAAAAAGAAAAAAAAATCATTTTGTAACCCAACCCAGTGATTTGTTAATATTTATATTCTTATTTTGAAATCAAATTCCAACAAAAATATAGTGTATTTGGCAATAAAATGCATATGAGTAAATAAAAAAAAATGCCATCAATTTCTGGATGTTAATTTTGTATCTTGCTACTTTGCTGAATTTATTTATTAAATCTAGTAGTTTTGGGGGGATTCTTTAAGGTTTTCTATGTACAATATCATGTCATCTGTGAATAATGACAGTTTTACTTCCTCTTTTCCAATCCTGATGCATTTTAATTTTTCTTCTTGTCTGATTGCTGTGGCTAGGACTTTCAGTACTACGTTGAATAAGAGTGGTAAAAGCAGATATCCTTGTCTTATTCCTATTCTTAAGGGAAATGCTTTTAGTTTTTGCCCATTGAGTATGATGTTGGCTGTAGGTTTATCATATATGGCCTTTATTATGTTGAGGTATGATTCCTTCTATTCCTCCTTTTCTGAGAGTTTTTATCAAGAATGGGTGCTGGGTTTTATCAAATCCTTTTTCAGCATCTATTGATATGATCATATGATTTTTGTCTTTCATTTCATTTATGGATCACATTTATTGATTTTGAATATTATACTAGCCTTGCCTCCCTGGGATAAATCCCACTGGATCATGGTGAATAATTTTTAAAAATATGTTGCCAGATCAGATTTGCTAATATTTTGTTGAGTATTTTGGCATCTATGTTCATCAAGGATATTGGCTTGTAATCTTTCTTTGTAGTGTATCTGGTTTTGGAATTAGGATTATGCTGGCCCCATAAAAAGAACTTGGAAGTCTTCCTTCCTCTTCAATGTTTTGTAATAGTTTGAGCAGGATAGGTGTTAGTTATTTGAATGTTTGGTAAAATTCCCCTGTGAAGCCATCTGGTCCAGGACTTGTGTTTGCTGGGAGTTTTTAATTACTGCTTCAATTTCATTAGTTTTTATTTGTCTGTTCAAGTTTTCTGATTCTTCCTGATTGACTTTTGGAAGATTGTATGTTTGTAGGAATTTGTCCATTTCTCCCAGAAAGTTGTTTTCAATCATGTGCAAATGCCTTTACTTTAACACATGATAGGCATTTGGATTTTCTGTTGCCATCAATATTGTACTGCCTTGGGGTGCAGGCTGCACGAAGAACAACCTTGTACTGTGCCCAGCACCTGGAGAGAGCTGTGTGCAGCCAACAGGAGAGCACAGGACTGCTGGCTATTTACTTCCTTGTGATCATCATGCCCATCTGCGACTTGAAGTAGCTTCCCTTCACGATTGCCCACTTATCTTCCTCATCTCTTGTTTTCCTGTTGTAGATTTCAGAAGATGAATGGTTTTGTCACTCTTTGACTTTGCATTTTTGAAAAAAATCTGCTTAGATATAAAATAAATGCAGCAGTTTATTATCTGAAGTGGATTTGACCCATTAGACAAGTTTGTCTGTTTTTTTTTTCAAACATTGAGAGTACTTCCCCAGATCCTGGAGACCTTAAGTAAAACCTCTGGGATCCTCTTTTGTCACTTTCTGTCTAGGGCTGTGGCTTAATATTGTGAACTCAGAGAATGAAGTAACAGAGGCCTCTCTGTGGGCTCCAGAGTGGGCTTGGGAAGGTCATTCCCCCATTGTCTTGGTATTATACATATCAAGGTACTATACATGTTGCCTTGTTTCTGAAACCAGATTTCTTTATTTTTCTTCTTTTTTCAAACATTGATTTGAGGGGGTGGGGGGGGAGAGAGAGAGAGAGAGAGAGAGAGAGAGAGAGATTTATTTGTTGTTCCACTTATTTATGCATTCACCGGCTGCTCCTTGTATGTACCCTGACTAGGGATCACACCTGCAACCTTCATGTATCAGGATGATGCTCTAACCAACTGAGTTGCCTGGCCAGGAGGAAAACCAAATTTCTTGAAATACAGATTGTGATTTCTGGAATGATGTACTTCTTTATGCAACCATCCTGATAGATTTAATTGGAGATTGTATGTACAGAGAAGAACAAGTTAAAGTAATAAAAAATGCCTAGCTGGGAGTCATGAGGCTCCTGATTTGAAGATAATATGATAGAAAGAGCATGGGCTTTGGAGACAGACAGAATATGATGCTAATGTTAGCTCTCCAACTTTGTGACTAGGCAACATTTTGTTTTCTTGTCTATCAAATGAGGCTAGTAACAGCTGGCACATAAGATGGTGATGGGGATTAAATGAGGTAATATATATACATATATATATATATATATATATATATATATATATATATATATATACTGATGGTTCCCAAATTCTCCAGTATCTGTAGTCCAGACCTGTCTCCTGAATTCCAGAACTGTATCTCCATCTGGATGCCCAACTGTACTTTCCACTCAGCATGTCCCAGTATGCACTCATCACTTCTTTCCCTCACCCTTCAGACCAAAGGATTCCATTTCTCCTATACTTTCACTTCAGCAAAGTGTTTCATCTATTGTCCATGCCAGACACCTGGAGCCACCTTCAGTCTTTCTTCTCTCTCTACCTGGAAAATTCTATCAGTCACCAAATCTTGCTAATTCTACTATTCCTGTACCATTGTACTCTGTTTCATCCTCTCCACTCAAGGCCACTCTTAATCTAGTTCCTCATCATGTCTTGTCTGGGTTGCTGCAATACATTCCATTTTAAAATTTATACAACCACCAGAGAGAATTGTCTGGTGTTATACATCTATTTAAAAGCCTCATCATTTCCAACATTTAAGTCTTTAATTCATTTTGAGATTACTCTTGTGTGTGGTATAAATTTGTGGTCTAGTTTCTTTTTCTTTTTTTTTTTTTTGCATGTACCTGTGTAATTTTCCCAACAACATTTATTGAAGAGGCTGTCTTTACTCCATTGCATGTTCTTGCCACATTTGTCAAATATTAATTGAGCATAATGTGTTGGGTCGGTTTCTGGGTTCTCTGTTCTGTTCCATTGATCTATATGCCCATTCTTGTGCCAGTACCAGGCTGTTTTGATTATAATGGCTTTATAGTATAACGTCATATCTGGAATTGTGATCTCTCCAACTTTGTTCTCTTTTTCAAGATTGCTGTGGCTATTCAGGGTCTTTTTTGGTTCCATATAAACTTTTGATATATTTGTTCTAGATCTGTGAAATATGCCATTGGTATTTTAACAGGAATTGCATTGAATCTATAAGTTGCTTTGGGTAGTATGGACATTTTTTTTTGTTTTTGTTTATTTATTTATTTATTTTATTAATTTATTTTTGTTACAGATGTTTCTCCTTTTCCCCCTTTTGTCACCATCTTCCCCCACCCCCCCTGCCCCGTCCCCAGTTTTGTTGTCCATGTCCATTGGTTATGAGTACATGCATACAAGTTCTGTGGTTCATCACTCCCCTCCCCCACCCCCTCTTCTGGCAATTGTCAGTCTGTACCCTACTTCCACATCTCTGGGACTACCCTGTTCCTCAGACTGTTATGTTTATTATATTCCAGAAATAAGTGAGATCATATGATATTTGTCTTTCTCTGCTTGGCTGGTTTCACTTAGGATAATAGTTTCCAGGTCCTCCCATGTTGTCACAAAGGATAAGAGATCTTTCTTTCTTACAGCTGCATAGTACTCCATTGTGTATATGTACCACAGCTTTTTTATCCATTCGTCTACTGATGGACACTTGGGCTGTTTCCAGATCTTAGCTATTGTAAATAGTGCTGCTATGAACAGGGGGGTACATGTATTCTTTCTGATTGGTGTTTCAGGCTTCTTAGGGTATATTCCTAGGAGTGGAATCACTGGGTCAAATGGTAATTCAATTTTTAATTTTCTGAGGTAACACCATAGTGTTTTCCATAGTGGCTGTACCAGTCTGCATTCCCACCAGCAGTGTACTAGAGTCCCCTTTTTTCCACACCCTCGCCAACACTTGTTGTTTGATGCTTTGTTGATGGCGGCTATTCTGACAGGTGTGAGGTGATACCTCATTGTTGTTTTAATTTGCATCTCTCTGATGATTAGTGATGTTGAGCATTTCTTCATATGTCTCTTGGCCATTTGTATGTCCTGTTTGGAGAGGTGTCTATTTAGTTCCTCTGCCCATTTTTTAATTGGGTTTTTTGTCTTCCTTTTGTTGAGCTGTATGAGCACTGTATATATTTTGGAAATTAATCCCTTATCTGATATATCATTGACAATTATGCTCTCCCATACAGTGGGTTGCCTTTCCACTTTGATGGTTGTTTCTTTTGCTGTGCAGAAGCTTTTGAGTTTGAACTGAGGCTAATAGCCTCCAGGCAAAAAGCTAGAGCATAGTATGGACATTTTAATGATGTTCATTCTTCTAATCCATGAACATGGTATATGTTTCCTCTATTTCTTTTTTCCATGTCCTGTAGTTTTCTGAGAACAAGTCTTTTACCTCCTTGGTTAAGTTTATCCCTAGGTATCTTAATTGTTTTGTTAGAATAATAAATGTTTTTTTTTTTTTTTTTTTAGTTTCTCTCTCTGAGATTTCATTATTGGTGTATAAAAATGCCATCCATTTCTAGATGTTAATTTTATATCCTGCTACTTTCCTGAATTCATTTAATAAATCTGGTAGTTTTTTTTTTTTTTTTGGAGGATTCTGTAGGGTTTTATATGTACAATATCATATCTTCTATGAATAATTATAGTTCCACTTCTGCTTTCCTATTTGGATGCCTTCTGTTTTTCTCCACGTTCCCTATTTGCAATATTTCCAATAATCTATTTTCAGGTGGTTTTTCAAGTTGAATGTTCTGCAGTTTAGCCTCAAGTCTGGTCCTGTGCTAGGAGCAAGTGTACAGAACTTCCTAATACTTCAGAGATCTTGCCTCTTCTATCATTTCCTTTGTTTTTAAATTCCACATATAAGTGAAATCATATGGTTTTTGTCTTTCTCTAATTTATGTTACTTAGCATAATACCTTTATGTCCATTCATGTTGTTGCAGATGGGACGATTTCATTCTTTTTATGGATGAGTAATACTCCATTGTATATATGTATCATTTATTTTTTATTCAGTTTTCTATTGAACACTTAGGTTGCTTCCATATCTTTGCTATGATGTTCAGAATTTGTGTTTTGGGTTTCTTCAAAGAAATATCTACAAGTTATCTACAAGTTGGATACTTCTTTGTCTCTTGTTATAGCCTTTATTTTAAAGTCTATTTTGTCTGATATAAGTATTACTACCCCAGCAGTCTTTTCATTTGAATTTTCAAGAAATATCTTTTTCCATCCTTTTACTTTCAGTCTGTGTGTGTCTTTCAATCTGAAGTGAGTCTCTTGTAGGCAGCATATATATTGTTTTCTTATTCATTCAGCCACCCTATGTCTTTTGATTGAAGCATTTAATCTATGTACATTTAAAGTAATTATTAATTAATAAGTATATAGTTATTGCCATTTTGTTATTTATATTTTTGATTTTTTTCTTCATTTTTAAGACATCCTTTTAACATTTTTTGCATTGGTTTGGTGGTGATGAACTCCTTTAGGTTTTTCTTGTCTGAGCAATTCATCATTTGTGACTGAAAGTCTTTAATACTGAATATATTTAAAAGAAGCATAAATGTTTTCTTTTAAATTGACTTACACCCTCAGTTTCTATTGGTATCACCATTCTACAAGGCTCCCCAGCAGGGCATTCTGGAATCTTCTTTAGCTCTTTACAGTCCATTACATGTCATATTAACTGGTCATCAAATGTTGGTTTACAAAATCTCTCTGATCTGTCCCTATTCCACTTTGTACTCAAATTATTGTGTCATCACATTATGATTGAATTCTAACTAAAAACTCTCATCAGGGTTCTTATTTCTTTTCTTTTTTTGGTAATTTTTATTAATTATTTTTGTTACTGATGTTTCTCCTTTTTCCCCCCAGACACCCTCCTCCCAACCCCTCCCCCCCCACAACATTGTTGTCTATGTCCATTGGTTACACATACAGGCATGTAAGTTCTTTGGTTTATCCCATCCCTCCTCACCGCCTCCCTCCTCTGAGGTTGGTCAGTCTGAACCGTACTCCTTTCTAAGTCTCTGGGTCTATTTTGTTCATCAGCTTATTCTGTTCATTATATTCCACAGATAAGCGAGATCATGTGATATTTGTCTTTCTCAGATTGGCTTATTTTGCTTAGCATAATACTCTCCAGGTCCCTCCATGTCATCTCAAAGGATATGAGATCTTTCTTATAGCTGCATAGTGTTCCATTGTGTATATATACCACAGCTTTTTTATCCACTCATCTATTGATGGACACTAGGTTGTTTCCAGATCTTAGCAATTGTAAATAGTGTTGTTATGAACGTAGGGGTACATATATTCTTTCTGATGGGTGTTTCAGGCTTCTTAGGATATATTTTTAGAAGTGGGATCACTGGGTTAAATGGCAGTTCAATTTTTAATTTTTTGTGGTAACACCATATTGTTTTCAATAGTGGCTGCATCAGTCTGCATTCATACCAGCAGTGTACTAGAGTCCCCTTTTCTCCACACCCTCTCCAGCACTTGTTTGATGCTTTGCTGATGGTAACCATTCTGGCAAGTGTGATGTGATACTTCATAGTCATTTTAAATTGCACCTCTCTGATGATTAGTGTCGTTGAACAATTTTTCATATGTCTCTTGGCCATTTGTATGTCCTGTCTGGAGAGGTGTCTCTTTAGGTCCTCTGCCCATTTTTTAATTGGGTTCTTTGTCTTGCTTGTGTTAAGTTGTAGGAATACTCTATATATTTTGGAAATTAACACCTTATCTGATGTACCATTGGCAGTTACGCTCTCCCATATAGTGGGTTCCTTTTCCATTTTGATGGTTGTTTCTTTTGCTGTGCAGAAGCTTTTAAGTTTGATGTAGTCCCATGTATTCATTTTTTCCTTTGTTTCTCTTGCCTTAGGCATTGTATCAGTAAAAATTCTGATGCGTGTAATGTCTGAAATTTTGTTGCCTACATTTTCTTCTAGGATTTTTATGGATTCATGAGTCACATTTAAGTCTTTTATCCATTTTGAGTTTATTCTTGTGTATGGTGTAAGTTGGTGGTCTAGTTTCATATTTTTGCATGTAGCTATCCAATTTCCCCAACACCATTTATTTTGTTTTTTATTAAAAGTAATTTTATTTATTTTATTAACTTTAGAGAGAGAGGGAGAGATAGAAATATTGATGAGAGAGAAAATTGATTGGCCACCTCCTGCATGCCACCACTGGGGATTTGGCCCATAACCTAAGCATGTACCCTGACCAGGAAGTGAACAAGTGACCTCTTGGTGCATGGGTTGACGCACAAGCACTGAGCTATACTGGCGGGCACAACACCATTTATTACAGAGGCTGTGTTGACTCTATTGTATGCTCTTGCCACCTTTGTCAATTATTAATTGAGCATAATGTTTTGGGTAAATTTCTGTTCTCTATTCTGTTCCATTGATCTATATGCCTGTTCTTGTGCCAGTACCAGGCTGTTTTGATTACAATGGTTTTGTAGTATAACCCGATACCCAGTAATGGGATCCCTCCTACTTTGGTCTTCTTTTTCAAGATTGCTAAGGCTATTCAAAGTCTTTTTGGTTCCATATGAACTTTTGAAGTATTTGTTCTAGTTCTGTGAAATATATCATTGGTACTTTAATGGGGATTACATTGAATCTGGGTAGTATGAAGATTGTAATGATGTCAATTCTTCCAATCCATGAACAAGGTATATGCTTCCACTTTTTGATATCTTCTTCTATTTCTTTTCCCAATATCCTGTAGTTTTCTGCAAATAGGTCCTTTACTTCTTTGGTTAAGTTTATTCCTAGGTATCTTAATTTTTTTGCCGCAGTGGTAAATGGGATTGTTTTTTGAGTTTCTCTTTCTGTGAGTTCATTATTGGTGTATAAGAATGTCATTGATTTCTTGAGGTTAATTTTGTATTCTGTTACTTTGCCAAATTCATTTATTAAATCTAGTAGATTTTTGATGGCTTTTTGAGGGTTTTCTATGTACAATATCATGTCATCTGCAAATAATGACAGTTTCACTTCCTCCTTTCCAATTTGGATCCTTTTTATTTTTTCTTCATGTCTAATGGCTGTGACTAAGACTTCTAGTACTATGTTAAACAAGAGTGGTGAAAGTGGGCATCACTGTCTTTTTCCTGCTCTTAAGCAAAATGCTTTTAGTTTTTGCCCGTTGAGAATGATGTTGGCTGTAGGTTTTTCGTATATGGCCTTTATTATGTTGAGATAAGATCCCTCTATTCTCACATTGCTGAGCATTTTTATCAGAAATGGGTACTGGATTTTGTTGTATGCGTTTTCAGCATGTATTGATATAATCGTATGGTTTTTATCTTTCATTTTGTTTATGTGGTGTATCACAGTTATTGATTTGCAAATACTGTACCAGACTTGCACCTCTGGGATGAATCCTACTTGGTCATGGTGAATAATTTTTTTAAATGTATTGCTGGATCCGATTTGCTAATATTTGGTTAATGATTTTGGCATCTATGTTCATCAGGGATATTGGTCTGTAGTTTTCTTTATTTGTAGTGTCTTAATCTGGTTTTGGAATTAGAATTTTGATGGCCTCACAAAACAAGTTTGGAAGTCTTCCTTGAGTTTTTTGGAATAGTTTGAGGAGAATGGATGTTAGTTCTTCTTTGAATGTTCGGTAAAACTCCCCTGTGAAGCCATCTGGGCCTGGGGTTTTGTTTGCTGGGTGATTCTTGATTACATCTTCAATTTCCTTAGTTGTTATTGGTCTGTTCAAGTTTTCTATCTCTTTCCGGTTCAGTTTTGGGAGACTATGTTTCTGGAAATTTGTCCATTTCACCTAGATTGTCCAATTTGTTGCCCTATAATTTTTCACAGTATTTGTTAATGATCCTTTTATTTCTGTGGTGTCAGTTGTTACTTCTACTCTTTGATTCTGATTTTGTTTATTTGGGTCCTCTGTCTTTGTTTCTTGGTGAGTCTAGCTAAGGGTCCATCAATCTTGTTTATCTTTTCAAAGAACCAGCTCTTGGTTTCATCGATCTTTTGAATTTTTTTTTTTTTTAGTTTCTATGTTGTTTATTTCTGCTCTGATCTTTGCCATTTCTTTCCTTCTACTTGCTCTGGGTTTTTCTTTTTGTTTGCTTTCTAGTTCTTTAAGTTGTGAGGTTAAGTTGTGAGGTTAGATAGTCAATTAGAAACTTTTCTTGTTTCTTGAAGTAAACCTGTAGTGCTATGAACTTCCCTCTCGGGACTGCTTTCGCTGCATCCCATAGATTTTTTGTTGTTGTGTGTTCATTTTCATTGGTTTCCAGGAAGCATTTAATTTCTTTCTTGATCTCCGTGGTAACCCATTCATTGTTTAATAACATGCTACTAAGCCGCTATGTGTTTAAATGTTTTTAGGTGTTTTTGTTGTAGTTGAGTTCTAGTTTCATGCCATTGTGATCTGAGAAGATGCTTGATATGACTTAGTTTGTGTCCTAACATGTGGTCTATCTTTGAGAATGTCCCATGTGCACTTGAGGAGAATGTGAATTCTGCAGTTTTGGGGTGTTGTTCTCTGTATATGTCTATTAAATCCACTTGATCTAGTGCATCATTTAGCATCTCTGTTTCCTTGTTAATTTTTTTGTCCAGAGGATCTATCCAGTGATGACAGCAGGGTGTTAAAGTCCCCTGCTATGATTGTATTGCTGTCAGTTTCTCTTTAAAGTTCCCCAGAAATTTTTGAATATATTTTGGTGCTCCTATATTGGGTGCATAGATGTTTACCAAGGTTATATCTTCCTGTTGGATGGATCCTTTCAATATTATGTAGTGGCCTTCTTTGTCTCTACTTATGGCCTTCATTTTGAAGTCTATTTTATCGGAAATGAGTATTGCTACCCCAGCTCTTTTTCCTTTCCATTTGCTTGAAAGATTTTTTTTTTTATATCCCTTTAATTTCTACCTATGTGAGTCTTCTGTTGTGGGTTGGGTCTCTTGTAAACAACATATATATGAGTCATGCTTTCTTATCCAACTCTGTTTCTTCTTATTGGAGCATTTAATCCATTTACATTTAAGGTTATTATTGATATGTGCTTATTTATTGCCATTTTTTTTTATTGTGGTTATATTTTTCTTCCTATTTCTTCTACTAATTACAGCAGTCCTTTTAACATTTTTTGCAAGGCTGGTTTGGTGTTAATATAGTCCCCTACCCTTTTTTTTTTTTTTTTTGTCTGGGCAGCTCTTTATTTCACCTTCTATTTTGAATGATAGCCTTGCTGGATAGAGTAGTCTTGTATTCAGATCCTTGTTTTTCATTACCTTGATTGCTTCATGTCATTTCCTTCTGGCCTGTAGTGTTTCTGTTGAGAAATTAGCTGATAGCCTAATGGGGGTTCCTTTGTAGGTAACCTGTTGCTTATCTCTTGCTGCCTGTAGGATTCTGTCTTTGTCATTAATTTTTGACATTTTAATTACTATGCATCTTGATATGGTCCTGTTTGGGTTCTTCTTACTTGGGGCTCTCTGTGCTTCTTGTACTTGTATGCCTTTTTCCTTCACCATGTTAGGGAAGTTTTCTGTCACTATTTCTTCAAATATATTCTCTAATCCTTGCTCATATTCTTCTTCTTCTGGAACTCCTATGATGCAGATGTTGTTACATTTCATACTATTCCACAGTTCTCTTAGGCTTTCTTCCTGTTTTTAAATTGTTTTTTTCTTTTTGGTTCTCTGATTGGGTGATTTTTTTCTACCTTGTCTTCTAATTCACTGATCCAGTCCTTGGTTTCCTCTATTCTGCTGGTTATTCCTTCCAATGTGTTCTTTATTTTTGCTATGTCATTCTTCATTTCTCATTGGTTAGTTTTCAAAGTTTCTTTATCTTTACTCATGCTGTTGAGCTCTTTATTCATGCTGTTGAGCTTCCTCATTACCATTAGTCTGAACTCTACCTCTGATAACTTGCTTAACTGCATTTCATTTTTCTCTTCTATGGTTGAGTTCTCTTGTTCTTCCATTTGGGATTTGTTTCTTTGTTTCACCATTTTGGCTATCTCAGTGGGTTTTGGAGCCTGCCAAATTTTCCATGTGGGTGTTGGTGTTCTGCTGGTTGTGGCTCCCTCTACTGGGTTTGGATGAGTGTGGGAGGACCCATGTTAAACACCACTGTCAAGTCTTACTTTCTTGGGTAGGTTTGCAAGTCCAGGAAAGGTTCAGTTATCCTCTAGCTTTTTGCCTGGAGGCTATTAGTCTCAGTTACTTGAGGAGACTTGATTTGTATCCCTCAGCTGAATGAAAAATCCCTCAGGGTGAGAGGATTTCCAGCAGGTGGGGCAGATGCTTGCTGGCTGTTAATGACCCTCAATTTGCATTTCTCTGGCCTGACTGGGTGGTGTTAAATTCCTGAGGGAGGGGCTGTTGCTTCTCCCTGGGGCTCTGGGGAGGGGCTCTTTGAGTAAGATGGCTACTGTCCTGTGAGGGAGTGATTCAGCACAAAACTCCCATTGCCCTCCCAGTTCTTCAAACTCCTGAATCTCCACACAGTTCCAGTCCAGTCTGCCCTCCCTCTGCTGGAGCCCAAGGTGAGTGGCTGTAGCTAATTTAGTGCTCTGTCCTGGCCCTCTGTACTGTGGAGCCGATTTGGGATTTTAACCCTGAAGGAGCTGCTCACAGCTAAAACAGCTGCTGTCCATGGGCTCCCAGCCCACACTCTCGTGCCTCCACAGTTCCTACCAGGCTCAATTTGGTGTCCTTTTTCTGTCCCTGGTTATACGGGTTCTCTCCAGCTGCTTTTCTGTTCGTTTTTCCCTATGATTTGTCTTTATTTTAGTTGTAATTCCAGTTTGGTCCTGGGAGATGATCTGCGTAGCTTCCATTCACTCCGCCACCACTTTGGAATCTCCCAGGGTTCTTATTTCTAATTCCTCTGATCCCAAGACTACTTTCACCATAAGGTTGATGTGCAGAGGGAACTACCGTGGCTCTCTCTTGCTTGTAGTCAAGCCCAAACTCTTAGACCCAGCTGCTCCCACTGTGAGATTGCACACCCTACTTTTTACCACTCCCCCTACCTTCCCCCACACATGCTATCCCACCATTGCGGTTGTTTCTTTAGTAGTCACAGATGGATTCCAGCATACCTTGAATTCTCTTATTCTAGTATATCATTGGTAGCCTCTATTATGTAATCAGGCATTTTATAATTTTCTACAATTCTTTGCTTAATTCACATACTTATCTCTTTGTAAGACCATGAGGGTGTTTTCTCAGGGACTGGTGTTCATTTTATTAGTAAATGACACCTTATCACCATTCTGAGACTATAAAAATTGCCCCACAAATAAGTGTAATTAAATATATGAACATGGTTCTAGTTTGGTTACTTAGAACAGGGCTCAGCAAACTTTTTCTGTAAAGGGCCAAATAGTAAATATTTTAAGCTTGTCGGCCTCATGTTCCTGGTCACAACTAGTTAACTCTGCTACTGTAGTGTGAAAGCAGCCATAGGTGCTGTGTAAATAAATTAGTGTAACTGTATTCCAATAAAACTTTATTTACAAAAATTGATTTGGCCAGCAGGATGTTTTCTGACCCTTGGCTTATGGCGTGGTGTTAATAAGGCCATTATCAAGACTTCCTTTGTGTCTGTATTGGTAAGCTTAGTTTCAATACTAAAATTTCTAAGCCTGACCAATAGCCTTAAAAGAGTGTGCATGGTCACTGATGGAGAACTGATCAGTGGGGTACGATGTGTAGCTGTGCTTCTTATGAATCACACAACTCCAGAACTACCACTAACACAGCCCTCTTGAAAAGCAAGGTCTTGCTAGATAAGTTCTATTGTCGTCCCACTGGTAGAACATAGAATTGCCATTTATCTGAGTATCTGCCATGTGCCAGGTATTTTATATGTTGTCCATTGTTTCATTAATACAAGTATCATCTGAGGCATGAATATTATCATTTCCACTTTTCAAATGAAGAGACTGAGGCACAGGCACTTAAATAATTTATCCAAGACCACAGGTGGAATTTTGTGGATTTTGCATTGGTCTTTCTGACACACAAGTTTATGTTCTTTCCACTCCATCATCATAGAGTTATTATCATAATAACTCTGGTGCTAGTGCATGAAAAACTAAACAGAATGTAATGTTCCTGGCAAGGCAGACTGATGTAGCAAGGTATTATTTATGGTCTTATGGTCTTAGCTGAATTTATGCTGTCAACTTTATTAATTATTACAGTGTTCTTTTATAGTCATTAGAGCCTGCCAGTCAAGTTTATCTAAATTTCAGAGGTCTTGCTTGGAAAAGAGCCACCTCTAGACATATCAGTATTTTACATAGTAGTAATTGTAATGCAATTATAGTCTCACTTGAGCCAAAATGAAATTTATAGCTAAAATAATAATTTTTCTTATTTTTTTTTCTGTTGTAGTGTTCATCTCTGTTGTGGTAAGTTAATGTAAACCTTACCGGATTTTTAAAAACTGGTCATCTCTTTTCTACACTCATAGCCATCCTTGGGGGAAAGCTAATTGTTAAAGAATGATGTTAAAGAAGACTATATAAATTATTCAAAATCCCCTTATACCCAGTTTTATTATTAAAGCTGGAGGGGAGTAGAAACAAAGGGGAACAAAACATTCATTTTAGAGTTGTTTAGCTTGAGTTTCCTAAGGCCAAATAATTGTATTTGCCATTTGTCTGTCTTCTTGCCAAACTATGATATAAATTCAGATTCTTTTTTATCTTTTTCCCCCTCATTTTCTCTCTTTCTTCTTTTCTTTCTTTCTTTCCTACCTTCCTTTTTTTCTCCCTCTATTTATCTGTTTACATGTATATCTGTTCATCCATCCATCTATTTATCTATCTGTCTATCTATCTCTCAATCTATCATCTATCAAATTTCCAAGTTTTAATAACATTCTATGAATTAGGTTCTCTGTGGGTCCAACAAGTCTGTCTTGTCTGCATTGTGTTTTGTTCACCAGTCTTTAACATATACCTACACCCCCAAACAGCCACATTATTGTCCTAGATAAAAGAACAAAAGTATACAGATAACTTATCTTTCATAGTTATGTCCATTGCTTGCTTACCCCAGCATTCTTGTTTCAAAGATTGAAGATCCCAGGAGGTACAGAACATTAGGAAATGAATCCCATTGCAGTTGTCACCTTTTCAGTAATTTCCAAAAACACTGTGTTTAACAACAACAATTACATTAAAAAAATTTTTTTCTTTATTGCTTTTAGAGAGAGAGGAAGGGAGAAGGAGAGAGAGATAAAAACATGGATGAGAGAGAACATCAATTGACCACTTCCTGCATGCCCCCTATGGGGGATTGGGCCCACAACTTGGGCATGTTTCCTGACTGGGAATTGAACCGGCAATCTCTTGGTGCATGGGTTGACGCTCAACCACTGAGCTACACCAGCCAGGCACAACAAATACATTTATTTGTTGTGCCACAACCACCAGCAATAGAAGTTTGCAAATCCAAAAGATCACCATCTTTTTCTAGTGCTCTATACATGCTAATGTATCATACTTTGAACACATGAAAACCAGGGACTTGCTGAGAAGTGCTTCAGTTTTGGACCAAAAGTCTACAAAGGCTTACAACCCTCTACATGAGGCTTTGAAGTACAGCAGTGGTGTGGTGATGACAGCAAGCTCACCTCTCTGTGTGGCTACTTTATTATTTCAGACTTTTGATTTCTAGGTGCAAAACAAAGAAGCCCCATCCCGGTGCTCTGACTTACCCCAGGTTATCTTTACAGACCGAAACGGCTAAATTTCCAGTAAGCCAAACATAGAACTAATCAGTCCAGTTTATTTTATATTTAGACATCTGAAAGCTCCTCCTTATTTTGATTTTATTATAATCACAATGTCCTTTGACATTGCTTTTTGGTGAAAATTAAAGGCTAATGAAGTGTAATAGTTTGATTATATACTGTGGTAGGAACCAATGATTGGCTAACTTCACAGCCATTCTCCACCTTTTTTCTCCTTTCTGCTTCCCCCCAATAGAGAGTGAGCCACAGACTTTCTTAGCTAGATTTGCAATTAGGGTGGCAATCTTCTAGCCAATAAAAAGTTCTTCCTATTGGCTTTTGGAAAACCTGTCTGCTTTCCCTGATTAAGGAGACATTAGGGCTGGTGTCACCTCTTTCCTCTTTTTTCCCCCGTCTTATGTGCAGATAAGTTGCCTGGAGCTTCTATAGACATTTTGTGACCAGTGATAATTATGAAGATGAAAAATCAACATGCTAAGGGAAAAGATAGAATGAGTTTAGGTTCTTGATAGTTTTTTGAGTACCCTCAAGTGCAGTTTTTTGGACTCATTTGCAATATGAGGAAAATCAATCCTTATTTTTTTCAACCACCATTAGTTGGGTTTTCTGTTATTTGCAGCTGAAGGCATTCTTAACTAATAGAAATATAATAGCCAATCAATGGTAGCATCAGTAGGGTTTATTCTGATTTCCACTTTCAGCCATGTGACCCACTTTTAGCCACATGTCATTAGTCTTTTATATACTTGATCAATGAGCATATCCATGAAATAGTGAATCTGGCTTTAGAAATCATACCTTTTGACCCTTGTGGAGTGGTTAATGTATCATTCAACAATTAACAACGCAACCAAGTACATAGAAACAAATGCAGCATTTTCATTGAGAACTTTCTCATTTATTTACTCAGGGTAGCTTATTTAATAAAAATAAAACATGTTTTCTCTCTCAGAGTTCCCAAGAATACCTTTACTATAGGAAAAAAAATGTTCTAAAAACCTTAAGTTATAAGAAGTTTTAATGGAAAATACTTTAGAATACACATATTAATCATTGAGTATTAAAAACATATACAAACAAGAAGAAATTCTTGGTGATTAAATTCCATATATTGCACATTTTACCCACAACCAATCATATGTTGTTGTTTTCTGAATTAAGCATTAAGTTCTGAATTAGTGTTGTTGTTGTTTTGTTTTTTTTTCTGTGTTCAGCCTTCATGGTTTCCTGAGAATCTAGAGGAAATGCCTGATTTTAAAGGAAGCAAGAAATTCTCTTCTCCTCCATGTTTACTTGAGCTGAGCAGTAGTAATTACTCATCTCTCTCCCTCTAAGGAAAGTGAGTCACCAAGTCCATTTTTTATTTTATCAGAGGGAGGAAAACTATATTACTTTTATTTGGTGTTCTCAGAAGAGTAATTAAATATGATAAATAAGGCAAGCTTAAGAGTCAGTTTAGGTCCTAACACCACCTTCTCTTTTTATATTTGGAAGAACCATTGACCTAACTTAGAGATATAATAATTCCTCTTAATAAGAATGAAATACAAATCTGGCGAACTGTGGACTGCTTAGATGTTATCCTAAAATGGGAATATCTGAGTGGTCTGAAATCAGGAAGGGTTTAAATGGTGTAATTATCTAATTTCCAAAATGTGCCTGCCTTTATGTTTTATAGTTTTTTATTGGAATTTCAATTCTAGACCTTTTTATTGCATCAGGATGCATGTGCCTGTCCCCCCACCCCCCTCGCCCCAGATTATGAATTTGTAGAGGGCATTGGCGGGGTTTGATTTATTTCTGTATTCCCTCACATTTCCTAGGGTGAGACTTTATACTCATGACAACTGATAGATGTTTGTTGAACTGAATATTATCTATGCAGTTGTAGCTGTGAAATATCTTGACCTCTGAGTCATACCCTCAAATGATTCTTAACTAGGCTTCTGAGACTATGTATTTTAAAGATAAATGTGTTAGTATTACCAAGCTCTGATTACTTGGTGTTATATAATTATGCTGCAATTAAACTGAAAATAAGCAGCATATTTAATTAATTCTAACAGAATAAGGCAAGTGGGTGATTCACACAAATGTCCTTGTGTCTCTTTTCTTGGTGGATAAAATTAAGTGCATCATTAGTAAAGGTTGAATTTTTCCAATATTGACTAGGCTCACTTGAGGCAAGTACACTTACTAAAAATTTGTATTGATAAGAAAAATAAAATTAGGGTATTATTTTCTCCCCTTTAAATGTCTCTAAATAACATTCCTTTAAATAGTAAATCTAAAGTAGGACTCAAAGAAAATCAATTGTAATCACTGAAAAAGAAAACAAACTTGTCTTTTTTGGTAAGCAAGTTATTTATTTACTTATTTTTATTTATTAAACTTATTGGGTGACATTGGTTAATAAAATTATATAAGTTTCAGGTGAAGAAACTTGTAAAAGAGATCTTTTTCAGGGAGGAGAATTGGCATCCTAAGAGCTAGAGATGGGAAGGAGACTTCTTTCTCCCTGAAAACTTTTGGGCACATATTCGCTATTGAAAGATAAATAAAGACATAAATAAATCTCAATAAATTTTTGAAAATTTTCAAAATTGGAGGATATCTACCTGATTCTAAGATTTACCCTAAAGTTGAAGTATTCAAGATAGTGTAGTATTGGTATAAAGAGAGATGTATAGATAGAGGGAACAGGTACAGACTACAGAAACACACAGGCACACATGGATAGCCAATGAGTTTTTGACAAAGATTTTGAGCTAACTCACTTCAGCAACTAGATATCCATGAAGAAGGAAATGAACTTTGACACTTGCATGATACACAAATAATTAACTTTAAATGCATCATAGATCTAAATGTTGAATCTAAAATGTAAAACTTTTGGAAGAAAAGGTAGGATAAGATCATTGTGACTTTGGATACACAAAGATTTCTTAGGACACAAGAAACACAAACCATAAAATAAAAAATTTTATAAAATGGATTTTATCAAAATGAAAACTTCTTCTTTTCAGAGTAACACCATTAAGATAATGAAAAGCAAGAAACATACAAAGAAAATATATAGAGAACATGTGTCTGATAAAGAAATTGCACCTAAGAATATGAGCAAAATATAAAGACATACTTCACAAACAAAGATATACAAGTGGTCAATAAGTACACGAAAGATGCTAGACATCAATAGTTATAGAGAAATACAAATTAAAATCAGAATGGAAAATTAAGATGACTGATAATACCAAGTGTTGATGAAGATATGGAGCAACATTGCTGGTTGGAATAAAAAATTCACTGCTATTTTGGAAAATAGGTTGGCCATTTCCTATAAAATTAAACATACTATACACCCAAGCAATCCCACTTCTGGGTATTTACGCAAGAGAAATGAAAACATGTTCTCATAGAGACTTGTACTTGAAAGTTGTATTACCTCCCTAGGGTTGCTACAAATTACCACAAACTAGGTGACTTTAAACAACAGAAATTTATTCTCTCACAGTTTTATAGGCTAAAAGTCCGAAATCAAGGTGTTTGCAGGATCATGCTCTCTCTGAAGGCTCTGTGAGAGAATATGTTCCATGACCTTTAGTTTCTGGTATTGACAACAATCCTTGGCAATTATTGGCTTGTAAAAGCATCACTCTATCCCACTTCTAGGAATATACCCTAAGAAACCTGAAACACCAATCAGAAAGAATATATGTACCCCTATGTTCACAGCAGCACTATTTACAATAGCTAAGATCTGAAAACAGCCCAAGTGTCCATCAGTATATGAGTGGATAAAAAAGCTGTGGTACATGTACACAATAGAATGCTATGCAGCTGTAAGAAAGAAAGATCTCTTATTCTGTGAGATGACATGGAGGGACCTGAAGAGTATTATGCTAAGTGAAACAAGCCAGGCAGAGAAAGACAAATATCACATGATCTCACTTATTTGTGGAATATAATGAACTAAACAAACTGATGAACAAAATTGACCCAGAGACATAGAGGTGGGGTACAGACTGACAAGCCTCAGAGGAGGGGGGCTTGGGGGGGGAGAGATAAACCACAGAACTTATATACATGTATGCATGACCAATGGACATAGACAACAAAGCTGGGGATGGGGTGGGGGGGTTGGGGAGGAGGGTGTCAATGGGGGAAAAAGGAGGAACATCTGTAACAAAAAAAAATTAATAATAATAAAAAAAGAATAGAAAAAAAAGCATCACTCTAATCTCTGTTTCTGTCATCACATGGCCTTCTCTTTCTGTTTGTCTCTGTTTCTTCACTTCTTATAAAGACACAGCATATTGAATTAGGGTTCATTCTAATGACCTCATTTTAACTTGATTACATCTGCAAAGACCCTGTTTTCAAATAGGGTCACATTTATAGGTGCCAGGGGTCAGGACTGCAACATGTCTTTTTTGGGAGCACAATTAAACCCACAAATGTTCACAACAGCTTTACTGGAAACAACTGCTTATGGAAACAACTTAGATGGCCATCAACTGATGAATGAATGGATAACAAATTGTGGTTTATCTATATGACCAACTACTACCTAGAAATAAAAAGGATTAGATTACTAATGTGCATAACAGATGAATTTCAAAAATGTTTTGCTGAAAGAAACAGACAAAGGAGTACATCCTGTATGATTTCATATACATGAAATTCTAGAAATATCCAATCTAATCTAGAATGACAAAAGGAAAAACAGATTAATGTTTGCCTAGGGCTGGAGCCAGGGAGTGTGGGATTGCTGGATTGACTGCAAACAGGCACTGAGGTAGAGATGAAAATGTTTTATGTCTTGGTCACAAAGGTGTATACATTTGTCAAAATTCATTAAACTGAAACACCATACAACAGAACACATTTTATGTAAATTACATCTCAATGAAGTTTATTTAAAAGTTCAGTTGCAAACAACAGTTAAGTAATCTATGGCATAAAGCAAGATTTGTCTTTGTGAATGTGTTCACTATCTTGTATTTATTTAAAATACAATGATTATAGCATCTGTGGAAGTTGTTAGCCTCTACCTTTTCACCACTGGGAAGTGAGGGGCATGTCTATTTTGGTCTTCCCAGCACCACTTGACTCTTCTCCTGGAAATACCCTCTTGTTCCTTCTTTTAGGGGTACCTCCAATTTTAATAGACTTCTTGTCTATTGCTGCCTTCTTTGCCTACTCCCACTTCATTCTCTCCACCTTCTCCCTCCTGCTCTGTCTATGGGAGCACATGGAGAATGTTGATGCACAGTAGAAGATCATAACCCTGAGTTGGAGCAAAGCCTCACTGAAAAGAGGAAGAGAGAGAGAATGTGCTGGAAGCATAAAGTCTCTGGCTTTGGAAATCCACCAATTTTTCCCCTATGACCATCATTCATGGTTTCTTGAGCCAATAAAATAATAAAATATCCTTTTTTTGTTAAGTAAGTGCAAGTTAAACTTTTTCCAATTCCAACCAAAAGAATCCTGACAAATTAAGATTTAAAACAATTTTATTAGGTCTAATCAGGCTGCCATATGTATTATATGAATGGACTTATAGAAACAGCCCATATATACAGAGCTGTACCATTAGTCTGTACCACATTTTCAAGTTGTCAGTGCCCTTCTTAATGAATGTTACTCTGGACTTCCCCACCTCCCAGCAATCTAGAGGTGGTGCGGCCTAGCATATTGGGACTCTGAACTACTTCTATACTTTTTTTAAACTTCAATTAAGTGGCATAAAGTTGGATTAGACATTTTGGTGGTTGCTTTATTTGTTGTTGTAGGTTGAGCATGAGGGCAATGAGTTGAAACTAAACCTAGATATTAAAATATAAATTGCAATCAAGCCAGGTTTTTTATAGCTAATAATTTTTAAGTGGTCATTTTAACCCACAAACAAGAATTTACATTTATTGCTGTTTAATTTAATGCTGATATTTTTTCTCTTTCTAGTATTTTAGGATCCCATTGATACTTATTCTGTCATCTATGGTACTATTCTCAGTTGTGTTTCATTTATTACTTTAAGAAACAACAAAATGGAAAACCATGACTTTTTTATGGGTGTTTATACTAATTTCAGTGTGTTCCTAAGAGCACATCAAAATCTGTTCAGTACTCAGTTTGAGAATTTCCCTGGAAGTCAACAGGAAGCTTATGAGTTGACAGCTCTCTGCTTTGCTGTGAGCAGCCAAATCTCCCTTTTATGACCATCAGGAAACTGTTTACTATCTTTAGCCTTTGCTGTTTCCTCCAATCTCCAGGGTATTGTGAAGACCACTAATATGGCCCTTTGATCGCTTCTTCAGTGATTTTGGTGATACTTTTTGGGTCCCAAAGTCTTCTACTCATTTAAAGACACTTTAAAGCATTTTCTGAATATCTCCTCATCTCTCTGAGACTTTGGTTTCTTCCCATTTTAATTTCATTATCCTTAGTGCAGAAGATAGAAACAAAATGAAAGTGTATTTATTTAACATCCTACATTACTGAATCTCTCTGAGCATTATTTTTTCCTCATGGGGTTATTGTGGGGGATATAAAAGACAATGTAGAGCAAAGTGCCTGGTGTCAATTAAGACGATCATGATGAGTTGGGCACTGATAGAGAAGGTTCTGCCAGGAAGTAAGTTGCTTTTTAGGCAAATGGTGTTTCTGCACAGGTTCCTATGGCCAACCTAAAGGTGAGTGGCCAAGGGCAAGGCTTCAGTTCCAGAGAAAGACTGAGACAAAATCCTAGCCTCTGGAGGCTACATGGAAAGGATTCAGGCCTGGGCTCCTGGATACTAAGAGGGTGGGACGCAACAAGGGAGCTGAGCTTCAGAGAGACCAGTGATCAGCAATGTGACATTGCATCTTTGGTCAGAGGAATGTGGGAAGGAATTGGTAGGCACTGGATGGCTTAGGGCGAGAGTTACAAAACTCAGTACAAGTGACTTTGCCCAACCCCCACATTAGGACTTGACCAAATTCTAACATGACTTCTGTTAGCTCAAGGGCCTGCCCCGAGGATGATGACCAAGCTGTCTTAAAATTCTTTCCTGAAAAAACTCAAAGCTGCCAAAAGAATTTACTGTTTGTTCCAGCGAAATGACTTGACTACAGGCCTCTGACTTCCCTTTTCTTAGAGCATTTACATTAGAAAACTTGCAGTTGTTAATCTTTCCTTTGTACCTCTGTGATGTATCTGCTATAACCCAGAAATGTTTTTCTCAAGGACCTGAAATTTATCCCTTTGAAATGTATCATCAAGGATAGGCCCTTGTCTCCCAGTCTCTGTGAGAAGAGAGGAGCCTAATTCTCATACCCACCAGTTCGTAAACACGGATGGCCTAATCACACTGATCCACCTGTCCCACTTACCACCCTTTAGGTCTTTTCTTTGAGCACAAGCAGGTATTTAAAAAGCCTCTCACCTTTTGTTTCAGCAGAGTTGAGCTTAGTTTATATGGGGGTATCTTTCTCTTTCCATAGTGGTCTGAATAAACTGTCTTGCCATTTTTTAAAACAAGTATCTGGTAAACAATTTCTTCTTAACAAAGAACTCAGATTATGGTTGGTCCTAGGTACTGGGTGCAGTCAAAGTTGGAGATGGGATTCGGCTGTAAAGGGCTGAGGGTGGCAGAGAGAGGAAGATGGAGGTGACATTTGGCAATAATCTTCTTTGAGGACAAGATGGACAGATAATATAGTCAGTGTCAGATATATGATAACAAACATAATTCATAAATTGAGTGAACCCAACTGGAGTCTTCTAGTGGGTGCAATAAGACTCTATCTTTAGCTCTGTTTCACTTTGTGTCAGTAGTTTAGAGAAATGTTTAAAAGGCATGTGAATAGTATTCATGATGCCATGATTATGATTCTAAATAATCTCAATAGCTCAAACAAAGAGCTAAACTTATCAGGATGAAATGTGATAGAAAGAAAAGTAGAGAGTAATATTTGAGCCAGAAGAAGCTACAGAATTTGCAGGAGCTTGGTACAAAATGAAAATGTGGGGCCTCAGTGCAGGATAAAGTCAGTCTCCCTTCCCATAGGCCTCCTGCTCCAATCCACAGCAGTGGGTGACCTGAAGGGTTACAACCTCTGCTTCAGGTTGTTTTCTGGACCTAGATAAGGGTAGGTGAGAAGGTGAATGCATTATGGCACCATGAGTCCAGGGCAGGACAACCTCCACTTTGCCACGCCTTAAGACACTGTGGGGCACATGCCCAACCCCAACTTTCCCTGCACCTCCGCCCAGGCCCCCACTGAGGGTGAAGTCAGCAGTGGTTGTGAGTGGGACAGAAAGATGGTGATAGGCTAATATACCACCTCAAGGGGTGGAAGAGGCAGTGGGAGATGGACTATGTGGGAACTGAGGTTCCAGGCTCTGGCATGTATGCTATTGTCCCAAGTTTAAGAACAAGATTATTAAGAATTTCAAGATAGCAGACACAGATCATTAAGCCCCAAATGTAGACCCTTTTGAAAGCAGGCCATGTGTGACTGTACTGATCACAGGCCTATGAAGCTGGCCCTGATTCTAAGCTAGAAAACAGTGTTGAAGGTAGAAATGATAACATTTTTTGGAAAAATCAATTTGAGTGGATGGAATGGTCCTTTAAGGAAAGATAAGAAAGAAGCTAGTAAGGTAGGTTGAACACAAGGTATAGAGAACCTTGAAAGCAAACTAGGATTCAGACATCATCCTATGGGAAAGAGGAAGTCAGGAAGGCTTGAGATCAGGAGAGTGACAAGGTGTTTGGGATATTTTAGAGGATTAATTTCCAGTGAAATGTCTTTGGAAACTTGTGCCTTTCAACTATTCTTTTTTGTTGTTTTCATACATAAAAACTGAAGAAACATTTTTGGATCAAAGAAGGGCAGTTGCCTGGAAGGCCTTTTTCACTCACTTTTTCCTACTGCTCTATGCATAAAACCTGCTGGAACTTTTGACATTTTGCTCTTCCTTGCCTCTGGATTTTAATGCCAGCAAATTAATGTGTAAGATGCTGGCAGAAAATGGCTTTCACAAGACAGAATGACCTTGCATTTTTGGTCAGGAGAAAAGGAGAGCAGCAGACACACTAATTGCTGAATACAATGAACCTTTCTATGATCCTTCGAATCTCTCAGCGGAATTAAAACAAAACAAAATTAGAGCAGTGCTATCAAGCAACAGCTTTGAATGCAGACAACAGGTGGAGATAAAAGCCAAATGCAAACTTCTCTCAAAGTAGCAGGAAAAATAATGTGACTTCTATTCCTGCCTTTTTGGCTTCTTTGCTGTCCTCCCTTAAAGGACCATTTTATCCACTGGTAATAATTTTCATCTGTGTTCCTCTCATCTTAGTAGTAATTTACAAGAAAACCCAACAACAAAACAAAACAGGTATTTCTATGGCCAATACACACACACACACACAAATCCACAGGCACACCCCATAATCTTTTATCCCAGATATAAATAGATTAAAGCTGTCAGAGGACCGATAATATAGTTAAACAGTTGTTGTTGAGAATGCTAATGTTGTAAGAAAGTAAACTCTACCAGGGTGGTGTGTAGCCGGAATAAGAACTTTTATAATGCTGAAAGCATTTGACAGGAGAAAAAACACCAAAAACGCTGGGCTTCCCTTAAGACAGAAAAATGGATGCAAAATCCTAGTGAAGGAGTTTTGTTTTCTCTTTGTCATCTTCTCACTTGCATCCTTGTTTGTGGTGTCTGACTAAGAGGACAAAAGGTCCCCTTTCCCACTGTCCTGTGCAATTTTAGCTAGCCTCGGTAATGTGGAGTCTGCTTTAGTCTTCTCGTGTGCTCTCTTTCCATTCTTTTGGAAGGGTCTAAAAAATGCATCAATTTTTTGGACAGCTCCCTGTAAAGATATCACTATAGGATGACTTTTCTGAGAAACCGTGGTAGAAAGAGGTCAACATTGCCTGGCCATTTGGCTCACTGTTGAACATCAACCCATGCACCAGGAGGTCACCAGTTCGATTCCTGGTCAGGGCACATGAGCAGGGGTTGGGGGCCCAATCCCCAGTGGGTGGCATGTAGGAGGTGGCCAATCAATGTTCTCTCTCATCTCATAGATGTTTTTATCTTTCTCTCTCCTTCTCTCTCCCTCTAAAATCAATGATTAAAAAAAACACACAAAAAAAGAGGTTAACATTGGAGTCAGACCAACCATGGTCTTAGTCCTGGCACTGATCTCCTTTAGCTCTGTAACTTCTAACAGATTATTTTGCTTCTCTACCCTCCTCTGAAAATGGAAATACTGATGAGCCTCTCATAGGCATATTGTGAGCATGAAACAAAATCACGTGCATAAAGCACATGAACACAGCAAGTGCATGGGAACTGATATCATTCCCTCGATTCACCTGCCTTCCCTTCTCAACTGTCTACAGAGTTTCAGCTGTGAAATGATAAAAGGCCTTTTTATAGTGTTGCAGGTTGAAAGTCCATGACTACCTGTGACCAGACTTCCTTTCTTGCTTACCAGAATTTCTAAGATAACGTGTTTGCTTCCCTACAAGATGTCCAGTATATCCAATTCACCAATTAAAACCTCTTAGTTCATCTTAATTAGGTTCAAAGAATCTATCCTTCTGTTGTTTCCTTTATTGGCTCAGTGTTGAAATTGTCATCAGAGCAAGTCTGGAACTTGTCTAATGATCTGTTTTTTGCAGGATGCCCTTCTAACAGATTGCCAAAGCCTTCGAGTGTCTCAACCACTACCATGTACTTCCCAGGGGTCATTTTGTGATGGACACAAGGAAAGGCCATGTTCCCAGTAACACAATCCCACAATCTTTGTTTTCATAAGTCAGAGTAGACATAAGGGCAATGGCCCTGCCTTCCAATTATTTCCCCATAGAATGGCTTTATATTGACTATTTTAAAACTATCATTTTTGTATAGCTATTTCTCCATGGCTTATGTTGAATAACAACCTTATACAATAAAACAATATGTTCAGCAACCTTGACATAATCTTTGCAACTCATTTTTTGTGTACATTTTACCAGGAGGTTATATTACTCGAAGTTAAATGGGTGTTGATTATTATTTTCTGGCTAGAGTGAGTATTTTGTAAACTGTGCTTAAAACATTTATTTAAGTTAAAATTATTATGTTCATACTCTATGCTGTATGGCTTCAATCATCCATTTACTTTGTATATAAGGACAGTTTTAGACTAATAAAAATCAAGATCTTTCTTGGTCCATCTGCATATGAAAGTTAAGTATATGTCTTTAGTAGGCTCCCCAATTTTCTTAAGAGGTCATCTGTTAAGACGGTGGTTGTGCCCTGACTTTCAACACACAAGATCTCCAGTTCAGGGATTTGTTGTGAAATTTAACCTCAAATTCATTTCTGCTCAAAACTTATGAAAAATGCAAATGAGAGACAATATTTATGAGGGCTTGCCTAGACGATGTGGAACTCATTCTGTTTGATACACTAAAACCTCTCCTTGGTTTAAGCTAAAGATTTAAAGAGCCTTGTCCCCGAAGCATTACACCTTCACTCTACATTGAAGAACATTTTTTTTTATTAATTTTTTTTCTTTATTGATTTTAGAGAGAGAGATAGAAACATTGATGAGAGAGAACATTGACTGGTTACCTTCTGCATGCCCCCTACTGGGAATTTGGCCCACAACCCCGGCATGTGCCCTGACTGGGAATTGAAACGGCGACCTCTTGATGCATGGGTCGATACTCAACCACTGAGCCACGCTGGCCAGGCGAAGAACATTTTTTAAAAAAGATTTTATATTGATTTTTAGAGAGAGAGAAAGCAACATCAATGTGAGAGAGAAACATTGATTGGCTGCTGGCTGCACATCCCCTACCAGGGATCAAACTTGAAACCCAGGCATGTACCCTGACCAGGAATTAGATCAGGAACCCCTCAGTGCACGGGAGGATAAGCCACACTGGCCAGGGCTTAAAGAACATTTTTTAAAAAGTTGTGTGGAATTCCCTGCTCTATTTACTGCTAAAATGTTGCTGAGACAGTGTTCACTCCATCATCCCTTGTCCTCTTTAGAAGACAAAGAGAACTAACTTTCTCTTAGTTCTTAGGATAAGGAACTATAGTTGGGTTTCTCTGTTATTATCTGTGGATACTGTGAATTACTTAAAAGTTAAATTTCCTTTTTGCTTGGACTGCAGAAAGCCAAAACCAATTTTTAACCTGCTTCTCATGAGTGTGCAAGTCCTGTGGTGTGCATTCTGTGCAACCTCATACTTACCTCCATCCCAGAATGAGGAGGTACCCCCAATGCTATGAGTGCTCTGCCTCCTCCTTACCTTCCACACCATCATTAACAGGAATGAAGACCCTAGATTTCCACTTTCTTTATTAACATACCAGTTCTTCTCTCTAATATTCAAAGGTTGGCCACCATTACCTACCTTGAGATCATCATTAAGACATGTCTTTTATTACTCTCATTTATATCCATCACCACCAGAAATAGAGAGCTCCCTGATCATTTCTCATTGCTTGATTCTCACCCCCTAAGGATCTCCCATCCCCTTTCTTACTGCATTTCCTATCCACAACTTCCACAATCTTCCACTATGCCCTCTGGAACTCTGGATCAGTTATTAGAAAGACCTGCTATATCTTCACCACTTTTTTGAATTCTCTTGCTTTCTTACTCTACCTGAAACTTGATTCTGCTGAAGTCAATATTTCCCCTACACTTCTCTCCTACCACTGGGCCTGGAGGTGGGGTGGTGCCCTTCTTGCTCCTCATTACTGTTCTAGACCATTACCATGTCTCCTCCTTACCCCCTCACCTTCAGCTCTGTATCTTATGCCATCACTATATTCCATGCTCATCCCTCTGAGAGGCAGTCATCTGAAGACACTACTTTCCAGTCACTCCTTAAACTTTGAAGATTTTAGCTCCTGGTTCACTGACCCTTGCTCTACACGAGTCCTTTCATGGTTGTAGAGGACTTTAAATACAAGAAGATAGCCCTAGAGCTCTAGCATCTTTTTTCCAATGTATTATTGTCCACTCAACCCAATATTTCACTCCTTTGGTCATATCTTAGAAACTGATGTTGTCATTACCCTCCTATATTACTTTTCTATTGCAGTGTAACAAATTATCACAAACAGAGTGGCTTAAAATAACACCTATTTATTAGCTCAGAACGGTTGACCAAGCTGTGTTGTCACTTGGAGCCCATGTGGTTGCTGCAAATTTCAGTTACTTGTAGTTGTAGGACTGAGGCCCCCACTTCCTTGCTGATTGTCAGTCAGGGATACTCTCAACTCCTAGAGGCCACTTGCATTCCTTGACACACGGCTCCTTAAATCTTCATAGTCAGCAATGGAATCTCACCCATGTAGAATCCTTCTGATGCTTCCAGTCCCTCTCTTCAAGAGGAGCCTTGTTCCTTTTGAGAACTAATCTGATTAGGTCAGAACCACTGAGACTACTATCCTTTTCTGAAAATCAGATGTTTTTCAAACATAACCTAATTACTTGAGTGATATCCTTCTCCAAGGTTGTGGGTCATTGGGGTGTCATTTAAAAATTCTGCCTATGACACCCTCAATATTCTTAACTTTAAAGAGTCCCATTCTTAAACTACATCTACAATCTGCTCTTTACTCCTTCTATTTCCATGACTTTAACAATGTTTTGAACACACCAGAACCTATGGTCTCTTGATCTCATCCCACTTTTATGTTCCACATACATATCATTTCTTTACTTCCCTCCTTTCTCAGTTTATGTTCAAGCAGTATAATCTCCCTTTCCCTCTCCTTGAAATACACTTATTAACTCTCTTTTCCTTCTTCCTTTTTGTTTTATTTGCTAGGCAAAATCCCAACCCTGGTTTAAATCCCACTCTCCTTTTGTCCATATCTGCATTCACTTAGATAAAGTAGCTAGAGAAATCGATACCTCTATGTTAACTGCTCTTCCTTTAAATCCGTGAGCACTAGTTCAATAGCTCTCAAAGCTGCCTAGCACTCATAAGACATTTCCCTGTTCTAATTTAAAATTTTATTTATTTATTTATTTTTTCAGAGAGGGAGGGAGGGAGGAAAGAGAGTGAGAGAGACAGAGAGAGAGAGAAAAACATCAATGTGAGAGAGATACATCTAATTGTTTCTTGAACACCCTGACTGGGGATTGAACCCACAACCTAGGCATGTGCCCTGACTGGGAATGGAACCCATGACCTTCTGGTGCGTGGGACAATGCTCCAACTGAGCACACTGGCCAAAGCTCCCTATTTTTATACACCCAGACTTTTAGATTTAGAACAAAGGTATTCAAACTTTTTCTGCTTATAAATCCCCTAAAATAATTTCTCAAAACTATGTGTCTCCTTGCATATTTTAAATGAATATTTAAATTTTTATAAATATTTAAATGGCTGAAAATCCTAATTATAGTGTAAATATTTATAGTTTTAAAAAGTTGCAAAACTTTTAAATGACTCTGAAAGAATCTTAATGTCATAGCAATTTGTTATCACTATCCATTTTACAATGCATAAGCATGTTCTTTATCAATTAGAAATTTTACATAATTCTAGTTTCTCCTTGAACTCATATTTTTACTCCACTTATAACATAGACCTTTATAATATATTTTATAATTCAAAGTATTTTATTGTTCATCTTATTTACTGCAAAACAAAAGCACATATATGATTAAATTAAGAATGGTTTAAATGTCCTGATTGTAAGACTTTATTTAATTTTTTCTGATTTAAGATAGCATTATGATCATGATTAGTACAGAATTTATCATAATTATGTAACTATATTCCATATTTTGGTAAATAATCACAAATATAAAAGAATAAAATTTAAAAATATATTTTACAGTAAGCATAAGAGCTGGTCTATATTTACCAAAATTTGTGTTTTGAAACAATTTAAATTTACAAAGTTGCAAGAATAGTACAATAAACATTCATATATCCTTTACCTAGATTCAACAATTATTAATATTTTGCCATATTTACTTCCTTTCTCTTTTTCCACCTAGTTTTCTTTTCTTGCTGAGCCACTTGAGCATGTTCAAATAGGAGTGAGGACATGTACCCATAATAAAACAAGGAATGCAGAGTTCGTGGACATGACACATATTGTATGGGAAGATGTGGTAATGGGCATATGGAAAGGTCCTTACTGCTTCTCTTTTCTTGTGACAGAGAGATCAAGAGAATGAAGGAGGAACTGTTGAGTTCTTATGAAAAGAGGAGAAAGTATAAGTATGTCAATCAGTGAACTTCAGTTTGGGTCAAGACTGTCTTGGAGTATACAAAGACCTTCAGGGGGTACAAGGCCATACATAGGTTTAACACAATCTATTTCCATATGTATTCTCTCCTTAGTATTTTGTCTGCTACACTCTCCATCTTCCCAACTTTAGGAGTTCTATTATTAAACTACTACTCACTCACTCTTTTATTTCCATGACTTCAACAATGTTTTGGACTCATATTTTCAACTTGATGTATATACTTTACTAGCCTTTCAGAACACCACATTCTTCTAATTTCCCTCCTAACTCATTGCTTACTCCTTCTGAGTTTCCTTTGCTTGTTTATCCTCATCCCTGATTGCTAAATGTTGAAGCACCTAGGGATGAAACCTTGGATCTCTTCTCTGTTGTTACCTAGGTTATATCAGCCAGTCTCGTGGCTGTAACAATCATACATATACTCACAACTCTTAAATTTGCTTCTCTAACCTGGCCTCTTCTCTGAGCTCCAGAATTTTATATCTGACCACCTTGATGAAAGCTCCATTTGAGTATATTAAGCTGTCAAATTTAATGTTATCAAGACCAAATTCCTGCTAGTTTCGTTTCAAAACCTGCCATGACTGAGGTCTTCCCCACCCCAATAAAAGCAATTCCATTATTTCCAATGCTCAGATCAACAATTTTGAAGTTATTCTTTACTTTTTTTCCCTCTCCCAGTTCCCATTGTAAATCCATCAGCAAAACCTATTGGCTTTACCTTAAAAAACACACAGTGGAACCTTGCTTCTCAAATTTAATTCATTCCAGAAGGCTGTTCAAGAAGTGATCTGTTCGAACTAAATCATTTTTTCCCCATTGGAAATAATGTAAATTGACCACCAAATCATTTCCTGTTTTCACCTTTCTTGTATACAGTATATGTCTAATGTACTGTTTAATCTATAAGTAAATACTTCTTTTGTTAAACTTATCGAACCACCCCCTACTAACCTTAAATGAATCACTTTCAGCACTCGCTCCAGGGGTGTCTTTCAGGTCAGCATGCAGCATTTTTGCTTTTTCACGTATCATTGTCTCCAAATGCTATCAATGACTAACTGCTTTTCCTTTATCCAAGTCAACAACAATTTTTCTACCTCTTCAATTGTCTGTGATCATTGTTTTGTGAGCACTTTAACACCCTTAGCAACATCAGCACTCTTGATGTCCTCTTTATGTTTTAAAATTGTGCTAATTGCCCATTTCACCAGCAACAAAAGCAAAAAAGAAAATATTCACAGCACAATTTCCTGAGATGCTAACAATGTGAGGTTTAGCAGTAAATTGACTCATACTCAACCATTCTCTCCTTTGTCTGGTGCTTAAAAAATGATTTTTGTCATGCTGAAGTATTAGTGTGAAAGGATTGTGTGGTCCAGAACTGAAGTTTTGTTTGACAACTGAGACATTATTTCTGTGATCAACTTGGTCGAGAACTGAATTGTTCTAAAGAGGAGTTGTTTGAGAATCAAGGTTTGACTGTACTCAGAATCTGATCTTTTCTCATCACCTTCCACTACTACCACCTTGATTATAACCACTGTGTGTTTCACCTGGATTTATTGCATTAGCTTCCTAAATGGTCACCTTGCTTCCACCCTTGGCCTCTTTAGTCTGTTCTCAACATGGCAACCATTCCACTGCTCAGAACTCTCCAATGTTCAGAGTCCTCCCAGTCACCTGTGAGGCCCTTTCTCAGCTGTCCCCCATTACCTTTCTAACCTCTCCTCCTGCAGTCTCACCTGCTCCCATCCTGTTCCAGCCACACCAGTTCTTTTGCTGCATCTCAAATATGGCAGACATGCTCTTAACTCCGTTTTTGCACATGCTGTTTCTTCAGGTCTTTCCTCAGGTGTTGCCAAGGCTCACTTGACAGCTTCTTCATGTCTCTGCTCAGATACTGTCTTCTCAGCAAGGCTTCTTTGACAACCACTTTAAATTAGCAGCCCCCATCTTGGTACTCCCTATTCCCATTCCCTGTTATATTTTTCTCTTGTTGTCTGTTTTACTATATTTTGCTTATTTTTTTTATTATTTGTTTCCACACACAAAACAGGGATTTCTATTTTTTTTTTTACTGCTCTATTTCTATTCTTTGTTTTCTCGACACAACCATTATTGTATGTCTCTATCTTAGGTTTGAGACTATCCTCAGAGGTATGTTTCTTCTTGAAATGTCATGAAACTCTACTTCCCCTCTCAACAATGCTATTTTAAAAAAAAATTTGGCATAGCTTCTACAAACATATCAATAGGAGCTCCAGCTAACAAAGTTATAGGGGCACAAGTGAAGTTGTATTTATCAGCCAATTCCCTAATTCATGATTCATAAATGTACATTAAAGTTGGAAGCTGTCAATATTGCTTCTGACTCCCTAGCTGTTTATTTTTTTTGAATGAATTATTGGGTACATCCTTTCCCATTCTCCCTGTTTCACTTGAGACTGATGCCTTCCGCAATAACAAGTCTGTACTCCCTCTGCTTCCTATTCTTTCACATCTGCTTAGTATTTTACTTGCTCACTTGTCAGAACATTCTTCTGACATTTTGAAATCCTTTACCTTAGAAGTTAGGAAAAAAAATTGGAGGTTGAAGCATGGTACTATTAATAGATTTTATAGATGGGATAAATCAGTTTTGTATTTTTATGGATTTTACAGCCCATCTTTCAAAGGCATGACTGTAAAGCATCACATATTGGAAAATATCTTGGTGGAGCCCATAAACTATTCTATCATATATCTCACCTATTAATTATTTTTCTCAGCACTTGAGGATTTAAAAGTGGCTGATAAAAGTGTTAAGAATTAGTTCAAGACCGTTTGTATTTACACACAATTGAAATGCACATTTAGAATGATTCCCACCTTTTAAATCTGTCGGTTATTATTCTATGATGTGTAACAGCATGGCAAGAATGACATGGTTAATGCAATAATACAACCTTCCATCACTTTTATGAGACATTTGCATCCTTTTATGCAACACCTAATTGACAGTTACCCCACCAGACCTCCCCAATGGAACCGCCTATTATATGGAATTTATGGTCAGTGCTTTTTAAGTCAGTTAAATGACATAAAATGAAAATCTATTTTAAATGATGTTCAATGAAATCTTTTCTCTGGCTGGAAAAATTGTATTTCAAAAAATATTTATTGTGTAGTTGAGCAGGCACTTCTAGAACATGCTAAGACACAGTGTCAATGTGTGGTGTACATTAACCTGTCGTTTTCTGTTGAGTGAACACTTGTTATAGTTTGGAAACATAACTTCCAGCCCTTGCTGTGGCCCTTCTGATGTATGTCAGGACACGGCCAGCAAAGTGCTTATTCTTAGGGAACCCACTCCCCTCTTCACTTCAGTACTCCAGACCTTTCTTATCCTACATATGCTCTCCTCCACCCCTCACTCTCTCATCTTAAATTCTTACTTACCATCTCCTTCTGCTAGGGTGTCAGCTCCAAAAGGACAGTGATTCTCTTTTGTTCATGGATATATCCTTTAGCACATGGTAGGTGCTTAATATATCTTTGCTGAATAAATTAATGTATCAATACCCTAATTACCTTGGCCTCATTATTTTTGTGATTTTTTTAACACATTATTTTATCCTTCCCTATTCATTATATCCTTATTCTAGAAACTATTATGTTTTATGGTGAAGAACAAGAATAGATGTTGTATTTATTTATTCCTTTAAGGGAATGGATGAGCCACTGTAGTGAAGGACTTGGCACGTTTTCCTGATGACTGATGGGTGGATCACCCAAGGTAGCCAGTGCCTTGGATGGTTGCCATGCCTTTCAAATGGCCTGATCCAGTCCGTCTGGTTTTTGGTTGTACTGGTATGGTGAGTGAGCACAAACATGGTTCAGGGTTTAGGGAGGGCAGTGACTTTGATTTTTGACTTGGTTGAGAATCTGCAAAAAATAACCAAATACTCACATCTTCTGTAACAAAGTACATAGGATTAAAACAGGGTGGACTGATGTTCAGTTGACTCTTTCCAGTGCTGACCTTGGAAATTTTCCCTCAGTATAGTGATTCTAGGGAATGTGACTCTGCCCTGAGCACATTAATGTCCTGACAGTTCTACAAAGCTTCAAAAATGCAAGGACCATATCTACCTATTAGCTCTTATATTCCCAGTGCCTGGCAGTTTTCATTCCTCAGCATTCCCTATGCTCTGTGACACTGAGTTGGTGTTTAGCAAACATTATTGAATGAGTGAAATCATTCATTCTTGTTTCTGGTTGATACTATTTTAGGAGCAGGTTCAGGTCTGTGGAACCTGAAGCTTACACACTTTGTATGTGTGTGTGTAGGGTCCTACTTGTTGAAAAAGAATACAAAATGACAAGTTAGGTATGACTATAAATATTTATTTGGAATGAGTAAAGAAATTGTAAATTACGGAAGCTTAGAGGCTCATGTCCCTTCTTTCCAAGCTCGTTTTAGTTAGTTTGCCAGGCGTACTTTCTTAGAAATGCTTCTCTTTTGTAAACTAGCTTTCCTTTTCCATTTAGAACTCTGTAAAAGCCCCTACATTTCCTAGCAGTACAGGGCTTATGCACACGAAGGGTCCCAAATCTTAACCTTCATTAGTTTCTCAGTAAACCTACCTTTCTGATTATTTCACCATGGTCTTGAGAACTTGAGAAGGCCTTAAAAAGAAGAAGGAGGTGATGGGAATGGGTGGAAAGAGAAAGATAAAATTGATCAAAGTAGGCAATTGGCCCTTTGAGAAAACTCTAGAGACAATTTGGGACTCAAACTAGACTATAGTCCAGAAATGCTGCCATCACCATGATACTCTGCATGGTCTTCTTTTAGACCTCTGCCATGATTCCTGACTTGCCCCATCTCTTGTGATCAGGGCTTGGCAGCTACCACCATCCTGCCTTTTGGTTGCTACTGGATCAAGCCTCAGGCATATGTAGAGTTGAGTAAATTCTCATGCTCTATGCTCTACTTGTAGGCAATCAGTGGGAACAAAGTCAGTTGTTCTAACTTTCTCTTTATCTTTGTCCTTCATCTTATTTTCTATCTTCTCAGAGAGGAGAGTAATTTATAGATAGCTTTATTCTTTGTTTCTCTTCTGAAACCTAAAAACAAGTTCATTTATAGGAGCACATGATAGTAATTTTTTTCTTTTTCTTCTTGAGTCTCTTTAATTCCTTCATAGATCTTTAAGACCACATTCACATCATACATCAGATGTTGTAAGTCTTTTCCATAACATTTCTAAGATAAACATCTTTATATGCAGTCATGTTGATCAAGTGAATTCAATAAGTGTGCCTAAAGAGTATGACAAGGAATTGGGATAGACATGAAGGCTCCCAGAGAGCATATGATACTTAGGGGGCAGATGGAGAATGACAAGTATACCATATAGATATAGCTGTGACACAAAGCAGGATACAGTGATGTATCATAAGGAAGGTTAAAAAAGGGGGCGAGGGACTATGAGAATCTAAGATGGGGAGATAATGCATGGGTTATATACTCTTTATGGAGAGGGTAGCCTATTCTATGAAACTTAAAAAAAAAAAAAAAAGATAGGATTTCAACAGTCTTGGATGGGCTGGGAGAGTAGGAGAAAGGAAAGCATTCCAGGTAACCGGTACAACATGAGCAAAATCCAAAGAGTATGGGCTGTGATCAGGGAAGAATGAACATTGAGCTTTCCTTGTAATATGGGATAATATGTTGGGAAGTATCAAAAAGGGGGAAAAAAGATGAGGAAAGATAAATTAGGTATAAATTATAGATGTCCTTGAATATTGGGCTTAATAGTTGATATTAAAGAGAGAATGATGTGTTGAGGAAATCATAAAACTTGGAGCAAGACATCTGAGTTGGATTATAACATAATTTACTAGCTGGCTGACTCTCAGCAAATCATTAAACAATTGGAGGTCCCCAATAAAATCGTGGATTAATATGTGAACTAGTGATCATAAAATTGTAGTGAGGTTCAAAATAAAGGAAAAGATGTTTGGTAAATAATTCTTGCAAGAAACACTTATCCAGTGCCTAAGTCCTATGAATATTGAGAAAACCAGGCATGCAGGGCTCTGTTCTCAAAGAGCTGACATGTTGGTGCAGAGATCCAGATAATACATGCATAGACTAGCCAAAAGGAAATACTTTTAGATAGTGATAATTGCCATGAAGGGAGGAGAACAGACATTGGGTAAAGAATAATGAGAGAGTAGAAGACCTTGATTTTGGTACTTCAAGTAAGACAGTTGGGGAAGGTTTCACGGAAGAGTGGACAACTGATAAAAATGAGCCAGAAATGTGAAGTTCTGGGGGACAAGAGTTCCAGGCAGAAATAACAGCAAGACCATGTATTTGGATCAGAGACAGGCTAGTGTGGATGGAGGGCAGGGGGAGAATGGAGAAGACAAGTTTCTTAAAACAGCTGGGACAGATTATATAGGGCTATGTGGTCTAGAGAAAGGAGCGTGTTCTTGGTTCCAAGGACAATGGGAAATCAGGGGTAGAGTATAATTTATTCTGTGAGAAGAGAATTGTAGCAGGACAAGAATGGAAGAGGGAGACCAGACAGGAGACTGTTGAAGTAGTTTAGGCAAACAATAATGGGGGCTGAGACAGGGTGGATGTTGGGAGGCAGAAATACATGATTAGATTTGGGTTATTTAGAGTATTATGATGAAATTGTTGATAGATTAGATGTGACCATAGAGGAAATGCTAAGTGGAAATGCTTTGTAACTGAGAACCTGTGTGCACATGAACTACTAATGTAGCCAGTTTTGGTAGCCAATAGGGAAAGCTGAAGGTTTTAAGCTTGCAAGTGACATGAAGCAGCACTTTAGCAAGGTAATCAAGCAGTTCCCGACAGCAGGAGGAGAATGATCAGGGCCCAGGAAGAAGAACATGTCAGTCAGTGCTTCTCAACTTCACTGTGCATAAGAATCACCCAAGGATCTTGTTAAAATGCAGATTTTGTTCTATAGGTCTAGGGTAAGACCCAAGATTCTGCATTCTCTCAGGTGTTGCCAAAGCTGCTGGTCTGTGGGTCATATTTCTAGCAGCAAGGAGTTCAGGAGGATAATTCTGGTGAAGTTAAAGAGGGCTTAAACTGGAAAAGGAGTACGGATATAGAGAAGAGTGTTCTTTCTTTTATAGTGGAGGTAAAAATAGAAGAACAAAGGGGAATCACAAAAAAATGAAGTTTTTAATTAAGGTGACCAAGAAACAATGGTGTGAATAATATCAATACTGAAATCAAGAGGAAGTTGAGGGACGGGAAGAGGATGGATGTTTCTAATCTCCATTATTTATTCTTGTGCTGCAGTGTGGGGTCTGACTTGGGTATTTGGAGTGGGAAAACCTGCCCTATTCAGTCTTGTCTGAAAGGGTGATGATGAGTCAAAATTTTATTCTCTGCTCCTGTGTCTGCTGAACATGAGAACACAGAGACTACATGTATTTAAAGAGCTATAAAGGGAAGGAGGACTGAGGACATCATCCAAGTAATGCAGTTGGAATTTGAACCAGTAAATCATCTTGGAAGTCAAGAAAGGCCATGTTTCCTTGGACCATGGTGTCAATCCCTGCCTGCTTACTGCTGACTGCCCTCAAGGACAGTCCTCACTCCTGTGTCCTGCACCCGATATGCTGATGGCTTCAGACATTAATACCACTAATCCTGAGGATATTAATAATATGAATTATTAAAATTGTTATACTAATAATATTAACAACAATCCACATTATTATTGAGAACTTAGTATGTGCCAAATGCTGTGTAATGTACAATTATTGCATTAAATTTTCATAATTTCAGGAGAAAGGTATCTCCCCACCCTGGATACCACCTGCACCCATTTTATAGCCAAGGGAGGTGAGATTTTTGCAAGGCTTAGTGGTTTGCCAAGGACCCACTCACTGTGGGGTGGTAGAATGGGAATTCAGATTAATCAATTTAGTAACTCTGCCAACCAGCAGGCCCAGGAACCTGGTTCAATCAACTTCACTTTGAACCATTGGGTAAAATAGCTCCCCTGGCTGCACCTGCACAAAATCATTGTCCTTATGCTCATCAGGAGTTACAAGAGGGCATCTGGCCCAGCAATTAGTTTAACTGGGCTCTGGTCCTAACTCTGCCCCAATGATCTGTGTGACCTTAAACAAAGTACTTGAATTCTCTGAGCCAAAATAGTCTCACATAATTAAAGAAGAGAATTTGATGAGAGCTGTGGTTTCTCAAGCTCAGCTATCCATTAGAATCAACAGAGGAGGCCATGGCTGGGTAGCTCAGTGGGTGCGAGCATTGTGCCCCAATAACCCAAGGTTTCTGGTTAGATCCCTGGTCAGAGCACATACAAGAATCAACCAATGAATGCATAAATAAGTGGAACAACAAATTGATGTCTCTCTCTCTCAAATCAATCAATAAATTTAAAAAGTTAGAATCAACAGAGGAGTCTTTAGCAAATACTGATGCTGGGTCCACCTCAGAGACTCCAATTCACTTAGTTTGGCAAAGAACTCAGGTATTGGAACTTTACCAAAGCATCCAAGAGCTCCTGGTAGACAGCCAGGGATGAGCCCACAGACCAGCTAGTCACTCCTGGAAGGATGGAAAGGAAGGTCCCCTGTCTGTCACTGTTCCTAAAACTTCCTGATGCAAATCTCCACAAGAAATGAGCATTGGACTCTTGTGACCAGCAGGACTTATTTCATGGTGACTTTTATTTTGACCACAAAGCCCAAGTGGGAGTATGAGATCTGAAATATTAGGTGTGAGGGAGGTCTGAGATAATAAAAATTCCAGATTTTACAGGTGAAAAATATGAATGTGAAAAAGACGATCCTATTTTTAAAAATAAATAAATTCTTCTCCAGAATAGCCCTCTGAGGAGCCTGGAGCAGCCTGGGTACTCTGTGTGCTGAGAGAGAACCAGGAGTTGAGAAATGTGTTCGGGGCTAGCAGGATACCCCTGGATTTGGCTGGAAGTCTGAGACATTACGCAGAGTGACATGAGAGCAAGCATGGGCTCTGTGTGGAAATGATTTCACCCCTAATGGTTTGGGTGTCAAATACCCTCCTGGGCCTCGGGACTGGAACTTTCAGGTGGTGTGTGTGGCAGCACCTGGAGCTCCATAAAAGTCCACTTAATGGAAGTGGCATCACAACCAGCAACATTCGCTGGAGGGTTTTTCAGTCGCACAGCCCCTCCTCAGAAACTGTGCCAATACCTTTCTACTTTAAGATTCTTCCGTTTTAAGAATTGGTGTATTTTTTTCTAAGTTGTCCCAACAGAGCCACGCTTGGGTTGATTCCCTCTGACCCCCACCTTCTCTCACTTCTGGTTCTGAACCGGTGAACCTAAAGATGTTTGTCTTCTGTGGCAGGATGACATCAGTGAGGAGGCAGTTCCTCGGCCGAGGGAGCCAAGTCCTCAGACATGATCTCGGAAGTAGGACAAGTACATTTTGTTTCTGCGATTCAACCCAGAGAACGGCTTGGTCCCTTAAGTGTGTGCCAAATGTGTTTGCGCAACTTCAGCGGCTTCCAGAATGCGGTTTAAGAATCTGCCAAGGGTTTTATTTCCTTTGGGAATGAACATACATGCCTGGCATGACTGGTGTTGGCCAGACATGTCAATGTGAATTGGGAAAACCACAAAAAAGGTTAGGGTCTGAAGAGACTATCTCCCTGGATAGGCAAGACATGAGAATTGACTGCAGGATTTACCCCAGCAGGGACACATCACACAGTCATGGAGAACATTGAGATCAAGTTGGCTAGACCATGGTTCCATTCCGTTTTGGTGAAGGGTGTGTTAATGCAGTGGAAAGGAACAAGAAAAGCTACCAATTTGGCTGCTGTTTCTGAATATTTGCTCTGCATTCTTGAATCTTCCAAGTTAAAGAGAAGTTCCTTGCAATTCTTACTCCCACATGATGGGATAAGAAAGCACACACACACACACACACACACACACACACACCACAAATACAAACACACAGTTAGAAAGGCACAACCTTGTAGGAAATGAAAGTCATCTATTGCATAGCGCCCACACTCATAGGTTCTTACTGGGAGAAATAAAGGACTAAAAAATGTGTGTGCATATAAAAATGACCACCATTTTAAGGGTGAATGGTGTCTTTCAAAGGCCAATCTTATAATAATAAACTCCTTCATTTTGCAGTGCTTTACAGTTGACAAGTCTAATGAGTCCAACAACTTGGTAAGGTAGGGATTCGTTTTCTGTTCAGTTTAACACCCGAGGAAATTAAGGATCAGAAAGGTTAAGTGACCTGCTCAAGATTACACAGAAATTAGGGTCCAGAATCAGAATTAAAAAATGGCTCATTTCCATCCAAACTCTCCACCATTCTGGCTCTCTAATCTTGATATTAGAAAGAGCAGAGGTTAATTGGTGTTTGACTCATCTGTTTATAGGGCTAGAAATAGGGCCTAGTATCTCAGTGTGTGATCTAAGTGTGACCAGAAGCAACACACGCTTCTTCCAGGAGCTTTCAGGCCCACCCCAACCTTCTCAGTCAGTGTCTGCCTTACCCCTGCGATCCATGGGATTTCAGTCTCCACTCAGTTACATTCAGGAGTCCCTAAGTGCCGGACTGAGAAGCTGGGGAACTCAGAAAAAATCCTCACCCCAGGGTCCCACCCCTAAGGTCCTGCTTCTGGGATGAGACCAGAACAAAACCTCCACAGGTTGCTATAACGTACAGCAGCTTGGAGAGCTATCTCTGAGGTTGCTTTTCACCTTGGACGAATCCGAGAGCTTCATCCATGAAGAACAGGCCTTTTATGCTTGGTGCCCCCCATTCCTGAGGCTTTGTGTTTCAGAATTCATACGACATTTTTCATAGAACCTGACCTTTTCCTTTCTGTCCAGAGGCTCTGCATTCTTGAATCCTCCTTTAATAAGTACTTCTGGAGGCACCCACCCCTCTATGTGGTAACTGTAGCAGTGAGGTGGTGTATTTTATTCCATTCTTCTACTCAGGAAAAAGAGTTAAAATGTCATGAAAGAGGCCCAGGCATGAGACAGGTGCAGCCATCAGGGAGGCAGAGTTGACATGTAAGTGAGGAACTGTGACCAGCACAAAGCATGGTACAGAACTGAAGCTCTGGGTCAGGAGGAGTAGCCCACAGAGCTCACTCTTCAGGAAAAGCTCTCAAATGTCCCCTAAGACTGGCAGAAAAGTCAGTATGTTGCAAACACCACCAACAGTGCCAACAAAAGTTCTAGGAAAGGTCTAGATCCCAGGAAAAGCCTGTCTCTTTCTGGCAAGGTGTTGAGAGACCCCGTGACACTATTTTGCTCATTGCACCTTTTTCAAAAAAGTATTTGTATTTACCAAAACAAAATCCACATTTGCCTGTGTGTACAGAGTCATGCTGTAAGATTCGGGAACGTGTTCACTCTCCTGTGGGGCCATCTGCTTGACATATCAGGAGGGAAAGTTCATTAGGGAGAGATTACTCCTGGGTCAGGAGAGGACAGCTGTGCAGCCGAGGCCCCTGAGCCAGCCTGTGTGTGAGGGAGCTGGTAACACTAGACGTCCCGTATTTCACTGCTTCTTAGATATGCAGGGATGGTGCCAGGCAGCAGGGCCCAAGCTGATTTACTGGGTTTTGCAAAACAATCTCAAAATTGACAGAGGGTTCTTGTAGAGCCCTGCCCTGCCAGTGTTAATGCAAGCACAGGTGCTCATATTTTCATCTGACATCTGTGCTTGTCTGGCCTCACACTGGACATGTGAGGACACATGCTTAATCTGGGCACCACACACAGAAAGTGGGCAGCTGTCGCCATCCGGGGCTGTCGGACTTGTGCCTGTCACATCCCTCACCACTAACTGCCTTTTCTCTCTCCTTCACTCTCAGTTTCATGGTTTAGCAGCTGCATGGGTAATTATTTTATTTTCTTCTCTCCCAGCTTCTTGGATTCCTCTCATTACCTCCTTCCCATCTCTTCCTGGCCCATCTACTCTGGGAACAACTCAATTTCCTTAGCTAAACCTCCCACTCTCTCTCTCTCTCTGAAGCCCAGGATCTCAGGAAATCTGGAAATAACAGGGCAGAACTTTTCTTGGATCTTGGGTGAGAGGCAGAAGCTCCTGGGCTCCTGGCATTGGGTACCTTTGGTGTGTACTGCTCTGCATACATGGGCTATCCTGTGACCACCCATGACAGGTCAGTGTTGTGACCATCCGTTTAGGCAGGAAAGCATCCTGTTCCCCTGCAGGTCTCACAGCGAGAAGGCAGTGTGGTTGGGTGGGCCCCCAGGTTACAAAAGCCAGTGGTTCTCAATCTTGTTACATGTTAGAATCCTATGGGATATTTTCAAAACATTTCGATTCCTGGGCCCAACCCCCAGAATGTGCACCTAACTGGGCCGGGCGATGCCCAGATTGGGTATTTTCTTTCCCAGACTGTTGGCTGGTGGAAAGCCACTGCTGTTCCTCCTTCCTTGGGTAGAGTCTCAAATAGTGTCAAATCCCCAGATCCCCACTTCCAAGAGGGTGGTTTTGGTATGCCCCAAATTTGAATTCTAGAGTCCATGTGAAAAGTGAACAGGGATCTGTCACTTTTGTTGATCCAATGGGGAAGGCTAATGGGAATGAGAGTGTTAGGAAAAAAGCAGTTTTGCTGCTGCCTGACATGTGCAGTGGTATATTAACTGCTAACTAAGTGTTGCTCCCAGAGGGGCTGGCTCTGATGAACAAGATGCAGGAATAGGCTCATTTGAAATTACACATTAGTGCTGCTCACACCTACTGCTCCCCTGAAGGCCTCTGTGCAGGGGCAAACTTTCCATTTCTTGTTCAATGATGTTGTGTCCACAGCCTAATCGCTTTTAGATTTGCTCTAATTTCCTTTACAGGGGGAGTGCCTCTGTAATGGGTATATTTGCATATCTGTCTTAATTACCCTTTCTTTAAGAAGAGAATGGGAACTGTCACTCTCACTGGGGTGCAGCAGGCGATTTGGGCTATGGCAGAAGAGGAACTGCAGAAACACAAAGCTGCATGCTTCCAGCTGTCCCCACTAAACTGTCCTCAGGAAAAAAAATCAACATATTTGGCCCTTCCTGCTCACAGTAGAAGCCTCATACACACACACTCTCTCTTTTTTTATATTGTTGAAAGTATTACAGATGTCCCCCCCTCTCCCCCGTTGGCCCCCTCATCCCCACTCCCTCCCCCAGTGCCTTCCCCAACCTAATGTCTGTGTCCATTGGTTGTGCATATATGCATGTAGTTCTTTGGTTTATCTCTTCCCACCCTCTCACCGCCGCCCCCCCCCAATTCTCTGAGGTTTGTTTCCTACTTCCATGACTCTGGATCTATTTTGGTCAGCAGCTTATTTTGTTCATGATATTCCATAAATAAGTGAGATTATGTAGTGCTTGTCTTTCTCTGACTTATTTCACTCAGCATAATACTCTCCAGGTCCCTCCATGTCTTCTCAAAGGGTAAGAGATATTTCTTTCTTTCAGCTGCATAGTATTCCATTGTGTAAATATACCACAGCTTTTTTATCCACTCATCTACTGATGGACACTTGGGCTATTTCCAGATCTTAGCAATTGCAATAACATTGCTATGAACATAGGGGTGCATATATTCTTTCTGATTGGTGTTTCAGGCTTCTTAGGATATATTCCCAGAAGTGGGTCACTGGGACAAATGGCAGTTCCATTTTTAATTTCTTGAGGAAGCACCAAAATATTTTCCATAGTGGCTGCACCAGTCTGCATTCCCACCAGCAGTGTACTAGAGTCCTCTTTTCTCCACACCCTCGCCAGCACTTGTTGTTTGATGATTTGTTGATGGCAGCCATTCTGACAGATGTATGGTGATATCTCATAGTCGTTTTAATTTGCATGTCTCTGATGATTAGAGAGTTGAACATTTTTTCATATGTCTCCTGGCCATTTGTATGTCCTGTTTGGAGAAGTGTCTATTCAGATCCTCTGCCCATTTATTTTTATTTTTATTTTTTTATTAATTTATTTTTGTTACAGATATTTCTCCTTTTTCCCCCATTGTCACCCTCCTCCCCCTCCCTCCCTGCCCCGTCTCCAGTTTTGTTGTCCATATCCATTGGTTATGAGTACATGCGTACAAGTTCTGTGGTTCATCGCTCCCCTCCCCCACCCCCTCTTCTGGCAATTGTCAGTCTGTACCCTACTTCCACATCTCTGGGACTACCCTGTTCCTCATACTGTTATGTTCATTATATTCCAGAAATAAGTGTGATCATATGATATTTGTCTTTCTCTGCTTGGCTTGTTTCGCTTAGGATAATAGTTTCCAGGTCCTCCCATGTTGTCGCAAAGGATAAGAGATCTTTCTTTCTTACAGCTGCATAGTACTCCATTGTGTATATGTACCACAGCTTTTTTATCCATTCATCTACTGATGGACACTTGGGCTGTTTCCAGATCTTAGCTATTGTAAATAGCGCTTCTATTAACATGGGGGTACATATATTCTTTCTGATTGTTTCAGGCTTCTTAGGGTATATTCCTAGGAGTGGGATCACTGGGTCAAATGGTAATTCATCTGCCCATTTTTAATCAGATTATTTGTCTTCCTTTTGTTGAGTTGTATGAGTACTCTATATATTTTAGATATCAACCCGTTTTTTGATGTATTGTTGACATATATGTTCTCCCAGAGAGTGGGTTCCCTTTTTATTTTGATGCTGGTTTCTTTTGCCGTGCAGAAGCATTTTAGTTTAATGTAGTCTCATTTATTGATATTTCCTTTTGTTTTTCTTGCCCTAGGCAATGTATCAGTGAAAATGTCACTATGCATGATGTCTGAGATTTTTCTGCCTACATTTTTATTTTCTTCTAGGATTTTTATGGTTTCACGGGTTACATTTTAAGTCTTTTATCCATTTTGAGTTTATTCTTGTGTATGGTGTAAGCTGGTGGTCTAGTTTCATTTTTTTTGCATGTAGCTGTCCAATTTCCCCAACACAATTTATAGAAGAGACTGTATTTTCTCCAGTGCATATTCTTGCATCCTTTGTCAAATATTAATTATACATACTGTTTTGGGTCGATTCCTGGGTTCTCCGTTCTGTCCCATTGATCTATGCCTGTTCTTGTGCCAGTACCAGGCTGTTTTGATTACAGTGGCTTTGTAGTATAACCTGATATCTGGTATTATGATCCCTTCTACTGTGTTCTTCTTTTTCAAGATTGCTGTGGCTATTCAGGGTCTTTTTGGTTCCATATCAGCTTTTGGAGTATTTGTTCTAGTTCTGTGAAATATGCCGTTGGTACTTTAATAGGGATTGCATTGAATCTGTAAATTGCTTTGGGTAGTTATGGACATTTTAATGATGTTAATTTTTCTAATTCATGAATATGATATATGTTTCCACTTTTTAAAATATCTTCCTCTATTTCTTTTTTTGATGTCTTGTAGTTTTCTGAGAACAGGTCTTTTACCTCCTGGAAGCCACATACACTCTTGATTCAAGAATGTGCCTTTAGCACACCCTCCATCTATGGCAACAGAATGCGAAGGAAAGATTTTAAAAAAGGAATACTTGTGCAGTAGCTATGATCTCTGCTGGTAGTTTCCCACAAAGAAGTTGGAATATTAGCATTATGAATGATCCAAAATGTCATTTAGCCCAAGGTCACATATGTCAATGTATATGTAGGCCTATCTGAGATGACAGAAATGTTCTATACCTATAAGGTCCCATGTGGTGGCCATGGCTACAAGTAGCTATTGAACACTCAAAATGTGCAAGGAGCTGAACATTTAAGTTTATTTATTTTAGTTAGTTTGAGTTTAAAGTTAAGTAACCTCAAGTGACTGAGGGCCACTGAATTGGACACCTCAGGTCAGCATGGGGAGCGACCTAGACCCAAATAAGACCCTAGGTCACAGTGGGGCCCTGTCTAAAAAAGACTTGCTCCCCTCCAGCACATATCAGTCAAACCTCGGTTTTGAACATCTCCCATTTCAAACAATTCACTTCTCAGCCTGACAACCTTTTCATGCTGACACCTGTATGATCAGTCACGTGTCTCTCAGGTGACAAACAAAGGAGAGACTGCATGAGTATGAGTCAGTTTACCGCTGTTAACAGTTCAGGACATTGGACTGTGAATGTTTTTGTGTTTTTTCTGCTTTTGTTGCTGCTTGTTATTATTATTAAATTTTCATTTTTTACTGTACATTTCATCTCCTTTTTGTTAAATTTTCATTTACATTTCATGTCCTTTTGTTTTTAAAGTATTTATTTATAGATTAAACAGTACATTAAACATGTACTGTATATAAGAAAGGTTAAAACAGGGAATCATTTGGGGGTCTGGAATGGATTAATTCAATTTACATTATTTCTAATGGAAAAAAATGCTTCGGTTTTCAAACAGCCTTCTGGAACTAATTAAGTTCGAGAACCAAGGTTCCACTGGTAGTTTCTATCTGGGAATTCTGCAGGCTTAGTGGTGAGATGTTATAATTTCTAAAGAGAAGAAAACAATCCAGGATTTTATTTGAAATCTCCTAAGTTTTAAATGTTGGAAACAATTCAAAAATTTTAAAGAGCTTGTGACTTTTCTTCTAGTATAATTCCTTCATTTTACAGATGAGGAGCTTGAGACTCAGGGAAAGGACATCTTACTCAAGGCAACAAACCAAGTGGTCTATACTCTAGGTCTACCATCTCGATTTTTAATTGGTGTGTGCTGGTTCTGTATGTTCTCAATCTAGATAGTACCTATCTGATCCTCGAGACATTTGAATTTTGCCAGGCTCACCTATGGGTTTGTTCCCTCCTCTTATTCTTCCAGGCAGCGAGAATCTTCCCCAAGCATGTGAAATGCCCTGGTGGCAAAAGAGAGGGAATTTTTGTCTCTAGATTTAGGAGGCTGAAAGCAGTCTGCATAGAGATCTGAAATTTCTTTGAAGTCTCATATTTTATCTTTAAAAAAAAAAAAAGCAAACTTGGCAGTCTTCTCCTTAATATATTTGTGCTTATTTAATATTAAGACAAAATCTTCCTTCATATTTTCAAGTAAAACTGAAGTTTCAAAGAGAAGTAATTATTTTATCTTGTGGTTTAATGAATTATCTGGCTCTCAGCTTATATCACTGGGTACCACATATTTTAATTTAAAAAGTGCTAATGTATGCCAAATAATTTTAATGGTCTATTTAAATTTCTTTGTCATCCAAACTTGCCATTATTTAACAGGTAGAGAGCAGACTTCTTGTTTGGGGATGTCAGGATTTCTAGTTTTTCCAAGAAGATGTGAAGTAGTTTGGGGGAACGAACTTGGATCCTGTCTCATTATCCTTAAATTTCAGATATTTCAAGGGCATAAATACAGAGATAGGGTAAAGTAGGGAATATAACTATGAGCAGAGAGATCGATCCAAGGTCATTGGCTATTTGAACGCCATTGTCTTCTAGGCTGCTTTTGTCTTCAAAGGGAAAGATACATGAGAAATCGTGGAAGTTATGAGGAAGAAAACCATGTTGTGTGGGGAACAGTGAAAATTGCCTCAATTCAGCCTTCCATAGCAATGTTGGATGGGAATGTGGGAATGTTGTACTGGGTATTCCAGCTATGGACATACAGTCTGAAGCAATAATGCAGATAAGAGAAGGGCAGCTCTCACAAAGAGAAGTCATAGGCTTTCAGTCCTGGGTTCATTCTGTTACACTGGGCTTCCTGGGGCACCAATATGCTTTCTGTGATTTAGTTTTGCATCATCCCCCTCATACCTCAAAGGATTCCAGTGAGAAGATGTACAGGAAAAATCAAAAGTCTGAACGTGGTGGCTAGTTATGGCTTAATAAAGTTAATAGTATGCAAGCAGGAGAAATGTATCTGAGCATTTTTTACTTTGACAAGAGATTGGAAAATTGTGGGACCCTTTTGGTATTTGCTGTCATTCTTTGCCATGACTAAAGCAACGTGAAGTGCATTGTGGGGTCTCATGAATGCGATTGGTCTTACAATGAGCTTCTGTTGTTCTGGACAAATCTTTAGGTTCCTTTGGTCACATTCTTACGTTCTGTTTTTCGTTTGTTTTTAAAAATCTTGAATGTATCAGAAAAAAATCATCCACAGTTTCAGCTCTCACTCTCCCCAATTAAAAACATATATCAGCTATTATTATTATTATTATTATTATTATTATTTTATCCTCACCGGAGGACATTTTTACATTTATCTTCAGATAGAGTGGGAGGGAGAGAAGGAAGAAGAGAGAGAGAGAAACATCCATGTGAGAGAGACACATTGAGTGGTCGCCACCCACACGACCCCAACTGGGGCCAGGGACAAACTGCAACCGAGGTACGTGCCCTTAGTGGAAACCGAACCCGGGATTCTCTGGTCCACGGGCCGACACTCCAACCACTGAGCCAAACCGGCCAGGGCTCAGCTATTATTTTTAGTGATGTATTTTTTCTTGTTTCTGATTTGGAAAAGCACTGCTTCTAAAACACTTAGGTCAGTTTGGACTGATCCATGTTAGCCAGACATAAACTGATTTGGGAAACTCTGAGCCTCTTCCTCCAGGTAACCAATTAGGGACTTGGTTGCTCACCATGTCATCACATCCAGTTGATACAGAAAACAACTCAGTATATCATCCAGATGTTTAGTTTACATGACAAAAGGATGAAGAGTATCTCTTCATTCCAACAATGTCTCTCCAAGAAAATATGGTAACACAGTATAGGTTTACATTGAAATTTATCTCCTCCGCTTTCTCCCTTTTGCTTTAATTAAAAAATTTCTTTCCAGTTTTATGAGCTATAATTGACACATAACCTAGTACACTTCTTACCAGTTTCATTGAACAATAATGGTCATAAATCCTTATATAATTTTAAGGCAAACAGCATGATGGTTTGATTTATATATAGTGAAATGAAGACCACAGCAGACTCAGCTAACATCCATCTTCTCATATCGGTGAAATAAAAGAAAAAATAACAAAAACAACAAAAATATTTCTCCTAGTGATGAGAACTCTTAGGATTTATTGTCTTAACAACTTTCTATATATCATCTAGCTGTTAGCTATAGCCACATTGTACATTGCATCCCTAGTACTTATTTCTTTTATAACTCTAAGTTTGTACCTTTTGCCCACCTTCCTTCAATGCCCACATTGTTATCTCCCTGAAATGTCACCCGCATATTTTAAATTGCCTTTAGATACAGCCTTCCTCTTGAGATGTCATAAGCATATAAGACTTACATTTTGCTAAACAGAATTTATCTTTTCTCCCAAATCTGCTCTCTATTCTGTACTTTCTCTCTCAGATAGTGGTAAAATGGCTCACTCAGTTTCTCAAGTTAGATAATCCTCCATCACCTTCGACTTCTTCTTCTACCACATTCAATTAGCTGCCCATTTTGTCAAATTCCTCCTCATGTATTTGGCAGCATTCCCATACCATCATGCCTTGTCCAGACTATTGCGATAGCCTCTAAACTATTTTTCCCCTGACCTGTAGTCTCTCTCATCTCTGGAGTAACTTTAACACTGCCCTCCTGAAGCCATTAAAAAAAATGGATATAACAATCTCCTGCTTCAAATTCCCTATTGATTCCTATTGTTCCAGGATAATTTCTTATACATTCTTTATCAAGTTTGGAAACTTTGTCCCAAACTGACCCCAGCTGAATCCTTCAACCTAAGTTTTTTTCCAGTTTTCACCTACAGATTCAACAGTCAAACCACATACAATCTGCCCATTCCTCAAATCTGGCAAATCTCTTCATGGCTCCAGGTTCTTGCCACACCATCCCCTCTGTCTGGGATGCACTTTCCTCTTTTTGTAATCCATCTTTCAAATTCGATTTCAAATGCCTGCTCCTTTAAAATTTTTCTACAATTCCTCCGGTCAGGATTAACTATGTCATATCTTGAATTTCTCAATGCATTGTGCACAGCTCTTATGGCTGTGCTCCTGAAGACACATATCTCGTTCACCTTTGTGTCCTCAGGGCCTAGCACAGTGCCTAACACAGGCAGATGCCAGAGAACCTTTGTCCAGACGTTAATCTTACTGATCACAATGGCCAGCTGTGAACCCCTTAAAAGGAGGGATCATGTCTTACACATTTTTGTGTCATTAATGACCATCACATACTAAGTGTTCTCTAAATGTTTATGGACTCAATGAATTAGAGCTGCCCAGAAATCAAATATAGTGATTGCTAAATATCTCCCTGTCACTTAGTTTTGTGGCCTTGGAAAGTTAGAAATCACTGTTGGGAGAGAACCAAAACTTCTGAAGACAGGCAGTCCATGATGGTGGTCATACTTTTTGTGTTCATTTTATTTCTACCCTGGGAATTATACTAAGAACGGTGATAGCTACTATTTACTGACTGCCTGAAATGTGTCATGGTTTGCATTAAAAATTACCTCATTTAATTAGCATTTCTTTAAAGGCAGCTATGACTGAATTAAAGGCTATCATCAGAAAAACCCTGGAATTTATTTAAAATTACCTTGAGCACATCTGAAAGACTCAAATTATTGTTTAAGCCCCTCAGACATTACATTGCTAATCCTTTTCTAATGACCTCATCTTAAGAAATAGCACAGGCAGGAGGACTGTGGTGCCTCCTCCCATAACAACATAATAAGCAGATTAGGGTATTTACATAATAACTCACAATGATTGCAGGGCATTTTAGACAAAATATACAGCCACTTAGATTGCTGTCATTGCAGTTATGTCATCACTCTTAGAAATTAAATGGAAACAGACAAAGGCAAAAATCGGGGAGTTTTTGGATCCACTGCCCTTGGTTTAGCTACTTAAATGCTCTGGGTCTGGAGCAAAGTGTCACCATTAGGAAATTGGGTTCACAGAAAATGCGACCGTTAAAGCTTTGAGCAAGGTGTCAAAAATTGATCTGAGATAGAAGCAATTAGATTCTGGAAATTGATCTGAAATTCATTTTGAAAAACGGGCTACTGCTTAACATTTACAGAGGGGGAAACTGATGCTTCTAGGGGTGAGATAACTTACCAAATTACCTATTTCTGACTCACATGCCATTTTTATTCAATATTTGACTTCAATCTTCATTTTTTAATGTCACAAGTTGGACACTATACTTACTATTTTATTATTTTGTACATTATTTACCCATATGTTTATTTTCTTTGCTCTTCATGTCTTCTTGAGAATCATTTTATTTTCTTCTGAGGCTCTTCTTTCTGAAATTGTCCTGTGGAAGTCCTTCAAAGTTTATTGGTACTAATTTGTTTGAGTTTTCTTATTTGAAACTACGTTAATTCCACCCTCATGTTGGAAAGATAGTTGTGCAACATTGTCAATGATTTTCTCTCAGTGGTTACTGCTATTTGGGAGTCAGTGGTTGGGATAATAATCTTTACAGGCTTTCTCTTTTTCGGAGTGCTTTTTTTGCAGTCTCACTGTGAGGTGTCTGAATGTGGCTTTCTTTGGCAATGTTGGTTGTCACTGAGCTTCAGGAATTAGAGAACTACTGTCATTAATTAACTCTGGAAAGGTCTCATTCATTACTTTTAATTTTCCTTTCCCCATTCCCTCCATTATCTCCTTTGGTGCCCCCTTTAGATTTATGTTAGACCTTTCCCCTGTCCTTCTTGCTTCTTACCCTCTCTTAATTTTCTTTCCAGTCCCGAGTAGTCACTTCGGTTTTTGTTTCTCAATTTTCTAATTGACCTTTCTTTGAAAATCAAAATTTGCCTAATTATATTTGACAATCTTTTATTTCTCTGCCAACTTTTTGATACAATTTTTCATTTTTTTATTGTGCTAATAAAAACCTACATAACACATGATCAACCCTCAACAATTTTTTTGTTGTTGTTAATCCACACCCAAGGATATTTTTCCATTGATTTTTTTTTTTTTTTTTTTTTTTTTTTTAGATAGAGTGGAAGGGAGGGAGGGGGAGAGAGAGAGAAACATCAATATGAGAGAGACACATCAATTGGTTGCTTCCTGCATGATCCTGACTGGGGCCAAGGATTGAACCTGCAACACAAGTATGTGCCCTTGAGTGGGAATAGAACCCAGAACCCTTTGGTCTGTGGGCCGACATTCTAACCATTGAGCCAAACCAACCAGGGCAACCTTCAACAAATTTTTAAGTGTATAGTACAGTATTGTTACCTTTAAGCATGAGGTTGTACAGTACATCTATAGACTTTTTTTCATCTTGCCATCTTTTATTTTTTAAACATTTCAAATTAATATTTCATATTATTACTCAATAATCTTATTATCTGTATTCTTGCATTGTCTAGTTTCGAAGTTGTTGTGAGATCTCTCTCACTCTCTCTCAATACCTGCTTCTTGGAACTTCAGTGTAGGAATTTTTTGACACCTGAGTTGAAGTCCATTTCTCTTTAACTAAATTTTGATGTACATTTTTTAGAGTGAATTCCAGCTCTAAATCATTTTACATGTGAGTTTATAGTTAGATATTCTCAGAAAAGACTTTTTCCCTACTTAAAAAATTTTTTTCCCTCCATCAAGAGTCCAGGACAAGACAGACTTATACTATCTATTTCCCTCTGTGGTGAGTTTTCTTTTTTTTAAGTTCACTCATTGAGAGTGTTTCCCTTCTGAGGTCCTGCATTTCCTTCCTTCCTTGTCCTTCTGGTTCTTCTTCTTCTGCCTCTTCTCCCTCTCTTTCTCCTCCTCCTCTCCCTTCCCTTGCCCTCCCCTCCCCTCCTTCTTCTTCCCTAAATTCATGCTTCCTTTTGTTTTGTTTGTTTGTTTGTAGGATTTAAAAAAAAAATTAAGTGTAGTTGCTATACATTATTAGTTATATTAGTTTCAGGTGTACGACATAGAGATTTGATCTTTTTTTTTTTTTTTTACCTTACAATGTGATTACTCCACCAATTCTGGTAATCATCTGTCACCATGCAAACATTTCACAATATTATTGACTATATTCCCCTTAAACTTTTTACCCATTTCCATCCCTTCCCTTCTGATAACCAACCCTTTGATCCATGTTTTTGTGGGTCTGTTTTTGTTTTGTTTGTTCATTTGTTTTGTTTTGTTTTTGGCTTTCTTAATACTTCTAGCCTCTAGAAATTGTCCTTACTTTCTTTCAGCTCTACCACACATTTCAAAACATGTTTTCAAATTTATTCAGTGTTTCAGGTGTCTCTGGACCTCTGGATAGCCATATTTTTAGAAGCAGAAATCTCAAAGGTAACTTCTCCAATAGCTGATCAATATAATAGTTATCATTTCTGTTTAAAAGTTAAGAAACACATTTACCAACAGGATAAGTGACTTTCTTGATAAATAATCAGTGTCTGCAACAGATACTCAGGCAGGCATCCTACTTACTGTCTTAGGTAACAAGGCAGCAGTCTTTCTACTAGCTCATACCATAGAAATGTTCAAAGGGCAAATGATGGCCTTGCTTCATACTTCTTGAGAACAAAGAATTAGTTAGACAGGAAATTCCACTGCCAAATCCATCAACCTACCAGCTTTCATACTCATATTTTGTTTTTACTTTAAAAAATAACAGCTTTATTAAGATATAATTCACATATCATATCATCCACCCATTTAAAGTGTACAATTCAACAGTTTTTAGTATATTCACAGAGTTGCGCAGCCATCACCACTATTAATTTTAGAACATTCTCATCATCTCAAAAAGAAGCATTGTACCTATTAGCATCCACTCCTTATTTCCCCTTACCCTCCACCCACCAATAGACATTCTGTCTCTGGAAATTTGCCAGTTCTGGACATTTCATGTAAATAGAATTATACAATTTATAGTCCTTTGTGACTGGCTTTTTTCACCTAGTATAATGTTTTCAATGTTCATCTATTTTATAGTGTGTTTCAGTAATTCATTTATATTTATTTCTGAATAATATCCCATTGTATGCATATACCACATTTTGTTTATTCATTCATCAATTGTTGGACATTTGGCCATATTTCCATTCTTTGACTATTATGCATGGTGCTGCTATGAACATTCTTATACAAGTTTTTTTTTGTTTTTTTTTTGTGTGTGTGTGTGTATGTGTGTGTGTGTGTGTGTGTATTCATTTCTCTTTAGTATATGCCCAGGGAAATGTCTTGGGACATTGGGACATATATCTTGGCATTTATTGCCCTGTCTTCTGTTTCCGTGGGTGAAATTTCTGCTTTTCCCTAAGCTTTCCATTTCTATCTGTGCTTTGCACCCCTTCCCTCTCATTGTGTCCTGGATGCAATCATCCATTTTATTTGTTGCCACATCAACTATATACCCCATCCCTGTGACCCCACATCTACTTCCAGCTACTACTCCATGTAGCTGCTGGTCTTTATAGTAACTCATTGAAAGTGTTCTAAGTTATAACTTTACTTTTTTTTAACATTCTCACTCTCAGGCTTTTATCCCTGGCAATTGCTCATGTCAATATAATCTTCATGTTATGAAGACCAGTGATCACAATTCTGTTCTATTATAAAAAATATTTTTTTTAATTTAAAATTAAAGTTAACATTCAGTGTTATTTTATATGAGTTTCAGATGCACAGCATAGGGGCTAGACATTTACATAATTTACAAAGTGATGTCCAAGTAATTCTAGTACCCACCTGGCACCATACACAGTTATTACAATAATATTGACTATATTACCTACACTGTACTTTACATCTTGTGATTGTCAATTTGTACTTTTTAATCCCTTCATCTTTTTCACTCAGTCCCCCAACCCCACTTCCATCTGTTAACCAACCATCAGTTTGCTCTCTTTATCTGTAAGTCTGTTTCTTTTGTTTGTTTTTTTCTTTAGATCCCGTGTTTAAGTGAAATCATGTGCCATTTGTCTGTCTTTGTTTTTGCCTTTCTTGACCTCTGAACAGCATTTGACACCACTAACCATTCTCTTTTCCTTTGAAACACTTTCTTCTTTTGGCTTTTATGATACTACATACTCTGCTGGTTTTCTTCCTATTATAACTTGTTCTATCTTCAGTCCTTCTCCTCTGCTGTACCTCCAAATTTTGGAGTTCTCTGAGGCTCTGGGCTGGACCTGTCTTTTCCTCTCCGTCTATACACTCCTCCTGGGTGATTACTATAAGCTCCATGACTTTAAATGCTAACTATTTGGCAATGACTCTGAAATCTGTACCTTTGGCTCAGAACCCCCACTCCATTTCCAACACTTGGAATACTATGTCTAACACATAGTATTTACAAATGAAGATAGAAAACTAGAATTAGAAGATTAAACTGAGCATCTCAAGAACTCAAAATCCGAAGCCTGGAGTGTTTCCAATCGGGTGAAAAGGATGTTCCTTGCTTGTTCATGCTGACATTTTCAGAGATTGACAGCAAACATCCATGAAATTCATGGTATTCCTCAGGAGAAAAATCCACTGTGCTTCTTTGTGTAAAGTTTGAAAATCCACTGGCACAACCTATTGTTCCTTTAAGTATCCAAGACTTCATAACATAACAAAACATTTAGAACAGGAAAGATATTCACAAACCCTGGGGCAATAGACTTCGGTGCACTCGGGAACAAATCTTTTTCAAAATCTGGGTTGCCCTTTTCAGACGAGGGAGAGGTGTGTGTGTGTGTTTGTCTCTGTGTGTGTCTGTATGTATCTTTGTGTGTGTCTATATGTGTGTCTGTGCTTCTGTGTGTTTCTATATATGTCCTTGTGTATCTGTGTGTGTCTCTGTGTGTCAATATGTGTGTCCTTGTGTGTGTGTGTCTATGTGTGCAACTGTGTGTGTCTATGTGTATGTGTGTGAATTGGGGGAGAGGTCTTGGCCTGGAGTTGGGTTGGGGGGCACTGACTATAACCAGTGGAGGAAGGGATAGGGAAGGTAATCTGTTTTACAAAGATAAAATCTCTGTGGTGTCATGTCTGGCAGGATAGGATATAGACTGGCTCAGTTAATAAATCAGGTCCAGGAAATGCAAGATGATAATTAACTGCACATCTCCTTCAACCCAAGGCATTCTTAGGTGGACTCCTGCAGGGGTCCCCATTAGGCCTGGGCTTATTTGAATTCTGGCTAATGATCTGGAGGAGGGTGTTGCCAGTCCACTAATGACTCCGAATTGTATTCATTTTGAGGTCTGCAGTCATCAGCATGAAATGAAAACAATGCACATTGTTTTAACTTTCTACTGCTGGAATTTAGTGGTTTCAGAAGTCTGACAAAGATCTCTGTGGACTCAAGTCAAGGTGTGGACAGCCTGTGTTCCTTCTGGAGGCTCTGTGGGAGGATGGGTTTTCTTGACCTTTCAGCTTCTCTTGGTCCTTGTCAGCACCGGCAAGGGGGCACCAAATCCTTCCACTGCTGTTTCTCTCTGCTTCTCTGCAGCCAAGCAAGGTTGTTCCATCTAAAGGACCCTTGTGATCACATTGGGCCATCCAGATAATCAAGAATACTCTCCCCAGTTCAAGGTCCTTGACCTCAGTCACATCTGCAAAGTCCCTTTGCCATGTGAGGCCAACACATGTACAGGTCCTAGCTATTAGAATGTTGACATTAGAGGGTGGGGGCATCATCCTGTGTACTACACACATAGAGGTTAGAAATCAGAGCAGTGGAAACAGTCTCAAAAATGGACATGAACGTAAGAGGGAAAATAGCTAATCTAGGCTTCCCTGATTCAGCAGGCCAGAGACAAGTAGAGATTAGACTCATGGCAAGAGCAGAGAGCTGTGAGCAGGAAGCCGACCACTTAAGTGCCCTCTAGTCAGGGCCCAGAGAACCCATTTTGAGAAAAGTAAGGGGCAGGCCATTGCCTCAGAAGTCTATGGATATTAATCTTAGTGTTGCTGTGCTGTTCAAAATCAAACATCAGACTAATGTGTCTTAAATAATAAATTATTTCTTCGAATGGGGTGTCTTGAAAGTGGAGATTGCAGGGAGAAGGATGCGCATGGTGATGATTAAGAGGAAATCAGAGTAGGCCTAAGAACATTTGCAAAAATGATGCCTATGAAAGCATAGCCAAGGAGAAAGGTTAGTCAGTGTCAGCCAGATACAAAAAAATAAACACTACTGAGACTGGGACTGGGGTAGGCAGAAAAAAGATGTCCAAATCCTAATCCCTTCAACCTGTACATTACCTTATATTTTGGCATTATATAATTGTATATGGCATGCTATACATTGCTGATGAAATAAATTAAGGACCTCAAAATGGAAAGATTATCCTGGATTGTCAGAGTGCCAATGTAATCACAAGAACTCTTCAAAAGTGGAGGAGAGAAGCAGAAGAGTAGAGAATCAGAGATGGCAGCTTGAGAAAGACTCAGCCTGATGTTCCTGGCTTCGAATACAGAGGAAGGGGCCAGGACTCAAGGAATGTTAGTGGTCTCTAGAAGCTGGAAAAGGCAAGAAAATGGATTCTTCCCTAGAGCCTCCAGAAGGAACACATTCTTACTGAGGCTTTTTAAAAAATTTTATTTTATTATTTCTTTCTTTATTTATTTATTTTTTATTAATTTGTTGTTATTACAGATGTTTCTCCTTTTTCCCCCCTTGACACCGTCCTCCCCATCCCCCCGCCCCATCCCCATCATTGTTGTCCATGTCCATCAGTTATGTATACATGCGTATAAGTTCTGTGGTTTATCTCTTCCCTCTCCCCCACTCCCCTCTTCTGAGGGTTGTCAGTCTGTACCCTATTTCCACATCTCTGGGTCTACCCTGTTCCTCAGACTGTTATGTTCCTTATATTCCACAAATAAGTGAGATCATGTGATATTTATCTTTCTCTGCTTGGCTTGTTTCGCTCAGGATAATACTCTCCAGGTCCTTCCATGTCGTCTCAAAGGATAAGAGATATTTCTTTCTTACAGCTGCATAGTACTCCATTGTGTATATGTACCACAGCTTTTTTATCCATTCGTCTACTGATGGACACTTGGGTTGTTCCTAGATCTTAGCTATTGTAAATAGTGCTGCTATGAACATAGGGGTACATATATTCTTTCTGGTTGGTGTTTCAGGTTTCTTAGGGTATATTCCTAGAAGTGGGATCACTGGGTCAAATGGCAGTTTAATTTTTAACTTTTTGAGGTAACACCATAGTGTTTTCCACAGTGGCTGCACCAGTCTGCATTCCCACCAGCAGTGTAATAGAGTTCCCTTTTCTCCACACCTCGCCAACACTTGTTGTTTGATGATTTGTTGATGGCGGCCATTCTGACAGGTGTGAGGTGATACCTCATAGTTGTTTTAATTTTCATATCTCTGATGATTAGTGACATTGAGCATTTTGTCATATGTCTCTTGGCCATTTGTATATCCTGTTTGGAGAGGTGACTATTTAGGTCCTCTGCCCATTTTTTAATTGGGTTCTTTGTCTTCATTTTGTTGACTTGTATGAGCACTCTATATATATTTTGGAAATTAACCCCTTATGTGGTGCATCATTGGCGATTATGGTCTCCCACATAGTGGGATCCCTTTATGTTTTGATGGTTGTTTCTTTTGCTGTGCAGAAGCTTTTTAGTTTGATGTAGTCCCATGTATTCATTTTTCCCTTTGTTTCTCTTGCCTTAGGTGTTGTATCAGTGAAGATTCTGCTGCGTATGATGTCTGAAATTTTGTTGCCTGCATTTTCTTCTAGAATTTTTATGGATTCACGTGTCACATTTAAGTCTTTTATCCATTTTGAGTTTATTCTCATGAATGGTGTAAGTTAGTGGTCTAGCTTCATTTTTTTTGCAAGTAGCTGACCAATTTTCCCAATACCATTTATTGAAGGGACTGTCTTGACTCCACTGTATGCTCTTGACACCTTTGTCAAATATTAATTGAGCATATTGTCTTGGGTCAATTTCTGGGTTCTCTATTCTGTTCCATTGATAGATTTGCCTGTTCTTGTGCCAGTACCAGGCTGTTTTGATTAGAGTGGCTTTGTAGTATAACCTGAAATCTGGTATGTGATCCCTCCTACTTTGTTCTTCTTTTTCAAGATTGCTGTGACTATTCAGGGTCTTTTTTGGTTCCATATAAACTTTTGGAGTGTTTGTTCTAGTTCTGTGAAATATGTCATTGATATTTTGATGGGGATTGCATTGAATCTATAGATTGCTTTGGGTAGTAAGGACATTTTAATCATGTTCATTCTTTCAATCCATGAACAAGGTATATGTTTCCACTTTTTTATATCTTCTTCTATTTCTTTTGTCAATGACCTGTAGTTTTCTGTGAAGAGATCCTTTACTTCTTTGGTTAAGTTTATCCCTAGGTATCTTAATTTTTTTGCTTCGATGGTAAATGGGATTTTTTTTTTAGTTTCTCTTTCTGTGAGTTCATCATTGGTGTATAAGAATGCTGTCAATTTCTTGACGTTAATTTTGTAGCCTGCTACTTTGCCATATTCATTTATTAAGTCTAGTCGAGTTTTGATGGAGTCTTTAGGGTTTTCTGTGTAAAATATCATGTCATCTGCAAATAATGACAGTTTCACTTCCTCCTTTCCAATTTGGATCCCCTTTATCTTTCTCATGTCTAATTGTTGTGGCTAAGACTTCCAGTACTATGTTAAATAAGAGTAGCAAAAGTGGGCATTTCTGTCTTGTTCCTGTTCTTAAGGGGAATGCTTTTAGTTTTTGCCCATTGAGAACGATGTTGGCTGTAGGTTTTTCATATATGGCCTTTATTATGTTGAGATATGGTCCCTCTATTCCCACATTGCTGAGTGTTTTTATCAGAAATGGGTGCTGGATTTTGTCGAATGCTTTTTCAGCACCTATTGATATGATCATATGGTTTTTATCTTTCATTTTGTTCATGTGGTGTATCACATTTATTGATTTGCGAATATTGTACCATCCTTGCATGCCTGGGATGAAACCCACTTGGTCATGATGAACAATTTTTTTGATGTATTGCTGGATCTGATTTTTTAATGTTTTGTTAAGGATTTTGGCATCTGTGTTCATCAGTGATATTGGCCTGTAGTTGTCTTTCTTTGTAGTGTCTTTATCTTGTTTTGGAATTAGGATTATGCTGGCCTCATAAAATGAGTTTGGAGGTGTTCTATCTTCTTGGGTTTTTTGGAATAGTTTGAGGAGAATGGGTATTAGATCGTCTTTGAATGTTTGGTAAAACTCCCCCATGAAGCTATCTGGGCCTGGGCTTTGTTTTTTGGGAGTTTCTTAATTACATCTTCAATTTCCTTTGTTGTTATTGGTCTAAGTTTTCTATCTCTTCCTGATTCAGTTTTGGGAGGCTTTGTGTTTTTTTTTTTAGAAATTTGTCCATTTCTCCTAGGTTGTCCAATTTATTGGCGTATAATTGTTCATAGTATGTTTTGATGATCCTTTGAATTTTTGTGGTGTCAGTTGTTACTTCTCTTTCATTTCTGATTTTGTTTATTTGGTTCCTCTCTTTTTGTTTCTTGATGAGTCTGGCTAAATGTCCATCAATCTTGTTTATCTTTTCAAAGAACCAGCTTTTTGTTTCATTGATCTTTTGAATTGTTTTTTTAGTCTCTATGTCGTTTATTTCTGCTCTGACCTTTACTATTTCCTTCCTCCTACTAGGTCTGGGTTTTTCTTTTTGTTTACTTTCTAGTTCTTTAAGTTGTAGGGTTAGAAAGTCAATTAGGAATTTTTCTTGTTTCTTGAGGTAGGCCTGTAGTGCTATGAACTGCCCTCTCAGGACTGCTTTTGCTGTGTCCCATAGATTTTGTATTGTTGTGTGTTCATTTTCATTGGTTTCCAGAAAATTTTTAATTTCTTCCTTGATCTTGTTAGTAACCCATTCATTGTTTAATAACATGCTATTTAGCCTCCAAGTGTTTGAATGTTTTTGTGTGGTTTTACTGTAATTGAGTTTTAGTTTCATGCCACTGTGATCTGAGAAGATGCTTGATATGATTTTAATTTTCTCGAATTTGTAGAGACTTGCTTTGTGTCCTAACATGTGTTCTATCTTTGAGAATGACCCACGTGCCCTTGAGAAGAATGTATATTCTGCAGCTTTGGGGTGAAATGTTCTGTAAATATCAGTGAAGTCCAACTGATCTAGTTTGTCTTGTATGGACTCTATGTCCTTGTTAATTTTTTGTCTAGAAGATGTATCCAGTGGTGTCAGTGGCGTGTTAAAGTCACCCACTATGATCATGTTGCTATTGATCTCTCTCTTGAAGTCCTCCAGAAGTTTTTAAATATATTTTGGTGCTCCCGTGTTTGGTGCATATATGTTTACCAGGGTTATATCCTCTTGTTGGATTGATCCTTTTAATATTATGTAGTGATCTTCTCTGTCTCTTTTTATGGCCCTTGTTTTGAAGTCTATCTTGTCAGATATGAGTATTGCTACACCAGCTTTTTTTTCATTTCTATTTGCTTGGAAATTTTTTTTCCATCCCTTCACTTTCATCCTTTGTGAGTTTTTTGTTGTGAGGTGGGTCTCTTGTAGACAGTATATATTTGGGTCATGTTTTCTTATCCAATCAGCTACCCTATGTCTTTTGATTGGAGCATTTAAGTCATTTACATTTAAGGTAATTATTGATAGATAGTTATTAGTTGCCATTTAAATTTTATGCCTGTGTTCCTCTCTCTCTCTCTCTCTCTCTCTCTCTCTCTCTCTCTCTCTCTCTCTCTCTTTCTTCTTCTTCTTACAACAGTCCCCTTAGCATTTCTTGCAGTGCTGGTTTGGTGGTGGTAAATTCCTTTAGCTATTTTTTTTTTTTTTAATCTGTGAAGCTCTTTATTTCTCCTTCAGTTTTGAATCATAGCCTTGCTGGATAGAGTAGTCTTGGATTCAAACCCTTGCCTTGCATTACTTTGTACACTTCATGCCACTCCCTTCTGGCCTGCAGCGTTTCTATTGAGAAATCAGCTGACAGTCTAATTGGAGCTCCCTTGTAGGTAACTTTCTGTCTCTCTCTTGCTTCCTTTAAGATTCTTTCTTTGTTTTTAATGTTTGCCATTTTTATTATGATGTGTCTAGCTGTGGGTCTTCTGGGGTTCATCTTGCTTGGGACTCTCTGTGTTTCCTGGACTCATGTGGCTTTTTCCTTTACCAGTTTAGGGAAGTTTTCTGTCATTATTTCTTCAAACAGGTTCTCTATTCCTTTCTCTGATTCTTCTCCTTCCGGTATCCTTATAATGAGAATATTGTTACATTTTGTATTGTCCCACATCTCCCTTAAACTTTCCTCCTGCTTTAAAATTTTTTTTTTCCATTTGCTGCTCTATTTGGGTGTTTTTCTCTACCTTGTCTTCTAAATCACTGATTTGGTCTTCAGCTTCTTCTAATCTACTATTGAACCTTTCTAATGTATTTTTCATATCAGCTATGTCATTCTTTATTTCCTCTTGATTTTTATGCATAGCTTCTACCTCTTTAGGCGTAGCTTCTACCTCTTTTTTTAAGCTGATGTAGTTCCCAGTGAGCTCTTCATAATTTTTGTTATGTTGCTTGTAGTTCTCACCAATTTATTTGAGCACCCTTAAAATCATTGCCTTGAATTCTTTATCTGACAAGTTGCTTTCTTCCATTTCCTGTAGTTCCTTTTCTGGTGATTCCTCTTTTTCTTTCCTTTGGATGTTGTGTATTTGTCTCCCCATTTTAGTGGTCTGGTAGCTCTAGACCCAGTGAAGGATGTTTGGATGTGTAGGCAGCTCACTGTATATCAAATAAGGTACTGTGCCTCCCAGACTGTTTTGTTGCATGTAGTCTCTTGCCTGCTGTGGATCCTGGAAGACTGACTACTGGGGGCTGGTATTGGTGTGTCCTGGTAGGTGCTGCTGCTGGATCACATGGGCCCCTCTGGAGCTGTGTTCCCAGCTGGTCACTGGTGCCACCTGTAGCTGTATAGCTCAGGCACTGTTGGAGCCTAGCTCCCTGCTCGTACTATGGGCAGCTGTGTTGCACAAGGTCTCACTGGAGCCCTGGCTCCCTGCCGATCTTGTGGGCAGCTGGATTGCAGGGCCCCTTTGGAGACCCGGCCCCACGCCTATCTTGTGGGCCGCTGGGTCACGCAGGCTTCTCTGGTGCCCCAGCACCCCACAGGTCCCGTGGGTGGTTGGATCGCACTGGTCCTTCTCGAGCCCCAGCTTCCCACAGCTCTTGTGGGCTGCTGGGTGGCACAGGTCTCTGTGGAGCCCCAGGTCCTGCTGCTGGCAGCTGGAGAGTGCTGCTGCCCCATGGGGCTCTGCTCCTGCTCAGCCTTTGCTGTAGTTTTTGAGGATGGTTCTCTCCTGCTGGTCTGTGCTTCTGTTGCCTGCGGATGGATGTCTGCTCCCCAGCCTCTGTTGCTGGGGGTATATCTCGACTCTGATGGGGCTGCTACTGTGAGGGATGGTGCTGGGCTCCCAGCTCTTTGCGGGTTCTGCAACTGGCACCTAGGCAGCTCCGCTAATGTGCACTGGTCTGTGTTGACATAGGGTGTCCACTGGTCCGAGGGTGCCAGGTGCACTGGTGGGCTCAGGTTGCTGGGCCCTAGCCGCTCCCACTGCCTCCCTCCAGGGAAGACCCGGGATCTTCCAAAATGGTGGGACCTCCCTGTGGTGCAGGGAGAAGCGCCCTGAAGAGCCCTTTACCGTGGTAGCCGGCTGCTCCGTCCACAGCACAGGAACCTGCTGCTCCACGTCTCTGCACCGCACGAGTTTGGTTGTCTACCTTCACATCCACTCACACTCTCTCACACTAGCTCACTCTCTCACACACTCACCCTCCCTCCGGTCCTGCCCACCGCCATCTTTTCAAAAAAGTCGATGCCTTTATTTTAGAACCATGTTGGACTTCAGACTTTTAGAACTGTAAGATAATAAATTGTGTTGTTTTAAGCCACTAGGCTGGTGGTAGTTTGTTACTGCAGTAATAGGAAGCTGATAGAACATATGTACTTGTGGGTCTGCTTCCTGTAATGAAGTCTAATGCTAAATTGATGTGCCCTAAAAGTCTGACTGAAAAGATCAATGAATAAGTTAATGAACCCATGAACTATGGGAAAATCTTCCTAGGACACTTAGAAATAATGTCACTACTTTGCTATTTAAATTAATTTTTCTCCCATAAGCTTTCTTTTTAGGAGCACAGCCTACCAGCAGAACAGTTCAGACACACGTGCAAAGAAAAACTGTGGGCTTCTAAAGGACAGGAGAACACGCCCCCTCTCTGTGTTCTTAAACTAAGCCTGGCTTGGAGAAAACTAACTGCTGTCCAGTTTGGGGCCCAAGAGTGGTGTGGCAGGATGACCTGTAGAATCTCTAATGTTACAACCCAGGCTATGAAATGTTCTTAATCATCTGACCTTAAGCTTCTGAGTCAGGTTAGTTAAGTCTCTTCTGACTGTACAGAATGTCCTGCTCTGCCATGGCAATTGGATAACCTTTGCTGTGGGAGCTTGATTTCTGCCATTTCTTTTATTTCTCTGTGCAAGATTCAGTCCCAGGTGGGCTGTTTCTTTTTAATAAGAATGCAATTGATCTGGTTCTTTCATTGGATCTCTGGGCTTGTGGTCATGAAAGAAATGCTTTTCAGAGGTGAGCAGTGGGATAGAACCAGTTAGCACTACCTCCAGCAAATCTCCTCTATGCCTTGTGGCCTCTTTCCGCTCCTTCCTGGGAGTGCCTACCAACACATACTCTCAGATGGGTTTGGAAGAGGAATCTGCTGTGTCTGAAAAGGGACAGTGTGGGAAAGGTCATTGGTAGTCAACGAGAACAAATGTTGCTATAAATGAGTATGCCTCTAGAGTTAGTATAGGAGAGAGAGTAGCTGGTTATACTTTAAAAATCTATTTTATTAGATGTTCCTTAATCATGAACTAATATTAATGATGAGACTACATGGCTTGTGTATTATGGTGTTATCTTTAAGGAACCCACTAGTGACAGGGGTGAAGAAGCAAGAACTCTTAGAATCTGAGTGTGTATCCACAATTACCCCACTGTTTCGGTGTCAGCTTGGATGAAGCTGACAGTCCCGTTTTGAAATGAGATTTGAAGTTTTCTCAATTTCAGACCATTTCATCTAGTACCTATCCAAGGTGATGGAGATCCCAGGTAGGAAAGTAGCACTTTCATTTTGGCAAGTTGCTTAGTTAGTTGAGGCCTCTGTTTCTTCAGCTATAAAGTGGGCATAACAACACCAAATTCCAGAGATTGTTGTGGGGTTAAATGCTATAATACATGTGAAGTACTCAGGAGAATGCCAGCCACAGGGTGAGGTCTCTGTAATTTTGCCCCTCTTCTTAGTGACAATTGGTTAGGTATGACTAGATGTAGGGTACAAGGCCAAGTACTGGTGTGTAAAGATGATTAAGAGTCCTGCCTGAGATATTGTTTGCATTTGTTGGGGGGAAAGATACCTGAATATATAAGATTAAAATGAAGAATCGCGGGTCCCATTAAAATTATGAATAGGGTAGAGTGAATGGCCCAATGCCTGGGATAGGGGTGAGCATAATGAGGAAGGTTTCCAGATTAGATAGTCTCGATCTAAGACTTGAAATATGAGTAGGTGATCATGAGGCAGATGAGCAGGAAAGACAGTCCAGGCAGGAGGGAATTCACTTCTCTCTTGCTGGATGGAGTGCCCATGACAGAGGTGCCTGCAGCACAGACCTGGAGCACTGGCTGGGTGTCCCTCCCCAGACTCTTCACAACACACCCAAGCTGCTGCTTCATTTTGGTTTGCTGAAGGAGGGGGATATTACCATGTGTAGGAGTAATTGAGAGGAGAGCAGTCATCAAAAGAATTTAACTTGTGCAATCAGAACTCTTTCAGGGCATGCAGAGAAGACGTGGCATCCCATCTCAGCTTTTCCCAGGGCCCTTTTCAATGGAGACTAACTCCACAGGGCAGGCTGAGTCCTACTGCATCCTATCCTGGGTGCAGCAATGTGGGAGGTGTACTGGGGGTGCTAACCCTGGGAAAATGGGCTTTGTACAGACATAATAAGAGGAATTCTTACTACTTGCTACATAGTAATTAATTCTTCCCATTTCTCTGACCTTTTCATTCCTTCAGGGAGTCCAACTGATTCATGCTGACTCTAGGTACTATGTGGGATGTCAATCATGCTGAAACACCATTTCTCTCCATTCTCTCCTTCCAGGGTTGGAAGAAACTAATTCAGTTTTGTATGTAATACATAGCCAGTAAATGCTAGTTGAAGAATGAATGATTTCTTTTTTTTTTTTTAAATCCTCACCAGAGGACATTTTTCTATTTATCTTCAGATACAGTGGGAGGGAGGGGAGGGAGAGAGACAGAGAGAGAGAGAGAGAAACAGCGACCCACTAATTGGTTGCCTCCCGCACATCCCCAACCAGGGCCAGGGACAAACCGCAATCGAGGTATGTGCCCTTCACCGGAATTGAACCTGAGACTCTTTGGTCCGCGGGTAATGCTCTAACCACTGAGCAAAACTGGCCAGGGCAGAATGACTGATTTCTTATTTGAGTAGAGGCTCTTCTTAGAATGTATTTGGACAGCAAGTCACACAAAAGTGGAGCCTACACCTGACCTGCTCTTTGGAATACATCTAGGGCCAGCATAAGGCTTGGCACTTAGTCAGTGCTCAGAAGAGGATGAATGTATTTTTCTAGTCATTAACACAGTGCTTCAGAATGATCTCTAACCACTTTTCCCCACTCTTAATGAGTTACTACATTTTGTAGATTGTGCCTGTAAATATTCTCACATTTGTCTCCTTTACATTCTGATTGCAGCTTTGATTTAGACCCTCGTTATTATTTATCTAAACTATTATAAAAGCCTTTACCCAGTCTTCTGGTTTCCCTGTCACCTTACCCTTTCTAATCCCTAGCTTACTTAAGGTGTGGACTGATCACATGTCACCCCATCATATGTGAGTGTGTGTGTGTGGTGTGTGTGTGTGTGTGTGTGTGTGTGTGTGTGTATTTCTTAGCCTATAAATTCTTCACAATATATTCTGGATCTAACTCTCAAGACATGATCTCCTTCTTCTATTTGCTCTAATGGAATGTACCACTCATCATTCCATTAATATTTCATATCCATCTTCATGAACTTCCTGTGTAATTCTCTCCTCCTGGATTGCAATCTCTGTTACTCAGTGCTCAAGTTGAATGCTGCCTTGTCTTACCCAGAGGCAGAGAAATTGAAATGTTAGAACTAAAAGAGCCCTTGGAAGCTCCCACTTGTGCCTCCTCTTTGTGTATGTGGGGAAACCAAACCCTAGGGAGGTAAGGGAGCTTATGTTAGGTCAGTGTTAAAGCCAGGACTAAAAGAAGATCTCCTGGCTCATAATTTACTACTCTTCCTATGTGAACATGCCCTTCATTCACCTTCAATAAATTCTTTTATGACACTTTTTATATTCTATTTAGCTTTACAATTTGTTGTAATTATCTGGATTTGTAGCTTTGAGAGCAGAGACCATTTCTTAATTATCTTAGTATATCCCACAGCACTTAGCACAGGACTTACACATGGTAGGTACCTTCCACATGTAATAAACATGAATGGATGGATGGGTAAATAGAGAAATGTATAGATGGGTGGGTGCATGGGTGGAGGGGTGGTTGGGTGAATGGATGTGTGGATGTGTAGATGGATAAATGAATGAGTGAATGGATAAGTAGATAGATGAATATATGGATGGGTAAATGGATAGATGGGTGGATGGATGATAGATGGATGCATGCATACATGAATGAATAATCAGATAATTATTGATGTAGTAGTTCTCTAGGAATGTGCTCAGTTATCCTAATAGTCCCATAGCAGACTTTATCTGAAAATGAGTATATTGTACATCACAGGTGTAGGTGTAGCTTATTTTCTGATGTGATGTGGAAAAGATTAGGGGAGCGGGCTGGGTGAGGGAATATTCTCTTCCAGGTGTGTGTAATAATAATAACATAATTCTTCATTTGTTCCAGTTACTGTACTAAGTACTCTATATACATTATCATATTTAATCCTCACAATAACTTTATGAAACAAGTGTTCTTATTATTCCCAATTTACAGGCACTTAATGAGGTTGAATAACTTGTCAAGGAAATTGCAGAACTAGGATTTGAGCCCAGCTTTTACCAATTCGAAAGCTCAGGTGCTTACCTACTACACAAAGGCAGAAAATATCAGGGTGGCATTTAGGTGTGAAGCCTTGGAAATCAGAGCTGAACCCAGTCAGGCTACTAATTTCTTGAGGCAGCAAATCACTCATCTGGTTTTCGGTTTATTCTCTGGTTAAATGGAAGTAATAGAATTATCTTAGCAGAAATGCTGTGAAAATTAGTGACTGCATATTAAGTGGTTTAAAATAGAGATTCTCAGATAAAAAGAGCTGGAGGAAGGGAGTTGAGAGTGTTATTAGGAAAGAGTGAGGAACTATAGTTTGTCTACTTCCATGGGTTGGTTTGTGAGTGAGCAATGTACTTGTAAAACATTCAGCTTCACATTGATATGCACTGATGAAGAGCTCTGGGCAGGAAGTAGAACCTACTAAATAATTTCTATATTCCATTTTAACACATTTATGAAACATTGTTTTAGCACTACACTATTTTAAAAGAGAACTACAGTTAAGAGTTAATAATAGTGGTAATTAAATACCACTGGAGAACTAGAGGCAAATGTGCCACATGGCCTTGATCTCTGATTCAGTGTGGCTTCTCCAATGGAAAACTCAGTGCCATCTTCTTTTCCGGGGTCTGCTTGTGCTCAGCCATGGATATGGGCAGGGGATGGAAAAAGAGAAGCTCTTTATGTCACCACATCCCCCTCCCTCATCTCTCCAGGTGGGGGTGTCTTGACATGATTTGCATAGGTAAGATTCCTGCTTCTGGATTTCATCAGCCTTCATCAAATTGTACACAACCACTACACATGACCTGTTGAATAAATGAAACTTCCTCAGCCTCTTCTATCACAGCCATGTAGTACTGTATATTCACATCTACTTTCTTATCTATTCATTTCTCAGCAATGTTTATGGAACATTAACTGTGCTAGATGCTATTTTAATACAACAGACATGATCTTTATCTTGTGGAGAGATTCACTGTCACATAATCACAAAGTGAAATAATTGGTGACAACGAGTGACAAGAGTGATGTGAAAAAGTAAAGGGAAGAGGGAAAGTGTATGACAAAACACTGTGACTCTGTAGGGTGAGGAAGACTGACCTACAATCTGTAGTCAAAAAAGACTCCCTGGGAAGGTGATTTTGAGCTGTCGTAGAAAGATGGGCAGGAATTAATAGGGTTCATAGTACCCAGTTCCTCTGCTAGGCATATGGGATACTGAGATAAAATGGGCCCAGGCAATAAGCAGTGCAGCCCTGACCTCAGGGTGCTTCCACTCTGGTCCAGGGGATGAACACACTGGCAGTGATGGTATAGAGGGGCAGGTGCTGTAGATAGGAGTGTGTGAGGAGGAGGGTGAAGGGATGGAACTTTTCCCTGAAACATTTCCAGGGCCAGTTCACACTGTCTGGGGAGTCTGAAATGCTCAAGTATGAGTGGGATTAGTGGAAGAATGGCAAGGAAGGGGAGCAAGGGCATCTTATGGAGAGGAAATAACTCATACAAAAGCTCAGATTGCTGAAGTATCCTCTTGAGAAAGCACATGTAGATTTTTGAATATGAAGTGTAAGCACATGTTGGGGAGATGAGACAGGAGAGAGGGAGAGAAAGAAGTTTGGTAATGAAGGGTCTTGTGAGTTATGCTAAGGAATTTAAACGTAATCCTCCTTTCTGTGGGGAATTGTTGAGAGGTTTAAATTAGGGTAGCAAAGTGATCAGCTTTGCACCAGAGAATCCTCCCTCTGTGAGGAATGGGCTAGACGGGAGGCAGAAAGCCACATCAGGAAACTAATTCATAAAACACCAAGAGTATGGATAGGATAGAACGTGCATTGGGGAAAGACCTTTTGAGACAGGGCAACTGACTGAATGAGGTTGGGAAAGTACAAGGGACATCATTTACCATGTCCTCCAGGAACTGAGTCTCTGCCATGTTCCTTAAACAATGGGTTCCTTGACCAGCTGCACTTCTTTTCTTGCCCTCAGTTAGAGTCCACCCACAAAATATCATTGTGAGGAATCCCACAACAAAAGTTCCTGATAAATTGGTTTAGGATTTTTATACATCTTTGATCATAGGGCCATTTCTTTTTTCACACAACACTTACTAACCTCTAGATTGATCTTCTTAAAATTAATAGCTGAGCATATCAATCCTTGCTTAAAATTATTCAGTGATTTTTGGACAAAGTTCAAATTCCTTGCCTTTTACCTCCAGGCCTTTGTTGAACTAGTTATTGGCAGAGCCCACTTTGGGAACAGTGCTCAAGATGAATCCATTTATAGAACTTTTAGAGAAATGTGTTTTTAAGTCTTTTGCACATTTTGTTTGGTTGGTGTTCTTCTTACTGAGTTTCAGGAGTTGTTTTTTTTTCCAGTGTCTCGAGATGATAGGATTATGTGAAGATTCTAGGGTAAAGATGGTGAATGAATTGAACAGGTTGAGTTTGAAATGCTTAAGGAATAAATATTCATGAACAGACCCTATAGAGACTGTCTTGGTTAAGTGTCTACATTTTCTCAAGAGGACAATATCCTGGCTATTGTCAAGACCTATATGTCTGTGCCTTAATTGTCAACATCACTGTCCACATTTTAGGCTATGGCCAGTCACTGAAATCTAGAAGCCTTATATAATCCTATGAAGAACTTGGTTGTGAGAAACAAGATACAAGAAGATATTCCTGAATAATTTGCAGCAAATCTATTTCCTTTGATGTTCAAGTCTTCACTTGCATCAAGCCAGACCATCAGATAGTTGCATGCTTGTGTTGTATTGTTTTAGATTCTCAAACGCTCATGTTATTGAATTATGCTTTGGCATTATGCCTCAGCTTTGTAGAAGAAAATTGTAAGTCACATCCAGGTGAAACCTGTTGTTGATCCTAGGTTAGGTATAGTGTCAAAGACTTCCTCCAAATATTCAAAATATCACATTGTCAGGATCCCTTTATGAAGTTGTTTTTAAGATCTAGTGAATAAATGATGTGCTTCTCTTGGATAGCTGTTTTTTTTTTTAATTAAATTAAATTTAATTTTACTTTTCCATCACCATTTATCCCCTCTATGCCCTCTTCCACCCCCCCCCCCATCACTACACTGTTGTCCATGTCCATGAGTTCTCTCTCTCTCTTCTTTCTTATGTGATGAATCTGGCAACTATCATACATCTGGTATTAAGAGATCACACAACTTGTATAGTCATCCCTATACAGATTACGTAGGTTATCTCTGACTTTATGATTTTCCTACTTATATTTTCCCTTTAATATTTAAATCATTCATCAAAATATATACTTTGTGACCTGTCTCAGTCCTCCATAGAACAAGGGAGATACTTAGAGAAAACTCAGTGAAGATGGCCTGGAGGCAATTAGATATAATGGTTGAAGTGTAGCAGGGAATTCTTATCTATTTATTTATTTTATTAGTATTATTATTTTATTAATCCTTACCCAAGGATATTTTTTCAATTTATTTTTAGAGAGAGTGGAAGAGAGGGAGGGAGTGAGAGAGAGACAGAGATAGAGACAGAGAGAGATACATCGATTGTTTGCCTCCTGCATGTACCCTGTGGGGGCTGGGGACAGAACCTGTAACCCAGGTATGTGTCCTTACTGGAAATCAAACCTGCAACTCTTTGGTGCATAGGCTGATGCTCTAACCACTGAGAAACACTGACCAGGGCTGAAATTCTTATTTAGAATTATGGATTTGGAAGTCATATGAGTACAAATGATAGTTGATGCTGTGGTGATAAATGAAATCAAATGGGATGATGAAAAAAGAAAAAGGCAGAACCTCAGGAGCACTGTGTAAGAAGTGAGAGAAAGCAAAGGCAACAGTAGACAGAGAAGAAATATCCATGGAGGTAAGGGCAAGAAGGGAGGCATAGCACTAAGAAAGAGTGTTATCAGATGAAGATCAGGGCTAGTATAGAGGGAGGTTCACAGTGTCAACTCCATGGTGCTTAAGAGAGATAAGGACTTTGGATGTGAAAGTATGGAATTTGTTAGTGGCTTTAGCAGGTGAAAGATATAATTTGAAGAAGGAACCCAAGTTATAAGAAGAAGTTAAAAATATAGAAATGGAAAGAGAAATTAAGAAAGAAAAATCTTGAGGTGGCAGGGAGAGATATGATTCAAAGCAGAGATGGAAGGTTTGGCCCTAAAAAGAAAGGAGACTTTTTTCTGTGAGACATGAGGGCAGAAGAAATTGATGGCATGGCAATGTCTGGACAGCTGTTCACCAAACCGTTTTCCTTTCTTTCTCATACACAGCTTGACAACATTCCCAGTCTTCTCTGCCATTAAGTATAGTCATATGATTAAATACCAGCCATTGGAATGTGAGTGGAAATGGTGTGTGCCATTTATTAAAATTCCCATGTACATCCCTCCAGACTTTGTCCTCTGACTGATGGGGATGATGATGTCAAGAAGACGTTGGAAACCATGTGGAAAGGATAACAGAACCTCCTTCAATATAGACGTCTGAAAGTCTGTGATGAGCAACACTCTCCATACTTCTAGCCCTTTTCTTCCCAATTCAGAATCACCCTGGATTTCATTATAGGAGTCAAACATAAACTTTTCTTGTTGGAGTCATTAGTGGGCTAGGTCCTCCCCTCTGCCAGTCCTTTGGATCAAGTCAACCAGGTTGGTAGGTTGGTGCTGGGAGAAATCACCCACCTCCTGGAACAGGAGTTAGAGCTCTTCAGTTCCTCACCATCCATTTGCCATCCCACTGACTCACTTGACACACAGTTTATTCATTGGAGTTTTAGTTGAAGACACCCTTCTATATTTCCTCTCCTAAAAATGGTCATATCTTGTGTCCCAAGAATCATGGATGTTCCAGCATTAGCCATGTGTCATGGGTGGTCCCTGGCACATGGACTTGAAGATGGGCTGCAGTGACAGGTCTTAATCAATGTATAGTTTCCACTGCTTTTTTATAATTTACTATTTTAGACCAATGATATTAAAGAAAAATATATACTTCGTTTTCTTTTACTTGGTTCATCAAAAACAGGAAGACAAAAGGTATGAATACTCTTCCTGTTAATCAACAGAGAAACCTTTTTCATCTGCACCATGAATATGCAGCCCGGGGCCACTAGACTCACTACTATAAGAGTAGAAGGTTGCCAGCTCTACCCTGGGGTATTAAATGGCACTAATAGTAGGTGGGACAACTGTGCCTGTTGAACTTAAAGATCTAAGCCTGGGAGATGCTAAATAGAGAGGCACACAATGTGAGCTGGAGTGGCAGGGGGTGGACGCCAGGACAGGGACTGGCAGTTTCATTCCAGGGGTGTTATAAATAAGGTGACAGGCAAGTGCTGACTAGCAGACAATGTACTTCAGTAGTAGTCAAACTGGAATGATGGTCCTGGGCCTTCTGGGAGCTAGTGAGATGGGTGCCTGGGGGTGGAGGGGTGGGGAGGTGGAGGCTGTAGGAGATAGGTTCATTTCAACACCTTGTACTGGATCAAAAACACACACGCTATTGTTGCATGGACTCATTAGGCCTCACTGATTCGGTCCAGCACTGAGTCACAGGGCACTAATTTCTGATTAGCGATACATATTTCAATATTTACCAGTGAGTCACAAGTATCAAGAAGGGACTGATATGGTTTCAAATCATACCATGATGTCACTGGGGTTGAAAGACAGTCTTTTCCTGGCTGTTAAGGTGGCTGCTTGCCAGAGAGGAGCCATTCGGCACATTCCTGTCCAAACAGGCTGGTTGGTGTGCCTTTGTAACACCCATCTGCTTCTTCCCAGGGCAGAGGTAGAATGAATGTGATAATGTGCAGAGAATGTTTGAAGATCTGGAAACAAAAGTCCCTCCAGGAGCTATTCTGCCACTATCCCCTGTCCAAAGTAAATAGCCTTTTCTGTGGTTTTTCATGGGTTCCAAGAAAACATGAGAGCATTTGAGCCCAAACTTGTCTATTCGCCCTCACCCCTCACCAGTTTCTACTTGGAACTTGTGTTCATACCAGGCTTTGAGCTTCCCTGGGATCATCAATCTTTTTCCTGTTTACATGTTGGACTTGCTTTCTTCAAAACCATGGCGTGGGTACCACTTCCCTCAGCAGCATCAACTCTGATGCTCTGAACCAGTTGTCTGGGGTGAACCCTGAGGGCCAGTCCTTCTCTACTAATGTCATTTGTGGCCCTTGGTCTTGTTCATCTCTTCATTCTTCCATTGATATTGTATGGAGTGCCTACTATATGCCATGTACTATGGCATGAGTTGGGGAGACAGAGATGAAAGTGTATGAACCCCGAGTCCTGGAATTGCTTCAAGGCCAGTGAGAGAAGGGCACATAACCCAATCAGTCTATGCAACAGATACAGATGACAAATTGTCACTGTGATCAGAGGCAGGACATCATGTCCCAGGAGACACCTAGATAAGTAAATTGTTTCATTTGCTCCTAGATCTAATGGTTACACTGAGCTAAATCTCCCTTTCTGTAACTTTGAGTCATTTATCCAGATTCCTTCCTCTGGAGCCACTCAGAGCAAAATTTACACTCCTCTTCCACAGTAATGGAACTTTGGGTATGTGAGGATGACTGGCTTCTCTTCCAAGGCTAATAGTTTCATGCCATTGTATCAAGACCTGTCTCTGTTTTAATTGCTTCCTTCTGGATATAGTTTAGTTTCTCAATGACTTCAATGAAGTGAGAAAGCCAGATCCCAATTCAATATTCTAGGTTTAGCTGAGAGAAAAGTCATAAAGATAAATAAATGAGGAACAATGAAAATAACAAAATAAAAAGGAGTATGACACAGTATGTGTATGTGTATGTGTATGTGTATGTGTGTGTTTGTGTCTAATGCATGAGCAGAGAGAGAGGGAATATGTTACTATTTTTTAATTTTACATAATGCAAAGTTCAAAGACTTCTTAGTATAGCATGATTAATTTTTACTGTCTTAGATTTTAACATATATTTCTGGTGCGTTTATGCTAAAGTCTAATGAAGAAAGCTTGATGAAAATATCTGACTACATCTCTGGGCAGGTACTATGACTGTCAGCCCCTCAAGTCACATTGACTCCTATTTGACCTTTGTCCATTAGTCATTGCCTCAGCATCCTGGGTGATTCTCAATTTCTAAGTAACTTCCTAGTGTAGTAATATATGTGGCTTTCTCTCTTTGTCAAAGCCACAACCAAGTCCCGCTCTGATGCAGATAGCCACTGAGAAGGCTGGCACAGACAACTCCAGGGTCATTCTGCTCACAGTCTCCGTGAATAATACACAACCTGAAGAATTCGCTCCTTCACTATTCTGAGGAGTGTACAACCAGTGCAACCACACATCACACTTGGATGCAGATAGCCTGTGATGTCTCCCTCTAAAACACAACCCAAGAATCCTGTTCCTGATCTTGGGAGATTGTCATTGTGCCAGAATTTACTTGTCATAGGTATAGCAGATTGGTACTTTGCTATATATCTTACAGAATCCCTTGCAGCTAGGCTTATGGACACAAAGCAGGGTTCCCTAATTAGATGCACTTGAGCAAGATTTGAAAAAGGGTAATATGATAAAAAGTCAGATTACTGCAGCTTTGGCTAATATTTCTGGTAAGCAAAGTCTAAAAGGTGCTGTGTTTTTCGATAGCAAAATTCTATTGTATAGTTGCAAGTCTCATGTGAGTAGAGAGGCAATTGTAGCAGCATGCAGACAGTTTCCAGATCTCCAGTTCTGAGTTTGTGTTCTGGAGCTCAGTTATTCCTGTGGCAGCCAGTTTGAGGTAGAGGGAACAGCTCCCCTTGTGGCCAGGTCAGCTCTGCAGTACCGGAAGTCATTCTTGGAGAGCTAAATAACAGCGTATCCTTCCAACCCAGGGAATAATTTTGTAAGCACTAAATTTCCTGTATTAAATTCCTTTTTGTTTAAAATAGTTAGAATACTTTCTGTTTCCTGAAGCTGAACCCTGGTGGGTACATTTATCAAAGGCGATTTCAACTCTTTTACCTTAATTTAGAAGTGTCCTGTGATTGCTCCTAAAGAGCACTATACTAGAATCTGAGTTGTAGCCGTGTCTGTTGCTTATACATCTATGCCTATGACCTTGAACAAGTCACTCAGCTCTCAAATCTTTTTTCTTATCTATCAGATTAGGCAAATTATACCTGTTTTACATATGTGAGCACAAGTGGAAAGTGTGAATGTGAAAATAGGCTTCAATCAATAAAACATGACTGCTGTCTCTTCTCCTCAGTCTAATATACTCCCCAATAAAACCCAATCCCTTCCTTTCACAAAGGGTCAGTTAGCAAATGTATATTTATCATGAAGTGAGAAATAATATTAAATATCCTGCCTCCCATTTTATTTAGAATTCCTTGTGACTATTTTCAAATCAAATTCCTTGACACTCTGGAAAGAGTTGACATTTATACAATAATTCCTAAATGAATAAGTGAAAAGTTGGTGAACTAAAGGAACCTCTCAAAGTCAGAAAAATATCCAGATAGACATTACCTAGCATGTGGACTCAGTGACTTACAAAAAGTCCTATGGAAAAAGATGAAAGTTTATAAAGTCAAATAATACCATGTTGACAGCAGACCATTCATTCTCTATTCCAATATCTGTTGAGTATCTGTCCTGCACAAGGCTTTCTGCTAGGCATTGGGCCCTTTCTAGATGTTAAAATAAGTACATTAGGAAAGATTTTATTGTGAGTAAGTTATATATCAGTTAAATTGACTAAATAAAAAAATAAGACACCAAAATAAACATAATGATTATTCATTTTCCATTCCTAACAAAGCCTGTTTGTTGTCTATAACAGACCCACTGCACAGCATGCTATAATTCACTCCTCTGTATAGATAATTGCTCTTTGCCACACCCATGCCTGCCTTCACACCACTGTTCCTTCTCGTGGGAATCCCTGTACATCTCTGCCTACCCTGTAGTCAGCTCCTGTAGGGCCCTGTTGTAAGGCCCCTTATTCTGTGAGAGAGTTCTTGTTCTTTAAATCTAAATTAATCCCACTCTCTGCTGTCCTAGGCACTCATATGTGTTAACTCTAGGATGCATCATTTTTCTGTCTTATATTTTCTGTTTTAATTATTTCATTACTTTTTAGTTATTTAGATATGTAAGTATAAAATATTTATATATTTTAGTAAGTTATTTTAGTTAATTGAATCTGGCACAATTTAGCACTGCTAGTGAATAAAGTTTGCTAAATTCGATTTTGAGTGGATCTTACCAACATTTTACTGTATTGAGTAGTTGAAAGGAATACCCATAAAATAGCTATCAGTAAGGCCTAGGCGAGAACCAACACTGTCTTCATTTTTCCTATTATTTCCTGTTATTTTCCTAGCTTCTGCCTGCCTACTCTTACCACATGAACAAGTGTACACCCACCTTGGTAGAAGCAGATAATGTATTATATTAGTCAAGAAGTATTAGAACAATAGGAAATAATGCTATCTTTTTAGCCTTAAGTCTAATTGTATACAATGCCAGACTCATGAAATTTCAGATATAAAGAAGTGTGTAATTTATTCAAATCAGGATTTAAACCAAATAAGTGAAGTGCGTAGGAATATTCTGTAAGCTAATTTTGGTCAGTGGAGAGAGGCAGAGGAAATAGTGTAAGCAAAAGCACAGAGACATGAAAAGTAGGGATGACTTGTTAAAATGATCAGTGATTCATCAAATATGTGCAAAAATTCAAATTAAGATGGAGAAGATTGCACATGAAAATAAAGAGAATGTCTAAATGATATCTCTGAGAGCATATGCTAAAGCAAGGTGTCTCAAACTTTAATGTGCATAGAATTTGAATAGGAATCTCACTAAAATGCACATTCTGATTAAGCAGATTTGGGGCGGGGTCTGAGGTTGTCTATTTCTAACATGTTCCCAGGTGATGCTGATGCTGCTCGTCTGCAGAGCACTCTGTGAATATGAATAACAAATGGCAGAAGGGCAGGTGATAAGCCTAGCAACCAGTTTGAAACTAGGTATGTGTGTGTGTGTGTGTGTGTGTGTGTGTGTTTACCATGGGCTAGATTTAATGTTGTTAGGCAATGGACAGCAATCAATGTTTTTAAGCAGAGTGGTGACAAGATCATATATGTAGTTAGTCTACAGTGTGTTTAGTTACAGTGTGAAGAATTGCTAGGAGTGGGTGGAGTAGGACACAGGGACGGGAGGTTGCTGCAGTAATCTAGAGACTGGTATTGGAAGCCTGGACATTAGTGGTGGCAGCAAGAATAAAGAGGGTGGGCAGATTCAAGAGAAACTCAGGAGGTAAGACAGACGAGACATGATGATTGAGTGGGTTTAGGGGTGTGAGAGAGGCAGGAGGAGGAAAGAATAACTCCAAAGAATCGGTCATGAAAGAGTGAGGTCTGGCACTGTCATAATGAGGTATATGATGCAGGAAGAGGAGGTGGTCTGGCTTCAGGTTTAAAGGAGCCCATGGGCCATCCAAGCAGAGCTTCTCAGAAGGCAGTTGTGACTTAGAACCAGGAGAGTTGGAAGCAGACCTGAGATGTATAGGTGAAGCCACATTACTCAGAGAAAAAGCAGAGAAAGGAATGAAGAATTCAATAATGGATGGCCCAAGCAGTAGGATGAAAACAGCAGACAGTATTATAGAAAGTAGATATATTCTTTCTGATTGGTGTTTCAGGCTTCTTAGGGTATATTCCTAGGAGTGGGATCACTGGATCAAATGGTAATTCAATTTTTAATTTTCTGAGGTAACACCATAGTGTTTTCCATAGTGGCTGCACAAGTCTGCATTCCCACCAGCAGTGTACTAGAGTCCCCTTTTCTCCACACCCTCGCCAACACTTGTTGTTTGATGCTTTGTTGATGGCGGCTATTCTGACAGGTGTGAGGTGATACCTCATGTTCATAGTAACGCTATTTACAATAGCTAAGATCTGGAAACAGCCCAAGTGTCCATCAGTAGACGAATGGATAAAAAAGCTGTGGTACATATACACAATGGAGTACTATGCAGCTGTAAGAAAGAAAGATCTCTTATCCTTTGCAACGACATGGGAGGACCTGGAAACTATTATCCTAAGTGAAACAAGCCAAGCAGAGAAAGACAAATATCATATGATCTCACTTATTTCTGGAATATAATAAACATAATAGTCTGAGGAACAGGGTAGTCCCAGAGATGTGGAAGTAGGGTACAGACTGACAATTGCCAGGGGAGGGGGTGGGGGAGGGGAGCGATGAACCACAGAACTTGTACGCATGTACTCATAACCAATGGACGTGGGGACGGGGCAGGGAGGGAGGGGGAGGAGGGTGTCAATGGGGGAAAAAAGAGAAACATCTGTAACAAAAGTAAATTAAAAAAAAAAAAGAAAGAAAGTAGAACCCAAGTGCTTCAAGAAATAGGTCATATTAATGTCAAACGCCACAGAATGCTGCATAAGGAAGAGGTAGATTTAGCATGTAAGTGTTCAGGATGACTTGACTGCAGGCATTTGCAGAAGCATTGTGGATGCAGGGCCATAGTGAATAGGTCAAGGAGGGCATGGTAGGCAGAACGTGGCATCCCAAAAATATACTTGCCCTAATCCCCAGAACCTGTGACTATTTAATCTTACATGGCAAAGAGAGTTTGCAGTTGTGACTAAGGCATGGACCTCAAGTTGGGGAGATTATCCTGATGGGCCCAATCGAATCACATGAGCCCTTGTAAGTGAAAAAGGAAGTAGAAAGAGCAGGTTAGAGATGTATGGTATGACCACTTGATTGTTGGATTTGAAGTTGGAGGAAGGGGGCCATGAGCCAAGGAGTATGGTGACTTCTGGAAGCTGTGACCAGTTCTCAGTTTATAGCCATGAAGAAAGTGAGGACCTCGCCTTACAACTGCAGGGAACTCTGCCAACAGCCTAGAGGAGGAGGAGCTGGATTCTCCTCTAGAGCCTCCTGAGTAAAAAGCAGCCTGCTGACAACTTGACTCTAGTCTTCTGAGACCCATACCAGACTTCTGACCTGCAGAAGTGTAAGACAACAAAGTGGTGCTGTTTTAGCGCTGTTTATTGGTAAGTTGTCACAGCAGTAATATGAAACTAATGCAGAGCCACTGCAACAATGAAAAAGTCAATTACTCTTTCAAGATGTTTGATGGATAAAATATAAGATTATGAAGCTTGGAAATATGTTAATAGGAAAAGTTTTGGAGTCTTTTCTTTGGAATAAGAATTAGGATGCAGACCTTCAACACTATGCCCTTTTAGTTCTTCACTGGATGAGGTGGCCTTATATGTAAGATCATTGTATTTGCTGGAGGCACTATAACACATCCTGGCTCCCCTTTTGGCTTTATTTATAAAAGATTGTATTTCTTAAAGCAGTTTAGGTTCATAACCAGATGGAGCAGAAGATACAGAGATTACCCATATACTGTCCCCCCCAACATGTAAACCTCCCCACTATCAACATCCCACACTACTCTGTTTAGTTTGTTACACTCAATGACCCTACCTTGACACCTCATTATCACCAAAGTCCTTCATTTACATTGGGGTTCATTCTTGGTCTAATATGTTTTTTAACCTAAAAATAGAGATCCCCCCCAGCAAACTTTTGGTACATTGATTCCCTGCTGTATCGCTCCATAAACCCTGGGAGCCCACACCGTGGCTTGACAAGAGTGTACACATGAAGTAAAACACCTTTAATTTCTCCTGCTCTGTCTCGTTCCAGGTCTGCTGCTCAGCAGTTGGCTCTCACAGTAAATGCTTACTGTGTGCTCCAGCATTGTTGTGGTATCACTTAGATGACTGCAGGCTGGGCCCACACAGGTCAGGGCAGCAAGCACATTAAGGGCTCGTCATTACCAGCTTGCTGGGGATTCAGTTGGTGGAATGGTGGTAAGCCTCAGACAGTCTACTGAGACATGATCCTATCTATGCTCTTTCCTCATCCTGTCCCGTTCCCCCACACTCTGTCCCTTATAAATGCTGCCTCTCAATATTGTTTGAAGCAAATGTGTAGCCTGGCTGCTTTTCCAGTCTTGTGCACCCACTGGAAACATAGAAATGTTGATCTATGAAGACATTTTTATTGCCTTTCAAATGAGAAAGGGTTTGGGGCACTATAGTAATGGCCATGGGAGTTTTTAAACATCTTTTAAAAATGATTATATACATTTCAGTGGTTTTTTTTTTTTAATCCTCACACGAGAATATTTTTTCCATTTATCTTCAGATAGAGTGGGAGGGAGAGAAAGAGAGAGAGAGAGAGAGAGAGAGAGAGAGAGAGAGAAACATCAACGTGAGAGAGACCCATCGACTAGTTGCCTCCCACACAACCCTGACCAGGGCCTGAGACCAAACTGCAACCAAGATATGTGCCCTTGACCAGAATCAAATCTGGGACTCTGGTCCGTGGGCTGACCTTCTACCGCTGAGCCAAACAGGCCAGGGCCATTTCAGTGTATTTTTAAATTTCTCTGGATACTGCAATTGTTCCAATTATACTCACTTGGTTTTGAAAGAAAGTTACTAGAAGGTTTACATGTATTTGATATATATTTAGTATGCCTTAAATATAGCATCCAATGCCACTACATAGATTTCTTATTAACACTGGGAAGGGTCTATACATCTAAGCAAACTCTTCTTTTAATTTTTCTGCATCAATCTATATTTTTCTTTCCCATCTGTCATATGGAACTATGCATTTCTTACAATCATCATTCAATTCAATTACAGTACTAGCCACACCACAGAGTGCTGGACACTGGGCTGATAATAATACCAACAATACTTGTAGTAACAATCATTAGTCCAGCTCTCTCTAACAGGTGCCCTGGGGAGGGGCAAGCAGGCATCTACAGACACATGCATGGTTTTATGCAGCACATGCATGGTACATGCATGTTCTTTCCCCACATATGGACAGAGCTCAGACTATAGCCTTAGCCCCCAAAGAATTCCCTTTATCCTGAAGAGGAACAATTGTGAGGACAATGGGAGGAGATGAGGTGCTTACCCATCAAGTTACACTCTGTGTTGATGTGTACCCGTCTTATTTTTGCTGTCATGAGTCTCCTTACCCTAGGTAGTGGCTGAGTCAGTGTTTCTTGTTTTCTTTTTCTTTTTTTTAAATCCTCACCTGAGGACATTTTTGTATTTATCTTCAGCTCTCACTCTCCCCAATTAAAAACATATATCAGCTATTATTATTATTATTATTATTATTATTATTATTATTTTATCCTCACCCGAGGACATTTTTACATTTATCTTCAAATAGAGTGGGAGGGAGAGAGGGAGGAAGAGAGAGAGAGAAACATCGATGAGAGAGACACATTGAGTGGTTGCCACCCGCACGACCTCTTGGGGTCGGGGACGAACCACAATCGAGGCACGTGCCCCTAGCGGGAACCGAACCTAGGACTCTGGTCCACAGGCCGACGCTCTAACTGCTGAGCCAAACCGGCCAGGGTGTGGGTTAGTTTTTCTTATCATGCACTATAAAGGTACTGAACAGTGCAGGTAAATTCACAACAAATTCTTTGCCTGCATTTGCTTCAAATCTTCGGGACCAAATCTGCCTTATTCATTTTTCTACAAAGTTGGATGTCTAGGCCCACATCTACCTTCTGAGCACCACAGGCATTCTGGATGCATTTAGTGTCTTTGGCAGAGTGCTGGAAAGTAAGCTAGTAATGTCCTTATTCAACCTCTCTCTTGACCTGTAAGTACCATACTGACCTCTGTGAGGGCCTGTGGCTAGGTGAGAAATCTTATGGATACCTGAATCTCAGAGAAGCTGTAACCTTGTGACATCATTGTGAAGGCCAGATGTAGGCACATCTTGAAACATTATCTTACATTTTAGGTTTGAATATTTTCAAAATTAAAAGCATATACCTTGTATAGTACCTAATTCAACACTACCAGTTACTACCAGTTACTAATTTAGGTAACTCTACTAATCTAAATAATTCCGTCCTTGTTACATATAATACTGTGTCAGTGATATAAAAGCTATGCAGAAATATCACATATATGAAAACTTAAATGTTTACATTTATTGAAATAACTTCTCTATTTGTAAATTTAACAAAATTATGGTAGAACATCACCCATACGAGAAGGAGTGTGTGTGAGCACTGTCAGGTTAGTTTGTCTACATCTGAGTAGTAAGTAATTACTGGTGAGGAGGAAGAAAGGGGGGAAGTTGCAGAGGGAAGAAGCTGGGAGATGTCGAGCACAGTTTTGAGTGTTCAAGTTTAGTAGAGTAGACTGTGCTAGGGCTGGGCTTTTTGACTCTGTGGGTGAATATTGAGAACACCTGACAGAACAGTTATGAATGAATGATTCGGTCAGGGGTGCAAACAAGGAACTATAGTTTGCCTTCTTTTTATTAAGCTTCACTCTAGGCAGAGCGATGATGACTGGTTTTTGTTCATCTTGTGCCCCTAAAGCTCAGAAAATGAGTAGCCATTTTCATCAATTTTGCTTTCAAGATAGCCCCACTGGCTCTGGCAAGCTGGCAGTCCCTCCTGGTCTCGCGCACTCTGTGCATCCTTGGGCAGGAACCCTTCCCCTCTCACATCCTGTGGACACAGGGAACTTCAGCCTTGGAGATTCATAACTACTTCCTCCTCGGTCTGAGGCTTTCTTGGCTCTTAAAGCTTCCTGGGTTTGCTGACATCACCCTTGTGTGGAGGAGGATTGGCCTAACTGCTGAAAACATACATGTCATTGAATGAATTCTATTAAGAAAAAGGAAAAGAAAAACTAACTCAACTAGACACACCATTGTTCACTCAGAATTTGTGGTTCTGAGCCATGGGAAGGAAAGGAAGCGGTGACCCGAGGAGGCATTTCCTAAATACAGATTAGAAAGAGCCTGGTGACACTGGACCTGGTCAGGAGGAAATGAAAAGCAGTGCTTTCCTTCCAAATAGGGTGATTCTGAAGCAGCTGATCTGAGGAAAAGATGTAATGACATGAGCCTAACGACTAGCAATGTAAAACAAACAAAACACTATTATCACCACCTAACCAGCCAGGGGCTTCCTAGAATCTGAGGGTTCTGTGTCTCACCACATGTCCAAAGCCAGACACATTCACTCTGTAGCCATTGACTGCTTCCAGCACTAAACAGTCCTGTCTGAAAACCTTCCCTCACACTGGCTCAGACCCCTCGCAGTACAGTTGGAGTTCATTGCTTGCTCCTCACTCTGGTGGGGATGGAAAAGGACCTGTCACCATTTCCTCCTGAAGAATCCTTCAGACACTTGACAACTTAAAAACAAATCTATTTTTCCTCTGTCTTGCAGAACTTCTCTCTGAGTCAGTCAGCTCTGGAGAATTCTTTTCAAATCTTTATGTTCAGGGGAATAAACTCTAATTACCAAGGAAAATAACATATAGAAACAAACACCCCTGTTCTGCTTTGTCAAGGAAAACCCTTTGCCCTGGACTCTCAATTTCCAAACAGAATGCAGCACACTGTTAAAAGAGTATTTTGTTTTCCTTTTCTGGGACCCATTGTTTGTTGCATCAAAGACAATGAGTGGTTCATACAGCTGCGGTTGTCCAAGTATGAAACTTCCCTTGCAGGAACGGCTGAGCTCTCAGAAAGAAGAGTAGAACTGCCAGGTAGGTGTATGTCCTGAGCGTCTGTGTGTGAGGATGGGGCAGAAGGGCTGGGGCCGCGACGTCCCTTCCAGCTTGATGCACTCACTGCCTCTTTTTTTTAGGCTTGGGAGGCTGTCCCCACAGTGACACTCACACACTGAGGAACTGAATAATTGTTGGCAAGATCTGGGGGACAGCAAGCCAGATTGGGCGGGGAGAGCATTCCATTATTATAACACAATGCCATAATAGGATACAACATTTTTTTCATATTAATTCTTATACAATAGGAACCTTAAAGCTTAACTTTGACACTGAAGAGGGAGATAAAATGTAGCACTTTGTTGTGTTTTTACAACCAAAGCTATCCTATTCCTGCTGGGTGGCCATGTGGGACTTAGCGGCCGGCTGTGCTGTTAGCAAGGGGCGGCTGGTCCTGCGGCGTACTGTGGAGCTCTCACACCAGCCAGCTCGGGTCCTTCTCCTGGAGGCCTTCCCCACACTGCTCTGAGCCAGGCAGCCGATGCAGCTTTGGGAAACTGGCCCTGCGGGAAGACCGGGCTCATTTTTCTTGCTGCATGACCAGAGGGCCTTGGAGTGTGAAGCCAAAGTGTGCCCGGGCCTCTTCAGAAGAGGCGGCTGGTCGTGCCAGCAAAGCTGCTGGTGCACACGTTGGTCTCAGAATGAAGTGTTCACCTCCAACACCCCAGCCCCCACCCACGGGCATTGGCGTGATGCTAACTCAGGGCTGGCAAGGACAGGGTGTCCTCCGCCCTGTGCCACTCTCCCTGGGCCTCCCAGAGCCCGGTGCCTACCTCGTCGATGTTGTTGACAGGCTGACTCACAGACCGGGCACAGACGCTGGAACCCAGAAACCTGGATGCTATTTCTAGCCTGGCTCTGGTCCCTGACTTTGGTTTTCCTACCATGGAGCCTGGGTGGAGAAGTCATTGGGCAGGCGCTCAGCTAGTCAGCCTATTTGAGGTGGACACATAGGAGACATGGGACTTTTTCTTCGTCAAAGTGTAGAAAATGAGTTCACCAATCCTTGTGACCTGGTCTGGCTCAGTGCAGTCTCTTCCTTTGGCAATGATAGGGAATGAAATACATTCAAGGCACCTCCATAAACCCTGCAGTTTCAGTACATCTTTGAGAGTAACTTAAATTCTTACCCTTAATTCACTGTTGTACTTATTTGTTGAGCATACATTTATTGAGACTATTTAATGAAAGCCCTACATAAAAATCTCCGTAAACTTTTTATGTAAATAAACTGCCTTCTCCAAGCCTCAAAACTCCCCACAAGATCAATTCCTTTTTCAATTCCCATTTCAAGCATCCTGCAAGGTAGGGATGGCTTGGACAGTATTTCAGACTCTCTTAATCATATCTTGTGGGGAAATTATGACACATTTTTTTTTATTTTCTGTTAGGTTTATACTTGCTCTTTGGATGAAAGGAACTCCATATGTAAATGCAATTATTATTCTCTGAATTTCTTATGTGCAGTTAAGCACCAGAATCTCCTGGTTGTTAGTACAGGATTTAGGCCTGAATGCTAACAGTGAATATCAATGGAGGAAAGCAATACAATCCATGAAATTTAACCTTGCTAAGGAGGACCATAGCCCCCAGGGCTTATAGTCCTAATGAAGTGGTTCTCCCTCTGATTAGTAAGACATGATCCACAGCATAAATACCCTGTTTCTGAGCCTGCCCAGAAAATGCTTTCAGAGGCTGAATTTTCTCCCAGGTTAGTCAGCTGGCAGTGAACGAGGACATTCCACTGAAACTGGGCCATCGGGAGCTGAAGACAAAGGCAGCTGATTCAAGTGCACCACACTGGAGTTTCTCTAATCAAATATATTAAATTCACCATCATTGTTGATTGTTTCAATGTATCCTTCATTTCCTAAGCATTTTATTTAGTGCCATGGGGAGGGAGGGAGGGGAAGGAAAGCAGGAAGGGAAGGGAAGAGGGGTAGGGACGGCTAAGAAAGCTACGGGAAGCTAATGTCTTTTGTCTTAAAAGTAAAATGATTTTGCAGGCTGTTCAGACCCGTACTGAGAGTTCCCAGAGCCATCATTCATAGAGAAAAACCTTTGATAAGCAGTTTATAAAGCTCATTTATAGCAAGTGGACTGGGGTGCTTGGGCAAAGGGTGACTAGTGTTAGATATGTTTTACTGATTCCATGAAAGCCTGCCCAGTTGAGTATTTTTCCCCCTGACATATTTGTGCTTTATACAGAAGGATTTAAATTTCAAGACATTTGTGGGAACTTACCCCACTCTTTTGTAATCTTCCTGGCTAAGAGCAGAATTCACCAAAGACCTTTTTCACCATGTGAGCAAAGGAATACAAAATTCTAGTAAAGAAACTGATGGCCCAACCTATATTTTTCTGAAACAGTTTAACAGAAAGTCCCAGTGTGGTGCTTCCTGCCCTGAGCGCAGCACCGCATGCTTGGTCTCGGGACGCACTTCTAGCTTCAAAGGAAAGCTTGGGTGGGTGATGTCACTTCCTCTGTCTGCTGACTTGATAACAGGATGAACCTGCACGAGGTATGAACCAGACATTCCACTGTGTAATGAATTATTTCACTCCACTGTAAGGCAGGGTATTCAGGTAGACATTGTTTTTGTGCTCAGTTTTGCACACACAAATGCCCTTCGAAGACGAAACAAAAGGTTTAGGAATTGCAGTGTGGGGCTCCCAGGCTCACACAGGCTAACATGAGTCATCCAGAGAAAGGCCTTTGGAAGTTGGTGCCTGTTACAGCCTGAAGCCAGCCTGTTTCTGAGCTGGAATGTGAACGGCAGCTGCCTGTGTCAAAGGGGCAGAGAATAAAGCAACAGTGTGAAATGAAGACACAATTTAGCAGACAAGATGCTATTAAAATGGTTTCTGCCCCTCAGCATCTTTCTTTGGAGTTTGGAAACAAATGATTCTATTCCTCTTAGAAAGAAAAAGAAGGTGGGGGGCTCCTTTCAGAAAAATGTTATCAGACTCTTTTTAAATGTCCCCATTTGAAGAGAATCAAAGGGAATGTGATAAGGCAGCATGGATATACTCAGGGCCATTGTATCAAGCCACACAATGCAGGCTAAATGAAGCTCTTTGTCCTTTTTGGAGGAAATCTAATAACTCAAGCTCGGGTCTCCTGCCATACTTGGTGGGCATCCAGCCCTTTATGGAGGTTCTTTCCTTTACCATGAGACAGCTGCTTGAGGCAGGCTTAAGAAGGGGAAGAAATTGCCAGTGCGTTCCTCCCCAAGCTCCTGTCCTCTCTCACGTACAATGCCTTTTTGTCCCTGTGGCCCCTATCCCTCAGGGCACGGCCTGAACTGGGTGGAGGTGCTGCTTAGTTCCCAGCATCACCATGTTGTGGAGGCTGTGCAGGGTGAGCGTCCTGGGCCAGCTTGAAGTCACATACTGCAGGCAAGCTGGCAGGCCCTGGGAGGTGATCTCTGGTCTTAGCTTGGATTTGGGTTGCACTGAGTGTGGCTGTCTCTTCCCACTTGTGGCCAGGGCCTGGAGGCAGGTAAGAGGATGCAGAGGTGCTTGTGAAAGCAAGGGGACCACAGAGAGAGCTCAGGACCAGGAGTTGAGCGACTAAGTTGCAACGTAGCTCCAAGTTCACTGAGCAAGCCTTAGGCAAGTCATCTAACCTCACTGTAGCTTGTTCTCTGCAAAATTAGAGGCTAAAGGGGATGGCATCCAAGGTCTCTTTGGGGTCCAGCAGCAAGCACCTCTTAGTAATAATGGATGCGGAACACTATGGGCGTCCGAGTCAGATGGGCCTCATTTTGAACCCTGATTTCACCACTGTGCAGTCTTGTTCAAGTTATAAAGCTTCTGTATCTCTTTTCAAAACATATTAGGTTAAATCATATCTACCATATGAAAATGTGTGAGTTTAATGACCCAAATTATAAGAAAGAGTATGGTATGATTCCTGGCACACAGTATGTTCTTCTAAACACATTTTCCTTGTTGCCTGTATGGAATTGACTGTCAAAAGAAGAAGAAAAAAACTACTTAATGAAAATA